>CM074855.1:4855500-6060000 GCA_037501455.1 Lantana camara | reverse complement strand
TTTAAATTAGATTATCAAATCCCTTAGTGAATTCAGAATTTTATCGGTAAAACCCTATCATTAATTTACCACTTCTTATCATGCTTCTAAAATATACATACTAAATAACATGAATGACTATATGCAATTAAATACAACCTAGAGGTCATGCACTATTCCTAAATTGATAAATCACAATAAACTTGAAACACAGAGGTTCGATAAATGTTTGAAATAATTGAATTTGATAAAAAAGCAATTAGGTCTCACAATAATTCAATCAAATTCCTAGCTAGATAATAAGTGTTTAACTACTCATAACCGAAAAATCAAAAAAAAAAAAAAAAATTCATTCAAAGATTCTAATTAATTGTCTGAAAAGGGAAATAATAAGATAAAAGAAGAAGAATTCTTGCGGAATGGCCGTAGGTAGGGATGTAAACGAGACGAGCCCGTTTGCGAACCTAACAAGACGAATCAATGAAGGTTCGGGCTCGAATTCGAGGTAGTCGAACCTGAACCGAACCCTGGCTCGATTCGCAACCTTCGCGAACCGAACTCGAACCCTTTCTCTCTAAAATTTAGGTTCATGAGCCGGCTCGCGAACCCTAATATTTTAATAAAAAACTACGAACCGTAATATTTTAATAAAAAATAAAATATTTATTATATATATTATTAATTATGTAATAATTATATATATATATATATATAATTAAATTAATTTATATCTAAAATATATTATAAAGCAAAATACGTATTCAATTAATTTGATTCTCTCTCTCAAGTCTCAGTCATAATTTCATTGCAAATTATGAGAAAAGCCCTTGCAGACTTGTGTTCTGTCCAGAGTCCAGCCGCCCAACTCTTCCAACAACGTTGGGACTTTTCACCGCCGCGACAGTCCGCCCCGCCCACCGCCTATCACCGTCGCCGTCGCCGCCTTGACTCTAGCATCTTTGATGCAAGCACCGCGACTCCACCATGGCGACCCAACAATTGTTCGAATCTAAGAATTTTTTTTAAACTTTCTTCTATTTCTCTTATCAGATCTAGTTGGTTTCTTCCGACAGATCTAGAAATTAATTTCTCCATCACAATCCAATCGACATCAGATCTAGAAATTAATTTTTCCATCACAATCCAATCGATTTCTTTTATCAGATCTAGGTGGTTTAATCCATTTTTTTGGTTTTCTTCTGCTTCGTTTCTTCTGCCATTTTTCGCTTGCTTTTCTCCTTTGATTAGCACGAGCCGGCAAGACGAACTCGAACCTTGTCTAACCGAACTCAAACTCAAACTTCCATTCGAACCGAACTCAAACCACAAATTTAAGGGTTCGTCAGGCTTGAGTTCGAGTTCGGGTTCATGAAAAATGAATCGAACTCGAACTCCAACCTAAAAATATAGGCAAGGTTCGGCTCGACTCGGTTCGTTTACATATCTGGCCGTAGGCATCCCAAGAATTCCTCCAAGTGCTGCGTGTTGAATTGATGTGAAGAAGGCTCCTGGAATCTCTCCAAGATGGCGTGTCAATTTTCTCCCTAGATCTGCGAAGCAAGAGGCACTTTATTTATCTTTCCGAAAAGCTGTCCCAACTCTCCTAAAATCAAACCAAATCCGACTAAAATTAGGTTTGGAAGCCAATGAAATTTCTCAAAGGATATTTGACTTTTTCTTCAAATCTCAAGTTTTTCCGACTCTCCGATACCAAAACGAGTGCTGACATGTCGTAAAAATCATAATTTCAGCAACTTTGGCTCGTGTAATCTAGTTAACGGACATCTTGGACTCTCTCACGCCCAGAGACGGAGCCAAGGGGGGGGCATGGGGGGGCCACCGCCCCCCCTAAATTTTTTAAAAAATTTATTATTATATGTAAATTTTAAAATTTTTATTATTTCGCCCCCCTTAAATTTATAAATTTGCCCCCCTCCCCCAATAAAATTACAACTCGTTAATCAATACTTTTTCTCGATCCAACCCCATATAAAATTACAACTCATTAATCATAATAGGATTCTATTTCTCGATCCAAATTAAATTTTTATTTTTACGAAAAAGTCTTTTCATTTTCTTTTGGACATTAAAAAATTTCAAGTTAATTTTTCTCTTCCTCTCTTTACATACGTCTTCTTCCAATTTGTTCTTTTTTTTTTTTTTTTTTCAGATCTATCTTCTTCTCAACTTAAATTTTTTATTTTATTAATCTTCAAAATCTTATGGAGAAGAGAAATTGATCGTGTCTCAACTTATCCATAAAACCAAGGTAATGTCATCTTATGGTTTTTATTTTATAGAATAAATTATTTAGATAAGTTAATTTTTTTTTCTTTCTCTCTAAAGATACATCTTCTTCCTATCTGTTCTTCTCTTTTCTTCAGATTTCATTCTTCTTGTCAACTTAAAATTCTTAATCTTCTCTCAACTTATCCATAAAACTAAGGTAATGTTATCTTATATTCAATTTTGATTTTTATTTTATAGAATAAATTATTTAGATAAAATTTATGATTAAAGATTGTGTTAAGGATATGTTAAAGATATTGTGATCTTTGTTTAATTTTGTTAGATTGTGTTAAGAATATGTTAAAGATAACTATAATTTTTAGATAATATATTGTGTCTAAAGATAATTATGATTGATTAATTTTAGATGATATATGCGTCTAATTTTAAATAATTGTGAATTTCTTTTTTAAAGAATAATTCTGTATTTAAGAAAATGTGCATTCTGTGTTTAAAAAACATCGTATCTTTATCTCTCTTAAATAAAAATTTTATTTTTTCTTTTATTATAGATAAAACATTTATAATTAATTTGTTAATTGTATTTTAGTCTATTTATTTTGAATAAACACCGTATCTTTATCTTTTATGTTGTTTTGTTATTTTACTTTATTATTTTATTTTAAATCATGTTAAATTGAGATTAATCTATAATTATTTTTTTTTATTTATATAGGCTAAAAGGAATTTAGAGTTTTATTTCAAAAAAACCTCGTCAAAATAATAGCAATGCATCTATTATTAAAATAATTGGATAATAACAATGCACCTATTATTAAGCATCTATTATTAAGATAACTGTGTTAATTTTAATTTTTATTATAAAGATTATTTAGTTAAAAGATTGTATCAAAATAGGAATTTTAGTTGGTCTTTTATTATGCAAATAATTGTGTTAATTTTTGTTTTTCTTTTATTATGGATAAATTATTTAGGTAAAAAATTATATCTTAAATAGTAATTTTAACTTTTTTTTTTAAAGTTATGAATAACATTTATAATTAATTTATTACCTATAGGTATCTTTATCTTTATGATTATCAGAATAGGTTAACAATAAAAAAAATTTTTAATTTTTTTATGTCATTATGTTATTTGACTTTATTATTTTATTTAAATTATGTTAAATTGAGTCCATAATTTTTTTTGTACTTCAAGAAACCTATAATAACAATGGAACTATACAAATATGAGTTAAAATGTTAAGTTATATATTTGTTTTATTTATATATATCGAATAAAATAAATTTTTTATTTTTAATAAAATAATATTTATTTTTAAAAAATATTATAAATATTTTTAATTTTCGCCCCCCCTCCCATGAAATCCTGGCTCCGTCCCTGCTCACGCCACTCGACCCTAAGGCATGATCACGACCATGGTTCGCCGATGCGGTTGCGGGGAACGGAACAGAGGCCACCATTCCAGTTCCGTTGCAATGACACGGAACGGTCGCGGCAAAATCGCGGCCACTTTCCAAAAAGAGATATAAAATCCCAAAAAATCCTTTTAAAACTCATTTTAATTTGTAATTTTATATTAGAATCAATTAGGATTATATTTAGATTTGTTATATTTACTCAAATAAGAGATTGCATATATTCTTACAATGACTACCGAACCATACAATAAACATAGTTGTGTCAATGTTTACTACAAAAGAAAAGTTGGTTCAACATACTACACCAAATTAATCTATAATGCAGAAGATGGATTTCAAAATTGTAAATCAGAATATAAACAAGGAAAATGTAAAAGTTAATCTATGCATATGGATTGTTCCAGGCTTCCAGCGAACTTCTTATTTCATTAGAAAATGGCTAATCAATAATACAACATTGAATTTCTAAAGAAAGTCTCCTTCCTTCTCTCTTCCAA
This sequence comes from Lantana camara, assembly GCA_037501455.1. NCBI lineage: Eukaryota > Viridiplantae > Streptophyta > Magnoliopsida > Lamiales > Verbenaceae > Lantana > Lantana camara. The sequence goes on along the minus strand of CM074855.1, from coordinate 6,055,853 downwards.
AAATCAAATCCTTGGAAAATCATTAAGGAAATCAAATTGAATTGATGAACATACCTAAAAGATCTGCAGATGAAACATGAAAGGGAATGAAGGATTTTAAGCGCATTTCAGGGTGTGCTTTAATTTCAAGAGAAATCAAATCCCGAAACAGGGGGACGCTGATCATGAGCTATAAACAGGGCTGTAGGTGGCTTTCTCTGTGTTTGCAGCATCAGATATCAATCTTATCCTCTCAAGAACGTGCTCTAGCCTCACCTGAAATTTAAGAAAAATAAGATCAATTCCAATTCAAAAGCGAAGACGGAAGAGTACTATAATACATTAACACTGCAAATTATACCTTCAACTCATAAGCATCAACCACATAACTTCTTTTTTCTCAAACAAAGTAGATGTGGGTTGGGAAGATTTCTCGCACAAAGTAGATCTGGATTCTGGAGCAGATGAAGATTAAAGCAGAGGAAAGAAAGTGAAATAATGTAAGCAAACAATAATTCATTGAGTGAGAATATAATGTCATCTCAGAAACAGAAAAAGAATCATGACCAATACTGTTAGTTTCTTCACAATCCGTTCCGTTCCGAAGCCGTTCCGGCGAACCATGATCACGACTAACGGTCAAGTCTTCGAATTCTTCACGAAACAGTTAAAATCACATCCTTTTCGTCCTAAGGCCCGAATCTACAATAATGACAGTAAACCAGTCATCTCCTCCAATTTAGAATCGAATAAAACACAAAACGGGGCAATAATCAACTAAAAATACGACAAAAAAACATGCTATCATCAGACATTACTAGTGTTGATTTCCTCTCAGATCGCTCCCTTTCTCTCTCTCTTTTTGTTCTTTCGTCTCCCTCCTTCTGCTCTTCCTTCCTCTTTATTTATAATTATCAGATCCTCCTTTTCTCCCAACCATCTTCTTGTCCCTTATTTTAGATTGTTCTAATCCTTAAAGGTTATCTGCAATTCATTCTAATCATTAATTGTTACTTATACCTACACACAAGAGTCATATCCCCTGTCATTTTATTGAACCTTTTTTACTCTGCCCGTCTCTCCATTAGTTCGCTGGTGCCTTGTTTGGGCGAGCTGAACTTCATTTTGGGTCTCTCCGAGAGCCCAAAGGAAGTCCCAACAGCCAAAGTTTCTCTTCTTTTTCTAGCTTTTATATATTAGACAGCTTTGGAAAAAGGCTTGTTTTAGCTTATGTGATGTTGGACTTGGACCCCCTTAAAAACACACCAAGAAAACAGGCGAATTCCGAGGGATTTCCGAGGGAATTTGCCAAATTAATTTTCGAGGGAATATTCTCTCGAAAATCCCGCGGAAATGTTAGCGCCAAGTTTTCGAGGGATTTCCGAGGGAACATTCCCTCGAAAAATTAAAATTTATTTAATTTTTAAATTAAAATTAGTTTCCGAGGGATTTCTGAGGGAATTATTCCCTCGGAAATGTTCTAATATTAAATCTTGAATTTTCCAAAGGAAAATTCCCTCAGAAAATTAAAACGTATTAATTTTTTTAACTAAAATTAGTTTCCATGGGATTTTCGAGGGAATAATTCCCTCGGAAACCTTCACATATTTAAATTTTGAATTTTCCAAGGGAATTTGATGGGGCTAAATCACGCTCGGATCATCCCCTTACACGTGTCGAAACCTGGACGACTCGTTCAGATCAACTTAGAACACTTGGGCTTAAATGCTCAAGAAGATGGGCTCGCGATAGTGGATCCGTCCCATCTGCCTACAACCTTACTACCCAAAGCCCGCCTGCAGAGTGTATCCTTCGAGCGGGGAGTCTTTCTCCAACTCCCACCTGGCGTTCTCAATATTGCCCTGCAGGAACTATCACCACTCAAGACTTGCTTCGCAGGCATAGGGTACTCCCTTGCTTGTTCCACGCTCGAGACCATCCTGACGCTCGCCTCCCTCGCAGCGCTTACGTGATCATCGAAGCATATCTCATCCGCCGGGGTCCACCTTAGCAAGCCACAGGGCCCCTCTCGAGGGAACGAACGACCTCATGGCTGAAGCTTCACCCTAGCGTCCCAACACTCGAATAGGACAATCTGGGAAATCCTTCCCTTCGAGCGTCCCGACGCTCGTGTAAGGTCATCTCTGGGACGCGTCCTTACACCCGTGTAACCCTCTCTGGGTATCCCGACGCTCATACAGCTGTTGTGTAACTGCCACTGATACACACAGGTAGTGCGTACACAAATACCTGACATCCACTATCACCTGTACGTAGGTATATTTCAAAGATGTCACTCTCACACCATCGCACGCTGCCACGTGTCTAGGGCAACACTGGTTCGGGACCACACCATCAAATTTACCAAACAGTCCTTTCCCTTAACCTATAAATATGGGAATTTGCACTCACATTCGCTAAGTGATTGATGGGTGTAGAGGCCACCAAAAATAAAATCCCAAGTATCGAATACAAACGAATTGTAAATAGTGGTAAAAGGGTATCGATCCTCGAGGATTGGGTGAAATTGTAACTTTTATATACTAAGGAAATGAACAAATAATTAAAATTGGGGGGGGGGGGGTTTGAGATTTGATTATACTAATAATTAATTAAATAAAACGAGATTAACTAAGTAAGAAAAAAAATAAGTAAGCATAGTAAACACTTAGACTAATTCAGTAGATGACAAATAGCTGGGATTTTCCTACGCATGCATCAGGCTATGATCACGGACAGGGTGATTAATTCCTCGTTAGGCTAGCTATAGTCACCAGTTACCTTAGGCTCCCTCGTTTCTTCTTACTTTTTAGAACGACTAGAAGAAACTCCTAATAATCATCCCCTAATTAACCAATAACCCTATCAGAAACTCCTTCTAAGATTCAACCGGATAAATTGCTTTACGTACTAAAGAAACACTAGCGACTAAGTAGAAACTCCTACTTCGCCTAATTAGACCGTATTATCCCACAACACAAAATCAGCCGAACTTAACAACCTAGTGTTGATTGCCACTTCGTTAATTGTCCGGCTAGACTCTACCAAACGAATTAACTAGCTGTATGTGAATTGCTTATCCTAAGATTCGACGTCTTAACTTAATCAAAGAATAGAACAAACACAATAACGTTAAACTAGAAATAAAACGGATAACTTGAATTAATCAATCGAAAGTAGTCTAATGCATACTAGGAAAATCCCGACTAAACCGAAACTAGAAAATCACTAACAAGGTAAATGAACCAAGTTTAAAATAAAATTAAAAGAGTAAAACTAAAGGGAAAGGGAAGAACTCGTTTTCCCCCCATTTCTGCCGTGTTGCTCATCTTTTATAGTGTAGTGGTGCTGAAAATTCTCCCCACTCCTCCATGATTTTCCATCATAAATCCCTACTAATACCACCTTCCTTCATCAAAATTTGTAACTCAAGAGTGCCGAAACTCCTCCTCTCCCACATTCAGCCATAAATGGAGGCAAATAACTCACAACATAATGTCCACCATCAAGACTCAATTAATGCTATGAATCATGATACGTGCTGCCCCACTTGTATGACTTTAATTCTCCAAATAAAACAAGGTTGGGAGTTATGGACTTTTTCAACCAATTGCAAATAAGAAGAATTTGGGTTGCTTCTTCCTTAATTTTACACTGGTAGTACGTTTCTTTAATTGATCTAGCAGGCCTTGTGGTGGGCTTCTTCAGCAAACAAATTTCCAAAGACATATGCTAGGGCCCATTTTTCTTCAAATTCGTCCAACCATGCTTTTCCTAGATAAAACATAAAGTTTGATCAATTATCCACAATCAAATTAAATAGTGGGCCAATCATAACAATTTTGAGCTAATTATTTCAATGAATATGCAACGTATCAGTGATCCAAGTCTTCTTCTACACAAGATACTGCACATTCATAACTGAGCATTTTCCTCCATTTTTACTCTGGTTTCTTCTTCCCAAGCTCCCCATACTTCACCATTTTTGCTTTCTTACTGTATTTTTCCCTTGGTGTTATGCTAGTTGGAAGAACCCACGCTTTTCGAAAACCCAGTTCCTGAGGCTCCAACGTCTATGATGGTCTTCCCCTCAAACAAATCTTAAAGTGTTGGTGTTTTAATCCCTTTCCAGTTTCTACCCTTTTATTTCTTGCGCTGTCTGTGGAAAACCATCATCTTCTTCTTCCATCTGATTCTTCCTTCTTGAGCTAGTTAAGATATAACACCTACATTCAATCATGGTGACAACAACAAGATCTGGCCCATTGGAGAACAGGGGGGCTCTTCCCCCAGTAAACGAAGAGAACCCAGGTGGCGATGCCAGCGTCATTGACGTCGCCACCGTACGAGCTGGTAACACTCCAGTGGACGGAAACATTCCTCTTGTTGCCGCAGGAAACAAAAGTAAAGAGGTTTTAGTGGGATCACTCCCAATTGCTGGAACTGAGGTTGGAGGTTCTGCTAATCCTCCAGCGACGCTCGTACTCGCCTCTACCATCACCAACGCCGCCAACGTTGGGGTATATTTCGTGGCGATGCCACCACCAGGGTACACGTACATGCAACACAATATGGAGCCTGGAATGATACAGGGCATGATGCCCATGATACAGCCCTATCAAGTAGGCACGCTACAGCTCCCACTCTCCATTCTCAAAGAAATCCAGAGAGCGGAAATGCCACAGATGACACCGTAACAACTCCAGGCACTCTACGCTCAATGTGAGGTACAAGCCGCCCAGAATGCTTGGAAGTATTTTACTTATGCCTACTTTCCCTCGGGGGTGGGCACTCAGATGGCCCCTCCGTTGGGAGGGCTACAAATTCATCCTTTAATAGCCGCCCAGAATGTACTGAGGACTCAGCCACCACCACCGCCTCCAGCACAAGGAAAAGAAGCTCCCCCGATGGCTAAGCAGGAACAACCCCTTTTGGAGAAAGAGAAAGGCCCTAAAGACAAAAAGGTCAAAAGAAGAGGAGGTCCAGTCAAGGATCTCCATAAGGGTAAGCAGAAGAGAGGGTGGCAACACTCATTTGGAAGCTGTGTAAGATCAATTGGAAGGTCTGCAGCAAATGGCGGAGCAGCTCTCTCGAGCGCGGTCTCAAGGCCCCCTGCTGAGGGCGGGAGAGCCATGGCCAGAGACGCTCGTCACCCAGGAACCAAGTCCCCCGCTATTGCAGAGAGGAAAATTATAAAGAACACGACCACGAGGGCGGGAACCATAGGCCTTTGACAGGCGGTTCGCCCCTCATGGATGAAGTATTAATGGCGCGCGCCGGAATGGGCAAGATCCCCACATCCGCCAACCGCTACGACGGAACTACTGATCCGGCCGAGCATCTGGATCACTTTGTGCATTTAATGCATCTCTACGAGCATTCCAGTCACTACTGGAAAAAGGTTTTCGTAACTTCCCTTGTAGGAAGCTTCCCCCTCACTCCATCCAAGGATACACTGACTTCACGGACGCTTTCTTGAACCATTTCAACTTCCTGAAGGCGCCAGTGCCGCGGCTACGACGTTGTACAATTTGGTACAAGGGCCAAACGAGACCCTCAGATCCTTTCTGGGGAGATTCAACAAGGAAATCCTGCTGGTGGAGAAACCCTCGATGAACTTTCTAAGGCATGTGCTTTTTGGGGCTATCACCATGAAGAATTATGTCAGCAAGGAGCACGTGGAAGAAGTGGCAAAAAAGAAGCCACGCTCCCTGAGGGAAATAAAGGAGATAGCTGACACATTCTTCACCCTCGAGGATATGTACATTGAATGAGTGCAGAAACTAGCCAACGCCCCACTAGCGGACAAAGGCCCTGAGGACAGAGGAGAGTCCAATAGAAGTCGCCGCTGCAGTCCTGTCGTCGCTCGGAGAAACTCTCCACCCCCTCGAAGGTATGAGCGCATTCCCCTCAATAGACCAATAGCCGAGGTCTATTCCCTTATTTCCGAGGGAATTCCCTCAGAAATATTTTTCTCAAAAAAATTTCCTAGGGAATATCATCATTCGGTACATTTTGAGGGAAATAGTATAATTTTTATTTCCCTCGGAAATGTATTTTCTGGGGAAATTCCCTCGGAACCAATTTCGAGGAGGCTTTTTACGAGGGAATGGTTTCCCTCAGAATTCCCACGGAAAACGGCATTTTCCGAGGGAATCCCTCGAAATTCCCTCGGAAATTTCCCTCGAAATTCGCTTGTTTTTCTTATAGTGAGAATTGGTTCAATTTGTTAAAATAAAGGATAATCAACTCCTGAGGTTTATGCTCTGTTAGATGGAAATTGTTGATGTCTTGAAGAACTGTTTCTAAAAAGCTCATGTTACCTTTGTTAGAATTTTGATAATTTTAGTTATCAAAATCTATGAATGAGAAAATTAAAACTAAAGTTAATAATTAATAATGACACATTATTATATAATATATGCAATGTTTTCCAAAAGATATGAACTTTCGGGTTAATAATTGTGATGAATAGTTGTCATTTTATTTGAAAATGTGTAATGTTTTTTTTTTTGGTGGGAAGCAGGAGCCTACACCTTAGGCATTCTGCTTCAACAAGAAAATGTGTATTGTAACATTGCTTTATTTTGGTAGTGATCGAAATGGCGTCTTATTAATTAATAAGTAAAAGTGAATAGGTAAGCACCCTTTTGAATAGGTATATTGTTATTTATAAATAAACCCCACCATTATGCATTTCATACATTCAATTCATTCTAGTCTAGAATACATACAAATACATGTATTAGAGTATAAGTTCTAAAAGAGTTCTAAACACTTAGAGTTTGTTGTTCTCGTAATTTGTAGTGCTACTATTATGAGAAGTGGTCGTTGTATCTTGTGAGACAATTGCCGCAAATCTGTAAGCACCTGAGCGGGGCAATTTCGTCTTAAAGAAAGAGAGTCAAACTCTTACCTCGACTTTCGCAATTATCATAGTGAAATCACGCCCTTTGTTGCTCAAAATATCCAACAATCTTAAGACGATATTTTTGTTGATTTTACTATGGATGATACGAACTCTAACTTCAATGTTGTTGCACCGATTGTCAAATTGGTTACTGAGTCAGTTATAGAAGAAAAATCAGAGTCATAAATTGATTTTGAATGGCGACAACAAATGATACCGTTCGATTGAAACTCCATAAGGGACCTTCCAAGTACGCTTTTCATTTTATTATATGATATGAATTTATATCTTTAGTAGATATTTTTATGTGTTAGATTATTTTACACAATTATGCATGATAATTTTATGCTAGTAGGTATAAGGTTTTATTTCGATTCGATTATATATGTGCAAAAATATATTTGGCAAAGTTCTTATATTATTTATAAAATAATATTTGAAAATAAAAAATATATATGAAACAATGTGTTAATTAAAATAATATATATCTCTTAATGAAATGTTCAGAATTAGGAAAGCATCTTTCCCATTTATAATCTACCGTTTCGGATATTAATTTTTTGTTGAAATATTGTATTGAAGAGGTGCAAAAATTCGTTTGAAAAGGTGCAAAGCTTCTGCACAATATTTTGTAATGTGAAAAGGTGGAAAATGAGTTTGAAAGGTTGCATTCCATAAGAAATTTGCGTCGGCAATTTGGTGTGTCTTATTAAGTTAAGTATCTATTTATGAAAAGTTAAAAACATCCCTTCACTTAATGAAGTACCCATTCGGTCATGAGGAGACAATAAATTAATTAAAGATATTTGATATATCTTAATTAATAAGATCATGACACCACCTAAGATGCCAAGACGTTCCTTTAACATTTAAGGGTGTTTATCTCTCTGAAAAGCATGGGAAAGCATATATAAAAGGAGGGAGAAATTGTTTTGACCATTTTTTTAAATCGTATAATATATACATGTACATATATCATTATGAGTATGTTTGAATGGAGCAAGTAATTATTACCAAAATGTGTAACCTTTATTTTGGTAATAATACCCAACGAAATATTGTATTCATATGGAGAGTTTCCAAGATATTCAAATTACTTGGAAAATTCTTGAACCGAAAAGGTGTATTCAAATCAACCGAAAAAGTGTAATGCCTAAGACGTATTGTTTCGGTTTGTGAAGAATTAGTTATGTCTTATTAAAGAATAAGACAAATGTGTTTATATCAAAAATATGTTGATAAGTCAAGTTTAAGAACTTGCAAATTATTATACATGATATATTGGTTTGAAGGGATGCAACTTAATGAATCTTTTCAAAAAAGGGTCAAGATAAAGAAATCTCCACTCGATTGGAAAGAGATTATATGAGCTTTGGAAAGTATATAAATTTTCCATAAATACCTTAAAATGTGGGTATATTTGAATAAGTTCCTAAAATAAGTAAGAATAAGATACTCGAAATGAACAATATCGTATTGTTCAAAGATATCCGACTTTGTAATGGAAAGAAATTATAGAAGTTGCAAATGGTGATAATCAAATTGAGAAAATATGAGCGACGATCATCAAGTTTGAAAAAAGGCTTAGTACGAGGGCTAAATGACAAAAAAAAAAAAATCATGCCTTCATTAGTTATACATTGTGATAGTCAAACAACTATTGAAAAAGTATTAAGTTGTATGTATAATGGTATGTCTCGGCATGTAAGATAGAGACATAATACATTGGGCAGTTGATCTCGTGTGGAAATATGTCAATTAACTATGTATACTACTTGTCGAGAGGCATGAGATTAAAACCCACCAATTAAAGTCCAAGTAATGGTAATCCAACCTTGTTAACTAGATATCCCAAGATCTTGGTTCAATGGGACAACTAAGTTACAAGAACTAGTCGAGCACTGATGGGTGTCGAGACCACCAAAAATAAATTCCCAAGTACAGAATACAAATAAATTATAAAATAGTGGCAACGGGTATCGATCCACGAGGATTTGGAGAATTTGTGACTTTCAATATGCTAAGGAAACGAAACAAACAATTAAAATAGGGGGGTTTTGAGATATACGACTAAACTCATAATGAAATTAACTAAATAAACAAACTGAAATTAACTAAGTAAACAACCGATTAAAAACTGAGCTAACACTTGGATTAATTCAATAGACGAAAAATAGCTGGGATTTTCCTACGCATGCAGCAGGCTATGATCATTGACTGGGTGATTAATTCCATGTTAGGCTAGCTATAGTTACCAATTACCTTAGGCTCCCTCGTTTCTTCGTATTTTTAGAATAATCTAAAGAAACTCCTAAAGACCATTCCCTAACTAGCTAATAACCCTATCAGAAACTCCTTCAAAGATTCAATTAACTAGTTGCTTTACGAGCTAAAGAAACACTAACCCTAACTGACTTAGTAAGAACTCTTACTTCGTCTAATTAGACCGAATTATTCCACAACACAAAATTCAACCGAACTTAACAACCTAGTGTTGACTGTCACTTTGTTAATTATCCGACTAACTCCACCAAATAGATTAACTAGCTATATGCGTATTGATAATTCTAAGACTCGTGCACTAAATCGAAGAATTGGACAACACTCAATGACATGAAATCGAAAATAAAATGGATAACTTGAATTAATCAACAAAAAGAAGTAGTCTCACAAAACCTAATGCATACTAGGAAAATCTCAACAAAAACGAAACTAGAAATTCACCAACAAAGGAAATTAACAAAGTCTAAAATAAAGAGAAGGAAGAACGAAAGCTCCTGTGCTGCTGCGTCTTTTCTCTTCCTCCAAAACGTCTCCGGTGAGTCTCGGTTCTTCTTGTATTTATAGTGAAATAGGCATGAATTCCTCTCCCACTTCTCCTTCTACGTTCTGCCGGAATTGATGACCACTAACTCACACGTTCTCAATGAGTTCGCCCAAGTTGCTGCCCGAAAAACGGGTCAGGGTTCCTGACCGTGATCTCAGGTAAGCTTCTTCACTATTTTTCCACATTCTCTCCTCAATAAATGCCCACTAACTCTAGAAAGTTATGTCATTAATCCCCCCAACAATGTGCTGCTCTATTTTAACGTATGTAACTCCTAGTTAGAATTAGGGCTTGGGCTTTATGGACTTCTCATGCTCATGTGGGCTTGAATCAAGTTTTCTCCAAAACCACGTCTAGTAGCGAGCTTGGACTCTCACACATGTGTGGCTATTGATTTAGCCAAAGGCACCCCCTAGATTATATTGCACGAATCACGCAAATTGTATTTTCCTCAATTTGCACAACTTCCTCACAACTTATATTTTCCTGCACAAAACCATAGGTTTCAATTAATAATCCACAATTAAACCAAATCAAGTAGCTAATTATAACAATTCAAGCTCCAAAGTTCGACAATTATACGCCTTATCAAATCCCCCCACACTTAGATAATGCTCCCTCGAGCATAACATAGAATCAAGGCCATAATCACATTCTACATTCCAACTACAACATTCTGGTATGTAAACTAGGAAAAACACGTTGTTACCAAAGATCAATTACAACAAACACAACACAAAGCTAAGTTCAAAATCAACCATCCAAAGCAAGAACGTACGAGCTCAAGTTCCAATTATTATCATGCGCAATTAGTTCAGGTTTATTAAGCCTATGCAAAATGAAAGAAACAAGTATAAGGCAATTAATCAATCGAATATCAACCAATTTTGATCATCTGGTAAGAATACCAAAGACACGGTGAAGAGCAAAGTTACATCCTTCTAGACAAGCAATCTAAAATCCCTAGAGAGCTTTTTAAACCAATACTTCCCTCAATATAATCTCTCTCTTTTTTTTGTTGTTTCTTCTGAAATTGTTTTCTTTTTCTCTTTTTTTTTTTTTTTTTTTTTTTTTTTTTTTTTGTTTTATCTCGTTTCTTTTCTGAGTTTTTCGCAAAGCAAGGAAAACTCCAGTTGTTTATCCCTTTAAGTGTTAGGAAAACAATTTCGAGAGCTACCGAATTAGCAACATAAGGCCCTACTCATGGAGCTTAATTAGTGGAATTTTTCCAAGGCCAGAGGAGTAGTCGCGCGAGTTCTACTGACCAACCTTTCTCTAGTTGGCCCCTAGCAAGCTCTCCCTCACATCTAAATGCTTATCAAGTTAGACTTAGCTTAGCTCAACACGAATCTACCGTTTCTCAACATACTTGCAAAATTAGGAGATATTAAATCAACTAACCACATTAGACAAGGTTCAGTCATAGCATGGCATCAAATTAGCACACAATTTAAGTTTCCTGCATTAATCTCAAGCTCATAGTATTCTTGCTCTATGTCATGCAAGTCATAAACGATCAGCAGTTTCAACTCAATTTCCTTTTCAAATTGATCCATCAACAACCAAGAAGCTGTAAGAAGGTTACTGGAAAGGATATCATGTCATAGTGAACAATTCCATGCTACACATATTCAAAATTTCAGTCAGCCCTAAAAATCAACTATTTACAATCGCAATTCTCATAATTTCAGACCATGATCAACTCAAAAACGCCCCAAAATCATGCAAGAATTTTCTCATATATCCCTAAGACACCCCCCACACTTAAACGCATGTTGTCCTCAACATAAAGTAAGTCAGAAATAAAAAACAGAGGACTTCCCTGAACCCGCCGGGGGGGAGAGGGGGACGGGTGTTATGAGCGAAAGTCAGACTCGAGGAATCGTGACTATAATCACGGGTAGCCTTCCTGTCAGTAGCATTTGGCCTCCTTCTCCAATGTTGTCTGACTGTTCGTTGGCCTTGATTATTTTCGAATCAGAGGCGGAGAAATGGAAAAGGGATAGCGTTGATGGTGGTGAAGTGGTGGTGGCAGGCCGATAGATCATCCCGTTTCCCATGGCGGATTTAGGGCTTGGAGTGTCTTGCAATTTGGGAATTAGGAAGAATGTGAGAGAGTGGGTTTCAAATGGGGATTTTAGGGTTAAGGCGAAACGGGTTGGATATTTTCTCGCGGGTCTTGATATGGGTAGGGTGGCGGTTGGTTCAGGTATGTGATTGTAGGCTCCGTTTGGCAGAATATGGTCCAGGACCCTTGTCCGTGACCTTAGACAAGTGTATTCATAGTAGCAAAATTCCATCTGCAGTATGGTTCTTGCTTTTTATCGAAGATTGATCTGCACTTATGCCTCCCCCACACTTGTCCAAATATATCCCCTGTATAACCACCTACAAAGCATGAAAAGAGGAAAAATTACGACGGGAAAAGAAAATCGAGCAAAATAAGTAAACGAAAAACCAAGAAACAAAAGCAAGGAAAAGAAATATGGATTGCCTCCCATTAGCGCCCTTGTTTACCATCATGGACTCGACGTATCATTATTGTGCACTTGAGCTTCTAGAAAAGGGTCCTCTAGATTAATCCCTTCAACAGTGTGCGATGTAAATCCTTCATAAAAAGGATGCAGTCCATGCCCCTTCACCTCACTATCCGAATTTTCAATTGGTCGATCAGGGGGCTTAAGTGGCTTCTGTACCTCAGTAGGTAGGGCAAGGTCCCGAAGTGTTCTGTTCTGAGCCATATCCTGACCGTGATCATTGACAGGAAAGTGATCAGGTTTCCTGTCAATCTGCTGCGCGACTACAGACTCTTGTTCAGAATCTATATCAATATCCAACTCAAACAATTTCGAACCTGCACCAACTGCTCGTATGAAGGTTCCTAGGCATAAGGAAAAGAAACAAAACCAATTAACAACCAATCCCCGGCAATGGCGCCAAAAATTTGATGGGTGTCGAGGCCACCAACAATAAATTCCCAAGTACCGAATACAAATAAATTATAAAATAGTGGCAATGGGTATCGATCCACGAGGATTGGCAGAATTTGTGGCTTTCAATATGCTAAGGAAACGAAACAAACAAATAAAATAGGGGGGTTTTGAGATATACGACTAAACTAATAATGAAATTAACTAAATAAACAAACTGAAATTAACTAAGTAAACAACAGATTAAAAACTGAACAATTTGATTAATTCAGTAGACGAAAAATAGCTAGGATTTTCCTACGCATGCAGCGGGCTATGTGTAGCACCCGAAACGCCGAGATGCCACACCCTCGCACTATACCTCAGTCCACATACGAAATGGATAATCCATATATGAACTAAGACTATAGCGAACGGGTGACAGAAGAAAATAAACCACTAGCTAGGCGGGACTAACCCTCAATTAAATACAAACATGCATAAATAATAAAACGAAAGCATAAGGTTCATGCATTTTATTATCACCCTTCAAGTTCAACTACATTACATATATATACAATTCAAACCTTTCAAAACAAAACATAACATACATAAATACCAAAAGCTATAACAATATATATATATATGCATCATTAATGTACAAGAAAATGAGAAGGACAAGTGCTAGACCAAACATGAAAGACTCTATCCCGCCTAGCACGAACCCTGCAACCTGAAAATGTGAGGTGTCAGTCTATGAAAGACTGAGTGAGGGGTTTAAATAAATATAAGCGCAATTACCATGCAAGCTATAATCTCGGGTAAGTTTTCGTAAAAGAAACAATATAAGTTCAATAATAAATAGCACTCGCCCGAGATTATAACTAATCAATTTAATAATTCAATCATGACTAAATCAATCCGTGGCCCGACGAGTGAGGGTAATTCTCCAACCTTTACACAAACAGTGAACAATCAATATTTAGGTTTCAATTCAATGGTTATCATGCAAGTTATTACAGTGCACAATTAGCAGTTTCATGAACCCTTTTTCCTCCGGATGATGGTGGGCTTGCAAGATCCAACCATCCATGAATGTTGTACGTCAGGAACATGACTCCCACGCATGGGATTTCTTCCTCCACCAAACCTCATGGTGAATTCAGAGGTGATCCCAAAATGGTGAGGATAGTGCAAGAGTTACCCGTCAGCCCTTGCTTTCCCGGTTGGCTCAATACACTACCCTCGGGCCCAACGTGAACATGCTTACTCTCCAATACAATCAATTAATCAATCAATCCATTCATTTCATGAAATCTATTAGAAATCAATTAAGTTTGGAAAACTATAGATATATAGATATATTTTGGCCAAAAACATCACATAGGGGTTGTAAGGGTTCTATATATTTAGAATTAAACCTCACCTGTGACAAAAAAAAAAAAAAAACAAGGATATGGCTATAGAGCTTGCTCCTCGTCAACGGGAAAATAATCTGTGCAAAAAGGGATAACTGTTCGTAAGACACGACTCGCATGAACCATTTACGACGCACGGCAAAGTCATGATCAATATGTCATGCAATAACAATTAAAAAATGTCAAATAAAAGTATAATGATCAATTAACCAAGCATATAATTCACATACAGGAGCCAAGAAAGTGAAAGGAATGCAATAAGAGAGGTTTTGGTGAAGTTTAGTAGAAGTTAGGAAAAGTTGACAGTTTTCGGAAACGCACAAGCTGTAGGAAAATGGAAATATCTTGAGTTGTAGAAGTTGGAATTAAGTTTTGTTTATTGGAAATGAAACTAGACACATAGGGATTTCTAAGGATATATGGCTCATTTTCCAGTTCAAAGAGAGGAGAAAATGGCGTAAACTTGAAGTTGGATGATTGCAGTTTGTCGGTAAAGTAGCGACACCAAAAAGAGTTGATAATATCTCACAAATGGGAAAATATATTGAGGTGATTCTAATTTTAGTTGTTCTAGACTTCAAGACGTTTCCAACGGTTTAAAAATCAGGTCAATCGGAGCTCAAACGAAGTCAACACGGCCGTGTCAATATTGGCCTGGAAGCTGAGACGACCGTATCGGAATAAAAAAATTCCAACTCGAACCTCTAACACGGCCGTGTTGAAAATGAACTAAGGGTGGACACGACCGTGTTGAAGCAATTCTGGGCAAAAAACAGGGAAAAAACAGGGGGGTTCGCGGGAAATGGCTCCCAAACCATTCAACTCCAAATCAAGGCAATTAAATCACTCCAAACCAACATATAACATGTATATGATCATATATCAATTAAACATCATATAATCCATCAAATATGCATCAATCATAAAGGAATCATCAATCAAAACCCATATAATATCATGTCTTCAAACTTCTCATTTAAACCAAGAATTCATGCAAGCTTTGAAAGACAATGATCCTAAACATACTTCTAATCACTTGTACACAAGAAAACACATCATAATCATCAAACCCTACTTCACATAAGCTCAAGAGATTCAATTAAATTCTCATACTACCTTCAAATGGAAGAAAAGTGGGATGAAATGATGGTATGAAGATTGTGCTCCAAATTATGTAATTTCCTTCCTTGAAAATCATCTTGAAAATGGATGAAATCCTTCCTTTTCTTCTTGGTGTTTGGAGCGAGATGAGTGTGTGAGTGTGTGTGTGCTTTGGATGAAAATGAATGAATGAATGTGAGGAAGAGATGAATGTATAAAATATTAACAAAAGTCTTCAGCTAACAATGCATGACTCACCATAGTTTGCATATAAGTCCCTCACATATTTGAATTCATGCACACAAGTTCCTTCTCTAGACAATTAATCAAATAACTCCAATGCATATTATGCAATTAAGTCCATAAATTTATGAAATGATCATTTAAAGTCACATAATAGCAATTAAGAACATTATCAATTAATTCACTAAATTCCACGTTAATGATAATTTCACATAATTTTATGAAAATAAAATGAATATAATGATATGAAAATATATAAGTATCACATAATACATAATTGGAAAATTGGGGCGTTACACTATGATCATTGATTGGGTGATTAATTCCATGTTAGGCTAGCTATAGTTTCCAATTACCTTAGGCTCCCTCGTTTCTTCGTATTTTCAGAATAATCTAAAGAAACTCCTAAAGACCATTCCCTAACTAGCTAATAACTCTATCAGAAACTCCTTCAAAGATTCAATTAACTAGTTGCTTTACGAACTAAAGAAACACTAACCCTAACTGACTTAGTAAGAACTCTTACTTCGTCTAATTAGACCGAATTATTCCACAACACAAAATTCAACCGAACTTAACAACCTAGTGTTGACTGTCACTTTGTTAATTATTCGGCTAACTCCACCAAATAGAGTAACTAGCTATATGCGTATTGATAATTCTAAGACTCGTGCACTAAATCGAAGAATTGAACAACACTCAATGACATGAAATTGGAAATAAAACAGATAACTTAAATTAATCAACAAAAGGAAGTAGTCTCACAAAACCTAATGCATACTCGGAAAATCCCAACAAAAACGAAACTAGAAATTCACCAACAAAAAAAATTAACAAAGTCTAAAATAAAGATAAGGAAGAATGAAAGCTCCCATGCTGCTGCGTCTTTTCTCTTCCTCCAAAATGTCTCCGGTGAGTCTCGGTTCTTCTTATATTTATAGTAAAATAGGCATGAATTCCTCTCCCACTCCTCCTTCCACGTTCTGCTGGAATTGATGACCACTAACTCACACATTCTCGATGAGTGCGCCCAAGTTGTTGCCCGAAAAAAGGGTCAGAGTTCCTGACCGTGACCTCAGGTAAGCTTCTTCACTATTTTCCCACATTCTCTCCCCAATAAACGCCCACTAACTCTAGAAAGTTATGCCATTAATCCCCTCAACAACGTGCTGCTCTATTTTAACGTATGTAACTCCTAGTTAGAATTAGGGCTTGGGCTTTATGGACTTCTCATGCTCATGTGGGCTTGAATCAAGTTTTCCCCAAAACCATGTCTAGTAGCGGGCCTAGACTCTCACACCGGTGTGGCTGTTGATTTATGCCAAAGGCACCCCATAGATTATATTGCACAAATCACGCAGATTGTATTTTCCTCAATTTGCACAACTTCCTCAAAACTTGTATTTTCCTGCACAAAATCATAGGTTTCAATTAATAATCCACAATTAAACCAAATCAAGCAACTAATTATAATAATTCAAGCTCCAAAGTTCGACAATTATACGCCTTATCAAGCACTTAGGAAAATATTTCCAACTCATTCCTAGGGTAATAAAAGTGCTGCCTGCAAAGGTAAAAGGTTAAGTTAATGTTTTTAATGATTCCTAGACCTATATGGTGGAGTATAGCAAGATACTCTTTTATTAGGAGATCACCTATGTAAGTGTGAACATGGTCGGTTCAAGTGAAAACACTTATGAATCTAAGATACTGTCCAAGGCCAAAATAGGCACAATCATGAGAACCACCGGTGTTAGAATAATTATTGTGTGAGTATGATTGTTTTGGTCTACTTAGTCAAGTAGATCTGATTGTACATCACTACGGAAGGTTCCAAGCCACAAGCTACCTATCCTGATGCAATAATTGTTCGCATGAACTTTTTACACGTCTGCATATAGTCATATGCATATATTCAAAAGGGTAATTCTCTGTTCATGTGAGGGGTTGTTGGAATTTTGATAATTTTATTTATCAAAATCTAATAATTATTGAATGAGAAAACTAAAACTAAAGTTAATAATTAATAAAAACACATTATTATATATATATATATATATATATTTTTGAAGATCACATTATTATATAATATATGCAATGTTTTCCAAAAGACATGACCTTTCGGATTAGTAATTATGATGAATAGTTGTCACTTTATTTGAAAATGTGTAATGTAACATTGCATTATTTCGGTAATAATCGAAAAGGTATCTTATTAATTAATAACTAAAAGTGAATAAGTAAGCACCCTTTTGAAGAGCTACATTGTTATCTACAAATATACCCCACCATTATGCATTTCATACATTCAATTCATTCTAATCTAGAATAGGGATGCAAACGAGCCGAGTCGGCTCGTGAGCCTGATGAGCAAGCTCGAGCCAAGCCCAAACTCAAGCCCCTTTGAGTCTGGCTCGTGGCTCGCGAGCCATTATATTTAAATAAAAAATAATTATATATATATATATATAAATACTTAATTAATATATAATATTATATATTGATGAGTACCAACAAGAGCAGCTCTCTCTCTCTCTTTCCCTTTTTTATATTTCTCTTTGTTCTGTTTCGTATTCTATTTGCTTCTATTCCTCTATATAAGCGAATACAAAGAGTCATGTTAGGATTTACGAGTCGTCTGCATTGGAGTCCTTCTGGAGTGCTTCTTTTATTCATTCCTATCTGCAATCCTTATTCTATTCGTATATACATAGATTCGCATAGGTTCGCGTGGATTCGTTTTTATCCGCAGACCTTCTTCTACTCGTATATCTATAAACTCGTTTTTATCGTATCTATATACATTCGCGTAGATTTGTTCTTATCCGAAGAGTCCTTCTATTAGTCATGTGTGAGTTTTTTCCACGTGTCCTATATGGTGGATCCCCATCACGACTCTCCCCCTCAAGACCATTTTAGCTCGTTAGATGGGGAATGGTGTCTGCAATTATGGCAACTACCAAAAGAAAAAATATATATATAACTTCTCTTATCTATCTCCCGCAATCCTAGCCATTGTGCTGCAGGCGTTGGCACCCGCTGCAGCTAGCGGAAGCGTGCCCAATCGCTAATGGGTCCACCTAGGCAACCATGAACTTTTGACAGCTCATACTTAGCTATGTTAAGGCCTTTCCCAAGTACTAATACAAATAATGAATAAAAACCCCAAATGTGTGGCCAAAACCAAATCCGTGTAGAAAGGAGGAATTAAAGGATGTTGTTAACTTGCCATATTTTAGTTGAAACAAAAACCCAATTGTTGGAAATTCAAATTTCGTCCTTCCGCCGAAAACCAAAGACATTCGAATTTTGAAATTTCAAATGACCTTGCAATAAATATCTTACGCCAAAAACCAAGAAATTTGAAATTTGAAATACAAAAGGACTTCCCAAGCTATGGATAATGCCTTGCTATCTTACTAGAACTGTTCACCACCATTTCAGAAGGCACGCTCAACATCACCTGCATTGCTCAAGATGGTAGAGCTTCCTCCGCACAAACCAGGTAAATGAGATTTACCCTCTTCACTCACTATTAGATCGATTAAATTACTATGGAATCTTCTTCTTATCCTTTAGTTATAGAACCAACGAAACCGCTAATTGAAAGTTACCCTATTTATATTAATATTTTAGAGATTTGCATTCACAAGTTGTTGAGAGTACCTTTAAGATATTACGTACTATTCCCTACGATGGACAATTCATTTACAAATCCACCCTCTTCGTATCTTGCATTTTATTATGAACAATTTGTCGCTGGTTTGAGATTTCCTATTGTTCCTGAATTGACTAAGATATGTTGTTACTATGGCATTCCTCCGAATCAGATTCATCCCAACTCCATTAGGTATATTCTCGGTTTTCTTGCCGCCTGTCGCGAACATAATATTGAACCCATGCCTTGTTTCTTTGATGTATGTTTCAAAATTAAACTTCAACTTGGCCTTTTCTACATCTCTGTTCATGAAAAATCAGCATTTGTTGACATTGGTTTGTGCACAAATAACCATTAGGTACGGGATTTCTTCTTTATTAAAGGCCCTAAACCTTGGGAATTTCCACGTAATTATCTAAATAAGTATTCCTATACTATTTCATTCGATCACAAAACCCGTGTGGATCCCTTTTCCCACGAGCTCGGCCAAATTCTCTCCAAACCATTTGCATATTCTAAACTTGCGGCATCCGGTGCCTTCGCCCAGTATTCTGATCAATTTCTTACACCTACCGGTAAGCTAAACTTTAAAATTACGGTAGATATGAGGCGATAGTGTGATTTGCTATATATTTGCCCGAATTGCGATGACCGTTGTATTGTTTTCTTGGAGGGGATCACAACTATTAGAGACTCAGCGTAGGCCTCTTGTTCAGAATAGAGCAGCTCACCCATTCCAGGCTCAAAAACGCAAAGGGTCACGGGAATAATCCTCCACCAAGCACACTATATCCGAGCAGCAATCGCATGGAGTTGTTCAAGAAAATCCACCCACTATGGAACATGGTGACATATCTAGCGAATCGCCCAGCTCTAAACGAATTTGTGAGCACCAAACTGAGAATACAGAAAACATTCCAATGCTTGTGTTGCCTACCACTGGAGCTAGCATTACAACACTCCCGACCTCAACTGCAGTCGATTCCAAATTGAAAACAGATGATGCGGGAATCTGTAGACAATATTTGCATTGCATTGTTCCTCAAGAAGATGCCCTCCTGGTGTAAAGGACGACCCAGAAGGGTCGAGCTACCTCTTATGCTAAACTCATATCTAAGGTAATAAGAATATCATTGCTATATATTTTCTTGGTATGTTATTTGTAATCTATCCTTAAGTGTACTCATAAGTACATGTGTAATCATAGATGGCCACTTCAAGTGCCACTATCGTGGAGAATATGTGGCGTGACGTCCAACTGGAGCAGGATATTGCGGAGTTGAAAGAGAAAACGACATGAGTGGCTGAAACGTTTGATACGTTGCAAGAGGAAGTCATTCGACTAAAATCCCAAGTTGCCCAGATATCAGGCGAGCTAGCAGAAGTGAAGGCGAGCGAACAGGCCCTTCTCCAGCGAAAATCTATCCTACTAAATGAGTGGGAACAAGTGTCAAAGCAACTAGATGACCTCCAAGATAACATTGATCAAAGGGTGGTAGCCGTTCGTGAAGAAGAGCGAAGCAAATTAGAGAAAATGGCACAAAAAACCATATGTTACTACCACCAAGGGTTTGTTATCTGTCGAACCCAAGTAGCTACTACTTTGGCGGAGGGTCACGTTTTAAACCCAGAAAATGTCAACAATTACTTGAACCGTGACGAAGGCCTTGAGGTGCTTCCTGATCCTATCGTTATGCCTTTGGATACTCCAATTGAGACAGGTGAAGGTGGTGAGATGGATTCGAAAATAGGGAATATTGCAGCTGATTCCAACCTTTAGTGAGTGGAGGATCTTAACTTAGCTTCATAAATTATGCTTTTAAACAATGCAAATTTGTTTGATTTTAATATGAATCCAGTATCCTTTTGTGTCTCTGTGTAATATCTTATTAGCTAATATCGTTTACCTATTATTACAGAATACCTTTGTGAATTATGATACTTGCAAATGGTTTTTGCTAGTTGAGTATGCTATTTTTTTGGCGTATTCAATGCATACTCAGATTGGTTGCCGAATCATATGCAATATATCATTCATTCGTCTACCCATGTGAATCCTCAAACATGGCATTATCTGTCGTATGTATCACTCAGCCTATTTGAATCCTCAAATAGGGTCGTAGTTTACTAGTCAGCGAAGGTCGACCACCTGAACCTCCACAGGATTTCCATAATTCGTTGAAAATATTTTAAGCATGTATAGATAATGAATGTTCAAAACATGGGTAATCCATTGCAAAACATAGGTAATCCATAAAAGCATGTGATAATCCAATGAAACAAAAATCCAAAACAATAATTAAATTTGTCTGAAATAAAAAATAAGAACTAAATAATGTCTGTATGTTGCCTCATTAAAAACCTTAAGAAGGAAAAATCCTAAGGGAAAAAAGCCTCCGTAAGGAAAAGAGTGCAACGACAATACCTTAAGCGTAAAACTTCTTCAAATGTTGGGCATTCCATGCCCTAGGCAATTCAATGCGCTCTCCTTGGTCATCCTTCATAGCTATCTTGTATGCCCCTCCTGGCAAAACTCTAGTGACGATGTATAGACCATCCCATCCTCGTTTTAGTTTACCCACCGGATGAAAAACCTCAGCTCGTTTCAAGGCAAGGTCCTCTAAGTGGTATTGTCTAGGTCTCACTGTTTTGTCAAATGAACTCCTTACTTTGGCTTTATATCGTGCCTCATGAAGATGAGCTAATTTTCTATGTTCGTCGATTAGATCAAAAGCTTCCGCGAGAAGTAGCTCATTCTCGCTTCTGTTATATGTTACTATCCTGTGCGAATTACCCATAATATCAACTAGAACTATTGCTTTAGTCCCATTTACCATGCTGAATGGAGACTCTCCTGTTGCTCTACGTGGTGAAGTTCTATACGCCCAAAGTACGTGAAGTAATTCATTCGCCCACTTTCCGCCGTGTTGCTCCAATCTTGCCTTGATCCCTCACAGTATGGTGCAATTTATGACCTCTACTTGCCCATCTGTTTGTAGATGTACGACTGATGCAGGATGCTGCTCGATACCCTTTTCTTCGCACCATGCTCGAACTCTGCTGCCGACAAATCTTTTCCAGTCGTCCCTAGCCAATGGAATTTGGTTGTATCCTTGCGAAGCGTCCATCACGCTTAAAATCTCACAGCCAGTTTTTGAGTCAACCAGTTGATCTATTTTGAGCAGCGGGTAGTAGTCTCTGGGACATGCTTTATTTAGATCAAGAAAATCTATACATGCCCGCCATTTTCCACCCGGCTTTGGTACCAGTACAACATTAGATAACCACTCCGGGAATTGTATCTCCACCACGTGCTTAGCTACTATCTGCTTATCCAATTCTTTTTTTATTATAGCATCTTTCTCTAGGCCAAAATGTCTCTTTTTTTGTTGACCGGCTTTGCTCCTGCAAAAACATTTAACCTGTGTTCAGCTATTCGTGGATCAATATCGACTAGCTCATCTGGATTGAGCGCGAATACATCCATGTTGGCTCGCAAGGTATTCATTAGTTCTTGTCTGGTGTGCTCCGATAAGTGCTTGCCTATTCGTGTTGTTTTATCTGGTTCCCCTGGTACGAGCTCAACATGCATGAGCTCTCCTTCCGTCTACACCACTGGATCTTCCCCTATCTTTCGTTTGTTCGGATTCTCTTCTCCTATTCGTGTTTTGGTTTTCTGTGTTATTTCATCTTTTGTTTGCTCTTTTCTAATCACCTCTACATAGCATTTTCGAGCTGTTATTTGATCCCCTCGTACTTTTCCCACGTCACTGTCTACTGGATATTTTAACTTTAAATGATACAGTGATGCTATTGCTTCAAACATGCTTAGGCCTAGCCACCCTAGGATAACATTGTAGGAGGATGGTGAATCCACCACTAGGAACCATATTTGTCGTGTTTTCAACTGTTGCCCTCTTCCTAAGCCCATTGGGAGCACGGCTTGCCCCATTGGTTCAACTCTCTCTCTCCACCAAAAGCTGTATTTACCGATTGTAGTTCTACAGATCCTATGTTCATCTGTCGAAAGGCATTTAGGAATAGGATGTCCACTGAGCTGCCGCCATCGACGAAGACTCTGGACACTTGGTTATGCGCAATAAGCACCGTGATTACCAAAGCATCATTATGTAGGGTTTGAACACCTATCAAGTCATCTGGTCCAAATAGGATAGTTGGTCACATTTGAGTTTGAACAACATATACCTCATTCGTAACTGTCGATCTTGCGTATGCTTTTCTGGCCTTTTGCGTGTCTCCATCTGTGGGCCCTCCAACAATCATCTGAATCATGCCTCATACCTGCACTTCGTCTGGGGGTGTTTCAGTATTCAACTCGTTCTTTCTGTCCACGTTCTCTTCTTCATCCCCTCTTTGGTTCCTTTTCCCTAGTAATTCCAGAATTTTTCCTTCTCTGACCAACCTTTCTATCTCATCCTTGAGGTGACCACAACGAATGGTTTGATGTCCATACTGGTTGTGATATTCATAAAAGGCATCAGAAAGAGGTCTCCTGGGTGTTTGTGATCAGGTTCGAGGCCATCGAAACCCTTCCATATGTCTAATTGTCTGCAACACTACCTCCGCCGATTTCTTCATCTCAGTTTAGTTATTGTATTTAGCAAACTTCCTCGGCAGTTGTCTACCCCTTCTACCTGACTCCTTCACCTTGAACAGGCTAGCTTCCCCGATCTTCTTGGCAACTTCTCCGACAGCCGCTCTTTTGGCGGCTAGAGCTTTCTCCAAATTTATATAATGCCCAGCTCTCCGTAACAATTCGTCAAAATCTGTAACCGGATCTAACGGGAGAGATTGAAAGAAATTTCCTGCTTGTAATCCTTGCGCGAAGGCGCTAGCTTTGAGTTCACTAGAGGCAAATGGTACTTCCAATGCTTCGCAACTGAATCGTTGAACATATGCTCGTAGGGGTTCCCCAACCCCCGTCCTTATTGTGAACAAGTTGATAGAGTTCCTTTTGTACTGCAACGAACTAGAGAACTGGTTTTGAAATAACCTGCAAAAATCATTGAAGCAACGTATAACATGTTAGGAATAGTGCCCTAGAAAGCCGATTCGACGTAATATGCTTTGGGACTTTTCTTATATCACAGACAATCTTTGAATGAAATAACGAATTAAGGCAACACTTCTTTATATGCTCTTGTTTGGTATACGTTTACTTTATTTGTGCATGTATGAGAACTCTCCTAATCCTGATGACTTTAGGACTCTACCATTTAGGTGAAATGGTTCATGAAACGAGCCCTATATCACATAGTCATGATTAGTAAAATACTCCAAGCCGATGAGTCCTACTGACAGTGGGAGTGTCAATCTGACTCCTCTAAGGCTTGCTTGTGGGATCACGCCCTTAAGAAGGACCACCTTGTTTCATGGAGGTGCAAAGTGTATAGTTGATACGTGCGTGATACATGAGGGTGCTTACTTCCATAAGTAAGTTCACTGAGGTGCCCCGTGTGAGAACATTCCTAAATGGGAAAGGAAGTTTCTATTTCAGGAAATGGAAACTTCCAGATTAGGAAATATCTCACGAGTTATTGATGTGATTAATTGATCCTTAGACTTGAGGTTCCATGTCACTTTATGAGTTAACTCTGTAGTCTTAGGTATAAGCTTTAAAGGGTGTCGCCTTCGACAACTGATTCAAGGCTTATGCTGGGGCTGCACAAGTGATTCATGAAAGTGAATGAGAATCAAGAAAGGACCTACACTTACATTTGCAAGGTGATCTCTTATTGTGTAAGTCATTCATATGCCATATGGAGTCCTTGGCCAAGGCAGTAGATCAAGACATCAAGAAAAGGGTTTCTTGGATTGAGATCAAATGGATATGAAATACGCTTAGCTTTAAGACCGGATTATTAGGGTTCTGATTATTCCCTTACCCTAGATCTTGGTTGAGAGATAGTAAGTAGGAGGATTGTATCTCAAATTAATCAATGACTTAAAGGTTCTGTCGAATCCGAACATTCCAATTCAGCTAGGGGTTAAACACCTATTGCTAGACTATGGTCGTTTAATCTGTGGACTGGTTAATTAATTATTGAATTAATTAATTAGGGTCACTGCTAATTGAATTGAGAACCTAGAGGGTCACACACAACAACTTGGTTACATGAGTTGAGGCTTTAAAATGATTAAACGAGTTAATCGGGCCTATAGGGTCTCTCACGTGTGAAACCACACGTGTGGGTCACGTGACTGGACGCGTGTCATTGGGACACGTGTGCTACATGTGTTTATTTGATTAAATATTAAATAATTAATTTATTAATTATTTAATAGACTTTGGTTTAATTTTGAATTAAAAAGAAAGTCTAATTTTGGAGAAAAATAATCTAGTTAATTAATTATGAATTAATTAATTAGATAAAATAAGTTATTTATTTATTAATAAATAAAGTATAATAATATCCAAAAGGGTATGGATATTTTAGCTCTCTTAAAAGTTGATTTGAATTTGAATTCAAAGTCAGAGTCAAAATTACTTGATGATCAAGTAATAGGAGAAAGGGACCAAAATCCTTAGTCCATAAGGAATAGGATTTTCGGCCACCCTTCTCTTTCCTATATATAGGGGAGTTCATGCTCCCCTTGGAGAGTAATTGACAATTCTTTTGGTTCATGTGTTGAACACCTTCCCTTCTCTAAGATCAAATAAACCCTAGGTCAAGCCTAAACACTAACTAGAGAACTAGCATCCTTACTAGTTAGATTGTAGCCAAGTTGGTGGACTATCTCTAGAGAGCTTCAAGTTAGAAGTTTTGAAGATTCGAGTTTTACCAAGGAGTGGGGATCAAGCAAAACGACCAGAAGAGATGATGAAACGATTCTGAACCCAACAGAAAACGAGTGAAAAAATCGAACCAAAGAAGATGGCGAAAACCATTCGTCCATATCCTGAAGGATGAATTTTTTCACGAGGGTTTTATGGCTGGCAGTTTTCTACTTTCGCAAAACTGGTTTTCGAAGGGAGTTTCAATCATGCCTTTTCTCGTTTCATGTTTCTTTCTTCATGTTATATTGTTAAGAACTTCTCTAACATGATTTGAATCTAGGTTGGTGTGGATTGTTATCCCTACAATGGATTCTGAAGTAGAAAAAGACTTTCAAGGGACGGGTTACCATTACCGCATGAAGCGCGTTTGAGGGTGGCTCAAAACGTGTCAAGAAAGCTACTACCCAAGTGAGTTTCTTGATCTCTACGAATTTGGATTCATGATTGCGAGTCTAAGATCCTTTTGTTGGAAAAATTTTTAAATTTCCGCTGCTTTCTGATTCCTGTTTTCCAACATAACATTGTGGGGTAATAAAGTGAACCACACTTGTGTCGGCCCTCTCAGGGTTGTGACAAACACTCTACACTTTATCTTATCAGACAATTTATGTAGCATGGCCACATGCTCGAACTCGCTGATGTGCTCCAGTCGGATCCCCCGTTTCGTCATAATTGTCAGTTGTGTGGATCAAAAATTGTATGGGAGATCTTCCTCCAACACATCCTCTGAAAAGGGGCTTCCTTTCTTCCCTTGCATGGGGCCCTGTATATTTCGCTTCAGATCTTCCACCACTTTTCCCAAATCTTGCATTTGTTCCTCCCAGTTATTGACTTCCTTGATTCATGGACCCTTTGATCTAGATGGGGTCTAGTTCGTGGCTTGATCATATTTATCATAGTAATCTTCTTTTGAACTTTGAATCGCTATCCACGTCTATTGGATTCATGCGTTGTCTTTTTCTCTTTCCAGTCATTCGCGCATTGCCTTCGGATGTTTTGCGACGGCTGGGTCCTACCCGCTTTGCTTGGGCCTCAGTGATCGTCCCTACCAATGTTTGCAACTGTTCCATCGTCATATTGGGCAACAATATGTTGGGTGTCCTTTCTTCTTCCTCTGGTATTGTCCCTTTTTGCTTCTCGTTCTTTGGAATGGTATTGGTTTTCTTCAATCGTTGTTCTTCTGCCTCCGCCCTAGTTTGTTCAATCTTATCTAGCAGTTGGTTGATATGTTCTCTAGACATGATTGTCTTAGGTGGTTATGAGAGATCAAAAGAGCCTTTTGATACTGCTTCGGAAAAGTCAGTCGACTTTCCACAGACGGTGCCAATGATGAGTACCAACAAGAGCGGCTCTCCCTCTCTCTATTTTCTATATTTCTCTTTGTTTTGTTGTGTGTTCTATTTGCGTCTATCTGCCTCCTTTATATAGGTGAATACAAAGAGTCTAGTTAGAGTTTACAAATCGTCTGCATTAGAGTCCTTCTCGAGTGCTTCTTCTATTCGTTCCTATCCGCAATCCTTATTCTATTCGTATATACGTAGACTCGCGTGGATTTGTTTTTATCCGTAGACCTTCTTCTACTCGTATATCTGTAAACTTGTTCTTATCGTATATGTATACATTCGCGTAGATTCTTTCTTATCCGTAAAGTCCTTCTATTCGTCATGTGTGAGTTGTTGCCACGTATCTTATATGGTGGGTCCCCATCATATATATATATATATATATATATATATATATATATATATTAATTTTATACAAAATTAATTAAAAAAAAAAGTAATATATTTATTAGATATTTGTATATATATTCAATTAATATATAATATTATATATAAAAATATATTTAATAATTCCAAAAAAAATTAATTTTCAATAAAAAAAAAATAGAACCCTATTTTAGCTCGAGCCAAGTCGAGCTGCTCATGAGCATGGTCGAGCCTGAGCCAGGAAAAAAAAAGCTGGCTCGCTTGCATGCCTAGTCTAGAATACATAAAAATACATGTATTAAAGTTTAAGTTCTAAGAAAGTTTTAAACACTTAGAGTTAGGCGTTCTCGTAATCTGTAGTGTTACTATTACGAGAAGTGGTCGTTGTATCTTGGGACATGATTGCCGCTAATCCGTAAGCACCTGAGCGGGGCAATTTCGTCTTAAAAAAAGAAAGTTGAACTCTTGCCTCGACCTTCGCAATTATCATAGTGAAATTACGCTCGTTATCGCTCAAAATATCCAACAACCCTTGTGATATTTTAATTCTAAAAGTTGTAATGTTCATTAATATTTTAACAATATAAATATTAATTTCAAATGATATTCTCTTAAAAGGGAAAATTGCATAAATTGTATACCAACTCCACCGTTTCAGCGAATTTGGTACAACAAGTTTTTCAGTGACAAAAGTAACCCACATCTATCAAAAAGTTGTAATTTAATGCAAATTTTTATCGAAGACCCGAAAACCCGTCGGAAATCCGACCCGTTTGTACATGTGACCTCCCTATGTGTCAATTTATCCAATGTGGCGAAATCAAACTAGCCATGTCAAACATTATTACTAATGTGGCATTTTTTACCTCACTCAATTAAAATTTGTTTTTTCTTATTTTGAGAAATATATATTTATAATTCTTTTTTCTCTTAAAAAAATTCATATTAAATATTAAAAAAATCATATAAGTAATAAAGGATCTAATAAAACACCAACAAAATGAAATGATTTTTACTTTTATAATTTATATTTTTATAAAAATTTGAAACAAAATATTTTTTCATTCTATTTGTTATGAAAATAAAACAAACAAAATATTTTTTCATTCTATTTGTTATGAAAATAAAACATCAGCGTCTATACTGAATATATTTGTTTAAATTATATTAAAAAATTAATATTTATAACTTTTATGTACATATATATATGATTAATGATCGGTATTATATATATATATATATATATATATATATATATATATATATATATATATATAATAGGGCGAATTACATTTAGGTCCCCCGAGGTTTGCCCAAATTACAAATCAGTCCCTCTTGTTTCGGAAATTACATATTAGTCCCTAAAAACACTGTTTCAATTGAGGTCCCTGGATGCCGGTAGGGTTCCGTTAATTTTGAAAGGAATATATTGTTGATGTGATTTAGTTAAGGGATCGTTTTGTAAGAAAATTCATAGTTCAGGGATTTTTTTGTAATATTTTTCGGAAATTCAAATGTCAAAATTAACGGAATACTAACGGCGTCTAAGGATCTCAATTGAAACAGTGTTTTTAGGGACTAATATGTAATTTTCGAAACAAGAGGGACTGATTTGTAATTAGGACAAACCTCAGGGGACCTAAATGTAATTCGCCCTATATAATATACATAGTTTTATATATTAATCTGTAGTTAACTATTATATAATTTTTTTAATTAATCATTAAATACAAATTATCTATCAATTTAACAAATACTAATAAATTTAATTCTTGTTGCATGCAATATATAATTTGTATTTTTCTCAAATTTTAAAATGAATTAACACACAAATTTTTAATTTAGACTAATTTAATTAATTAAAGTGAAATTCGTAATTTAGTCGAAAAATCAATTAATTAAATTTATATTCAAATTAATTAAACTCCTATTCAAATTAAAAAACCAAAATAATTGTATTCTTAATTTAAATTAAAAAATCAAAACTGAAATATGTCGTCTTCAATTCCTCCATCTTCAAACCATTCGTCCTAGTCGTCGCCGCCGTACCAACCACCACCTCTATCTCTGCATCGTCGCTACCAACACCTGCTATCATACAACCACCAAAATGGCGGCATACACCGCAAAATCCCACCGCCACTACCTTCTCTTCATTCTTGATCAACAAAAATACAAAATCATCCAAAAAATCTGAAACCCCTTTTCTATGTAAAAACAGAGGAAATTAACACAAAAAGGCAAGAAAAAGAACATTCCCATCAACAATAATCCTTCCTCATAAAAACCAATAGATTCCCCCAATCTTTTGCACAAGATTCATCATCCCGAACCCCAATCTATCAAGTCGAGAGAGAGAGACTCGGTGAGGACAAAAAAATAACAACAGAGAAACGGTGGGAGAGAGAATCAGAGACCTGAGAGAATCGGTGGAGAAACTTACAAATGGCGGCGTGGTGGTTGACGTGGGCCAATCCTACGCTACCACGCTGGCGACACGTGGGCAAATACCCGTCTGCCACGCAGAGTAAAGGATCGGTCAAACATGCCACGTAAGTCCCCTAACCGGTCACCCTACCGCCGGGAACCTTTAAGGAGGCTAATTCTGACCCTTCGACCATGTCGACTCGACTATTCTCAAGACCAGTCGAAACACAGTCGAGCAAGAAGCGGAGACAAGTCGGCCGAAAGTCGATCATGCGATTACTGGCTCGATTCACGGTCGACCATCCCAGGGGCCCACTCCGCCGTTTCCAGCATTTAATGAGGCCTGACATGCCGTACGGAGCAGGTTGCGCATTTAATGCATCTGCAGGTGGCACTGTGCAGGTAATCATTACCCCAATAGGTATAAATACCCCCTCCATAAATGCCATTTACACACACAACTACCACATTAAAAGCGCACAAGTTACTCGATAAGCTCCCAGCCACTCGACACTAACTTGAGCGTCGGAGTGCCGACAAAGGGAATCACCCCTCCCGTCCTTTGTCGGTCCGAAGTTTACGTTTGTCACTTTCCCCAGGTCAATTCCATATCCAGCTCTGCCCCACCAACAAATCTCAAGTGACTCGAGTCGATCATTACAAGGCCTGCCACGTCACCGAACCGGATCCGACACGATCATTTTGGCGCCGTCTGTGGGAAACCGAGCGAGAAGCCAAGGAGAAATGGAATTACGCAGTCATCGTACTCTGGGGGGTGACGTCCCCGTTACGGAAACCCAAAACGGAGGAGGCGGACCGAGTCAGACCCCGGGACGACCGAGGGCCGAGATGATGGCCGCCCCCACGCCAATGGTGTACGCAACTCCCGATCTAGACGCCTACCTAGAGAAGTGTCAAGCCGAGGCAATAGCGGCGGCGGCCGAGGGTAGAGCCCCAGTCTTCCCAGAGAAACCTCAAGCAACACCGGCCGTCCCGTCGACGGGCCAGTATGCATACTACTGCGGGCCGCCCACACCTTATGGGTACGCACCCCCTCCCCTTTGGGGGTATCAACCCGGCCCAATGATCTACCATCGGGATCCCTACGGCATGCCCCCACCACCTGGCCAAAACCAGGGGCAAGGGGCCGGCCATGGGCCACAGCAGACCGAGGTGTTACCCCAGGATCAAGAGGCCCAGTCGGCTCGACGACAGGATAAAAGACCCATTGATCTGGAACCCCGGGAGGAAAGATCGAAATCCAAGAGAAAGGATGGAGAGCATGGCACCGCCCGAGGGTCAAGGCGAGCGAGAAGATCAAACAGCCCCTCTCACCACGAGAGAGAGCAACGCCCGAACAATTCCAAAGTATTCGACCGTCTGGGTGCTAGGGCCTCTCCTGACGCCCCCAGATTGTCTAATCGTGGATTCCCCGTCGGTCAGAAAGATTTGAGAAACCGTTTACCTCGAAGAGGAGATTCACCCCAACGATCCAGACACGGTAAGACTCACTCCCGAGTCGACAGTGACGAGGAGAGATCTTATAGCAATCGTTCACCTCCGTACAAACGGGGGCCGACTCATCAGTATCGCAGCTCCCGAGAAGTGCGATCTCCTTTTTGCGAAGGAATTTTGGCAGCCATGGCCGCGGATAAGATGCCCACCAATCTCCCGACGTATAATGGGGTGTCCGACCCCGAACGACACGTAGATCGGTTCGAAATCGAGATAAGCATGTTCGGCCATTCACCAGATGTTAGAGCCAAGATTTTTGCCACCACTCTTGTCGAGTCAGCCCAGGACTGGTTCTCAAGGCTGGCCCCGAGAAGTATCCGATCTTACGATGAGCTGATTGAGCGCTTCATCGCTCACTTCTCCTCCGTAAAAGGCGACAAGTTGCCGGCTACTTACCTCTACAACATTGTGCAGAGAGAGGATGAGACTTTGAGAGATTTCTTCACTCGGTTCTCTCGGGCGGCAGTGCAGGTTCAGTCTCCAAGTATGGACATGGTAATACCGACGATCCATGCCGCTTTACGGGACCGAGAGTGTGCCCGGCACATCGTCCGGAAAAACCCCGCCTCTATATCCAAGTTGCTTGATATTGCCTCCTCCTGGATGAGGGTGGAAGAGGTCGAGTTGGCCCAAAAAGGAACCTCGAGTCGGAAGTTGGAAGCAGTCCGACCGCCCAAAAGCGAGCCCAGGAAGGACCTGAAGGGCCGAATCGACCCCAACCCCGGAGGTAGCTCCAAAAAGCATTATACACCCCTGAACCGGTCGATCGAAGAAATTTATAACATCTCTAACAAGAAGTTGTTTAAAAATCCCAAAGCCATAAAAGAAACTCAGAAGAATCGGAATTCGGGGAAGTACTGCCATTTCCATCGACAGTCAGGCCACAATACTTCTGAATGCTTCGCCCTACGGGACGAAATCGAGAGATTGATCAGAGGAGGGGAGCTCCAAGAGTTCGTCAGAAAACTCGACGAACTAGCAGTTAGAGCCGACGATCGAAGCCCGCCACGACGTCGAGAAGCAAAGCCGCCGACCGAGCGTGAGGAACACAACCTCCCTTGCCTCGGTCGAATCGATATGATTGCGGGCGGGCCCGCTGGGGGCGACACGAAGACGGCTCGGAAGAGAACTAGGAGAGAAGCCCAAAGGAGCTACTATGGGCCCCACGAGGTCATGGAGGTCGAGTCGAGTCGGAGCTGGGTAGATCAGGATATTAGCTTTAGCAACCAGGACCTGGTCGGCCTGCCACCACGGGAAGGCGAATTAATGCCTAGTTGTCCGATGGTGGTTACGCTCGACGTGGCCAACTATGCTGTATCTAAAACCCTTGTTGATAATGGAAGCTCTGTAAATATTATCTATCTCACGACCCTAAATCGTATGAATTTGGCTAAAAATTTGAATCTAGAACCACTTAAGACCCCTTTGACAGGATTTGGGGGGTCCGAGGTTTATCCCAAGGGTCGGGTCCGATTGATCACCTCCATGGGAACGCTCCCTAAGAGGTCGACCCTTGAGCTGGAATATTTAGTTGTCGATCAACCGTCGGCGTATAACATCATCTTAGGGAGGCCCGGTTTGATCGACTTCAGGGCAGTTATTTCAACCTACCACCAATTGATCAAGCTCCCCACCCCTGAGGGGATAGGAGAACTAAGGTGCGATGTGCCCATGGCCTGGGCTTGTTACTCGATTTCCATGGAGAAGGTGAAACTCCCCGATCGGCGGATCGTCCCTATTTTAGGCCTTCCCGATGGAGAAGAGGATGAAGTCGAGGATCTCGAAGCGACGGGCGACGAGCCTATCCGGAAGTCGAAAAAGGCCAAGAAGAAGCAGAAGATCTCAGATAATCGCCTCGAGGCATCGACTCAGACGATGGAAGTCGAGCTTCTCCCGGGGCAAAGAGAGAAAATCACGCATGTAGGGCTCCCTGAACCGGGGAAGGAACATGAGCAAGTTCTCCTGGTTCAATTCCTCCAAGAGAACGCAGATGTCTTCGCATGGAATGCCAGTGATCTGGTGGGAGTCGACCCTTCTGTCATCATGCATCATCTCAATGTCGACCCCTCCTTTAAACCGATCAAGCAGCGGTTGCGCACCCAAAGTGTCAATAGAAACGAGATAATCGAGGAGGAGGTGAACAAATTGTTGGACGCTGGGTACATCACCCCCGCCACCTATGTTAACTGGCTTTGCAATGTGGTCTTAGTCGCCAAATCCGGGGGGAAGTGGCGCATGTGCAACGACTTTACTGACCTGAACAAGGCCTGCCCTAAGGACTCGTATCCTCTCCCGAATATCGACCAGCTAGTCGACTCGACCGCGGGATGCGAATTAATGAGTATGATGGACGCGTTTCAAGGCTACTATCAAATCCTCATGGCACCCGAGGACGAGGATAAGACCGCCTTTATAGTCGTGAAAGGTGTCTATTGCTTCCGAGTGATGCCCTTCGGACTTAAAAACGCGGGGGCTACATATCAGAGATTGGTCAACCGAATCTTCGAAGAGGAGATAGGTAAAACAATGGAGGTATATGTAGACGATATGATAGTAAGGTCGACTCGATCGGGTGACCACCTAGAAGACTTGGCGCGCGCATTCAAACTGCTCAAGCGGTACAACCTCAAGCTCAACCCGAACAAGTGCACCTTTGGGGTATCCGGAGGAAAATTCCTTGGATATATGGTCAGCCAGAGGGGGATCGAGGCGAACCCCGAGAAGAGTGGTGCCTTTCGCAACCTGTCTAGGCCAAAAACGGTCCGAGAGGTACAAAGTTTGGTTGGTCGAATTATCTCCCTTAACAGGTTTATTTCCAGGTCGGCCGATAAGAATCTTCCTTTCTTCAAAATCTTGAGAAACATTAAAGAATTCAAGTGGACGGAGGAATGTGACCATGCTTTCGACGCAATGAAAAAATACCTTGAGTCACCTCCACTTCTAGCAAAACCGGAACGAGGAGAAGTTTTATACCTCTACATGGCCGTGTCGGACGAAGTGATTAGCTCAGTCTTGGTCGCCGTAAGGGAAAGGAAGCATTTGCCGATCTACTATGTCAGCAAAATTCTACACGGAGCAGAGAAGCGGTATATGGAGATCGAGAAGTTCGCCCTTGCTCTTGTGCACACTGCCAGGAAATTGAAGCCATATTTTCAGGCCCACAAGATAGTCGTGCTCACAGACCAACCCCTCAAACAGGTGTTGTCCAAACCGGATAGTTCGGGTCGACTTGTTAAATGGTCCGTCGAGTTGGGCCAGTATGATCTATCCTACAAGCCTAGGGTAGCATACCAAGCCCAAGTCTTAGCAGACTTTCTGGTTGAGAAGCAAGCCGAGGCCCCACTCGGTAAGAATGCCTGTCAGTGGACTCTATCTGTCGATGGCTCATCGACCTCATCCGGCGGCGGTGCGGGGGTGTCATTGAGAAGTGCCGACGGCGATGAACTCGACTTCGCCATCTGTCTAGACTTCCCCGCCACGAACAACGAGGCCGAGTATGAGGCACTCTTAGCGGGCATGAGAATCGCCGTTGAACAAGGCATCGATAGCCTGGCGGCTCTAACTGATTCACAGTTGGTCGCCAGCCAATATGCTGGCTCCTACGGGGCAAGGGAAGAGTCGATGGCCAAATACCTACAGAAAGTCAAAGAATGGGCCGCGAAATTCAAAAATTTCAGGCTCGAGCAGATACCTAGAGAGGAGAACGAGAGGGCCGATGTCCTCTCCAAAGTGGCCAATGGACTTAGGGGAACAAGGGACAGGTCGATTACGTTCCTCACAAGCACATCCAGATCCATCGAGGAAGAGGGAAAGGCGGTGCTCAGCATCGACCCTTCCGAGCCCTGTTGGTTAGATGACTTGGTCCTACATTTAAGAGACCGCTTCTTGCCCGAAAACAGAACAGAGAGACGTCGATTGATAGCCCGGGCAGCAAGTTACTCGCTCAGCCCGGAGGGCATGCTATTCAAAAGGTCCGTTAAGGAGCCGGCCAAGAGGTGTCTACGACCCTCCCAAGCCAAGGAGATCCTCGAAGAAATACACGCCGGATCCTGCGGGAACCATTCGGGAGGACGAATACTAGCCAAGAAAGTATCTCGAGCCGGATACTATTGGCCGACCCTCCTGCGGGATTCGATCAATCTTGTAAAAAAATGTCCTAGCTGCCAAAAACACTTGAACCTCATCCACCAACACCCAAAGGAAATGACCACGGTCGATATAACGTGGCCTTTCGATCAGTGGGGAATCGACATTGTCGGGCCTTTTCCCCTAGCCCCGAGACAACGGCAATTCGTTATCGTCTGTGTGGAATATTTTTCTAAATGGGTCGAGGCCGAGTCTGTTCCCAAGATCACCCACACGGTAATGACTCGATTTCTGTGGAAAAACATTATCTGTCGATTCGGGGTGCCAAGGACTCTGATTTGCGATAACGGCCCTCAATTCCGGAGCAAGATGTTCAAGAGTTTCTGTTCCAAATACGGCATCAGCCTGCGTTTCACTTCGGTCGGCCATCCTCAAGCCAATGGCCAGACCGAAGTCACCAACCGGATAATTGTGCAGAACCTGAAGACCCGACTCAACGGGAGCAGAGGAGCTTGGGCCGAGGAGCTTGATGGCGTCCTATGGGCCTATCGAACTACCCCTCGCACGGCCACAGGAGAGACTCCATTTTCAATGGTCTATGGTTCCGAGGCGGTGATACCCGCCGAACTGATTCACCAGACCGATAGGGCGTCCCACTATCAACTCGACCGAAATCAAGAGAATCGTCAGTTCGACTTGGACATGATCGAAGAAAAAAGAGACCAGGCTTTCCGGAGAATGCAGCAGTATCGAGCTACGGTGACCAGAAGCTACAACAAGAATGTCCTCCATCGATCATTTCGAGTCGGGGACCTTGTTCTGAAACGAGTCGACGTTGTGAGACACGTAGGGAAGCTCGATGCAAACTGGGAGGGGCCATTTAGAATTGCCAAAGTGGGAAAAAACCAGGCCTATCACCTCGAGGATATGAACGGCGATCCAGTGCCTCGATCCTGGAACGCCCACAACCTTAGGATTTTTTACGTGTAAATAGATGTACGCATCCACATGTCGATCTATGAAACTGAAATTGTTTTTTCGACCAAGGGTTATCAATCCCCTGATGGGTTAAATAGCCTAGTCAATAGCTTCGCCAAGTCGAGTTGAATGTTTGTAATTATTTCTCGCTTCGCGTTAACGGTCGGTACAATCGATTTAAAAGAGAGACAGGTTTAATTTGAACATGCATAATCGAAAATGCTAATTCAAAGATAAACCGCAAACGAATCTCATTAATATCCAGGCAATTTAAACAATGTTTACATTTGGATTTTTCCGATGGGAGCATTCTTCGACCGCCCCGGGCCGACACAATATTTGCAAAACTAAGAACGGAAACAAACGGGAAAATTACAAGAGGCAGGGACAGTGCAAGGAATCGATAGGCCTAGTCTACTTCTTCGCCGGAGGGAGTGTTCCCGGGTTTCTCAAAGAATAACTCTGGGAATACTCTGGCGTGGTTGAGGACCATCGGGTCGACCCCCTGGGGCATACTGCTAGCCTCTTCCTCGATCCCACCGACGATGCATTGGGCCAAAGGGATGGCGAACCCGAACTCGTGTTTCGACCAATCCTCCTCGGGATCTTCAACAGTTTGTTCGGACTGAGGCCGCGGATCCGGGCAGAGTAGGCCAATCTTAGTCGTGTTGTAGTCGACAGGGATGTAACCCTCGGCGCGACACTGGGCCAAGCACAACTCAAACCCCTCCTTCATGTCCGAAATTCCGAAGGTGGCAGTCGACCTTTTGAACGCCGTCGACTTCATGAACCGGTAAGCCCCGAATCGCTCCGACTCGGCGATGACTTCGTCGTATACTCGCTAGCATCGCTCGATAGCGGCACGAGCGTCTTTCACTTCTCCCGCCGACTCCCCAGTTCTGAAGGCAGAGAGCGTCTTCTCGGCCTCTTCGTCGAGTTTCTGGAGAGCCTCGTGAAGCTCCTTGTTCTTGGCCTCCAGTTTCTTCGCAGTTTCAGCCAGGGCCGTCTCTGCTTTCTCCTTCCCCAGGGTCGCCGCCTTAGCGCTCGAGCCGATCCTCGCCTTCTCGGACTCCAGTTCCTGCACCCTCTTCTTCAAATCTTCGACTTCCGAGTCGACCCCCGCCCTGGCCTCCCAACGCGCCCTACCTTCCTTGTATATTTGGGCTCTCCGACTCATGTGATAGACGTCCTGAGCAAGCTGTGCCACGAAAACAAAGAGGGTCAATGGTCGAATATGATGCGAGTTAACAAGGTATAGGTTATGGTGCTTACCCCAATGACCTTCACAGCAGCCGACATCTCCAGCTCGACCTCCGACATCTTCCATCTTGATTCGTGGTCGACCGGGACTTGGCAGCAATGGTACACCGCCCCTGCGGCCCGGTTGTCCCTAGGTATCGACCCGATCCTCCGTCGCTTCCCATCGTCCCCAATCAGTTTGTAGCCCCCTGGAAGGTGCGGCTCGGTGATCTTGAGCATCTTGAAGAAGTCGGCTAGATCTTCCTCCGGAGGGTTATATGGAAGGTGTGCTGCTCGGATGGCCTCTGCAGAGAAGGGGGCTGGCGACTTCTCAGTCCCCGACGGGGTCGACGGGATCGAGCTGGAGGAAGTCGCGCCCCTCGGCTGGCTACCCCCAACAGTTTGTTCGACGTTTTTCGCCGGCTTAGGGTCTTTGTCCTTTTTGGACCGCTTTCTTTCCGGCTCTTGGAGGGGGGCTTTGTCTTTCCTCTTCAGGGTTGGAGTCGGCGTCGTTTGACCCGGCTCGACCCCTGCCTTGTCCGCTTCTCTTGGAAGGACGGCATCCGTGGTCTTGTGGGGCTGTGCTACCTTGGCCGCTTTCGCTAGGGCATGTTTGGCCGCGAGCTCTTCCATGTCGGCCCTCATCTTCGCCAGGCGACTCATTATTACCTTGTCTGAAGAGAAGAAAGGCGAACATCAGAGTCGACTAAAAAGATGCAAGAAAATAAAATAAAGAGACAAATTACAATTGCCAGGAGGCCAGTTTAATTCGACCACAATATGTACCAGGGTCGAACGTCCGACTAACGCGGCCAGGGGCTAAACCAAAATCGACCAACACTTTATTCTCGATCAACTTTTTGCAGTCGAATTGACCGAGGGATATCATGTCTCGGATGAAAGTATTGGACCATCGTGGGGCGGCAATCGGCAATGTCGGGCTCGGCCTCCAGCACCACATCCTGTTCATTAAATTCGGCCACCCCGACTCACTCTCGACATAAACAAATTGGTGTTTCCAGGATTGTCCGTTGGAAGAAGTCGGCGATGTCGTAAGTTTGCGTTTCTGCCTAAAGGAAAGTTGCACGAACCCATAACCCGACCCGGACGCTTCCTTGGTCACGCTTACGTTGAAAAGGTCCTTGGCTACCCCAAGCATGGGAATCCCGAAATACCTCATCAGAACTCGGATGCCATTGAACATCGCGTAGCCGTTCGGCATTAACTGGACCGGGCTGATATTCAAGTGGTTCAGAATGTCGAGGACGTCATCGTCTATCGGAATTCGAAACCCTGCTTGGATCATCTTCCAAGTTACAGTGATGCAATTTCTCGGGGGGTCGGTCATGGATTCCCCGCTTCGAGGTCGAATTAAACTGTATCCCCCCAACTCGACATCCCCGCCAAACAGTATATCCCTCATCTCCTCAAACATCTTGGCCGACACCTTGCTCTCGACTAACCTAGGGTCCTTGCTCAAAGTTCGACTGGGGGATTTTCTACCATAGGGAATATGTATGCTACCCTCCTTTTGACTACCCACAGTCGACGGCCCTGCGCCCCCTATTTGACTCGTAAGTGTCGGTCCGAGGCTCATCCCAATTGGGAGGATTGTCGTTATGGGCTCAGCGGAGGCTACGGGACCCGAGGGGGAAGCCGACTGCCTGTCCTCAGAGTCTACTGATGCGTAAGACACCTCTACCCCGCGGGAGTCCTGCGATCTAACCGACTCCTCCCCACTCGGTGTCGAGGAAAGCGACAGCACATCATCTCCGGGGCCAGGAATCTTATCGGACAGGTCCGAACCAGTCGAGGTAGAAGAAGACATCCCACTGCTCAGTAATGCTTCGACTAAGATTCCCGTAAGTTCCGCCTTCTCCTTGAAATAAGGGTTAAGGTTTTCGTGTCAGGGATCGAGTCGAACGTGATTCGAGATGGGGCTCTTCTCACTCGATTACGGACTCCAAGATTGACAAAAATAAAAAGGGAAGCCAAAGCAGTAAGAGGAAAAGAAGCCAAGTCGAAAAAGCTTACCGGAGAATTTCGCAGAAGATTTGATCGACTCGAAGGATCCGGACGCTGGGCTCGAAAGGCTCTGAAAAACTCGATTTCCTCTGAAAGTTTCTAAGTAGTAAAGGGAAGAAATGAAAGCCCTAAGGGGCTATTTATAGGGGCCACTTTAGGCGGGAAAATCGAAGGCGAACCGTCGCCATCATTGCGCCTAGGGTCCCACTTCTCGAAATACGAAAGGACGCTGCCACGTCATCGTGGCACCGCCTTTGCGGGGGCTAATGACGTGGGCCAATCCTACGCTACCACGCTGGCGACACGTGGGCAAATACCCGCCTGCCACGCAGAGTAAAGGATCGGTCAAACATGCCACGTAAGTCCCCTAACCGGTCACCCTACCGCCGGGAACCTTTAAGGAGGCTAATTCTGACCCTTCGACCATGTCGACTCGACTATTCTCAAGACCAGTCGAAACACAGTCGAGCAAGAAGCGGAGACAAGTCGGCCGAAAGTCGATCATGCGATTACTGGCTCGATTCACGGTCGACCATCCCAGGGGCCCACTCCGCCGTTTCCAGCATTTAATGAGGCCTGACATGCCGTACGGAGCAGGTTGCGCATTTAATGCATCTGCAGGTGGCACTGTGCAGGTAATCATTACCCCAATAGGTATAAATACCCCCTCCATAAATGCCATTTACACACACAACTACCACATTAAAAGCGCACAAGTTACTCGATAAGCTCCCAGCCACTCGACACTAACTTGAGCGTCGGAGTGCCGACAAAGGGAATCACCCCTCCCGTCCTTTGTCGGTCCGAAGTTTACGTTTGTCACTTTCCCCAGGTCAATTCCATATCCAGCTCTGCCCCACCAACAAATCTCAAGTGACTCGAGTCGATCATTACAAGGCCCTGCCACGTCATCGAACCGGATCCGACACGATCAGTGGTGATGGAGGAGATCTAAGAAGTAGGCGAAGACGGTTAGTTTTGGTGGTGGCGTCGAGCGGCTGTCTTCGACCGAGACGGAGCAAAGAGACTGAAGATGTGCGTGGGCAGGGGCGTAGCTAACATTTTTTTTTTTTTTAAATTTGTATATATATTTTGAAATTTTTATATTTTCATCCCCAAAATTAAAATTTCACCCCCTTCATTTTGGCCCCCCCCCCCCCCCAAGCCAACATAAATCCGATCCGAATAAAAAAAAGAAAAGGCAGTTTCATTATGGTGGTATACCAGCCGCCTGTTCTGGAACTTCCAGTTCCAATCAAAGCATATAGATCCGTAAATAGATTTGTATGTATAGCCACTTCAGTCGTGCTCGTCCTTTCTCGAAAGTATCTTTTTTCTGGAAACATGGTCAACCAGAAATTATTATGTTCGCGATTCTTCATCCACCGATGCAGAAAATGCTCAAGTTTTCCATTCTCATATGAGGTCGGCCCCCCCACACCCAACCCATCTTAAATCCTGGCACCGTCTCTATATGTGAGAGAGGAGGAAGGACCAAAATTAAAATTTCACCCCCTTAATTTTTGCCCCCCCCCCCCCCCCAACCCCCCAACCCATCTTAAATCCTGGCACCGTCTCTATATGTGAGAGAGGAGGAAGGAGGTGGCGGTGGAGTAGGGCCGAATTCTCCACCGCCCACGGGGAATTTTATTAAACTATATATATGTGTATGTAATTATTAGATATTATTTTAAGTTTTTTTATTTTTTGTATTTTTAATAAATGTAATATTATATATATATTTATGTATATATATATATATATATATATATATATATATATATATATATATATAATTATTTCTCACTTGTCAATTAATTTTAAATTGGATGAGTTTAAAAATGCCACATTAGCAATATTGTTTGACATGGCAAGCTTGATTTCATCACATTGGATAAAATGACACATAGGGTGGCCACATGTACAGACGAGTCGGATTTTCGGCGGGTTTTCGGATCTCTGGTGAAATTTTGTATTAAAGTGTAATTTTTTGACAGATGTGAGTTACATTTACCACCGGAAAATT
Organism: Lantana camara; assembly: GCA_037501455.1. Classification (NCBI taxonomy): domain Eukaryota; kingdom Viridiplantae; phylum Streptophyta; class Magnoliopsida; order Lamiales; family Verbenaceae; genus Lantana; species Lantana camara. The sequence continues at coordinate 6,014,004 of CM074855.1, read as the reverse complement.
TATTATACCAAATTTGCTGAAACGTGAAGTTTGTATACTATTTATGCAATTTTCCCTCTCTTAAAATACCTGATTTTTCACTTAAAGTTATCTACATAAATAAAAATTATTCTTTGTTTTTTGTTATATTTGTCATAGGGATGTTAATGCTATATAGATATAAGTAGTATATAATATAACATAGAATTAATAAATAGTCCTTAATAAGGCTAAAAACTTTTTCTAAACCCTCATTTTGAAATTTGTCTATTTTAAATCTCAAATACATAACATATTTTTCCTAATCCCAAAACATGTAAAAATACCATAATGTCTTTGATTAATTAAAAAATGTCACTTATATCCCTTTAATTATCTTTATTCTTACTTCCCGTCTCTTGACCGATCGTTTCCGATATCCGACCACCGAGCACAACTGAGGGTCGCTGCCTATTAAGTCATGAGAGCATTCAAATTAATTCTGAGGAAAATTGACTGGGAAACCACAAAAAGGAAAAGGCTTATAAATAGTTATAATATCTATTTATTGATTCTGTCCAAATATTTCTGAGTAGCCATGTAATCATTTCAAAATCTTACCATATATGCACTTGAAGGTTATCAAAAATTGTCATCGGGAGTTAATAATAATTAATTAATTTTTCCATCACTTTCATAGGCAATTTATCAGTACTAAATGCTAGTTTTACTAACTTGATACTCACTTTCAAGCCATACTATAAAAAGAAGCATCAAATATGAAACGTAACAACCTTAATTTTAACTCTTAGGATTATATTGTTGTGAGCAATGTCATATAATATGATGAAAATGCTATTAATATTCTTACTTATAGAATTTGGCATTCCCCACACATATTGTTGTATCACTACTTATCATGAAGTTCATGTTATCAGCAACCTCACTTCGAATTCTCCGAAATTGAGACTGCATTGTGCATCTGGAGACGACGATCTTGGATTCCACGAGCTCAAGCCTAAGGAAGAATTTGAATGGAGTTTCTGCGAAAGTGTTTTACTGAATACTTTGTTCTTTTGTCATTTTTGGTGGGAATCGAAAGAAATAGCATTCGAAGCTTTTAATTTAAAGTGGAAGGGAACACCAAAAATCCCGTTCTGGGTTGCGAATAGTGATGGTATTTATTATTCCAATGGAAAATCCTCCCCTGATAACTTGAAGAAAAAATTTGATTGGAAACCTTGAAGCTAGCCAGTCATCTCGTCTCTGATATACATATATTATCTCAACTATATATCGTGATCAAATTAGATGGGTGAATAAATGAGATACTATGTTATTTTGCAAGAATATTTTGTCCTTCCCTATCTATTCATTAACTTTTTTGTGAATGTATGCCGGGGTAGACTAATATAGCATGGAATAGTTATTACGTTGAAAATTTTCAAACAAGGAAGATTTAGGCTTCTTGCTCGTTAGATTTATCAAAATTACGGAGGAGTTCTCGTACAAGCTCCCTTTATTCTATAATAAATTGGAAGACAAAAGAAAAAGTTTGCTTTATTCTAGATATATATTACAAAAATCAAATAAGCATATTCCCGAAATCTAACTTTAATTAAACCCTAAATAAAAAAATGTAATGGAACTTAGAAAGAACCCTAATGGAGGCTAGCTAGAATATATATTTTATAGTTTTTTCTTCAAAATAGTTTTTTTTGTTTTTCGACATTGCTGATTTATATTATAATTCTTTACTATTTTCTCGCTTTTTGGGGATATATTTCCAAATGAATCCACTTGAAATATACTCTTACTTTATTAAATTCTCTATATACTAGGAAATGCTACACACTCGTTGCGTGTGCAAATAAAAATAATACTGATGAGACATAAGATCACGTTCGTGTCAAAATCGTCCACGTGTCGCCATCAACCGACTTAAGAGCTGGACGCTCACACTGATGGACTCGCGGGTCAACCCAGCCCACTCCCTTGCTGGCTAATACAGGCCCATGAGCCTCGGCCCTCTGTTCAAGTAAAGGGTTCAAGCTGTCAGGCCTGACGCTCACACTCCGGCCCTCAGGGTCGCCTTTCCCAGGGAGGCATCCACGCGAGGGCCCCCTCTTCTGATGCTCGGGATTTTGACGCTCAAGGGCCATCTACAGTGGGATAGACTGGGAGTCCTTCTACGCGCAAGGGATTTTGAGCGTTCTGTACCGCCTGCCCCTCGCATTGCACGTAGAAGGACGCTCAAGCGGCTCCACCCGTAGAAGGACTCCCAGTCCATCCCTTGTTAGCCGCCCAAAACATGTTGAGGGCTCAGCCGCCCCCGCCGCCACCTGCTCAGGAAAATGAGGCCCCACCGAGGGTCCAGCAAGGAGAGCAACGCGCTGGAAATGAAAGGGCCCCTCAGAATGAGAGGGCTGAAAATGACAAAGAGGTCCAATCAAGGGCCACAGGGAGGGCAAGCCGCAGAAGTGTCGGCGACCCTCAACTAGCTGCAGTGCAGAATCAGCTCAAGGGGCTCCAGAACGTGGTGGAACAGCTCTCTCGAGCACGGACTCAAGCCCCCCACGGAGGGGTGAGAGGTCCAGGGCCAGAGGCGCTCGACGCCCACGCAGCCAAATCTCCTACCGCCGGAAGGAAGCAGACTACGAAGAATATGACCCTGAAGACAGGGATTACAGGACCTTGACGGGCGCTTCCCCCCTCATTGACGAGGTTCTGATGACCCGTGCGGGGAGGGGCAAAATCCCCACGTCGGTCAATAGGTATGACGGAACAACTGATCCGGCCGAGCATCTGGATCACTTTGTGCACCTGATGCACCTATACGAGCATCCGAGCAATTATTGGGCCAAAGTATTTGTCACCTCCCTTGTTGGGATGGCTCAGGATTGGTATAAGAAGCTTCCTCCACGTTCGATCCGAGGGTACGCCGATCTGACTGATGCCTTCATAAGCCACTTCAACTCCCTGAAAGCGCCAACCCCGGTGGCAACAGCTCTCTACAGCTTAGTCCAGGGGCCTAATGAGACGCTCACGTCCTTCATGGGAAGGTTCAACAAAGAAATCTTGCTGGTGGAAAAGCCCTCGATGGATTTCTTGAGGCATGTACTTTTTGGAGCGATCAAAATGAAACACTATGTCAGCAAAGAATTCATGGAGGAGGTGGCCAAGAAAAAGCCACGCTCGTTGATGGAGATCAGGGATATCGCTGACTCTTTCTTCACCCTCGAGGATATGTATATCGCGAGGGATCAGAAAATGGCGAACGCCCCTCGCCCCAGCAAAGCCCCCGAGGACAGAGGAGATCCTGCTGGTGGAAAAGAATTTATGGGAAGGTTCAACAAAGAAATCCTGCTGGTGGAAAAGCCCTCGATGGATTTCTTGAGGCATGTACTTTTTGGAGCGATCAACATGAAACACTATGTCAGCAAAGAATTCATGGAGGAGGTGGCCAAGAAAAAGCCCTCGATGGATTTCTTGAGGCATGTACTTTTTGGAGCGATCAACATGAAACACTATGTCAGCAAAGAATTCATGGAGGAGGTGGCCAAGAAAAAGCCACGCTCGTTGATGGAGATCAGGGATATCACTGACTCTTTCTTCACCCTCGAGGATATGTATATCGCGAGGGATCAGAAAATGGCGAACGCCCCTCGCCCCAGCAAAGCCCCCGAGGATAGAGGAGATTCTAACAGGGGTGCCGCCGCAGCCCTATCCCCGCTCGTCGTAATTCTTCGCCTCCGCATAAGTTCGAGCGAATCCCCCTCAACCGCCCAATTGCAAAAGTGTATTCCATGGTGGATAAGAAACTCTTCAAGAGACCGCCGAAGTTGAGGGAGACTGAGGCTCAAAAGCGCTCAGGAAAGTACTGTGTTTTCCATAAGCAGAAGGGGCATGATACCAACAAATGCCGCCAACTCGAGAGCGAGATCCAGAGGCTTATCGTTGGGGGGCACCTCAAGGAGTTTGTGAAGGTGTTAGAGAGGTGTGATGAGCATTTTACTGAGCGAGCTCGTGCTAGAGGAAGAAGCCAATCGCGCTCACGGAGTCCCCGTCACTGTCACACCGAAATAAGCGACCGCGGCAAGGGAAAAGCTGCAGATATGGAAAATCAGCTCTGTGCGGTCATTCACATGATCGCCGGAGGACCCTTGGGGGGCGATTCTAATGTTTCCCGGTGCCGCCACATTCGGAGTTATGACCAGAGATCATCCCTGCCCAAGCTTGTGCTCTCCGTTGACAGCTCTTCATGCCCGAAAGAGAACGACACTGTAGGGTTCACAGAGAAAGACTTGGAACACATTGTAACGCCCCATGGGATTGGTGAAACCTCTGACTGTCCCATGGTGGTTAGTTTAGACGTTCATAACCACGTTGCAAAGAGGGTCTTAATTGATAGTGAAAGCTCTGTGAACGTTCTTCCTTACTCAACGTTTCAAAAAATGAATATAACAAATATTAAGCTCGAACCCCTAAGAACAGCCCTCGTCGGCTTTGGGGGTTCCGAGATTGTCCCTCGCGGACAGATTCGTGTGGCCACCTCTTTTGGTCGCGCCCCACAGCGAAAAACTTTGAGCGTCCTTTACACAGTCGTCGAAGTGGACCTCCCCTATAACATCATCATTGGACGTCCGGCCCTCGTGGACTTCAAAGCAGTAATCTCCACTTATCACCAGAAAGTCAAATTCCCCACTCTCGAGGGCACAGGCGAGGTTCTGTGCAATGTCAAAGAGGCTTGGGAATGCTACGTCCTCTCCCTTGGAAGCCACAAGCCCAAACAAACCATTCAGGCAGGATCCACCAAAAAATCAGTTGACTTCCCCAAGTTGGACGATGATGGCCCCGAACGTAAAAGGGCCAAACTTTACAAAAAGAAGACCCCCAGTGAGGCCCAGCGTACGAAGGATGGGCCACCCGGGGCCGTCGAAGGATCTACCTCTGAGAATGAGGGTGACGGGCCCTCGGGTGTGGAAAGCGGTAGGCTTACTGGAAAAAAACGAGCGCTCGAGGCTCCACGGCTTGAAGTTCGCATTGAGCCCGTCGAAAAGTTCTTGACCATCGAGTTGCAATCGGGGAATCCAGATAAAACCACCCAGATTGGCTCAAATCTCAACGGTCCCTCACAGATTATGATGATTGATTTTCTCCGAGAGAACCTCGATGTATTTGCTTGGACGACCTCTGATCTCTCTGGAATAGATCCGAGTGTTATAGTTCACAGGCTCAACGTGGACCCGGCCTTCAAGCCGGTCAAACAAAAGAAGAGGGACGTCCACGGTTTCAGGAAGCAAGTCATTGAAGAAGAAGTTGGTAAACTCCTTGACGTTCAGTACATTGAGGAGATTTTATACCCGGAATGGCTCTATAACGTGGTGCTCGTTCCCAAGAGCGTAAACAAATGGCGCATGTGCAATGATTTCACAGATCTCAACAAGGCGTGCCCCAAAGACCCTTACCCCCTGCCGAGGATTGATCAACTGGTAGATTCAACAGCGGGATGTGAACTCATGAGTATGATGGACGCCTTTCAGGGGTATTATCAGATCTTCATGGCTCCCGAGGATCGCCCCAAAACCTCGTTCGTGGTACATGTAGGCATCTACTGTTTCAAAGTCGTGCCGTTCGGACTAAAAAATGCGGGAGCAACTTATCAACGCCTCGTCAACAGGATGTTCGAGCACGAAATAGGAAAATCCATGGAAGTGTATGTAGACGACATGATAGTCAAGAGCGACCGCCAGCATTCCCATCTGGAGGATCTCAAACAAACTTTCAACATCTTACGTCATTATGGAATGAAGTTGAACCCCTCCAAATGTACATTTGGCGTTCGGGGTGGCAAATTCTTGGGATACATTGTCAGTCAACGAGGCATAGAGGCGAATCCAAAAAAGATTAAAGCGATTCTCGACATCTTTTCCCCTCAGAACGTGAGGAAAGTCCAAGTGCTGGTGGGAAAGATCATTTCATTGAACAGGTTCATCTCCTGCTCGGCAGACAGGAACTTACCTTTCTTCAAAATTTTACGCAACGCTCGTAACTTCGCCTGGAGTGAAGAATGTGAGAAAGCTTTGCAGGACATGAAACAATACCTTGCGAGTGCACCACTGTTGACTAAGCCCAGCCCTGGAGAAAGCTTATTCATTTACTTATCAATCTCCTTAGAGGCTACGAGCGCTGTCCTCGTGGCGGTCCGCGAGCGTAAACATATGCCGGTGTACTACTTGAGCAAAACCTTGCAGGGGGCGGAGAAGAGATATATGGAGATAGAGAAGTTTGCTTTTGCACTCGTTAATGCATCTCGAAGGCTAAGACCTTATTTTCAGGCGCATTCTATCACAGTGCTCACAGACCAACCCCTCAAGCAGGTGCTCGCCAAGTCGGACGTCTCAGGGAGGTTAATTAAATGATCAACTGAACTCAGTCAATTTGATATCACTTTCGAGCCACGCACCGCGATATAGGCTCAGGTAGTGGCAGACCTGTTGGTGGAGCGCTTCAATTTGGATACAGGGCCCTCAGTGGAAGAAGGGTTATGGCTTCTGCACACAGACGGCTCCTCGACCTCACAGGGGGAGGAGCCGGGGTGACCCTCAGAGATCCTCATGGTTTGGAAGTTGATTACGCTATCAAACTGGCGTTCTAGGTCACCAACAACGAGGCAGAGTATGAGGCTCTAATCCGGATTCGACAGAACCTTTAAGTCATTGATTCATGTGAGATATAATCCTCCTACTTACTATCTCTCAACCAAGATCTAGGGTAAGGGAATAATCAGAACCCTAATAATCCGGCCTTAAAGCTAAGTGCATTTCATATCCATTTGATCTCAATCCAAGAAACCCTTTTCTTGATGTCTTGATCTACTGCCTTGGCCAAGGACTCCATATGGCCTATGAATGACTTACACAATAAGAGATCACCTTGCAAATGTAAGTGTAGGTCCTTTCTTGATTCTCATTCACTTTCATGAATCACTTGTGTAGCCCCAGCATAAGCCTTAAATCAGTTGTCTAAGGCGACACCCTTTAAAGCTTATACCTAAGACTACAGAGTTAATTCGTAAAGTGACAAGGAACCTCAAGTCTAAGGATCAATTAATCACATTAATGACTCGTAAGATATTTCCTAATCTGGAAGTTTCTATTTCCTGAAATAGAAAGTTCCTTTCCCATTTAGGAATGTTCTCACACGGGGCACCTCAGTGAACTTACTTATTGAAGTAAGCACCCTCATGTATCACGTACGTATCAACTATACACTTTGCACCTCCATGAAACAAGGTGGTCCTTCTTAAGGGCGTGATCCCACAAGCAAGCCTTAGAGGAGTCAGGTTGACACTCCCACTGTCTGTAGGACTCATCGGTTTGGAGCATTTTACTAATCATGACTTATGTGATATAGGGCTTGTTTCATGAACCATTTCACCTAAATGGTAGAGTCCTAAAGTCATCAGGATTAGGGGAGTTCTCATACATGCACAGCTAAAGTAAACGCATACCAAACAAGAGCATATAAAGAAGTGTTGCCTCAATTCGTTATTTCATTCAAAGATTGTCTATGATTACAATAAGGAAAAGCACAAAGCGGATATTCAATCGGCTTTCTAGGGCACTATTCCTAACAGTGGGCTTCCTTAGGTGGGAAATGATTGTAATTTGAATCTCCAACCCTAATTAGTACAAACCCTCCCCTATAAATAGGGATTTTCAAGGTCTTGGGATCTCTTTCACGCATTCATTCTCCTTCACGCATACAAGCAGCAAGTACTTTCTGCAATTTTTATTCCGGTAAGCTTTTTCTTCAACTCTTAGGTAAAACTCCATAAACCTTTATTTTCTATACTAACTTTAGAGTTAGGTTGTGTATGAGCGATCCTTCTAAGTGAGGAACCCTTTCTGCCGTTGACTTCATTCCAAAATTCTTCTTCTCCACTGAACCTCTTGTGAAGAGCTTCATCTTCAAGAACCCAAAAACCAGATATGGCGGACAATAATGCAGAGGCTTTTGTGAGAGAGATAGAAAAGATGTCAGTGGGGAGTTCTTCCCCTCACAATAATGTGCCCACGGCGGTTCCAATGGCCAGGGCTTCCCCAGGCAAGGAGATTCCTACTGCTATTCCAGTGGCCAGGGCTCCGGTTGAAGCCAGGGATGAAGAGGTTGACACCGCCGTTCAAGGAATGAACAAGCATGCTCCTGGAGGGGTAGAGGATCTCTTTGAAGAGATGCATAATGTTATGGAAATGCAGAGACAAGGGGAGAGGGTATTTCCCATGCATAACAGCGCCGTAAGGCCTCAGGACCACAGGATCGCGGTGGCAATTGCGGCTCCTGAGGGCAGTGCAGGGCCTTCCGAGCGTCGAGCTGAGGATGAGCCTCCTAGAAAACGCCAAAGAAAGGGTAAAGAGCCTGCTACGCGAGTGAGGCAAAACAACCCACACCAAACTGATAGGTCTCTGGATGAGATTGAGAGCATCCTGACTCTCGACGATCTGAAAGAGTTGAAGGCAAAGGCATATTGGGATGAAGCGGTGTTCCCCATACGCCTTCCCAAGGAGGGAAAGAGAGCAAACCTACCGCCCCCGGGGATGATGATAGTCTACTTGGATGGGGTCTTGGCCGGGGGCCTGAGGTTTCCAATCCCGTCCGTCATTGCCACCATCTGCCGCCACCTTAGACTCTGCCCTTCCCAGATCCTCCCGAACGGCATTGCTCTAATAAATACCTTCGCGATACTGATGAGGACCCTGGGCCATGAACCCTCTGTTAGCAATTTTGATAGTTTGATTCAGGTGGCCCGCTCAACGCACTCGTCCCCCGTAGATGGGTTCTACTAAGCCCAGGCCAAATCGGGCTTTAAAATGATATATTCTCCCTCCACCTCATATGGCGAGCATTGGAAGGAGAAGTACTTCTTCGTAGGGGCTCCTGGGGGAATTTTCAGGGTTCACCGAGGGTGGTTTATACATGGCGAGGGGCCACTGATTAAAGAGAGGACCAAGAACAAGGTCTTTGAGGATTGGGAAAAAGGATTGGCCCTCGCAATGAAGAATGAGAAAAAATGGATCAAAGCTGAGGTGTTGATGAAGAATGAGGAAGTCTTATTCCGCTATGGCCTCTCATGTCCCCCAAGCATGATAACCAACCCTCCCGCTCAAATCATTGCCCTCGATGGTTAGATTCTAGGAACTAACTGCTCTAACCTTTAGGATAGCATCGCTGACTTTGTTTGGCTTGTTATACTTTTGTAGTTATCATCCAAATAGCCGGCTTTTGACTCTCGTATTTTCCATTTGCAGATATCCAAGTACTAACAGCAGGGATGAATGCCGAAAGTGTTGCCCGAATGATGCGCGCTCAGAGGCCAGACGCTAACCCTCAACCACAACAGCAGCATCAGGCCCAACCCTCGAATGCCCCGAGGGGGGAGAGGAATCCGCCGAAGAACAGGGCGAGGAAACGATGACAGGGGCGCTGGAGATGGAGTTCCAGTTGTCGGCCCAATAGAAGACCTGACCCTAGATGGCGCTCAGGAGGTTACTCCACCCCCAGCCGCTCCAGAGGGGCCGATTGCGCTCAACTCCAACAACTCCCGTAACCGCTCAGGGGAGTTAGCCCACTTTCATGATACAGTGAGGGCCGACCGCCAGGGGAAGAGAAAGAGGCTGCCTGACTCTATCCCCATTTCTGGGAAAGGGAAGGAGGTGGTCGTGGGCCACCATGGCGAGGGCAGCGATACTTCCTTTTCTGGAAAATAGGCTACCGGGGCAACACTCGGTACAAACGCCAACTGACGGATGGCCCTGTTCTGCTAAAGAAGAGGGCGTCCTCTATGAACTTAGTTTCTGACATCGTCGAAAGACTCCAATTCTCCGGCGACCATGATAAGCTAAACGAGCATGGCGCCGCTCGGGTCGCGAATGATGCATGCCATGCGCTTTTGACGGTAAGCCTTTAGCTCCTTTTGTTAAGTTCTGACTCTTTCCATTTTAATTCCGATTGTGACCTCTTGTTTCTGGCTTTTCAGGAGGTCATTCCGAGGCTGAAAAATTTGCAGGGGCGAGCGCAGGCCTATTCTGAGCACAAGGCCAAATACAAAATGTTGCTGCGCATTTCCAACCCCGGCCAACTCCACGAGGATTACAACAACGTCTGTGCCGAGCTCAACTCTGCAAATCTTGAGAAGGACAAGTTGAGGGAGGACCTGAAGTTATCAGACGACGCGTACTTGGCCCTTGATCAGCGTCACAGGTAACTCAAGGAAGAGCGCGACCAGCTGAGGGTTGGCAAAGGGGAGCTTGGCGAGCGGTTGGCTGAGAGCACAAGGCAGAATGAAACAACCCTGAAGGCCCTCGCTGAGTTGCAGGAGAAAGTTGCAGGCTTGGAAGCGAAGGTGTCATGGGATGCAGTGATGAAATTCGTGCGCTCAAAGGCCTTTGTGTTCGCGGCCAACCTCCATTGCTTCGACAACGCTCGGCGCTTCTTCTACAAGACGATTGGGCAAATAGTGAAGCTGGGATTGGCCCCGGAGAGCGCTCGAACCGATGAGTGCCTGCGCATGGATTTAGATAAGAACTGCGAGCCTATGGTCCACGAGGGTGATCCCTCGGAGAGCCTGGCCGAGCCGGAGTATCAGGAACTCGTGACGATGCTCCAGGAAGAGTTCATGGCTGCAAACCCCATAGAGCCTGAGCCCCTTTTGATAGAGGACGAGGGTATCACTCTAGATGCTCAGGATGGCGAGGACCCAGGCGACGCAGAGACTTCGAATGCCAACGTGTTGGCCCCAATTCCTATCTCCACTGCTCTTCCTGAACCCGAGAGCCAAGCTTAATGAAGCCCCTCAACTTCTGTGTTAAGACTCCTCCTGTCTATTTAATTTACCTTCCAGTTTTTATGAACATTTGACTTGTGTTTTTGATACTCATATTCACCAAGATGTATTTGAACTTTTCTTCCTTTGGTTCGAATGTTTCCATTAATAATGTTTGATTCTCGTCACCCATGACCGTTGAGTATTGTTTTCTCTTCATGGCTGACGCTTATATGCATGTTTCCTTTTGATGCTTGAATATCTGCGATGGGTGTGTAGGCGCGCGAGGGTGGGTTCCTTGAGGGTACCCTGGTGCATATAACTATGTAATCTAAGTTTAGGACTTGAAAATTCCTTGAAAGATGAACGTGTGGGCGCGAGGTTGTTCTCAACGAGGGTGCCCATGCCGTATTCATAGTAGGGCTCGAATTTGAACTTAGGAAACCCCAAAGGAATTACCTTAGTATTGGCCTTAAAACTGATGAGGCATGTTTCTAGCTTAAACGCTTCGGTGGCTAGAGTGAACTTAGAAATCAATTATAGGATTTGCTAAGCATGGATTTAAGGCGAGCGCGGTTGTAGTTCCAGTTTTAGTATTTAAGTGTCCATATGAGCGTTAACTCAGAGTGTTTGCTGTTTTCGAGCATACTCTTGTCTAAGAAGGTGAGGGTCCTTGGGGGTTTACGAGCGCGAACTGGTGTGGAGACCATCCAGTTGGATCATCCAGTTGGCGTAAACTAAGCATTTTAGCATCCCCCTTTTTTGCCACGCTCGACCCAAAGGTTTACACACTTATGCGGGTCAAAACATTCAGTGTAGAGGGTTTTCAATACATAGATAGTGTTGATATGGAATTAATAGTTTGTTCTTTAAGCCGTTCGACGTGGAGGGCGCTCAACAAGGAGTAGGCTTTAACGCAATCAAATATTCGGACCATTAATCAAGAAAAAGCAAACAATCAATACAGTAGTTGGTAAAACCTTTAGTGTCACCCTCGCAATATATGTAATAACACTTATGCTTTCTGTCAAAAGAAAGTACATGATGCCACGAGCGGGCACATACAAAGACTAACATTCACACGTAGAACCGTCTAAGGTTGCATGCATTCCAGGGTCTAGGGAGACGCTCCCCTTGCAAAGTCTCTAACAGGTAGGTGTTGTTTGCGCGTACCTGAATGACTTTGAAGGGGCCTTCCCAATTGGGGTCCAACTTACCTACATGCTTGGAAACTTCAACTTTTTTGAGCACCAAATCTCCTAGCTGGAAGGTCCTCTCTTTAACGCGCTTGTTATACTGGTGGGCTACGTTCGCTTTATACTTATGGATCCGAGCCCAAGCGGTATTCCTCCTTTCATCCAGTATGTCCAATTCGAACGTCCAATTGGCCTCGTTGGCTGCTGGCTCAAAATAGGCAACGCGTGCGGACTCTTGAGCAATCTTCGCAGGTATCATAGCCTCGGAGCCATATACGAGGGAGTAAGGGGTCTCCCCTGTTGCCGCTCGTGGGGTAGTACGGTACACCCAGAGGGCACCTTGAAGTTCTTCTGCCCATTCCCCTTTCTTACTTTTGAGCATCGTTTTCAAATGTTGAAGTATGGTTCGGTTGGTCACTTCAGCTTGACCGTTCGCTTGAGGATAGCCCACGGAAGTGAAGCGTTGCTCAATCCCAAGTTCATAACACCAATCCCGGGTGTCAGCAACAATGAATTGGGAACCGTTGTCCGATGAGCACCCTCGGGATGCCATACCTGCAGATGATGTTCTTCCAGATGAAATCCCTCACAACTTTGAACGTTATCTTTGCGACCGCTTCAGCTTCGGTCCACTTAGTGAAGTAGTCCACGACAAGTATCACGAATTTCTTTTGCCCGACCGCCATTGGGAGGCGTCCCACAATGTCAATGCCCCACTGGTCGAAGGGCCAAGAGACATCAATAGGGATCATTTGAGCAGCCGGTAGTTGAGGGGTGTTAGAATGAAACTGGCACTTAGGGCATTTCTTGGAGTAACTGATGGCATCCTGCAATAGTGAGGACCAGTAGAATCCACTCCTCAAGACTTTCTTAGCCAGAATTCGACCGCCAGAATGATTCCCGCAGCTTCCGCTGTGCACATGTTCCAACACTTCCTTGGCTTGCGAGGGCCTCAGGCACCTCAATGGCGGACCTTGGAAAGATCGTTTGAATAGCCGTCCGTCGCTGTCAAGAGAAAAGCGAGGGGCCTTACTCCTAACCTTCCGAGCTTCAACCTTATCACTCGGGCAGGTCTCATCCCTCATAAACTTAATGATGTCATCTAGCCGACAAGGTTCAGAGGGATCAATCGTGTTCACTTTGCACGAGGGTTCCGTTTCGCGAATCAGCGGTTTCTCTGTTCTGAGGAACGTGACTGAACATTCGCAAGAATCCTCCAGAGCCGATGCAAACTTGGAAAGAGCGTCTGCACGCTCATTTTCCACCCTTGGGATCTGCAACAAATGGAATTTTTTGAACTTGGCGATCACATCCTTAGCCCTCGCCAAGTACTGCACCATAGTGGCTTCTCGAGCCTCATAAGTGCCATTAATTTGACTTGCGATCAGTTGGGAGTCAACATAGGTAGTGACCGAACGGCGCCATTCTGGAGGGCTATCCTGAGCCCTTGGACCAATTCAGCTAGGGGTTAAACACCTGTTGCTAGACTATGGTCGTTTAATCTGTGGACTGATTAATTAATTAGTGAATTAATTAATTAGGGTCACTGCTAATTGAATTAAGAACCTAGAGGGTCACACACAACAAATTGGTTACATGAGTTGAGGCTTTAAAATGATTAAACGAGTTAATCGGGCCAAGAGTGTTCCACACGTGTGGCTCACGTGAGTGACACGTGTCCTTGTGACACGTGTCTCACACGTGTGTAAATATATGTGTATATTTATTTATGTGATAAATAATTAATGTGATTAATTATTTAATAGACTTTGGTTTAATTTTGAATTAAAAAGAAAGTCTTATTTTGGAGAAAAATAATCTAGTTAATTAATTACGAATTAATTAATTAGATAAAAAATAAGTTATTTATTTTAAATAAATAAAGTATAAAATTATTCAAAAATAGTTTGGATATTTTAGCTCTCTTGAAAGTTGATTTGAATTTGAATTCAAAGTCAAAGTCAAAATTTCTTGATGATCAAGTAATAGGAGAGAGGGACCAAAATCCTTAGCCCATAAGGACTAGGGATTTTCGGCCACTTCCCTCTTATAAATAGGGGAGCTCGAGCTCCCCTTAGAGCTAATTGGCAATTCTTTTGGTTCATGTGTTGAACATCATCCTTTCTCCAAGATAAACGAAACCCTAGGTTAAGCCTAAACACTAACTAGAGAACTAGCATCCTTACTAGTTAGATTGTAGTCAAGTTGGTGGACTATCTCTAGAGAGCTTCAAGTTAGAAGTTTGAAGATTCGAGCTTTACCAAGGAGAGGGGATTAAGCCGCGAGAAGAGCGCTCTTGGGTGGCTTGAAACGCTTCAAGAAAAACAATTAAGAAAGTAAGTTTATTATCCCTACGAATTTAGATACACGATTGCGAGTCCAAGATCCTTTTGTTGGAAAATTTTTAAATTTCCGCTGCTTTCTGATTCGTGTTTTCCAACACCCACCACTTTTGGTAACCGCCTCACGTCTCTCGGAGTACACGCGCCCACGTTCCCACTTAGCATTTAATGCGGACAGGACCTCATTTAATGCAATGTCAGAACGTGTCCTTTACGGAAGCCAAGCGGTCACTTCTCTTGCAGAAGCTTGACCCTCGGGAATTCAAAAAATTCAAGGCCCGCTTTTCTTAAATTCTACAGTACGCTCAAGCGATACTACAGAATTTGGGGGGGAAAAATGATGAGACATAAGATCACGTTCTTGTCAGAACCGTCCACGTGTCGCCATCAGCCGACTTAAGAGCTGGACGTCGCACTGATGGACTCGCGGGTCAACCCAACCCACTCCCTTGCTGGCTAATACAGGCCCATGAGCCTCGGCCCTCTGTTCAAGTAAAGGGTTCAAGCTGTCAGGCCTGACGCTCACACTCCGGCCCTCAGGGTCGCCTTTCCCAGGGAGGCATCCACACGAGGGCCCCCCTCTTCTGATGCTCGGGATTTTAACGCTCAAGGGCCATCTATAGTGGGGGACCCATCCGTGCGTCCTTCGAGCGTCACCAGCGCTCGCCTATGATCCTCTTCCTTGTGAGGGATCCGAACTCTAGCAAGACGGGTCTTGGGCCTTCCCTACTCATGACCCTCGTCAACAACCTCTGGCATAGAGACCGTGCTCACCTTGTACCTGAGACGCCGCCTGCTTTCAGAGACGTCGTTCTCATGCCCTCACAGGCCGCCACGTGTTAGGGCAACACAGGTTTGAGACCACACGGTTAATTTACCCAATTTACCCTCACCCCTAACATATAAATAGGAGATAACACTTGGATTCTCCACCAAGTCATCTTCCACAAATACATACATACTCACTGTTCTGGGCATTTTTCCTCCATTTTTCTTCATCTTCTCAAGCTTTGCACTATCTTCACCACAGTTGCATCACCACTGCATTTGGCACTCTTGGTGTTATCCTAGCTGGAAGAACTCACGCTCAAAAGGAAACCCAGTTCCTGAGTCTTTCACGCCTGTGATGGTCTTCCCCTTTCCATATAAATATTGAAAGTGTTGTTGCATACGTAGTAATAATTTGCAGGTTTTCAGGCATTGCCAGTGTTGGTTTCTTCTCAAATCGCTCCCTTTCTCTCTCTCCTTTTGTTCGTTCATCTCCCTCCTTCTGCTATTTATAATTATCATCAGATCCTCCTTTTCCCCAACGAATCCGCAATTCGTTATGATTGTTAATGGTTACCTAACCTTACACGCTACTCCACAAGAGTCATATCCTCTTTCGTTCTATTAAATTTTTTTACTCTGCACCAGTTTGCTACCAACGAACTGCCTCATTTGGGGGACTTGAACTTCACTTTGGATCTCTCCGAGCCCAAAGGGAGTCTGTTCCCAACAGCTAGAATTTCTCTTCTTTTTCCAGCTTTATATATTAGCCAACTTTCGAAATATGGTCTGTTTTAGCTTATGTGTCTTGGACCCCCTCGAAAGAATCGATTCAGTTTGTTAAAATAAAGGGATAACTACAATCCACTCCGGAGGTTTATGTTATGTTGCATGGAAATTGTTGATGTCTTGAAGAACTGTTTCTATAAACTTCATGTTACCCTTGTAATATTTTAATTCTAGAAGTTGTAAGTTTCTTACTTATTAGAGATATTTTAGTTACTCACGTTTCTAGTTAAAAACGTGTTTTTTATTCTTTAAACTTTTACTGTTAGTTAGTTAGCTTTGGGTTTGACACGTGGACAATTAGAGAGCAGCTTGTTATTTATCTTCCTCCACCTACTTTGTATATAATAAGTACACCTGTGAGTTTTACAAGTGATAATGGAAAATTCTCGAAATAATTTCCTCTGTTCAAACTTCAATATAGTATTAGGAGTTTTTTTGGCTTCCCTGATTTCTTCTCCGGCGAGCTTTGTCGTCATTTTCGGTGCTCCGGTGTTTTGATTTTGCTACTTTTGCTTCTCCATTATAAGTTCTCTCTTTTTTTTTTCCGACGAACAATCGGCCAATTCTTCTTCATCAATCTGAGAATCTGTGACCAACTTGACTACAATCTAACTAGTAAGGATGCTAGAGATAGTCCACCAACTTGACTACAATCTAACTAGTAAGGATGCTAGTTCTCTAGTTAGTGTTTAGGCTTAACCTAGGGTTTCGTTTATCTTGGAGAAAGGATGGTGTTCAACACATGAACCAAAAGAATTGCCAATTAGCTCTAAGGGGAGCTCGACCTCCCCTATTTATAAGAGGGAAGTGGCCGAAAATCCCTAGTCCTTATGGGCTAAAGATTTTGGTCCCTCTCTCCTATTACTTGATCATCAAGTAATTTTGACTTTGACTTTGAATTCAAATTCAAATCAACTTTCAAGAGAGCTAAAATATCCAAACTATTTTTGAATAATTTTATACTTTATTTATTTAAAATAAATAACTTATTTTTTATCTAATTAATTAATTCGTAATTAATTAACTAGATTATTTTTCTCCAAAATAAGACTTTCTTTTTAATTCAAAATTAAACCAAAGTCTATTAAATAATTAATGACCTTAATTATTTAACACATAAATAAATATACACATATATTTACACACGTGTGAGACACGTGTCACAAGGACACGTGTCACTCACGTGAGCCACACGTGTGGAACCCTCTTGGCCCGATTAACTCGTTTAATCATTTTAAAGCCTTAACTCATGTAACCAAGTTGTTGTGTGTGACCCTCTAGGTTCTCAATTCAATTAGCAGTGACCCTAATTGATTAATTCACTAATTAATTAATCAGTCCACAGATTAATCGACCATAGTCTAGCAACAGGTGTTTAACCCCTAGCTAAATTGGAATGTCTCGATTCGACAGAACCTTTAAGTCATTGATTCATGTGAGATACAATCCTCCTACTTACTATCTCTTAACCAAGATCTAGGGCAAGGGAATAATCAGAACCCTAATAATCTGGTCTTAAAGCTAAGTGCATTTCATATCCATTTGATCTCAATCCAAGAAACTCTTTTCTTGATGTCTTGATCTACAGCCTTGGCCAAGGACTCCATATGGCATATGAATGACTTACACAATAAGAGATCACCTTGCAAATGCAAGTGTAGGTCCTTTCTTGATTCTCATTCACTTCATGAATCACTTGTGCAGCCCCAGCATAAGACTTGAATCAGTTATCTAAGGCGACACCCTTTAAAGCTTATACCTAAGACTACAGAGTTAACTCATAAAGTGACATGGAACCTCAAGTTTAAGGATCAATCAATCTGACAGGTGTCGAATCCGTCAAAAATAAATGTAAAATCCTATTCGACGACTAAATATAGAGTATAGTGCAAACAGCGTCGATCCACAGAGACTGGTTGACTTATTTCTAATAATTCCAAGTTATCCACGAAAAGAAACAATTAATGAGGGGGGTTTTGAATTTTTAAAACTAAGGTATGCAATTAAAATAAAATAACAAGAATTAAAAACTAATTAAAACTATCAAGCAAAATCACGTAGGATTAAATCAATAAGAGGGAGAATTACCTAGCCAGGGATATTCGATTCGAATTGTTATATTGATCATTGACTCAAGGATTAATTCGAGTTATTCAGACAGATTGGCTATAGTTGATAGAGACACTCGACTCAACCTTGTTTTTACTTAATTAGTCGGATAACCTAGAGACACTCGACAGTTATCTTCCCTAACAAATTCACAACCCCTAGAGACACTTGACAGGATTTAATAAATTCGCAACATTAAGAACCATAAAAACACCGACCCTAATTAACCAAGTCGTGACACACGCAAGATTTAAATTAGATTATCTTATCCCTTAGTGAACGAGGAATTCTATCGCTAAAACCCTTTCACTAATTTACCACCAACTATCAATCAACTTTACTACACTTCAAGCATCAAGATTGGCAATATGCAATTGAATCTATCTAGATAGTCGGGCCCTACCACTAAATAAGTCAATCACAATAAACGCGAAACACGAAGATAAGATAAATGCCTAAATAAACATGAATTGAATAAAACGTTTAGGTCTCACAATATCCAAAAACGAATCTTAATCCCTAGCTAGATAATTAAGAGTTTAGCTACTAAAATCCATAAAAACAATAACAGAGGAATTCTTTAACATAAATAAACTAAATACGAAAGGGAAGAATTAAACTAAAACAAAGAACTCGTGATGAAGTCCTGCTCTCGATGTTACTTCGCCCAAAACACGAATAGCTGCTCCAGAGAAAATTACGTGCTGTTAAAGCTGCTGCCCCCAAACTCTATAAATAAACCAAAGTCCTAATCTTCAAGCAAATCGGGCTCCAAGTCCTACTCCCAATAGGACTATAATTCTTGTCCCCCAAGTTGTTAATACACACGGGCTTATTAAAATAATCCCACGCGGATGGGCTCCTTAAATTAATTAAAAAGACATATGCCAACCCTATTATAAAATCAGGCCAAGCTAAATGGCTATCCAATTCAAATCCCATGCGTGGCCCACTAAATTAAAGCATCACAAAGCATATTGTTTCTCCAACTTAGCCCACAACGTACAACCCATTATCAAAGCAAATTAGCTCTCCATTATCTCTATACACGCGGCCCACTCAAACGCCACAAATCCATCCTACAAACAATTCAACAATTCCAAAACAAGCAGCCCACAAATTTAATCAAATAACTCTTCAACTTGCTGCATGAACCTATGCATGTGTAATCCGAAATTCCCATGCTCATACAAGTTGCTATCACCTTTTTGCGTTGATTTTCTTCTTAAAACCGCCAATTTTACTTCAATTTCACCTCCTAGCCCCGATTCTACAATAAAAACATCAAAGCATCAATTCTTTATAAATAATATCAAATCAAGTACAATTTGGGGCATAATTTAATCATAAAGATGGTTAATTAACGAGTTATCAAATCCCCCCACACTTACTCATTACTCGTCCTCGAGGAATCATGAAAATCAAATGGAAACATTACCACCCATCAAATACAATCACAAAGGCAATCATCGAATTCTCGCCTAAACAAAGTCTAGCTCATCAACACACTACTCAATTGCATAAAATTCAACAAATTAGTATAAATAGCATACCCTCGTGTAAAGTAGTGTGAATTGAATGAAAGAATGTACAAAGATTAGATTGATTAATCTATGATTTTTGCCTAAGTGCCAATTATTAATTTCGAATGCATCCTTCACTCCAATCTCCACTAATGTAGTTAACTCATGACTCGAGATCGATAGGTCTTTCGAGCTTGTAATGTAAGGCTTGGGTTAAAGGTTAGGAAAATTTGAAATTTAGTGGCTTAACACACCAAGCTTACACATAATAAAACCCGTAGTAATTCCCTTTTCGTCTACCTGACTCCCCTTATTTGCCTTACAACTAATTTCCCTCCTTTTTCACTCATCAAACTTTTGTTACTCAAAGCACACTCTTACTTTTTTTTTTTTTTTCTTTCTGCTCATTTTTTTTCTTTCTTGACTTCTTTTTCCCTTTTTCTTGTCATCTTCCTTTTTTTCTTTTTTTTTTTCTTCTAAACATTGTATATCATTCTCTCAAAATTCAAGCACAAGGGAGAGTACAAAGGAGCCTAAGACATCTAAAAATATATACCCAAAATAAGCAAGCAAGGTGTGATTCAAAGTAGGGTAGGAAAATAATGTTGTGCATATGGCTTGTAACGCGGCTAAGAAGAAAATGTGCACAACATTGAGGCTCAATGGGGTCAAACGGGATAACTTTATTTGTGAAAAGATCAAGAAAAGGCTTACCACCGACAACGATCGCCTAAGTCACTTCCCAAATCAATCGTTAACTAAAAATTTCGCCTCGAAGGGAGCTAAGATGCATTCTAATCAACTTTTAGACTTAATTGAAAATCAAAGACTTTTCTATCTAAGCAAAGTACATTAGTTCATTCAATGGTGCGCGAAAAAATAAGGGCATACTACTATACTAATTCATCAAATTCCACACAAATTTCATGTATTTAACAAGCCTAACTCATTCTAGCTAAATTCAACAATCAAACCTAATAGAAAGCATTCAAAATGGGCAACATATTTCCACTATTATCAACATCCTCACATTTAAGCACAATTTGCAGCAACAACACAGCTATAAAAACAGAAAATTCAGCTTCAAAATTCGTCAAAATCAGCTCCTAAATGTCAGCCTACCTAACAGCCCTAAAAATCACTATTCACAGCCTTCAAAATGTCATAAAAAAGATATCAAATTCAGCCTAAATTAGTCCTAAATCATGCATAAAATCAACACCAAAATTTCTGAAAATTTTCAGCATATATATACACCCAGAAACAGCCACTAAACCCCTTAAAACACGCCTAAAATTCGTCAATAATTCAAATAAAGCACTAAAACTCCCTCCCACACTTAAAACATGCTATGTCCTCAAAGCAGTAAAAAGAAGAGTAAGAGGACTTCCCTGATGTGCGGGGGCGCTCCGATTGCCTCAATAAGGGGGTGCTGGAATGTGGAGAAACCTAAGAATCAGATCTATGCTCTTCTTGAGATATGCAATGCCCCGATCATGGTTGCACGGTCCTCCGGGCTGCTGCGAGGTGGAGGCTTCAGTTGTAGAGGGTGGAATTTGTTGTGCTTTTTTGCCTTTAAACACCTTCGAAACATTCTTTGGTAAGATACCTGCACGACATAAAGAGTACCTTTCACCGACTTTTGACAACATACACATGTTATCAAGGCATTGCAAATCCAAAGGTTTCATGGTAACAGAAGCAGGTAAATGTGGCTCATCCAAATCAATCAAACGTTCATTCACAGCAATTTGAGTCACAATATGGCCTAAAATCATGTTCCTAGAATGTGCACATGCAGCTTTCATTTCTACAGCAATCCAGAAGCCTAAATTCACCCTTCTACCCTCATGCATAGCCCAAAGAAAGAAAAGAGTAGTCTGTGACAGAATACCTAGGCCATTTATACGTCCCGCAAAAGAATAAGAAAGTAATCTATGTATATACCTAAGGGACGGATCAACCAAATCATAATCCTTAGAAGCACTAGGGTTATAATTAGCATTTGGTTTGTTAGTAAAGGCTCTATACACAGCAGTAGCATCAAACTCAGGCGCATCAATATAATCACACAAACCAGCCACATAATCATCAAAATCTAACTCATCCTCAACCACAAATCCAAGCAGCACATTAAAATCATTTACCGAAAGACTAAACTGCTTCCCACATAATGAAAATCGGATCACATCAGGCGAAGACAAATCAAACTCATCAGGCAACTGTAACTCAAAACTGGCATAAAATTCACGCATCAAATCTTTAAACATAGGATATCGCATCTTAAAGTAATTTTTCCAGCCTATTCTATCAACATACTCAGTCACAGTTTCATACAAACCCAAAGCACGTAAAGCAGTAAAGTTAGGATACCTACATTTTACAATTTTTTTTGAATTAAGCTCATTGTACCTGGTGGCGTGCTGTTCATTCTGAAATTCGGGCTCATCGAAGGTGTTTGTGCGACGTGGCTGCATCCAGACTCCTATTCGGGACCGGGTGCTGTGTCTGGAAGGCTGCCTTGGCCAAGAAGACTCCGGGTCAGTGTCTTCGCTGGCTGTCGTATCTGGATCTCCGGAGTTATCTTCGCTCGAAGGTGAAGAGGTGTTGGCGGAATGAAAACCGGAAGAAGTTCCGGCCTCAGAGTCTGATGTCTCGGCTGTCTCAGAGGATTCCGACGAGGGAGATGGAACTGTGGTGGAAGAGGGACCTACGTCAGGCGGCGTGCCAGTCGTCGGTGAAGGTGGTGGCAGAATGGCGAGGGGTTTCGCCTGAGATTGTGCCTGGGCTGTCTCTGTTAGGACAAATCGGGGTGGTGGAGGACGTCTCGGACGCCTAGGTTGTATGTGGCTCAGGTCAATCAACACCAGCGGCCGACGCGGGGCTTTGTCGAAGAGGTTGCTCATTATCCGATCAGAGCGGCAGACCCCTTGCGGCAGAGGGACTCTTCGCGGCTGAAGTTGAGTAAGGGGGAGGGAGGAAGCGGCGGCCAGGTTCTCTTGGCGAAGCTTGGTGCGCCGCTCCTCCGCTGTGAGAACGGCCGGAGGTGGCGCCTGTGGTGGATCGGAAGGGGAAGGCTGCGGCGAAACTTGGACCGTCTGAGAAGACAATGACTGGGCCGTGTCTGTCGTCGACTGGGGCGGAGCTTTCCTCTTTCTCGTCTGCTTGGCCATGGCAGATAGCGGATGTGGGTGATAGTGGTGCAAGGTGATGCTTAGGCAGAATTGAGGGAAGATGGTGGTGGTGCGGCGGAATCTAGGGTTTTGGGAGCGAGAAGGTGGTGGAGCGGCGGAGTTGGCTGAGAGAGATGGTGATTTGCGGAGGTTGTGCGGCAATGTTTGGCTGAGGGAGAAGATGGTGCGGCGGTGAGGGAGACGAAATCTAGGGTTGGGGGAATTGCGATTTGAAATTGGGGATGCTGAAATTGGGTATATCCCATCCACAAACGGCTCGGCCAAGGCAACGGGACGGGTCGGGGCGGTGAGGGTCCGCGCGTTGGAAACGGGTCTGGCTTAGGAAAATGGTTCTGGGTTGTGGAGGGGGGGGGGGAGGGGGATGGATCGGGCCGCGGATCGGTTCGGTGGGGGTCCGCGGGTCAGTTTGTAAGAGAGGGGAAAAAATCCGCGAACAAGAACGGGTCTGGGCTGCTATTTTTAAAGTCTAACATGGAATGGGCGTTGGGCTTCTCAAAGGGTCATGTTATCAGCAAAATTTTGACAGCAAATTAGCATCAACTTCTGCGCAAAATCTGGACAATTAAGCACACCTGCAACACAGGAAAGAGCAGAAGATCAATAAGAAAGTAAGGGAAACCGGAAAAACAAAAGAAAACACGAAAAAGAGAAACGGGGAAAGAAAATGGCGCCTGAATCACCATATTTGGGTTGCCTCCCAAACAGCGTCCTTGTTTATCATCTCGGACTCGACGGGGCTGATTTAAAAATTAAGCACTTGGAGGAATGTCCTCCAATCGAGTCTCTTCAACTTTGGAAGGTTGGAAATTCTCGTAAAATGGTTTCAGCCGATGCCCGTTCACTTTCAAAATGTTTCCGGTTTTAACATCCTTGATCTCAACTGCTCCTTGTTGATTGAAATTCGTAACCACATATGGACCCATCCAACTCGATCTCAATTTTCCAGGGAAGAGACGTAAACGAGAATTGTAGAGTAGAACTTTCTGACCAATTCGAAATTGTTTCCTTGAAATCATGGAGTCATGAAAATTCTTCAACTTGGACTTGTAAATGATCGAATTCTCGTAAGCATCATTACGAATCTCTTCCAATTCCTGAAGTTGGAGCTTCCGTTTCTCGCCCGCTTCGTCCATATTCAAATGGCATTGCTTAATGGCCCAATAAGCTTGATGCTCCAATTCCACCGGTAGGTGGCATGCCTTACCATAAACCACTCGATAAGGAGACATTCCCAACGGGGTTTTGTAGGTTGTTCTATAGGCCCACAATGCATCGTTCAACCTCACACTCCAGTCCTTTCTGTTCGGGCTGACCGTTTTCTCGAGAATGGATTTAATCTCCCTATTTGACACTTCAGCTAGACCATTAGTCTGAGGATGATAGGCTGTAGATGTTCGATGTGTGACATGATACTTGCTCAACAAAGACTCCAAAAGGCGATTGCAAAAATGGGTGCCACGGTCACTTATGATTGCTTTCGGAGTACCGAACCTAGAAAAGATATGAGACTTGACAAACTCCACAACCACTTTAGAATCATTAGTACGGGTGGCTTTAGCTTCCACCCATTTTGAGACATAATCAACAGCAAGGAGTATATAATGATTTCCAAAAGAAACGGGAAACGGTCCCATAAAATCAATGCCCCAAACATCAAAAATTTCACATGGTTGTATAGGATTCAAAGGCATTTGATTTTTAGGACTAATATTCCCTGTTCGTTGGTAATTTTCACAACTTTTGCAACAGATATAGGCATCTCGAAACAAAGTAGGCCAAAAGAATCCACTTTCAAGTACTTTCAATGCAGTTCGTTTTGATCCAAAATGCCCACCACATGCAAAAGAGTGACAAAAATTCAAAATGGACTCAAACTCATTTTCAGACACACATCTCCTAGTTATCTAATCAGACCATATTTTCCAAAGATATGGATCATCCCAAAGGTAATACTTAGCATCACTTTTAATTTTATCTTTTTCAGCACGCGGCAGATTATCGGGTAATAAACCTGATGCTAAGTAATTTACAATGTCTGCATACCAGGGCGTGGCCGTATAGCGTGGCTACGCCTTACTGTCCAGTGCTGAAAACAGTTGTTCGTCAGGAAATTCATCGCGTATGGGCATGGAATCGGTCATATCTCCTGGAATTCGGCTTAAATGATCAGCCACAAGGTTCTCACAGCCCTTCTTGTCCCGGATTTCGAGGTCAAACTCTTGCAAGAGCAACATCCAACGAATCAACCTAGGCTTCGCATCCTTCTTTGTAAGTAGGTACTTCAAGGCTGCATGATCAGAAAAAACAATGACTTTAGTACCCAATAAACATGAACGAAATTTATCTAAAGTAAAAACAACAGATAGAAGTTCTTTTTCCGTCGTGGTGTAATTAATTTGGGCATTGTCAAGCATTTTGGAAGCGTAGTAGATGACATGAGAGTTCTTATCAATCCTTTGCCCAAGTATCGCTCCAACCGCGTAGTCACTTGCATCGCACATGATCTCAAAAGGGTAATTCCAATTCGGTGGTTGCATGATGGGAGTTGAAATCAATTTCTCCTTTAGCAAATCAAAAGCCTTCTTGCATTCATCATCAAATTCAAACTCCACATCTTTTTGTAGAAGCCGGCATAGGGGTCGAGTAATCTTGGAGAAATCTTGGATGAAATGCCTGTAAAAACCTGCATGACCAAGGAAAGAGCGAATCTCCCGTACTCCGACGGGGTAAGGCAGAGATTTTACAATATCAATCTTAGATTTATCTACTTCAATTCCTTTACTCGAAACCACATGACCAAGTATTATCCCTTTATCAACCATAAAGTGACATTTTTCAAAATTCAGGACCAAATTATGTTCAGCACATCGTTTTAGGACTTTAGCAAGATTTTCGAGACATTCATCAAAAGAATCACCATAAACGGTGAAATCATCCATAAATACCTCAATAATGAGTTCAACATAATCAGAGAAAATGCTTACCATACATCTCTGAAAAGTTGTCGGTGCATTGCATAGTCCAAACGGCATCCTTCTAAAGGCAAATGTCCCAAATTGGCATGTGAAGGTTGTCTTGCTTTGATCTTCCGGAGCCACCTTGATCTGATAAAAACCTGAATAACCATCAAGACAACAATAATGAGATTTTCCATCTAAACGTTCAAGCATTTGATCAATAAAGGGGAGGGGAAAATGATCTTTTCTCGTTAAAGCATTTAAACCACAATAATCCATACAAACCCTCCACCCGTTTGGAACTCGAGTGGGTACCATATCGCCTTCATCATTTTCCACAACTGTAATGCCTGTTTTCTTTGGCACTACCTGTACGGGGCTTACCCACTCACTGTCTGAAACTGGAAAAATTACACCTGCATCAAGAAGTTTCAGAATCTCCTTTTTGACAACTTCCATCATCGGGGGAATCAATCGGCGTTGTGCTTGACGTTTGGGCTTAGCATCATCTGTAAGAATGATCTTATGCATGCAAGTGGATGGACTTATGCCTTTAATGTCAGCAATTGTCCAACCAATGGCCAATTTGAACTCCCTAAGGACTCGGATCAGCTTCTCTTCTTCGAGTTTGTTGAGTAAATTGGAGATAATCACAGGTAATGTTTCCCCTTCGCCTAAGTAAGCGTATTTCAAGTGCTCCGGCAGTTTCTTGAGTTCCAATTCAGGTGCCTACACAATGGAAGGAAGCAATTTAGTGTTAGAAACCGATAAATCCAATTTAAGCACATTCCCAAACACAGGCTTTAGATACTCTAGTTCATGCACAGTATCACACAATTCCTCAGGCAAAACCATGGTTTTTGACCAATTAACCAAATTTTCAGCATGCAAATCATTATAAAGCGCATAACTCAAAGCTTCTAAATTATCCAACTCGAAAACCTCATCAGTCAAATCATCAATCACATCAACACAAAACACACTAGACAATTCATCAGGATGTTTCATAGCATCGTAAACATTAAATTTAACAATGTCACCGTCAAATTCAAGAGTTAACAATCCATTATGAACGTCTATTTTAGCTCTAGCAGTGCTAAAAAATGGGCGACCAAGCAAAATATCAGAAGATTTGGAGGATTTATCATCCTCCATGTCTAGAACGAAAAAATCCGCAGGAAAAGCCAAATCGTTGACTTGTACGAGCACATCCTCCAATATTCCTTCCGGGTACACTACGGATCGATTAGCAAGCTGGATTATAATACCTGTACCTTTCAAAGGACCAAGATTAAGCGCAGTATAGACAGATAGAGGCATAACATTTATTGACGCACCCAAATCACACATAGCTTTCTTAATACCAAGGTTACCTATTTTACACGGAATTGAAAACATACCTTGGTCTCTGCATTTCGGTGGTAATTTCTTTTGTAAAACCGCGGAGATATTTTCTCCAACACTAACCCTTTCATTACCTTTGAGTTTCCGTTTGTTGGTGCAGAGCTCTTTAAGAAACTTCGCATAGCGTGGGATTTGTTGAATAACATCCAACAAAGGAATGTTGACTTCAACCTTTCGGAATGTATCAACAATGCTTCGTTCCTCTTTCTGTTTCTTCGTCTGAGCCAAGCGCTGTGGAAACGGAGGTGGGATCACCAGTGGCTTAGGCTGCTTGACAATTTCTGACTCTCTGTCTCGGCTGGAGCCTACGGCGTGGTCACGCTTAACGGTCACGTCAGATTTCTGTTCAGATTCTGCCTCATTCTGGCTTGCTTTGGGTTTGTCAACTGGTGGAGGCAGTTCCTTACCACTCCTGAGCGTAATCGCACTCACGTTCTTCCTGGGATCTTCCGTTTACGAGGGCAATTTCCCTTGATTCTCAATCCTGCCCAAAACCATAGCAATTTGTCCCAATTGAGTTTCCAAATTCTTGACTTGATTTTCCAAGTTGTTGATTCGGATGTCTTGGGGGTTGAGGTTTTGAATGGGTTGTTGGTTTTGTTGGGATTGTGGAGGTCTAGGCACAAAATTCTGGAAATTGGGTGGCTTCGGTTTCTGGGCATAGCTAAGGCTAGGGTGGTTTTTCCATCCGGGGTAATATGTGTTAGAGTAAGGGTTGTTATTTTGTGGATGGAATCCTGCGGCGTTCGCGTCCTCGAATGTGCCCTCTTGTAGGGACGGGCATGCATCGGTCGGGTGAGAAGGGCTAGCACATAATTGGTAAACTGTTGCCGCTTGTGGTGTTCCTGCATTCATGTTAGATACCAAAACAGATAACATATTCTTAATCTCTTCAAACTGTGAAGAGCTTACCTCTTTTACCTGTCTCGTCATGTCGGACTTAGCATAGTATTTTTGTGAAACTCTTGAGATTCTGCTAATCATGTCCGTCAATTCTACAGGTGTTTTGATCATAATGGAACCTCCACTCGAAGAATCCAACTGCCTTTTGTCGGCAGGCATCAGGCCCCTATAAAAGTTGTGGACAACTGAATTCTCCGGCAGGTTGTTATGTGGGCACATTGCAAGCAAGTTCCGGTATCGTTCCCAATACTCGTGTAGGCTCTCATGTTCCTTTTGCTTAATGGTGATTATCTCCTGAAGGAGATCCAAGTATCGCTCAGCTGGGAAAAACCTGTCCAAAAACTTATCGTGCATCTGCTGCCAAGTAGTGATGGTTGCTGATGGTAGAGAGTACAACCATTTTTCTGCTGCATCTTGCAAAGAGAACGGAAAAGCATGGAGCTTGATTTGGTCTTCGGTGACTCCGTGGGGCTTGGTAGAGCAGCAAACCGTGTGGAACTTACTAAGGTGTTGGTGAGGGTTCTCGTTTTCCAGACCTCGAAAAATGGGAAGTAGGTGAATTGTGCCCGTCTTCAGCTCGAAACCAGCACCCACCTCTGGAAAAGTGATACAGAGGGGCTGCTGTGTGGTATCGGGACGCACCAGATCTTCCATGGTCCTACGTTCTATGGCTGGTAGTGCCATAGTTAGGGCGTGGTCACGCTCAACGGTCAAGTCGTATTTCTGATCACTTGAACTGTCCGTTTCACTTCCCGATTATATCTCCTTGATCAAATCTGATGTCTCAGCTTGTTTCTTGCGTGATCGGGTTTCTTGCCTCTTTTTCCTAGCAGTTTTCTCAATTTCTGGATCGTAGAGAGGGGTGTCCTTTCCGCGAATGCTCCTGTTCATAAAAAGAAATAAAATCGATTAAAAACATAGTCCCCGGCAACGGCGCCAAAATTTGACAGGTGTCACATCCGTCAAAAATAAATGTAAAATCCTATTCGACGACTAAATATAGAGTATAGTGCAAACAAGGTCGATCCACAGAGACTGGTTGACTTATTTCTAATAATTCCAAGTTATCCATGAAAAGAAACAATTAAAGAGGGGGGGTTTTGAATTTTTAAAACTAAGGTTTGCAATTAAAATAAAATAACAAGAATTAAAAACTAATTAAAACTATCAAGCAAAATCACGTAGGATTAAATCAATAAGAGGGAGAATTACCTAGCCAGGGATATTCGATTCGAATTTTTATATTGATCATTGACTCAAGGATTAATTTAAGTTATTCAGACAGATTGGCTATAGTTGATAGAGACACTCAACTCAACCTTGTTTTTACTTAATTAGTCGGATAACCTAGAGACACTCGACAGTTATCTTCCCTAACAAATTCACAACCCCTGGAGACACTCGACAGGATTTAATAAATTCGCAGCATTAAGAACCATAAAAACACCAACCCTAATTAACCAAGTCGTGACACACGTAAGATTTAAATTAGATGATCTTATCCCTTAGTGAACGAGGAATTCTATCGCTAAAACCCTGTCACTAATTTACCACCAACTATCAATCAACTTTACTACACTTCAAGCATCAAGATTGGCAATATGTAATTGAATCTATCTAGATAGTCGGGTCCTACCACTAAATAAATCAATCATAATAAACGCGAAACACGGAGATAAGATAAATGCCTAAATAAACATGAATTGAATAAAACGTTTAGGTCTCACAATATCCAAAAAATACGAAAGGGAAGAATTAAACTAAACCGAAGAACTCGTGATGAAGTCCTGCTCTCGATGTTGCTTCGCCCAAAACACGAACTGCTGCTCCAAAGAAAAATACGTGTTGTTAAAGCTGCTGCCCCCAAACTCTATAAATAAACCAAAGTCCTAATCTTCAAGCAAATCGGGCTCCAAGTCCTACTCCCAATAGGACTATAATTCTTGTCCCCCAAGTTGTCAATACACACGAGCTTATTAAAATAATCCCACGCGGCTAGGCTCCTTAAATTAATTAAAAAGATATGTGCCAACCCTATCATAAAATCACACCAAGCTAAATGGCTATCCAATTCAAATCCCATGCGTGGCCCACTAAATTAAAGCATCACAAAGCATATTGTTTCTCCAACTTAGCCCACAACGTACAGCCCATCATCAAAGCGAATTAGCTCTCCATTATCTCCATACATGCGGCCCACTCAAACACCACAAATCCATCCTACAAACAATTCAACAATTCCAAAACGAGCAGCCCACA
This sequence comes from Lantana camara, assembly GCA_037501455.1. Classification (NCBI taxonomy): domain Eukaryota; kingdom Viridiplantae; phylum Streptophyta; class Magnoliopsida; order Lamiales; family Verbenaceae; genus Lantana; species Lantana camara. Next base: position 5,983,777 of record CM074855.1, on the reverse strand, counting down.
AATTTAATCAAATAACTCTTCAACTTGCTGCATGAACCTATGCATGTGTAATCCGAAATTCCCATGCTCATACAAGTTGCTATCGCCTTTTTGCGTTGATTTTCTTCTTAAAACCGCCAATTTTACTTCAATTTCACCTCCTAGCCCCGATTCTACAATAAAAACATCAAAGCATCAATTCTTTATAAATAATATAAATCAAGTACAATTCGGGGCATAATTTAATCATAAAGATGATTAATTAACGAGTTATCACAATCACATCAATGACTCGTGAGATATTTCCTAATCTTGAAGTTTCCATTTCCTGAAATAGAAACTTCCTTTCCTATTTAGGAATCTTCTCACACGGGGCACCTCAGTGAACTTACTTATGGAAGTAAGCACCCTTATGTATCACGCACGTATCAACTATACACTTTGCACCTCCATGAAACAAGGTGGTCCTTCTTAAGGCCGTGATCCCACAAGCAAGCCTTAGAGGAGTCAGTTTGACACTCCCACTGTCTGTAGGACTCATCGGCTTGGAGTATTTTACTAATCATGACTTATGTGATATAGGGCTCGTTTCATGAACCATTTCACCTAAATGGTAGAGTCCTAAAGTCATCAGGATTAGGGGAGTTCTCATACATGCACAACTAAAGTAAATGCATACCAAACAAGAGCATATAAAGAAGTGTAGCCTTAATTCGTTATTTTTTTCAAAGATTGTCTATGATTACAATAAGGAAAAGCACAAAGCGGCTTTCTAGGGCACTATTCCTAACAACATCAACCTTCTCCAGTGATCAATCAAGTTGATGCTACCACTACCACTGCTTCAACCTCAGCCACTGTTGGTTCATCTTCTACCAACTCTAACTCATTTTTGCAGTCTTTAACTGACAAGCAATACCAGGATCTGTTCTCTTTACTGTCTTCACAGATATAAACTGCTAGGGGTGCACAATCGGTACAAAACCGAAAATTCGGTTATTCGGTTCGGTTAACCGAATTTTCAATTTTTGATTTTTGGTAATTATCGAACCGATCATCCTCGGTTTCGGTTCGGTAAAAACCAATAATATCGGTTCGGTTTTCGGTTAATATCGATAAAACCGAAAGTATTTAAAAAAAAAAAATCTACTCTATGTAATTAATCTGGAGATTTTTTATTTTTTTGCCATCATTGCTTCAGTGGTTAATCGATGCTAACCGAGACTAAACAAACAAAATAGGAGAAGAATATGGGAAAAAACGTACGGTAAAGAAAATTTCCCAATTACTTCCTTATTTACAGGCGACAAGGGGTGGTGGTAGCCGGAAAGTCTTCAATGATGGTTGGTAACTTTTTGCCGGAAGAAGAAAACATCAGATAGGCGGTGAAAAATGGTGGTAGCAGGAGATTGTTCCTCAAAAAGAAAGGGGCAAAGGGCGATTACCGTCTGCGAATGCATTTCTGGAGGCGGTGATGTAAATTGCCAAACAACAAATGTGCAGAGAAATAAAAGAATTGTGTGGACTTTGAACCATTTTAATGGGCTGGGCCTTAACAAATTATGAATGGGTCTAATAAATGGACAATATAAGGGAAAAAAGGGAAAAACTAAACAATTGTGTTTGGTTATCGGTAAAAATCGAACACCTTTCGGTTTTTACCGAAACCGAACTGAAACCAAAAATTTTAAAAAACACTAACCGAAACCGAAATCGAACCTCTTCGGTTCGGTTCGGTTACCCACGGTTCGGTTCGGTTTTGGTTCGGTTCGGTTTGGGTTTTTGTGCACCCCTACAAACTGCTGCTCATCTCACTGAACCTAGTACTTCCAATACTCTAGCACCAGATACAGGTATATCCCTGTCTGCTTCATCTGATTTCGTGCTTGACAAGTCCTCTTGGATCATTGACTCTGGAGCTAGTAGACACATTGCCTGTGACTTGTCTTTATTTGACAACACTGAGATAATAACAGATGCTCAAGTACTACTGCCTAATGGTTCTTCATTTCCTGTCACTCACAAAGGCAATATTACACTCCATCCTTGTATTGTATTGCATGATATACTCTATGTCCCTCAGTTTAAATTCAACCTGATTTCTCTCAGCCACTTATTGAAGTTCTCACCTGTTTCTATCACATTTATACCTGCTCAGTGCATTATCAAAGATTCCAAGCTGGAAGTGATGATTGGCAAGGGTGATCTTCACAATGGACTCTATGTTTTGGAAAATATCTCTCCTCAACCTAAGTAGGCTCATTTGATAAATAAAGTGTCTGTTTCAACTTGGCACAATAGATTAGGACATATTTCTTTCCCAATTCTTGAACAGTTATACAGTGTATTGGGATTAGCTATACCTTAGAATTTTGATTCTCATTGTCCTGTTTGCCCTTTGGCAAAACAAAAATGATTGTCTTTTGTTTCCTGCAATAATAGATCTCCAGCTGCTTTTGATCTTGTTCATACAGATGTTTGGGGTCCATTTGGACATGCTCCTGCTAATCCTTATAAATATTTTCTCACTTTAGTGGATGATCACACAAGGTTTACATGGATTTATTTGCTCAAGCAGAAATCAGATGTGCTCACAATCATTCCTCAGTTTTCCCAGCTTGTCAAAACTCAGTTTCATACTACCATCAAGACTTTTAGGTCTAATGATGCACCTGAATTGGCTTTCACTGAATTTTTCAAGGATCAGGGGGTCTTGCATCGGTTTTCTTGTGTAGAGACACCACAACAAAACTCTGTTGTGGAAAGAAAGCATCAACATTTACTTAATGTTTCGAGGGCTTTATATTTTCAGTCCAGAATCCCTCTGAAACACTGGACAGATTGCTTGCTTACAGCTATCTATTTGATAAATATTACCCCATCTCTTCATCTGGAATTCAAGTCTCCTTTTGAGCTTTTGTTTCATTCCAATTTTTATTATACATTCCTCAAGGTGTTTGGTTGCTTAGCATATGCTTCTACTCTTCCATCACAAAGACATAAGTTCACTCCAAAAGTTAGAGCTTGCATTTGTTTGGGTTATCCTCCTGGAGTTAAGGGATATAAGTTGCTTGATCTTGCTACTAAAGATACTTTTGGTTCAAGGGATGTGGTGTTCCATGAGCATATCTTTCCCTTTCATCAGTAAATACAACTTCACTTCATGACAATGATTTTCCACATATTCCTCTTCCCACTCCAGTAGTTTCAGAGATTGAGTTATGTCCTTCTTCCTCAGATACTCCATCATCTTCTGCACCATGTAGAAGAACTTCTAGATTGGTTAGAAAGTTTTCCTATCTCCAGGATTATCATTGTGGTTTACTTACCAATACCACAGATAAGCAGACAACCAGTTATTACCCCATTGCATCCTATGTGTCTTATGATCAACTTTCACCTACTCACAGACAATTTTGGCTCAACATCACTGCTGAACCTGAACCTCAGTCTTACAAGGTTGCAGCAGAATCACCTCAGTGGAGACAAGCCATGCAGGAGGAATTGGGAGCAATGGAAGCAAATAATACTTGGATAGTGGTTTCTTTACCAGCTGGAGCACATACTATTGGTTGTAAGTGGGTTTACAAGACCAAATATCATTCAGATGGAACCTTGGAGAGACACAAAGAAAGGTTGGTGGCCAAGGGTTATAGCCAACAGGAAGGAATTGATTTCTTGGATACATATTCCCCTGTAGCCAAGATTGTTACTGCCAAAACCATTTTGGCGCTAGCTAGTGCTCATGACTGGGATCTTACACAACTAGATGTAATTAATGCATTTCTAAATGGGGATCTATTTGAAGAAGTATACATGGATTTACCTCAAGGATATTTACCACCTGTCATTTCTGAAGATGCTTCCTCAATGATGGTGTGCAGATTGAATAAGTCTATCTATGGCCTCAAGCAAGCATCAAGACAATAGTATGTAAAATTTTCAACTGCTCTTATTGCTTATAGGTTTACTCGGTCTAAGTCAGACTATTCCTTATTCACTAAAGGAGATGGATCAAATTTTGTTTCCTTACTTGTTTATGTGGATGATATTATCATCACTGGTCTAAATTCAGACATTATACATGCCCTTAAACAATTCTTACATAGTCAGTTCAAGTTGAAGGACCTTGGTTCTTTGAAATACTTCTTGGGAAATTGCTCGTTCTAAGTCAGGTATCAACATATGTCAAAGGAAGTACACTCTGCAGCTGTTGGAAGACTCAGGCTATCTTGGTTCAAAATCTATGCACACTTCAATGGATCCGAACAACAAACTTAATTCCTTTGATGGTGATCCATTAGAAGATACTGCTACATACAGACAGCTGATTGGGAGATTATTGTATCTCACATTAACACGGCCAGATATTAGTTTTGTAGTTAACAAGTTTAGTCAATATATCTCTAAACCAAGAACCATTCATCTCAATGTTGTTCATCATCTTCTTAGGTATCTTAAAGGCTCCTCTGGGCAAGGCATCTTCTTCTCTTCTCACTCAGATAGGAAACTAACAGCTTTTGTAGATGCTGATTGGGCATCCTGTCAGGATACCAGGCGTTCAACTTCGGGATATTGCGTATTTCTAGGCAAACCGCTTATCACTTGGAAATCTAAGAAACAGAGTATGGTTTCTAGGTCCTCGATAGAAGTAGAATATAAGGCTTTGGCTGTGGCTACTTCTGAGCTGGTTTGGATAAGTCAATTGCTTAAGGATCTTCATATTACCACTGAAGGTCCAACTGTGCTTTACTGCGATAATTTGGCTGCCTTGCATCCTACTGAGAACCCCGTATTTTATGAAAGAACGAAGCACATTGAAGTGGATTGTCATTTTGTCCGGGATAAAGTATCCATTGGTTTCTTGAAGTTTCTACCAGTTCGATCATCTCATCAACTAACTTACATGTTCACCAAGGCGTTGTTTGCTCCTCAGCTTAGAGAGCTTACGTACAAGCTGGAAATCAAGGATATCTTTTATCTACCTTGAGGGGAGGTGTATTAGAGATATTTTAGTTACTCACGTTTCTAGTTAAAAACGTGTTTTTATTCTTCAAACTTTTACTGTTAGTTAGTTAGCTTTGGGTTTGACACGTGGACAATTAGAGAGCAGCTTGTTATTTATCTTCCTCCACCGACTTTGTATATAATAAGTACAGCTGTGAGTTTTACAAGTGATAATGGAAAATTCTCGAAATAATTTCCTCTGTTCAAATTTCAATATTACTGTTCATTAATATTTTGACAATATAAATATTAATTTCAATTTCAAATGATATTCGCTTAAAATTCCTGATTTTTCACTTACGTTATCTACATAAATAAATATTATGCTTTGTTTTTCGGTTATATTTTTTATAGGGATTTTAATGCAAGTAGTATATAATATTGTTGGGGACATACCTATAGGACCAGACTAGGCCAAAGTCCAAGTCTTTCTATTCGGAGGTATAGTTCGCCAGAATTAGGGGGTGCAAACAAGTCGAGCCAGCTTGCGAGCTCTACGAGCCGAGCTCAAGCTGACCCAGCCTGAGATCGTAGTTGGACGAGCTCGATCTCGCCATCGAGTCGATCTCGATCCTGATGTGCCTAGGCTCGCGGTTTGCGAGCCAGCTCACGAGCCAGGCATATATATGTGTTTTTTTTTTTATAATTTATATATATATATATATATATATATATATATATATTTTTTTTTTTTTTTTTTTTAATTTTTAATATATATACATATAAATAATTTTTTTATTAATCATATATGGTCCAAACTCCAATATTGTATTATGTAAATGTACATTTATATATCATATAGTATATATAAATAATCTTCCATTTTCTTTTTTTTGTATTTTTTAATTTCTTAATTAGTAAAAAAATGAAAAGACTCATTTGCCCTTAATAAATCGCGTGTAACTATAATTGTGTGAACCGTAATTGTACTGTACATTGTAACTATAATTGTGTGAACTTTTCAAAGTCATTTTTTAATGATTTTTGCTATATAAAAGCAGGCGTCGTGCTTCTGCCATTATTCATGGTGTCTTATTTCGAAGAAGTATCGTGGGGATTATCCAAGAAAACGTGGAATCTTGACTGACAATCAATGCAAATTAGTATTTATTTAATGCGTTAATTAATTGTTAGGTTAAACACTTCTCGAGGAAAGAGATTAGCCCTACTTTTATATTAAATGGTTTTTTGTGTAACGAATAGTTTTTACTTTTTAGTTGTGTGTGAACACCATCTCATCCACATCGTGTGGTTCCACAGCGCAAATTGGGATAATTTTGGCTCGAATATGATTGGATTAAATCAATAAAGTGTGACAATAGTTTGTGGGGCGTAGCTCAATTGGTTTTGAAGGATATATTTGCTCCAAGTTATAAGATTTCATTCTCAGGACATGTCGTGTGGGAGCATCATTTTTAAGCTCATTATGACCTTTGAGAATGAACTTCTTATAAACTTGTGGGAGACACACCTTCCATTTAATGGGTCACTCAATACTTGATTTATTTCGTCTCCCCCCCCCCCCCCCCCCCCCAGTCGAGCTCGAGCCAGGGCAAAAAATATCAAGCTCAAGCTCAAGCCTGTTATTTCATGCCAAACTCGACTCGGATCGGCTCGCTTGCAGCCCTAGCGAGAACTCATACCAGATTAGGCGGCGAACTGGACTAAAGCCCGTATGAGTAAACCAAGTAGGTAGCATATGAAATTGTTGTAGAGTGTGTAAGTAATAATGACCAGTGGAGATGATATCGAATCTACAGTCAATCAGGGGACTTATCAAATAGGGATTGATAGCTTATAAGTAGGATAAGGAGTAGGCGAGTTAGATCAAAAAAGACACAAAAAAGGAGAGATAAATTGGGAAAAAAAAAAAAAGGAGCCAAAGCGTTTAGGAGAAGACACAACACTAATATAAATATAGGTGTATATATATTTTTTTTTCTTTTTTTCTTTTTTTTTTATACAATGCATATTAATTATATATTCATAACCCAAACGTTTGAATTTGGCTAATAAATTCCTTAAGCGAAAATAGTAGGACTTATTTACAAGATTAAATATAAACAATACGCAATATGGATATAATTATTAAAACAGAGATGATCTAGCTCTAGTTTGAGGCCGATTTGGGGGAAGAAACCTCTGGGCTCTGACAGTCCTTAAAACGTTGATTATTGTTACACTAATATTATTCAAATGAAAAGTCGTCGTAATATGTTTAGAGATTAAGAATCAATAGTCTTGTGACTTGCTCGTCTAAACGAACCACATTGGATAATAAATGGATGGAACACATAGTCAATTTGCCGTGAGGGTACTCGTTAAGTGCCCTATATAGCCTATATTAAGACCAAGAAACTTTGTGCCCAAAAACAAAAATTGAATTGAGAAACTTGTTCGATCAATTTTGCGCATAATTTGTGGGCACTTAGATAGTGATATTAGCTCTAATTGATATTAAGCTCTCCTTGTATATTGTTCAGTATTTTAAAGGGGATAAGATCATATTACATCTAATACCTGAGAACATGAGTACTTAGTTTGAGATCTTAAATTCAAACTTAGAATCCTAAGTAGCACACCTTGCATAAAGCATTAAGTTCAGTTTGGGTAAGAGTTTACCCCATCTCATCCGGCATCCATAGAGTGGCCAGAACAACCGATTCGGTTTGCCCTTGCGCCCTCTTTCATGTAGGCTCGGAGGGATCCTGACATGCATTACGTTGCAAAGGACTGTAACGTATGGTATTCTCACAACGCTCCATTTCCACAAATAGGGCTCAAAGGCCTAGAAATCCATGCGCACCATCTTCTTCCCGAAGCTTATCTGCTCCGAGCGGTGTGGATGACCATCCATCCCATCATTGTTTGTACACTCATCGTACCATATCAATTATAATTTCAACTAGTGTATGCTCCGTGCTATGCACGGTATTGATGATAATATAACTTATAATATTATGTATGAATCTTGTAAACTAAAATAATTTAAAATAAATAACTTAATTATTGATGCGTTCTAGCCCAATCCTTAAAGATTAATCCCTCTTTCCTTAAGGATCTTACCGAAGTAAGTCAGGGTTTCAGAGAGATTAATCAAGAGATCAGACCAAAAAGCTTAGATCGTCATATCTCAAGGGCTTTATTTATAGAATATTGGGACTTATCATTTAGTTATTCACGTTTCATGAAGATTATCATGATTAGAGTTATCCGATCAAGAGTTTTTACGTTCCTGCAGAATTCTCCTTTATCTCTATCTCGTCTTATGGGTTGAGTCTTGGGCTTGATTGTGTTGGGTTGAACCTTGGGCTCTAGGGTATGTCCCCAACACTACTCCCCCCCCCCCCCCCCCCCCCTAAGTCCACTATGTTCGTAGAACAAAGGGGATTGATAGATGGAAGGTTCAGCCCAACCGTTTTGTTCCAATTCGGTAATCTTGTCATCCATCCAAAGAGGACCGCTTCTTGTGTTTAATTCAGCTCATCCTCCATCAATATTCCTTCCTCCCGTCTAACATTTCATCGTTTTGTTTGTCTGTTCGCTATAATCCCCCCTCAAAGATCTCTATGTTCCGCAATTTGCTCCCTTTTGAGTAGATACTTCCCGAGCCTTTTCTAGGATGGACAATTTTCCATCCTTTTCGCCATCTTGCCACTTCTCTTTATTTGATCTTGTAAGTCTCTCTCTTTTCAATATCTTAACTTTTCTCTGATTATTCCCCGAGAAGCCCATGCGACTTTGATTTCTTTGTTTCCATTCAGAACCTCCTTATTTCATTCACCCCGCAAGTCAATTTGTCAAACTTCCTTTCAGCCTCGTCGACTTAGTTTAATCATCCAATTCAAAGGGGAGATGGGATACCATCCCTACTCCCCCTCCCTAATCCACTGAGATCGTGACGAGCTGAGTGGATTAAAGAATGGATTCCTTCTCGCTATCCAAACAATTCTTATTCGGTCATCTGGATAGATAGCAATTTGTCATTCGTATTTTTCTTCGCTAAACAAGAGTCAGAGTGAGAAATAATAGTCCAAGTACATATCGAAGTAAGAAAATGAAATTATTTATTATCTCGTTGAATAATGTCAAGAATTTTCTATTGAAATAGAGAAAAACATAATATATTTTTGCTCGGATTTATCTTTCTTTCTCCTTTTTTTTTTTTTTTTTTTTTTCCCGAACGCATTATCAAGTTATCATTATCGAGTTATCAATCTTGATGCCTGCCCTAACGAGTTGGGATCCGAAACAAATACTTGTCCTTATTCGTTGGGATCTGAAGCAGATACTTGCCCTAGCAATTGGGATCCAAAGTTCTGCTTGTCTATCTAGTCGGGATCCGAAGTAAATGTTTGCCCAAATCGATTGGGAGCCGAGGCATAACATATCAAATCTATCATCAAATATCTTTATCTCTTTATAAATTCGAGCAGAAAGTCTCATCAATTAACAAAATGTGCTCAAGCATCATAATCATAATCGATTCTAACATAAAAAATATAGCTAAATATCCAAACAAATCAATTATCAGTGGGTCATCTTTACTCGAACAATTGGGTTCCAAGCAACATAGATTTAAATTAGAATTAACGAACCAACATCAAAGCTAAACATATAAATCTCCGAACACACACGAGTTTATTTTTTTGTCAAGTCTAATTTTGCTAAAAGAATATAGCTTTCACTGGAAATAATTCAAAGAACCCGAGCATATAAAACACATAAATCAAGTATGATATGATATTAATTCGTGAGGCATTAATCATCAAATGACTTATCTTTAATTACACAAAGTCTCTATAGTTCGACCATCTCCTAGATCCCTATGTTGAGGTTATTGCAGCAACCAAAGAAGTTGAGCATTACATAGGCGGTGGACTAATCGAGTCATCTTGAAAATACCTAAGAACAGAGAAGATTGTAGTGACATCAATCTAGAACGAAAATAACGAGTGAGATGGTCGATACTATCCGATAAATTAAAATATATAAAATTCACGTCCTCATTCAGTTCCAAAAATTCCACTTAGTTCTAGAAGTTCTAATCGAACTAAAGTCATACACAATTATAACTAAAGACTAACGTGAGGGAAATTTATACAAATGACAATTCTCATTTTCTCGTGTATACCCATCTGGTGGTATTATAGGGACATCTAGCAACTCTATTTGCTGACAACTTATCGAACAAAAACACAGTTAAGAATGTGGCCAACAACTTTGTAATATATAAAGTTCCTTTTAGACATTCCCCAAAATATATTAAAATTTTTTTTGAAGGATCATAGCCACACGAGTCATCATGGGCTACTAAGTACAAAGTAACTTTATCCAATAGAAGAGATTGAATACAACCACATTTATATCTAAATGTATTCTCCGGAAAAAACGGCATCAATCCAATTATACTTCCCTAAAATATCGTTTAATTAGAATAATATTGTCAAGAAAATGTATTAACACGTATTTAACTTTATCATCATCATATGTTTCCGTCGATTAATGTCAATCTAGGTTCAAAAACGTATTTTCAACCAAACCAATACTGAAAATACATATCAAATTGCATCTGACAGGGGTAAATCATCGAGATATGAAATCTTGTGAAAGACAAAGGAAATATATCTAGATGTTCAACTAATTCATCTCAAGTGACTAAAACAAAGCTAATCTAACGATAACAAACTCAAATATTATCATAATTAATTTTCTAATTCAAAGATAGTGATTTAAAACAAATGAATAAGAACACTTATCTTATATGTTGACATTCCTGTCGAGCATCGGAGTATCGAGTCGTACTTAGTTAACATATCATCTTCCTTAAACCAGCGGTGTCCGAAAATTCTTGTCAATGTCTGTTATTGCATCTTTTCTTCATCAAATAAACATAGAAACTATAAGAATTCACACAAGATAATCTAATGTACAATATAATCAAACAAGATGAACATGAAAACTTATAATCCCAACTTGTTTGGCTCACACTTTTAAATCTCACTTCCTACTCGAATTCATGGATTCTCAAAATCAACCACGACTATTATGAATAACCATAACAAAAGCATCAATTCTCACAGAGAACAACGATTCCCACGATCAACAATGAAAAAGCACCGATTCTCACAATCAACAATCAAATTATATTCACGAACAACTAACAAAGCTTTTATTATCATCATTATTATGTTCTTTTTAATAAAAAGCAAAAATCTAAAAATTATACAAAAGATAATGGTTTTTCCAACAAACCTCTCCATTCTAATTTGGGCTTTTCAATTTCCCATTGCTTCCACGGACTACCACCCTCTTTAAGTCTAACTTTAACTGATAATATTTCATAATTATAATTAAATTAATGCATGTCAAGGCTTCATATGCAGAATAAGTGATAATAGTGCATCATAGAAAATGATCAAACAACTATATTGTTGCTCCAATGATAAACGATCAACACAATCAGTCGGTTTTGCAGTCATCGAATTCGAACAACGAACAACAATTTAGAGGACAGATTGAAAATTCAAATTAGAATGGAAAACTTATCTTGCTCGAATTAATCGATGATATGAAGAACTGAATGATTTTTTGTTTTTTTGTTATCTCCATCGTGTAATCAACCCCGCCTCCTCCGAACATCTCCATATTGGCTGGATTCGTTAATCCTTTCAATATTGTCGGCATGAACTTGAGCACCTTCTAGCATTCTCCACAGCTCCTTTTCTTCTTCAGAAATATCCATCACTCGTGTAAGGAGAGATAATAAGTTTTCCTCCTTCTCCGTCGTGAAACGCGACACCCATCAAATAGAAGAATGCTTGGTATGTTATTTCCTATTGCAAGCACGCGTTCCACGTTCCCTGCATCGACCTCTGTTTTATCGCGCACGTCACCTATCTGCTATGCAGATTTTCTAGTCACGATCAGATGACGAGTTTGGAGCCATATAATCTAGACTCGCAATTGGCAGTGAATAACTCCGATCCCGACTCCCGAGTGCGACAAGTAACATCACCTGCGGGTCGTTCAATAGGGGCACAGTCATTCAGCTCCGCGGCGGCGCTGCCTTCTGAGACCGAAGATTGATGATGCACCTCGCTTGAAGCGATCATTGTCTATGGATGCGCCGTTGGCCATAATCAAACTCCAGAAAGTTTTTTCATTCTAGTACAAGGAATCCAACATTCTGGAACTTTGAAGATTGCTTTGGTTTCAAGATGGAACCTATCTCCCCGCCTTGAAGTGGTGTATTAATGCACCATGCAATTCAGTCCAACTCTTGCCGGCTTATACTCCTGCGAACTCCCTTCTTATGCGTCGAACTCTCGTCCGTCCCCTTTTATTCATCCGGCCACAAATAACAACGTGCGTTTTTAATGTCGAATTCCCACAGACGGCGCCAGTGATGCGTTCTAGCCCAATCCTTAAAGATTAATCCCTCTTTCCTTAAGGATCTTACCGAAGTAAGTCAGGGTTTCAGAGAGATTAATCAAGAGATCAGACCAAAAAGCTTAGATCGTCATATCTCAAGGGCTTTATTTATAGAATATTGGGACTTATCATTTAGTTATTCACGTTTCATGAAGATTATCATGATTAGAGTTATCCGATCAAGAGTTTTTACGATCCTGCAGAATTCTCCTTTATCTCTATCTCGTCTTATGGGTTGAGTCTTGGGCTTGATTGTGTTGGGTTGAACCTTGGGCTCTAGGGTATGTCCCCAACAATTATATACAATGAAAAATATTCTATGTAATACTAAAATAATTATAGTTTTATTTAAGTATTAAGTAGAGACGTTGTAAAAGAAAAATAATTTCAGAAAGAATCTATAATTATCATCCAATTCTAAATAATAATAATAATAAAATGAAATATTGAAATTGTATTTATATCACATTCTTTTTAAATATAAAATATGATAATTTATAAAAATTAAAATAACTCGTACTTTAAGAGATTAAGTCCAGAATTGTGGAAATCTTTTTAAGCCCAATAAGAATTTCAAACTTTGTTGATCTTTGTCATCGAATCGAATTGCAACTTGACATTCTAAAATTAATTAATTCAAAAAATTAAAATTAAATCAATACAATTAAATTTTGAATTACTTTTCTAAAAAAAAATCGTACCTTATGAGATTGAGCCAAAAGTCTCGAAACTCTTTTAAACTCTTTTGGGACTAACTTGAAACAAATTAATAAATTTAGGGACTTACAAAGGCGACGCCAGGTAAGGCCTAGTGGGGTCACTTAACCCCACTGAATTTACTAGTTAAATATATATGTATAGTAATTCTCATTTATCTTATTACTTAATTTTATATAATTATACTATTTTGACCCCACTTTCAAAATAAATTATGATTATTGACCCCTTAAATTTTAAAAACGTTTATTGTTCAAGTGCCAAAATAAAAAACTTACAATCGGAAAAAAAATTTTGGATAAAATATTTTATTTTTAATAATATATGACAAATAAATAGTTTAATAGTAAGTATTTGCACTTAAAAATTGATAGGTTATCAATTCGAGTTTTATTGGTGTTTATATGTTAAAAGAAATATTTTTTATAATATATATTTTAACTAAAAATTATTTTTTTTGACCCCACTAATTAATAGTTCTGGAGTGGCCCCTAGGGACTTATTTGTTACTTTTGAAACTTTAGGAAATAAAGTGATACAAACTCGAAACTTTAGGACTAAATATGACATTTGTTCTTCTAAATTTATGGGGTTGATAAGTTAATTAATGTAATTAATAGAAAAAAGTTAATTAATGTATGGGTGATTTATATCTGACTACCCTGCATATAGACCTAATTACAAGGTAGTCCATCATTATTGAGAAATTATATTTTAGTCCCTATAAATCTTGTTTGGTTTGAGGTCCCTTAACAGAATTTGTAAATGTACACTTATGCCCCTGACGGTTTTATGAGTGTTACATTGAATATATGACCAAAATTATAAAATCATCCCTAAAGTTTATAAATATAAACAAAACGATCCCTACAAATTATAAATTTAATAACAAATAAGAGGTATTTTTAGAATGATATAACGAAATACTAGGGACTACAAAATGATTCTCAAAATTAGGGATTAAAGTATAATTTCTTAATAATGATGGATTACGTTGTAATTAGGCATATATGCAAGGTAGTCAGATGTAATTATTTCTTAATGTATTTGGTAATTTCAAAATATTAAATATCATAGATAATTAATCAATCAATGAAATAATTTTTATAAAGTAAAACTTTTCAAAAAAGAAAAAGAAAAAAAGACTGTTGAATTAAAATTTTTCCACATTTTAATATATATATGCATGGTTCATAACATTTAGGGATTAAATTATAATTTTTGGGATAAATATTGATGATATAATAATTTGAATTATTTATTGTTAACTTCCGCGCATAAGAAGTTATTTATAATGCATTCTGAATGAATAAGACACTGAGGTTTTTAAAATTAATTGAAAGTTCAAATTACATAAAGTAATTTTCAAACAAATAGTAAATAGTATTTAGTTCAAATTGTATATTTTAATATATAAATAAATTAACTCATTTAATTCAATTACTACCATTTAGGATCATTCAATGTATATAGTTTTCTTTTCCATTTTTCAAATCATTTAGGCAAGATTTAAGAGATTAATTATATAGACACCCAATTAAAGCTCTTGAATTTATTTTATAATTAATGATTAGGATAAATAAAAATTAATTTATATCTCATAAAATAATTAATAATAAAATTATATCAAATAAGGAAATATTTGTTTTGAAACTACCAATAATAATTTTTTAAATATTAAAAATAATTTAAAATTCTAAGAATTTATCATTAGAAAAAAAAATTACACATAAAAAGTATATGAATTTTGTCAAAAATAATATTACTATTTATTTTCATAATAAACAATGGGAAAATCTTTGAATAGTACCAAAAAGTTGAAAAAATTCCTTTTAGGTCCCCAGTTTTGAAAAAGTTCTCATTCGATCCCCAATTGAAAAACAAAATTCCTTTTAGGTCCCCACAAACAGTACATGTTCGTACATTGTCTTTAGGAATTGCGTATATTTTTGAGGGAATTGCGTATAAAAATCTCAAAATGTCGTATATACGAGATTCCGGGATTTTTATACGCAATTCCCTAAAAAATGTACGCAATTCCTGAATTATTATACAACCTTGGGGAGTGAAAAGGAATTTTGTTTTTCAATTGGGGAGTGAACAAGAACTTTTTCAAAATTGGGGAGTGAAAAGGAAATTCAGTTTACACTTGGGGATTTTTGAGGAATTATCCTGCCAATCAAAAATTTTCTATTTAATTGAAAATCTAAAGAAAAAAACATAAAATATTATTCAGTCAAACGTGCCAAAGATAATTATTTTCCTTAGTTACTATTTATTTTCATAATAAAATAATATATAAAATAAAAATCAACCAATATACACATATTTCTATTTAATTAAAATTCTCAAAAAATTCACAAAATTCCACATCATCAAAATACTAAAAAGTCAAATAGTCAAATATGATTTTGAAATGTATAATTGTATAGATTAGGCAGATTCTACCGTCACAATTTATACATTATGGACACAATCGCAACTAAAATTATAGTTCTTGATTATCCCAATCTACCTAAAAATAATCTTCCCTAAAAAGAAAAGGAAACAAACGTCCTTGTACTTTACAAAATTTTAACACATTTGGTCTCACGTATTACATGATTACATCCCTCTATTCTATCAACTGGGCTATTCTAATTCTTACAACTTATAGTCTTTGGCCCATCAAAATTGCCCATGCACCAAACTAATATCCCTTTTCTTTATTATAACTTTCAATTTCACCACAATTCTAATAAACTCCAACTTCCCCTGCAAGTGACACAATTGGTGCTCAACTCATACTAGGATAAGGACTCCGCGAACCTATTAAAATACGAAGAAAAACGTAGCCAATTTTCTTGGTAAACCTAAGAATTAAAGGCAACGGATGCTGCATCCGAACGAGACCAAGACATCATCATCGTCATCAGACAGGGCAATTCTTTTCCAAATTTCTAATTTACAAAATCGTAACTGGGTCCATCTCTCATCAATTGCTTAACCGCATATACCGTCCCCTGTTCTTCAAAAATCCCCTTTCCTCTTTCAACTTGAACTCCTTTTCAATCCGTTTTTTATAACATAAACAAGTTCCTATAAATCTCTGCACCGCTGCTTTTACCTTTTCCTATTTCTTTTTATCTCCTATCCGTCTCAATACTTTCGGAAAGATGGATTTTGTTGAGATTTTGCTGGTCTGCGTTGTGGGTTTGTCTGTTTTAGTGTTCTTGCTTCTCGACAAGCTCGGTTCGCTTGAAGAAATCCAAAGAAAGATTCATGGCGAGGAGAAAAGCAGCGATCTTTATGATTCTGATTGCGAATCGAGAACTGGGTCGTCCTCAGTTGAATCTTTAGAAGAGGAAAAGAGTGTGGGTGCTGAGGATTTTGAAGAAACAAGAAACACAGCCAAAGAGGAAGAAGAAGAAGAAGAAAAAGAAGCAGAAAATACAGTTGGTGTAATTAGTGAGAATAATACGGTTGATAATTGCAGTAAGGTTGGGATTAGTGAGGATAATCATGGAAAATTAAGAGATGAAATCATCAATGATTATGAGGATTGGGAGGGCGTGGAGAGGACTGAATTGGAGAAGATATTTGGTGAGGCAGTTGTGTTTGTTGATTCTATGAGTAATGCTGATCAGATTAAAGATATCAATCTGCAGCTATATGGGCTTCAGAAAGTTGCTCTTGAAGGTCCTTGTTATGGATCTCAACCCATGGCATTGAAGGTTTCAGCTCGCTCCAGATGGTAATACTTTAATTAGTCTCTGTTTTTCAGTGAAATTATGCATGATTTATTACTTGAATTTAATCCTCCATATTAAGTAATGATTATTGGTTAATTCCTTGCCCTGTTTCTGATTAGGTTCGTTTATGGTTAAAATTTAAAGATATGCCAGGATTTGACAAGTTAAACTAATTGTGCAGCCAGTATTCAACACTAACCACATGATTAGTTATATTTGTTAAATCATGTTCGGCTATTATTCTCTAATTAAAGAATCTTTTTTCTAATTACACAAAGACATGATGCGGTAGTCTTTATTTTTTCCAAAAAAACAAAACCTCATAGTTTTGAAATTACAAAAACCACCATGAGCAGGGTTTTATTTGTAATATTTGAAGTTATTTTTTGTAACCTTGTTCGGCCGTGTTTTTCCTAATTTCTCAACTAGGAGGATTTTATTTCGTTATTGGATTAAACCTCAAGGATATTTATAACTGTCTCTCAGTTGTTATCTGAGGAAAGTGTGTTTAACATGAGCAGGAATGCTTGGCAGAAGGCAGGGAGCATGAGCAGAGAGATGGCAATGGACAAATATGTTGAAATCTTAACAAAGGCTGTTCCTGGATGGAAACTGGAAAGTGGAAAACATGTGCACTAATTCATATTTTTAATTGTTCTTAGGACAGGACATGTTGGAGAAGCAATTATTAGTCTATAATATTAATTTACCATGATTTGCAGATTAATTTGTATATTAGGAGACTGCTGAAGTACAGATATTTTTGTCTTTTGGTACTTTAATTTGATTGTGTCGGTGTTTTTATGCAAACATTCCCAAAGTGAGATTCGAGCTTGGATTATTTACCCTAAAATAAAACTATGTAAACCATGGCCTGTTGTGTTCAGTAATTTTTGTTAGTTCATGTTATATAATGCAGGGTAGTGTAGGGCCTTGCAATCACTTTCTTGTTTTTATCATTGTTTTGCAATTTGCACCACTTTAAGCTTGAGGAAAACATGCCAGAAAAACATGCCAATTTCTTGTTGAATTGGATCTCATTGATGTACCAAAAAAGTCCAAATGTATCACATATTCTTTACTTTATTTTTGAAAAGATAAATCAACTGCAAACTATGATTATTTCGAGCTATTTGATTTATGATCAAATTATATTTTTAGTCCTATAAGATTAGGCTTTTTATAATTTTAGTTTCATATCTTTGAAATCAGACACATTTGGTCTCATTATTTTTAAAAAGTTGTAATTCTAATCTCATCTATCAAATAATCGATGAAAAATATATTTTTTTTGCCATTAAGTAAAATTTGGAGAAAAAATTATTGTTCATTAGTTTTTTTTTTTTTTTTTTTTTTTTTTTTTGTGAGTTTGCTTATTAATACCTCATTTTAACATTACATTACCTTAATAAGAGTGGTTCAGAGTAATATTTCAAAGTTGATTCAGGATGTTAAAATGGGGTACTAATAAGCAAACTAGCGCAAAAAAAAACTTAATGAACAATAACTTTTTTCTCCAAATTGTACTTAACGAAAAAAATGTATTTTCCTCAATTAGTTGACAAATGAAACTAGAATTGTAACTTTTTGAAAATAATGGGACGAAATGTGTTTAATTTCGAAAATATGAGATTAAAATTACAAAAGATCTAATCCTGTGGGACTAAAAATATAATTTGCTCTTGATTTATATATTGATCAAAATATTCGGTTCTTGTAGAAAAAAAAAATAAAGTCTTTCTTCGGTTGTATATAAATATGTAAAACCTTTATATTCGTTCCTATATTTCTATTATAAATTTGAAATAATTTCAACTAATTTTCTAGCCAGCATATATAAACAGGCCTATTAAAATATTCGTAAAATATTTTTTTTATATATTTAAGTATAAATATAATTAAAATCATCTCTATAAATAGACGGACTAATCCCTAAAAAATCATCATACTTAAAACAAAATTTCAACTTAATTAAAGAAATAGATTAGAAAATTTTTCACAAGATATGTGAACATACTAAAAGATTTTCAACAAAATATATAACAGTACATCGTATACTCGTAAATATTTTCATTTTTGTGAATTATTTTTTAGATTTATTTTGATTCAAGTAAATATGAGAAATTCTGCACCAAAATTTCAAAAAATTGTCTGAATTTAAAATATTCAAAACATTTCACAAATAGGTCGAATCCCAAAAAGAAAAAAGGCTAAAAACAACAGAAAAAGAAAGAAAATTTTCTGACTTTGGATCTAGATTGGGCTCAATTTCTGTAGGCCCGTTCTCAAACAATTGGCCCATTGGGCTATAGCAAATTGAAATGTATATTGTTTCCCGAAAACATATTTCTAGCACAAAACCCCACTCTTTTGCATCTAACAGCAAAACTAACCAAGAATGGGGGAAAACTTCGGGAGTATGGGTTTATGATGTGATCTGAATAGTTAGCATCGCAGTGATTTCTGCTATGGGAGTTGTGGTCGAATCCCAAGTTTGGGAACCAAACAGTGCAGTATTCATACTCTTACTGATCTCCTGCGTCTGCTCAATCTTGTGTTTGCCAAACAAAGCAGTCGCAAATGTCCTCGATCACGCGCCTACAGCTTCATTTCTTCGTTTCCACAGGAAATTTCTTCTCCTCTACGCTCTTTCCTCAGGTTTTGGAGAACTTTTTACTTCTTTTGAATGCATTATTCACGTGGGTTTTAAATCTAATGTCATGATTTTCCGTTGGCTGAGTGGAATTTTATTGTTTTGCTCTTTTTTGTGTGGGTCTAAGTGATGGAAGGGTTGTGGGCCGTGTTTGGAGATTACGAATTGGCCTATTATGGATTGAGTAAAGAGCAAATGCTGTCTGTGTTCACCGTTGGATTTGCAGGTTCTCTGTTTGTTGGGAGTTTTCTTGGATTGCTTTCTGATTTAATGTGAGTTAAAGAAGCTGAACAATTGTTAATTTTGCCCTTTAATGTGAGTGCTTTTGATGAAATTTGATATACCTCGTTCGCCTTGTTAGCATTGCTGGAAATGTAGTACTATGCATAAATTGAGTCTGTTTGTTACTTAGATTATAGCAATTAAATGTTGCTTATTTTTCCTTTAAAAAGAAGTTTTGAGTAACTTACTTCGAATGAAATTTAATATTTTGGAAATCTTGTTTGTGCAGAGGTCATAAGAAATTGTGCGTAGTGTTTTACACGTTGCACGTTTCCGTGAGCATGTTGAAGATATTCATTGCAACTCCAACTATTTGGTTTGCAAGCATTTGTCTTTCACTGGCATCTTCAATATTTTCTTTCAGTTTTGAGACATGGATGGTTATTGAGCATGATAAGGTTTGTCTTAAGGTTTTCTCGTAGTATGCTTTGTTATTGATAGTATATATTGGCTTTGACAAATTTCAGTTTTTTGCCTTCTTTAATATTTTGCAGATTGGGCAGAGGCAAGATTCATTGAATGATATGTTTTGGCTAATGACATTCTTTGAGTCTGCAGCTTTCATTGTCAGCCAAATGGTGGCAAATTATCTGATTGGCGGTGATTCGGAACAAAGCAATAAATCTGTGTGGGGTGTGGCAGTTATTCTTGCTGTTATTGCCATTATTTATGTTAATCAAGGTTGGAAAGAAGCTCCACAGACAACAACTTTCAAGGATTATCGTGTTTTGTTGCATAGACATGCTATCAGTGGTATGTTGTTAAACTCGATTAATTTATTTTAGAATTTTCTATTATCGTGGTTCATGCTAGCACAGTGTCGGTTGAGAGTAACATTGTTTCATGTTTTAGATAAAAGGATATGGCTGTTATCATCGGCACAAGCCTGCTTGCATTTCTCTGTTGCAGCATTTTGGATTCTCTGGGCCCCAGTTATTGTGGTATGCTTCTGTGGGCTACTGATTGTTGTATGATCTTTTCCAATGATTTAAAATCTGGAAATTATGAGAAACTTTAGAGGATGGATGTTCATCTTTTGATAGATGTAATATTGTTCATATATTAATTTTTACTGACTTTTTCGATAAGTTACTTATTTCTTTAGTATTCC
The DNA here is from genome assembly GCA_037501455.1 of Lantana camara. NCBI lineage: Eukaryota > Viridiplantae > Streptophyta > Magnoliopsida > Lamiales > Verbenaceae > Lantana > Lantana camara. Next base: position 5,962,863 of record CM074855.1, on the reverse strand, counting down.
TCATCTATGTCATAATTTTTTTTTTCCTTTCCATTTTTAATTTCTATGTCATAAAAAATTGAATCTCCTCAATTTAACATGCATTTTGCTTTTTCTAGCAGAAATCTCTTATTTTCCAACAACTAGCTTTTATTTCCATTATTCGGAAAACTAGACATCGTTTTACCTTTTTGGCGAACACTGTATTGAGTTCTCATATGTGGACTTGATCAAAAAGAAAGGAAAACTGAAAGAAAAAAGAAACTTTATATGGTCACTATGTGATGTCGTACTCTGTGATTCATGTTTCTTATTCTTGCTTCATATTTTATAAATCATAATTTTTTTCTTTTTGACGTGTACTATGATGTAGGCTGATGGAAGAGAGGTATTATTGGGGCTGATATATCCTTGCCTGCTGGGATCTAAAATGCTTGGTAGCACGGGATTTCCGTGGTTCCTCTATGGACCAATTGTGCTTCGTTTAGAGGAATACTTAGCTTATGTCTTTGTAATAATGGGAGTCACTTTCACTATTGTCGCCTATGATTATCAGGTTTGCCAGTCCTTTATCCCTCATCTTTAGGAAACCATTCAAATAATTCTTGCTTTGATAATTTGGTAATATTTTAATTCACAGGAAATAGGACTTCTTGTCACAATTTTCTGCTTATTTCACATATGCTTGGGCGTGGTGTTACCGTCTCTTGCCAGATTGAGAACCATGTAATTTATTCTGCCTTCTCCTTTTAATTATGCAAACCCTTTTGTCCATTTAATGGGAAGGAAAGTTAATAAGTCAATCTCCCAAAACTGTCACTAGGTATGTGCCAAATGAAATCCGAGGAGGAATGATGAGTTTATCTCAAATGCCAGCAAATGCAGCACTCTTGTTTTTTCTGATCCTGGTACATCCTGCTATTAATTACATTTCTGAAATTCGAACTAGGAAACCTTTTCCTTTCTTCTCAAATAAGGGACATTAGTTGAGATCTTGTTGATTTTTGCAGAGGGGTTACTCTGGATACATGGAAAATTCAACTCTTGCTTTATTTGCCGCTCTTGGACTTTTCTCAGCAGCTTATTGCATGTATTTGTTGAGAAATTGGGGAAAACAGCTTCATCAGAGCAGACACAACTTGTGATCCATACTGATCTTGCTCTTCAGTGGGAATTCTTTTCATGCTGTGATTGATATCTGATATTAAGTGATGATGATGATGATGATGATGGATGATGTTATTTGCCTGAAGCTTGTGCTGCATGAAGAAGGAAGTCAGTGTAGCAAACAATTTTTTGGGAAGAATTAAGAAAGAGGTGGCCTGAAACGTACATAACAACTGCAAAAGTCTTACATGTAAACCTCTTTACAAGTTTCAGAAGTTGTAATTCTTGTTTCATTATACATAGTATTATCTTGAGCAATTTTTGCGTTGAGACTTGAGAGTTCATGTCTATAATATGTCTTCCTAGCTCCTATCATTTGATTTGGTAATTAATTCACCTGATTGCAGGCATTGTGGGATTCATTTATTTGAAATGGGTAATATTAACTCGAACCTTATTCGACAAATCAATATTTTACGTTTATCATATAATTGTTGGAAATTTTTAAAAAGTGACAGAATTAAATAGTAATTGTAATACTCCTACCATCATAATTACTTGAGTTCCCCCTAATCAAGTTTGGGTTAAAATTCTTCTAAATTAACGAAAAATCCAAATTCAAGAATTCAAATTTGTAGCGTATTGGAGTTCTTGAGTGCAGAATCCTCCAAGAAAACTGGACGTTTGAGAAGCCCGTGGAGGCTTGCAAGCATCAACAGAAAGCAACGTGGTGTTCTAACCTCGACACGTTACGGCACGATCCTATCTCTCCCTAAACCCTCAACCACAAAAACTGAGAATTAAAATAAAAATCTTTCTCCAGGATAAAACCTTGATTATCCCTCTCAGAATCACAACTCCACCATATAAATGGAAAGAAGTGGGGATATTCAAAGCAAACAATCAGGTGGGCCACAACAATCTTTTCCTATCAAATGAACGTACAACACAATTAATTCATCTCCTTTGTTCTCCTCCACGTAAAAAACGAATGTAATCATCCTTCACTAATACTAGACCATTTGCTTGAGCTGGGGAGATTTTCCCTTCATCTTTCTTAAGCTTGGATAATTTTTGCAGAACCCACTTCTGCAGATGCTTCGATTAAACCTATATTGTTCGATAGTTCCGAGTCCTAGACAGGCTAAGGATGTAAGAAGTTTCAGCCCTTTACTTGAGTGTAAAAGAAGTAAAATTATAGTGAGGAAGATAGGTGTTCGGGCTTTGAAAGATGAGATGAATGGAGGCAAAGGTGGAGCTCCGGGCCAGAGCTGGGATCCGGGCTTGGAATTTGAGGTGCCCTTTGAGCAAAGACCGGTAAATTCATCATTTCCCCCTTCTGATTGTTGAAACTATTGAAGTTATGTATGTGTGATTATGAAATTAGGAGGGGAGGTATGTGTAATAATTGTTTTTAATCGTTTTGTGCTATTTGTTGAGAGCAGAAACTGGGAAGTATTCTGTAATATTTCCGTTGTAGTAATGAGCAACGATATAATGAATTATGAATGCTTGTAATTATGTTGATCACAGGTAAATGAATATTCGTCTCTGAAAGATGAGTCTCTGTACTCATGGGCTGATCTGGGGCCTGTATCATTTTTCCTACGACTTGGAGGACTCTGGTTGGTCACTTTCACAGTTCTTGGAGCACCAATTGCTGCAGCAAGCTTCAATCCTTCCAAGGTATATATATATATATATATATATATATATTTGTCCCTAATTCATTTGGTGTTAGGTTAATTACAGTCATAGCTTTTTCTCAAAGATGACTAAGGTCGGGGACAGAGCTAGAAATTTGTACACGGGAACGCAAGATTGTATCTTTGCACTTTTGGGTGCCAATTATCAATTTTATGCGTACAATGCGCGTGCAATATCGAACTCGGGGGAGGGGGAGGGGGAGGGGAATGAATTTTGAAGAAATGTTGACATATGATCGAGGTTGCGATATAAAATATAACTCGAGTTTGCTTTTCTGGAGTGTGTAGGCGTAGCTATCTGATATTCAAAGAGGGTAATACTCTTAAACGATGCAGGATCCTTTACGGTTTGTTCTAGCTGCTGGCACAGGAACTCTGTTTCTTGTTTCACTAATTGTGCTAAGAATTTACCTGGTACGTCCGAATTTTTCTTTTATTTATTTCTACGATTCTGGAATTAGAAGTGTAATAATTTGATTAATTTTTTTTTCTCACTTCCACCTGTTTACAGATAACTTACATTTTCATATTATTGAATTTGGCAGGGGTGGAGTTATGTTGGTGACCGGCTTCTATCAGCGGTTGTACCCTACGAAGAGACGGGGTGGTACGATGGCCAGATGTGGGTAAAACCACCCGAGGTTTGTCTCTGATTCGCATTCTATTACCACTATCCAAATTAAATTTAATTTTGTGCTCTTTTCGACAGATCCTGGCTCGTGACAGATTACTTGGCTCATACAAGGTATAAAACTGAACTAGATTTCTCTCTTTGTTGAATCTTCATATAAAGAAGGTCTAATTACATTTACTACCCCTAAGATTAGGTAAATTTACACATTAATCCATTTGGTTTAGGAAATTATGTTCCCAACTTTTGTAATATATGTTTAAAATCTCCAGAACTACCCGAATTACAGTTTCAACAAGTGTATTTTCAATGGTATTTTTGGAAGTTTACACATTTGTTCCAAAACTCGGAACTGTACTGTAATACTCCTCTTGGCACCCTAAGTGCAAGTATTTCTGAAAACTTACACATTTATTGCAAAATCTAGGGACTATAGTGTGTTACTCCGACCAGGTGGGTTAATTTGTAAATTCTCCTAACCTTGATAGTTGCCGTAAACCCCCGGTAAAACATTCAAATTTGCAATCGCAAGAAAAAAAACTAATCAAATAACAAATGATCAGGTGAAACCAGTGATCAAGTTGCTGAAACAGACTCTGGTGGGCACGGGAGCGCTGCTCGTTGCAGGTGTTTTATTGTTCATTTTTGCTACACCCGTTGAGAATCTCTTTCAAGACACCTTTCTCCGTAAAGACAACTCGTCTGATGTTTCTGCATCGAAGTTCAACATAAGGTACTATATAGGAAACAAATGCAAATGACATCATACGTAGCTCTCGGAAGCATGTAACAAAATTAATTAAAATGTTGTAGGAAAGAGGAGCTTTTAAGGTTGCCTGTGGATGTGATGTCTGATGATGATTTAGCAGCAGCAGCTGCAGAGGCTGCGGATGGAAGGCCAGTTTACTGCAGAGATAGATTTTACCGTGCATTAGCAGGAGGACAATACTGCAAATGGGAGGATCTTCTCAAGTGATTATAATGATGGAAACATGAACTACAAATGTTGTTTGGAATATATATATAGATAAGAATTAGAAAGAGATTCAACTTAAAGATGAGGGAATTTGGTATATTTTTTAATTAGAAAATAATATTACTTCTTTTTTGTTTTTTTTTTTTTTGGTAATGTTTTTCTCTGATAATTAATCAAGTATGCATGTGGTTCGTAAAGAGAAATGTTATCACTAAGTGACGTAATTTAAAGGTTTTTGAATACACAATTATCACATGTTAATGGTATAACTCAACTCCGAAGCATTATCACATATTAATAGTATAACTCAACTCGAATTCATAATGCAATATGCGAACAAAAAGTCAAGAAAATTCCTTTAAAATATTAAGAATAGACTGAACTTAGGAATTTTTGAAGTGATTTGGAGTCATTTACAATTTCATTGAGCTTGAAATTTGTAAAAGATGAAGAATGAAGGAAATATTTTGTATATTGCATAATGTGTATTGCGGATACAAAGTACAATACAAGAATATACATAAATACGAAAAAGACAAAAAAGAAAATACAATCAATCAAATAAATACACAATACAATTTGTCTCGAATCTATCATAAAGTTGGAGTCAATCTTTCCATAACTCTCGATATCCTTCAATACTTCCCCTCAAGTTGGAGTGTGTAGGTTCGAAATGCCCAACTTGGCTAGTAAATCAAGAAACCGATTGTGCCCAAGGGCCTTAGTGAATATGTCTGCCAGCTGATGACAAGTGGAAACGGAACGGGTAGTGATGGTTCCAGACTGAATGTGTTGTCGAATGAAGTGGCAATCGATCTCAATATGCTTTGTTCGCTCATGAAAGACGGGATTGGCTGCAATATGAAGAGCCGCTTGATTATCACAAAATAGATCAACGGGTTCGGAATGCTTCTCCCCTAAATCGCGCAATAACCTCAAGAGCCAAATGATTTCACTAGTGGTACCGGCCATAGCTCGATATTCTGCCTCAGCTGAAGATCGAGATACCACAGTTTGTTTCTTCGATCTCCACGATATGGGCGAAGAACCAAGAAAAATAACGTAACCACTGATAGACTGACGGGTGGTAGGACACCCTGCCCAATCTGCATCACAATACGCCTGCAAGGATAAAGTACCACTGGAAGGAAGTAGAATACCCTGGCCGGGGTTACCCTTTAAATACCGCAATACCCTGTGTGCTGCATCAAGGTGAGGCTGACGAGGTGCATGCATGAACTGACTAAGGATGTGCACCGCATAGCTGATGTTCGGTCGGGTGATGGTGAGGTATAATAATCTTCCTACCAATCGACGGTATTGTCCAGGGTCATCGCAAGGTTCACCGGAATCAACTGAAAGTTTATGTTGTTGTTCCATTGGAGAAGTGGCTGGCTTGCAGTCAGTACTTCCAGCATCTGCTAAAATATCGAGAACATACTTACGTTGACTCAACGCAATCCCTTCCGAAGAGCGAGCAACCTCAATTCCAAGAAAATATTTCAATTTTTCCAAATCCTTGATCTGGAACTTATTATCCAGATACCGCTTCAAGTTAGCAATACGGCTGGAATTTATTCCTGTGATGACTACATCGTCCACATAGATGAGGACGGCAATGAAGGATCCATCCTTGTGAGAAAAAGTGAACAATGAATGATCTGCATCGGATTGCTGAAAACCGATGTCAACAAGTGAGGTGGTAAATTTCTGGTACCAGTTACGGGACGCTTGACGGAGGCCATAAAGTGACTTTCTCAACTTGCAAACTCTTTGCTCCCCCTGTTTGGCAAAGCCCTGAGGAACCTTCATATATACTCCCTTACCAAGATCCCCATGCAAAAAGGCGTTGTTCACATCCAGTTGGTGAAGATCCCAACCCTTAATTGAGGCGAGAGCCAGCAAGCATCGAACGGTAACGAGCTTAGCAACCGGTGCAAAGGTCTCATGAAAATCAATACCCTCAACTTGCGTATACCCCTTGGCAACGAGACGAGCTTTGTAACGCTCGATGCTTCCATCAGGCTTGTATTTGACCTTATAAACCTATTTGGTATCAATAGCCCGTTTTCCAGGTGGGAGTGGTTCCAGGGTCCACGTCTCGTTTGCCTCAATGGCAGAAATTTCTTTCTCCATAACCTCTCTCCATTGCTGGAACTTAACTGCCTGAGAAAAAGATTTTGGCTCATCCGTAGAAGAGATAGCCGCTAAAAAGGCAGTATGAGATTTAGAGAATTTAGAGTACGACAAAAATTTAGAGATAGGATATACCGTCGAGTTGGCTGAAGGAGGGGGCGAGAGCGACCTATCATTGGAAGGAGCAAGAGAAGGAGGCAAAGTGTACTCATAGCCGGACAACCATTGTGAAACCTTGCGCTCCCTTTTCTGGTTATGTGAGACTGCATCTGAGGTACTAACTCCTGGAACATTATTTTTCGATCGTGCAAGTACCGATGCTGAGGGAACTGGTACTTCCTCTGGGCCATGTTCATGATTATCAAGAGGCTGCCGTGAATTTACTGGTATTTGCGAATCCCATACCTCTGTCTGGATATGATTAGTACCAATTGGTGTCTCTACATCCACAACTGGTATTTCCACTGAGACAGGATCTATCTCAGAATGACTGGAACTTGCTGCTCCTTCATAGGTACAGGCCTCTGTGTGACTGGAACCTTATCTGGAAAAAATTCATTCACAAAAAGGTCTGGTAGTACTCGCTTTGCATCAGGTACCAACTGCATTATGGCTGGTAAGAAATCATTTTCTCTAAATCTGACATCTCGCGAGACATAAATCTGTCTACTCTGAATGTCGTATACCTTATATCCCTTTTGAGACATGGGATAACCAACAAAGATACCGATCTTCACACGTAGTGCAAACTTATCTAGGGGTTTAGCATTTTCATATGCATAGCAAAGGCACCCGAAAGTCCTCAAGTGATCATAACCAGGTGTCCTTCCAAAGAAAACTTTATAGGGCGTTTTGTTATTTAGTACCTGGAGAGGCATACGGTTGATCAAATATGCAGCGGTTAAAACACATTCTCCCCAAAACTTGATCGGAAGTTGTGCTTGGAATCTCAACACTCTGGCAACTTCCAAAATATGCCTATGCTTGCACTCAACTGTTGGAAAACACGAATCAGAAAGCAGCGGAATTTAAAAAAAATTTCCCAACAAAAGATCTTGGACTCGCAATCGTGTATCCAAATTCGTAGAGATAAGAAACTTACTTTTCTTTTATTCTTTCTTGAAGCGTTTCAAGCCACCCAAGAACGCTCTTCTCGCGGCCTGATCCCCTCTCCTTGGTAAAGCTCGAATCTTCAAACTTCTAACTTGAAGCTCTCTAGAGATAGTCCACCAACTTGACTACAATCTAACTAGTAACGATGCTAGTTCTCTAGTTAGTGTTTAGGCTTAACCTAGGGTTTTGTTTATCTTGGAGAAAGGATGGTGTTCAACACATGAACCAAAAGAATTGTCAATTAGCTCTAAGGGGAGCTCGAGCTCCCCTATTTATAATAAGGGAGGACCGAAAATCCTAATCCTCATGGGCTAGGGTTTTGGTCTCTCTCTCTCCTATTACTTGATCATCAAGTAATTTTGACTTTGACTTTGAATTCAAATTCAAATCAACTTTCAAGAGAGCTAAAATATCCAAACTATTTTTGGATGATTTTATACTTTATTTATTTAAAATAAATAACTTATTTTATCTAATTAATTAATTCATAATTAATTAGCTAGATTATTTTCTCCAAAATTAGACTTTCTTTTTAATTCAAAATTAAACCAAAGTCTATTAAATAATTAGCATATTTAATTATTTAATATATATATATACAATATATATATATATTTACACGTGTGGGACACGTGTCACAAGGACACGTGTCACTCACGTGAGCCACACGTGTGGTTTCACACGTGTGGAACCCTCTTGGCCCGATTAACTCGTTTAATCATTTTAAAGCCTCAACTCATGTAACCAAGTTGTTGTGTGTGACCCTCTAGGTTCTCAATTCAATTAGCAGTGACCCTAATTAATTAATTCACTAATTAATTAATCAGTCCACAGATTAAACGACCATAGTCTAGCAACAGGTGTTTAACCCCTAGCTGAATTGGAATGTTCGGATTCGACAGAACCTTTAAGTAATTGATCCATGTGAGATACAATCCTCCTACTTACTATCTCTCAACCAAGATCTAGGGCAAGGGAATAATCAGAACCCTAAGAATCCGGTCTTAAAGCTAAGTGCATTTCATATCCATTTGATCTCAATCTAAGAAACTCTTTTCTTGATGTCTTGATCTACTGCCTTGGCCAAGGACTCCATATGGCATATGAATGACTTACACAATAAGAGATCACCTTGAAAATGCAAGTGTAGGTCCTTTCTTGATTCTTATTCACTTTCATGAATCACTTGTGCAGCCCCAGCATAAGCCTTGAATCAGTTGTCTAAGGCGACACCCTTTAAAGCTTATACCTAAGACTACAGAGTTAACTCATAAAGTGACAAGGAACCTCAAGTCTAAGGATCAATTAATCACATCAATGACTCGTGAGATATTTCCTAATCTGGAAGTTTCTATTTCCTAAAATAGAAACTTCCTTTCCCATTTAGGAATGTTCTCACACGGGGCACCTCAGTGAACTTACTTATTAAAGTAAGCACCCTCATGTATCATGCACGTATCAACTATACACTTTGCACCTCCATGAAACAAGGTGGTCCTTCTTAAGGGCGTGATCCCACAAGCAAGCCTTAGAGGAGTCAGGTTGAGACTCCCACTATCTGTAGGACTCATCGGCTTGGAGCATTTTACTAATCATGACTTATGTGATATAGGGTTCGTTTCATGAACCATTTCACCTAAATGGTAGAGTCCTAAAGTCATCAGGATTAGGGGAGTTCTCATACATGCACAGCTAAAGTAAACGCATACCAAACAAGAGCATATAAAGAAGTGTTGCCTCAATTCGTTATTTCATTCAAAGATTGTCTGTGATTACAATAAGGAAAAGCACAAAGCGGATATACAATTGACTTTCTAGGGCACTATTCCTAACATCAACAACTCCATTTTGTTGAGGGGTGTACACACAACTGGTTTGATGTTCCATCCCGTGTTCAGCATAATGCTTTCTCAAATCAGCATGCACAAATTCTAAGCCATTATCCGTTCTTAAAACTTTCACCTTCAAATTATACTGTGTGTAAACCCAATTGAAAAAGAGCAGCAGATAAGTTTTGGTTTCAGATTTATGTTTCATGAGGTACACCCAAGTTGCACGACTAAAATCATCCACTATTGCCAAAAAATAATGACTACCAGTGTGTGATGTCGTATTATAAGGTCCCCAAATGTCACAATGAATCAAATCGAAAACATGCATCGTTTTACTCGTACTATTAGGGAAAGGTGCTCAAGTTTGTTTTGTACGGCAACACGCATCACAATTTAAAGTTTTCTTGCAATCAGAGGAGGCATGTATATTTGATACCAGTGGAATGCGATTTACCGATAGATGCCCCAATTGATGATACCACAGACTTGCACTACCCGAATTATTAGCAGTCAAAGCCTTTGCCCCTCTCGATTGCTCCAAATGATACAGACCGTTTTGCTCTTTGCCCTCTCCAATCAGCTTTCCCGTGGTTAAATCCTGAATCACAAAACGACCGGATGTGAATGTCACAGAGCAATTCAAATCTTTTGTCAATTTACTTCTAGATAACAAATTGAAACAAAAATTAGGGACTCCAAGAACTTGTTCTAACGTGAGTCCATCTCCAAGGTCGACTTTGCCCACGACACGAACTTCTTCTTTCGCACCATTGGGAATCTGTACTGGTGGTACGTTCGGTCGAAGGTCGATATTTGATAATGAATCGACATTATAAGTTATGTGACATGTTGCTCCGGTATCAACGATCCAGTCACGATTATTGCTCGAAAAATTGCAAGCTGGAATTGGCGAATTTGTTCCAGTAGCAACAACAAAGTGCCTGGTACCATTTGTTTGACCCTTGCGGGATTGGTTAGTTCCAATTACAACAGCTACGTGGCTGGTACGTGACAAGCTGGTTCCAGCAGTCTTGTCGTCTCGATCTTGTGAACAACACGAATCCGATGAGTGTAGGCGATGGAGATGTTCTTCTTCGCCTTCAATATCACTCATGGTCGTGTGAAATGAAAAGGCAGATCTTAAAACCTACTCTGATACCATGTAAAAGATGAAGAATGGAGGAAATATTTTGTATATTGCATAATGTGTATTGCAGATAAAGTACAATACAAGAATATATACAAATACGAAAAAGACGAAAAAGGAAATACAATCAATCAAATAAATACACAATACAATTTGTCTCGAATCTACCATAAAGTTGGAGTCAATCTTTCCATAACTCCCGATATCCTTCAATAAAATTCTTAAAAGATATTTGAAGAAAGAACTACTTTGATTTATTTTGTTATATTTTTAAATTGAAAATAAACAATAATCTGTATGTTATTACATAAAACATTTTTTTGTTGTACTAGGATATATATATCCACCATAGTATGCAATAATACATGTTAGGGATAATTACGAATGCCTCCTGAGATATAGCGAAATTACAGAATGCCTCCTGAGATATGACGAAATTACAGATTACCTTCTGATGTTTGAGAAATTACGAACACCCTCGACACATTACCTCATATGTTAAAATTAATAGAATATGTGATTTTACTATTTTACCCTTCATATTCTAAAACTCAGGGGGGGGGGGGGGGGGGGGGGGAATGCAATAAATGTTCAAAACTACGGAGGTTAATGTAAGTATTGAAAATTTGAATTTCTTGGGGGGTTTGATGCAAGTATTTGAATTTTGTGTTTATCTAGCATCTTTTCTTTCTTTTTTATTCTTTTTTGGTTTAGCAAAAAATGTTATTTAATGATATTTTGACGTTTTAATAATGCACTAATTTCATTTCTAAAGTTTAAGGACACCAATTATTTTTTGAAAAAAACAATTAGGCATGCATATGTTTATATTGGAATGTTATTCGTTTTTAAAGTACATTTATCAGAAATCACCAACGTTTGAAATATTTTTTTCATTGAAAATTTTTATTATTTTAAACAAACAAAGTTTAAATGAACTTACAAATTTTCAAATTAAAAAATACAAATTTAACCAACATTACAAATATATCCTTACAATTTCAATATTATTGCAAAATACCCCCTAAAGTTTCAATAGTATTATAAAATATCCCCCAAAATTGTCAATATTATTACAATATACCCCCCCAAGGATAGGATTGGAATTTTTAAAAATAATGTTACTGACGTCATCAAAACTTAACACCGTTAATAACGATTGGGAAAATTTATGAGAGAGAATGTAAACCTTAGGGGGATGTTCGTAATTTCTCAAACCTCAGGGGATAATCTGTAATTTCGTCATACCTCAGGGGATCGTTCGTAATTATCCCTACATGTTATTGATCTTAATATTAAACATTTCGTTCTACTTAAGCTTTAGTTTCGTCCAAATTAAAGCAATGTACAAGTAAAAATCTAAATTAGATTCAAATACTACAACATTTTTGTGATCTGAAATTGTAACATAATCTTGTACCATTTTATATTATTGATGAATTTCAGCAAACCTTATTAAAAGACCTCGTAAAGTTGAGTGGCAACACATGGCTTCAGCCTCCGATTCCTCTCCCACTGACACCTCATGCTAACATAAGATACGTGGCGCCATTACACACACCATGAAATCCTATAAATCCAACCTTCTTGTAAACTTGATCCATAACCAATCAAAACCTTGAACTCTGTCTTGTTCTTCGAATAGTCCGGTTAGAGTCTTAAGAGAAACACAAAAGCAGAAGATCGATGGAGCAGAAACAATCTGAGTGCGAAAAGAAAGTAAATTTAGAAGGCCTGCCAGTAGACACAAGCCCATACACGCAGTACAAGGACGTTGAAGATTACAAAGAGAAAGGGTACGGCACCCACGGCCACCAACAGCCTCAACCTGGCCGTGGCGCCGCCGCATCCACCGATGCCCCCACCACCGCGGGCGGTGACAACGCCGCCGGCAAGGGGTCTCAGGTCTCCGCCACCGACGCCATAAACCGCCAAGGCGTCCCTTAGTTTGTTGGTGATACAATGGCTTAATTCTGGACTTTTGTTGCATGTATGTATGCCCTGTTTTAAGTTTATGGGCTTCGGTTTCTTTAAGATATGTGTGTGTATCATCACTCTGTTGTCTTTTATAATTTTGTTTCTTTCGTTTCTAGTTTTGGGACATTTTTTGTTAATGGATTTCACAAATGGGCCTTATCTTAAGTGTTCTAGAATCTAATTGACCCGTCCATTATTGTTGGGGTACTATTGGAACACTGGATCTTAAACATTGCAATGCTTTTGTTTTAAATGAACGGTGGAAATTGGAATTCTCCTAATTTGTATCATAATTCCATTGTGTGAGCATTTATGATGCGTGAATAAGGATATGACATGGTTTGAATATTACGATATATATTTTTTTAAAATTTTTTATGTGAGGCATGCTAAAATAATATTTTTAAAAGTCGATACAAGATGATATGAATCTTTATTTTTTTTTTAATTTTTATATCGTATATGATAAAATAATATTTTTAAAAGTCGATACAATACAGTTATGACGATACAAATTTTTATTTTTTTTTTAATTTTTAATGTGAGGAATGTTAGATACGATATCCGACACGATATTATAAATGTGTAAGTGTATTATATGCGAGTATCATGCAGTTAGATATCGTAAAAATATAATTCAAAATTTCCTTGTCGAATTTTCACTCTTCTCCAACGTATTTTTTTAATTTATTAAATGGTTTTTAAGTGCCCCATGTGCATCTTATATCGAGGATTATACATGGGCCACAAAAGTATCTGAAATACGAACATTACTACATCTTATCTGCCTCGTATTGCTGCTTTTCTTTATCTATCCATGCAAGCAATTCATTAATTAGTTAATAAATTGTTATAATTAATTTTATCTATCCATGCAAGCAATTCATTAATTTATGCAAATTAGTTATGAATGTTTTGAGTTTTCTGAAGTAAGTTGCACGTACTTGTGGTTTAATGTCATAATAATGTTATGTATCTAATCACATGTGACCATTAATCCACTGTTTCTTGGCACCAAAAAAGAAAATAATGATCAACTGTTTTTGAAGGTCAGAATCAAATTTGAGGAAAAAATAAATTATCCCCAAATTATGGCATTTTTTAATTTTATTCAAATTTTGAAAATATTTCTAGTTGTCCAGATTGTCATTTCGGGTCATATGGTTAAATACATAAATTAAGAAATCGTAACTCGTTTCAAATTTAGAAATATGCACAAATTTACCTGTACGAAGAACTAAATGTTAGGAATAGTGCCCTAGAAAGTCGATTGTATATCCGCTTTGTGCTTTTCCTTATTGTAATCACAAACAAACTTTGAATGAAATAACGAATTGAGGCAACACTTCTTTATATGCTCTTGTTTGGTATGCGTTTACTTTAGTTGTGCATGTATGAGAACTCCCCTAATCCTGATGACTTTAGAACTCTACCATTTAGGTGAAATGGTTCATGAAACGAGCCCTATATCACATAAGTCATGATTAGTAAAATACTCCAAGCCGATGAGTTCTACAGACAGTGGGAGTGTTAACCTGACTCCTCTAATGCTTGCTTGTGGGATCACGCCCTTAAGAAGGACCACCTTGTTTCATGGAGGTACAAAGTGTATAGTTGATACGTGCGTGATACATGAGGGTGCTTACTTTAATAAGTAAGTTGACTGAGGTGCCCCGTGTGAGAACATACCTAAATGGGAAAGGAAGTTTCTATTTCAGGAAATGGAAACTTCCATATTAGGAAATATCTCACGAGTCATTGATGTGATTAATTGATCCTTAGACTTGAGGTTCCTTGTCACTTTATGAGTTAACTCTGTAGTCTTAGGTATAAGCTTTAAAGGGTGTCGCCTTAGACAACTGATTCAAGGCTTATGCTGGGGCTGCACAAGTGATTCATGAAAGTGAATGAGAATCAAGAAAGGACCTACACTTGCATATGCAAGGTGATCTCTTATTGTGTAAGTCATTCATATGTCATATGGAGTCCTTGGCCAAGGCAGTAGATCAAGACATCTAGAAAAGGGTTTCTTGGATTGAGATCAAATGGATATGAAATGCACTTAGCTTTAAGACCGGATTATTAGGTTTCTGATTATTCCCTTACCCTAGATCTTGGTTGAGAGATAGTAAGTAGGAGGATTGTATCTCACATTAGTCAATGACTTAAAGGTTCTGTCGAATCCGAACATTCCAATTCAGCTAGGGGTTAAACACCTGTTGCTAGACTATGGTCGTTTAATCTGTGGACTGATTAATTAGTTAGTGAATTAATTAATTAGGGTCACTGCTAATTGAATTGAGAACCTAGAGGGTCACACACAACAACTTGGTTACATGAGTTGAGGCTTTAAAATGGTTAAACGGGTTAATCGGGCCAATGGGGTTCCACACGTGTGAAACCACACGTGTGGGTCACGTGAGGAGCACGTGTCCTTGGGACACGTGCCTCACACGTGTATATGTATATATATGATATATATATATTAAATAATTAAATGTGTTAATTATTTAATAGACTTTGGTTTAATTTTGAATTAAAAAGAAAGTCTTATTTTGGAGAAAAATAATCTATTTAATTAATTATGAATTAATTAATTAGATAAAATAAGTTATTTATTTTAAATAAATAAAGTATAAAACTATCCAAAAATAGTTTGGATATTTTTAGCTCTCTTGAAAGTTGATTTGAATTTGAATTTAAAGTCAAAGTCAAATTACTTGATGATCAAGTAATAGGAGAGAGAGGGACCAAATCCTTAGTCCATAAGGACTAAGAATTTCGGCACTCCCCTCTTTATAAATAGGAGAGCTCGAGCTCCTTGTGGAGCTAATTGGCAATTCTTTTGGTTCATGTGTTGAACAGCTTCCTTTCTCCAAGATCAAATAAACCCTAGGTTAAGCCTAAACACTAACTAGAGAACTAGCATCCTTACTAGTTAGATTGTGATCAAGTTGGTGGACTATCTCTAGTGAGCTTCAAGTTAGAAGTTTGAAGATTCGAGCTTTACCTAGGAGAGGGGATCAAGCCGCGAGAAGAGCGTTCTTGGGTGGCTTGAAACGCTTCAAGAAAGAATAAAAGAAAAGTAAGTTTTCTATCTTTATGAATTTGGATACACGATTGCGAGTCCAAGATCCTTTTGTTGGAAAATTTTTAAATTCCGTTGCTTTCTGATTCGTGTTTTCCAACAAGTGGTATCAGAGCCACCTCGTTAATCGTGTTTCTAATTCGTCTCAATTATACTGAATTTGGTAGAAATACTTAGGCTTGATGCGATTGAGTATTTGTAATTGTTTTAGAAAGCCTGAATTACGAAACTGTATTTTTTCCTGAAAGTTTCTGAAAATTAGTTTTTACAAAATTTAATTTTTGAAAACAATTTTAGATTTGAAACTGTATAAACTGTTTTTGGATTTCTTGGATTGGTTTTTCTTTTGAACGAAAAGCCTGGGTTACGAACACGCGAAACCCCGCGCGTGGGCTTCTTGCGCCGCCGCCTGCCTATCCTAGGCACGCGCAGGGCAACCGCCCAGCACCCTCCCGCAACCGCGCGGGAGGCCTTAGGCGCGCCCGCCCATCGTTGCCTGCCTTGGCCGGGACAGACCGGCCAGCCGCCCGAGAAGGTTGCGCGCATCGGCGAGCAACGTGCTAGCGTGATGTGCGCGGCTCTTTCGTGTGCGGGCCCCGTTTTTCGTATTTCGTGCAATCAAGTCCCAATTTTTTTTATTTTAATTTTAAAAATTTTATTTTTGAATATTTATTTTAATTTTTGAATAAAACTTAAAATTGGGATTTTTGAGAAATAGAAACGGTTTATATTTTGGGAAAATACATCTTTGATAAAATTATTAATTTTCAGAAATTAATTGGAATTTTATTTGTTTTGCTAATTTGGGATTTATTGAAAACATTTGTAAACATGACTCGCATCAAGTCGTGTTTTAAGTCATTAGGACTTGAAACGAGAATTTTAATTTATTGGCTAAATTTAAATTATCGCAAAAGCATGTTAGGTGATCATGGGTTTAGATCTATGTATGGTTTTAATTTATGCACATGGATGGTTTAAATTGGGGTTGGAGCCCTATAGTTGCGTTTTTTCAATTGAGGTTGGAGCCTCACTTATGTGCGTACTATTATGTGATTTATTATATGGCTTTCCTTATTACTGTTTTTGAGGCCGGGGTATGCCCCGTGTAATTGTCTAAGGCCAATATGAAGATTGAGCCTTATTACTTTATGTCTTTTTCTTTTTATTGTAATTTGAGAGTAGAGATAGGTGGTGAGGTTTTATTTTCATTTTGGAGACAATTCACCCATGGAGTAAGATGGACCACATTCAAGTAACAAGGAGGCCATAAGTGAAGACCCCTCAAAATGTTAGGGATGGGAATCTCAATTGTAAAAATGTAATAGAGATAGGGCTCGTATTTTGTTACCGCTTTCTCTTATGTGATTTAAACTGTTTATGTGGCATGAATGTTAGAACTTGTGATTGTGGAGTGGCTCCCACATATCACGCATAAGATAGGTAGAACCCATGATCATTACATGTTAGTATCATGCTAGGACATTTTCTCTGTTTATGTGCTTGTTTGAAATGCATTTAAGTGTACTTGCATTAATCAAGACTAATAAAATTGGATAACATATATGTTGGTGAGGTCGAACCGGACAACTCTCCGGTTGATTCGAAAATTCCCATTAAATATTAAGCTAATTTCGAACAAATAGGTATTTAATTCGAGATGCAAATTTTGAATTAAATTCCTAGCATTCCATCAATAGGTTTTAAGTTTAATAAGTGAAATTAGTTATTGTCCGCGAGTCGTGGGATAGGTAGTGGAGCTTATTAGCTCTTAGTTACCTAATTGATCCTTTTAAATGATCAATATTTCGTGGTCAATTTTAGCAAGGGCGATGTCCGCGAGTCGTGGGTCGTTCGAACTAAGTTTTGATCATGATCTTATGATTGATGGGTCTAGCTTAACGCCCAAGTAAATATGGATGTCGCACGAGTCGTGGATCCATATTGAAAGATAGGTGATACAAAAACAATTACTAAGAGTTCTAAAGGTGTTAGAATTGGTAAGTTGTACCTACCTAGGGTTCTTACTTAGAATGTCCGCGAGTCGTGGGTTCGAGGTAAAATGCCTAGGATCTTAGTACCCATTGGGAAACGTGTTCCTCTTAGATCTTTGGGAATTATAGATCTTTGAAAAACAGTGGGAGCTACATTAGATTAAAGACCTTGTCTTTTGTATATCGTTATAATTCAGCATGCTCACTAGTTCTCTGTTTTACCATTTAGGTCGTAGATTCTGTGATTCTCTACGTGTTTTGAAATGGCAACCAAAAACCCTCTTGTATCGATCCTCGAGTCAAACAAGTTGACTGGTCCCAACTATTCTGATTGGCTGAGGAATCTAAAAATCATTTTAGATTCTGAGAAGAGAACTTATGTTCTCTTCGAAGGGGAGCCTAGTCCCGAAGGGGAGGCTCCCACTCGGGCCGAGCGGGACGCGATTCAGAAGTGGAAGGATGATAATCTCCAAGCCCCGTTGCCTTATGTTGGCTAACATGTCTCCGGACTTGCAAAGGCAACATGAGGCCATGAAATTCGCTTGGGAGATTTACGACCACTTAGAGCAACTTTACCGCCCTCATGAACGTGTTACAAGGTATAACACTCCAAAGGAATTGTTCCACTTGAGAATGAGGGAAGGTTCAAGTGTCCATGAATATGGACTCAAGTTTCTTACCCTTACTGAGAAA
The DNA here is from genome assembly GCA_037501455.1 of Lantana camara. Taxonomy (NCBI): domain Eukaryota; kingdom Viridiplantae; phylum Streptophyta; class Magnoliopsida; order Lamiales; family Verbenaceae; genus Lantana; species Lantana camara. The sequence goes on along the minus strand of CM074855.1, from coordinate 5,944,484 downwards.
CTTGCCTCTATGGACATGCCACTGAAAGATGAGCTTTCAGTTGATTTGTTGCTAGCTTCGCTCCCACCATCATTCAACCCATTTGTCCTTAACTTCAATATGAATCATGCTGGAACTACTGTAGCTGAGCTGATTAGTCAGCTTGTGACTGCTGAAAGCACGATCAAGAAGGACAATAAGGTTTTGATGGTGAATGCTCCATCTTCCTCTTCTGGGCCTTCTAAAGGTAAGGGCAAGAAAGCCCAAAAGAAGAAGAAGAAAACCCTTAGGCCCACTGGTGACATTTCGAAGGGGAAGGTCCAAAAGAAGAAGCGTGATCAGAAAGAGGATGTTTGCTTCCATTGTGGCAAAGCGGGACATTGGAGGAGAAACTGCCCAGAGTACAAGGCTACTCTAAAGAAAGGTATCTTTCTCGTTGAAGTAAATCTTTCTATTAATTCTAGTTTTTGGGTACTTGATACCGGTTGTGGAACTCATATCTGTAATGATGTACAGATGCTAAGTGAAGTCCAACAACTCAAAGAAGGAGAATGTGTCTTGAAGATCGGCGATGGCTCAAACGTTGAAGCTCGAGCTTTAGGCACAATTAGATTAGATTTAGGTAGTTTTGAGTTAGTCTTAAATAAAGTCCTTTATGTACCGAGCATTATCCGTAATATAATTTCTGTTCCAATTTTAGATTGTGAAGGTTATGAAACTTATATTAAGAATGGTAAATACTTTATCAAACGGAACAACTCTTCCGTTCACATCGGTACTCTAAGTAATGGACTTTATCTAACTCAGAATATCAATATCATGAATATACAACGAGAAACGAAGCGTAAGAGAGATGACAAAGTTTCAGCTCCCTTATGGCACGCTAGATTATGACACATTTCCAATAACAGAATTAGCAAGATAAAAACTTTAGGATCATTCTCTGAAAATGATCTTAAGGAGTTAACTTCTTGCGAATCCTGTCTCAAAGGAAAAATGTCCAAAGTCCCTTTTAAAGGAACTGTGGAACGTGCCATTAAGGTTTTAGATTTGATCCATATTGATGTTTGTGGACCGCTTAGTGTAAGCACAAGAAACAATCATCAGTATTTCATAACCTTTACTGATTACTTCAGTCGGTATGGTTATGTATACTTGATGAAGTATAAATCTGAAGCTTTTGAGAAATTCTTAGAATTTCAAAAGGAGGTTGAGAACCAAACTGGTCACAAGATCAAAGCGCTTCGATCTGATCGAGGAGGCGAGTATCTTAGTGAAGAATTCCTTAATCATCTCAAAGATAATGGGATTATCTCTCAGTGGACCCCTCCGGGAACTCCTCAGCTTAATGGAGTTTCTGAGAGAAGGAATCGAACCCTACTTGATATGGTTCGCTCCATGATGAGTTTCACTGACTTACCACCTTCTTTCTGGGGTTATGCCCTAGAAAGTGCAGCAAAGATTTTGAATCTTGTTCCCTCTAAGTCAGTCCCTAAAACGCCCTATGAAATGTGGCATGGTAAAATCCCTAGTTATTCTTACTTAAGAATTTGGGGTTGTCCTGCTTACGTGAAGAGGACAGTGGGAGATAAGTTAGAATCTCGTTCTAACTTATGCTACTTTGTAGGTTATCCTAAGGAATCCATAGGATACTACTTCTATGATCAATCTGAGCAAAAGGTGTTTGTTTCCAGAAATGCCACTTTTCTTGAGGAACCGTTCCTTAAAGAAAAGAAAGGCAAGATCATAGAATTAGAGGAAGTACAAAGTGACCCCACGACACCCACTGAAGAAACGTCCCCTACTGATCAACCACAACCAATCACGAATTTCGATACACATGAAAATCCTCCTCTAAGGCGTTCTGAACGCACTCCTAGATAGCCGGAGAGATGGTATGGATTCTTCCATGAAATCTCTCAAAAGGATAATGATCCTTTAACATATGAGGAGACACTTTCAGATTCTGACTCTGAACAGTGGATAGAAGCCATGAAATCCGAAATGGATTCCTTGAACTCCAACCAAGTATGGACCTTGGTAGATTTGCCTGATGGGGTCAAACCCATAGGTTGCAAATGGATCTTTAAGAGAAAGCTTGGAGTTGATGGAAGCATTGCAGCTTACAAAGCAAGACTGATTGCAAAAGGATTCACTCAAAGACCCGGCGTGGACTTTGATGAAACCTTTTCGCCAGTTGCATTGCAAAAGTATATTCGGATCATGCTTGCCATTGCTGCGTATTATGACTACGAGATATGGCAAATGGATGTGAAAACTGCCTTTCTCAATGGTGAAATTGATAAAGACATTTATATGGAGCAACCCATAGGTTTCACATTCAGTGGGAGTGAGCAAAAGGTTTGCAAACTCCAAAGATCAATCTATGGATTGAAACAGGCTTCTAGGAATTGGAACATTCGATTTGATGAATCAGTCAAAGCGTTTGGCTTCATTCAAATTTCGAATGAGTCTTGTGTGTATAGAAAGGAATTGGAGACCTCAGTGCAATTCTTAGTACTTTATGTTGATGACATCCTTCTTATTGGGAATTCGAAGGATGACATGAAAGTAACTAAGTTATGGTTATCGAACCAATTCGAGATGAAAGATCTTGGTGATGCGTCCTATATCCTTGGAATTAAAATCTATAGAGATAGATCTAGAAGGTTAATAGGATTATCACAGTCGATGTACATTGACAAAGTATTGAAGAGATTCAATATGGAGTCAGCAAAGGTTAAGAACCTTCCTATGAGTGTAGGAACATGTCTTTCAAAGAAGATATGTCTTAAGACTAACCTTGAGAAGGAAAGAATGGCTCATACACCTTATGCATCAGCAATAGGCAGCATAATGTATGCAATGTTATGTACTCGACCGGATGTGGCTTATGCACTTAGTGTAACAAGTCGTTTCCAATCTGACCCTGGAGATGGTCACTGGGCTGCCGTGAAGAATATAATTAAGTACTTGAAAAGTACTAAAGATTTATTCTTAGTTTACGGAGATCAGAAAGATCTTACTGTCGAAGGATACTGCGATGCAAGCTTTGCATCTGACTTAGATGATTTTAAGTCAATGTCAGGATACATTTTCTGCCTAAACGGCGGAGCAGTGAGTTGGAAGAGTTCCAAGCAAACAACCACCGCAGATTCGACCACTGAGGCCGAATACTTAGCTACAAATGATGCAGCTAAGGAAGGTGTTTGGATTAGAAACTTCATTCAAGAATTGAATGTTGTTCCTAGCATGAAAGACCCCATTACTGTGTTTTGTGACAACACTGGGGCGGTTGCTCAAGCAAGAGAACCAAGATCTCACCAACGGACCAAGCACATTATGAGGAAGTATCACCTAATCCGTGATATTATCAAAAGAGGAGATGTGCAAATTGAGAGGGTCACATCAGCAGAGAACGTGGCAGATCCACTTACTAAACCACTTAGTCGAGAAGCTTTCCAAGGTCATCTTCAGAAGATGGGACTTAGAGTAGCTTTAGAATGGCTTTGACGGGCAAGTGGGAGATTGTTATGAATAGTGCCCTAGAAAGCCGATGGTATATCCGCTTTGTGCTTTTCCTTATTGTAATCACAGACAATCTTTGAATGAAATAACGAATTGAGGCAACACTTGTTTATATGCTCTTGTTTGGTATGCGTTTACTTTAGCTGTGCATGTATGAGAACTCCCCTAATCCTGATAACTTTAGGACTCTACCATTTAGGTGAAATGGTTCATGAAACGAGCCCTATATCACATAAGTCATGATTAGTAAAATACTCCAAGCCAATGAGTCCTACAGACAGTGGGAGTGTCAACCTGACTCCTCTAAGGCTTGCTTGTGGGATCACGCCCTTAAGAAGGACCACCTTGTTTCATGGAGGTGCAAAGTGTATAGTTGATACGTGCGTGATACATGAAGGTGCTTACTTTAATAAGTAAGTTCACTGAGGTGCCCCGTGTGAGAACATTCCTAAATGGGAAATGAAGTTTCTATTTCAGGAAATGGAAACTTCCAGATTAGGAAATATCTCACGAGTCATTGATGTGATTAATTGATCCTTAAACTTGAGGTTCCTTGTCACTTTATGAGTTAACTCTGTAGTCTTAGGTATAAGCTTTAAAGGGTGTCGCCTTAGACAACTGATTCAAGGCTTATGCTGGGGCTGCACAAGTGATTCATGAAAGTGAATGAGAATCAAGAAAGGACCAACACTTGCATATGCAAGGTGATCTCTTATTGTGTAAGTCATTCATATGCCATATGGAGTCCTTGGCCAAGGCAGTAGATCAAGACATCAAGAAAAGGGTTTCTTGGATTGAGATCAAATGGATATGAAATGCACTTAGCTTTAAGACCGGATTATTAGGTTTCTGATTATTCCCTTACCCTAGATCTTGGTTGAGAGATAGTAAGTAGGAGGATTGTATCTCACATTAGTCAATGACTTAAAGGTTCTGTCGAATCCGAACATTCCAATTCAGCTAGGGGTTAAACACCTGTTGCTAGACTATGGTCGTTTAATCTGTGGACTGATTAATTAATTAGTGAATTAATTAATTAGGGTCACTGCTAATTGAATTGAGAACCTAGAGGGTCACACACAACAACTTGGTTACATGAGTTGAGGCTTTAAAATGATTAAACGAGTTAATCGGGCCAAGAGGGTTCCACACGTGTGAAGCCACACGTGTGGGTCACGTGAGTGACACTTGTCCTTGTGACACGTGTCACACACGTGTATATGTATATATATGATATATATAGTAAATAATTAAATGTGTTAATTATTTAATAGACTTTGGTTTAATTTTGAATTAAAAAGAAAGTCTTATTTTGGAGAAAAATAATCTAGTTAATTAATTATGAATTAATTAATTAGATAAAATAAGTTATTTATTTTAAATAAATAAAGTATAAAACTATCCAAAAATAGTTTGGATATTTTTAGCTCTCTTGAAAGTTGATTTGAATTTGAATTTAAAGTCAAAGTCAAATTACTTGATGATCAAGTAATAGGAGAGAGAGGGACCAAATCCTTAGTCCATAAGGACTAAGAATTTCGGCACTCCCCTCTTTATAAATAGGAGAGCTCGAGCTCCTTGTGGAGCTAATTGACAATTCTTTTGGTTCATGTGTTGAACAGCTTCCTTTCTCCAAGATCAAATAAACCCTAGGTTAAGCCTAAACACTAACTAGAGAACTAGCATCCTTACTAGTTAGATTGTGATCAAGTTGGTGGACTATCTCTAGTGAGCTTCAAGTTAGAAGTTTGAAGATTCGAGCTTTACCTAGGAGAGAGGATCAAGCCGCGAGAAGAGCGTTCTTGGGTGGCTTGAAACGCTTCAAGAAAGAATAAAATAAAAGTAAGTTTTCTATCTTTACGAATTTGGATACACGATTGCGAGTCCAAGATCCTTTTGTTGGAAAAATTTTAAATTACGCTGCTTTCTGATTCGTGTTTTCCAACACTAAAATTCTAAGTCTTTTTCGAATTGATTAGCGTAGGAATTATCAATTCGAGAGATTCTATGTTTAGTTTACCCCTTGAATGGTCGTGAATTAGATGCTAATTAGGATCCGAAAGTGACTTCCTAGTAGGGCTGCAAACGAGCCGAGTTTGGCTTAAATAATCAGGCATGAGCTTGAGATTGAAATTTTTTTACCTGACTCGAGCTCGGGATCAAGCTCGCCGAGCTTGGCATTTGGCGGCTTGAACTCGGCTCGCTCCTAGCTCGGGATTGACTCGACTCGGCTTGATAAGGCTCGTCGGGACAAACTCGAGATCCGGTTTGAACTCGAAATCGGGCTTGATGCCAGAAAATGTATAAAATATATTAAGAGATTAAACCTCATTATTACAGTATAACCTCGATAAATTAATACTGTTGGGACCGTCAAATTTTATTAATTTAGCGAGGTATTAATTAATCGTATAAATTAATAATTATTAATTTATAAATTATATACTTTTTGGGTCCATATTATGAATGTACCTAGGTGTACGTGAAAACTAATTTGTACATTGACTATTAATTATGCATACTTAACCAAATTCATGTATTTTTGCTGATACATTTTCAATATTCTATGTATATCTTAATAAAATATATAAACCTACTTAGTTATTAATGTAGTTACATGTACCTACATTCGTTAAAATGTATAAATCCACTCAATTATTAATGTAGTTACACGTACATACATTAACTAAGTTACTATATAAATAGATGTATTATGCAAGTCTTCAAATCAAAAAACAAAAAAAATGGCTTCTCATCTCAAAGGTGTTAAAAAATCAACCATGACTGATGGTATGCGTAGAGAACTGTGTGAGTATAAATCACCTGATATTCTTAATGCAATAAGAAGGGTTAGAGATGAGATTCAAGGTGATATTGATTTCAAGAAGAAACAAACAACATTAGATTCATATTTTTAGAAACCTGTTTAGTTTACTTATGTATTATGTATGAAATATTTTGATACAGATGAATTATTAATTTATATATCAAATGGGACCTATATGAATTTTTTTTTTTTTTTTGTATTATCTTATAAATTTAGCGAATTATTAATTTACCACGTTGATCCCGACTCAGGACCGAAGAAAATTATTATTTTAGCGAGGTTATTAATTTATCGAGTATTAATTTATCGAGGTTATACTGTAATACACATACATATTTTATTATAATATATGATGCATAATTAGTTATTACATATTATCTCATTAAACCATAGTAGTTAGTATCATATACATGTTAGTAAATTTTATAATTATCAAAATGTTAGTACCATAAGCCATAGCATTTGAGACACAAAGTGATAAACATATAAAATACATTATCAAAAAATATACTATATGCATTGGTAAATCATGCATTTTTAAGATTTTTAGATATATGTATATATATATTTATGTAATATACTATGTGATATATAATTTACATAACATAATATTAGAGTTTGGAGTTTGGACTATATGTAATTAATTAAATATATTATATGTATAGATAATATATTACAAATTAATTATATGTTATATGTATATATAATATAAATAAATATTTGTATATGATATAAAATCTAATATGCATATATATATCAAAAAAATATATATGCCTAGGCTCGTGAGCTGGCTTGCAAGCCATGAGCCTAGGCCCAACAGGATCGAGATTGACTCGATGGTGGACTCGGGATCGTCAGGGTTCGGATTGCAGCCCTACTTCCTAGGCACAGATCGTAGACTGCTACGACTTCTGCCCTTAAAGTAGTCAGCTCCAAGAGATTCAACAATTGAGATAGTGTCTTCAAGAGCGGACTATTCTATCAAAGAGGAAAAGGGCTAATCTTCTATCTTTTTCTGTTGGTCGTCTAAAATCATCTCTACGATATTTCGAGTTGGGTGAAAAGAGCACTCCTAAAAGCAATCTTTTTCAAACATAAGACACCGCCCTTTGCCTTCCGGCTATGTGTTATGCGGCTTTAAAAGTGAAAAATATATATAAATTCGTTCGTATGGAAAATTGAACGAGAACATATTAATATATATAATAGAAGAATTATGTGATTTAAGTTCTAACACTTCAATTATGCTGCAAAAACATCCAACGAATAGGATTACAATCTTAAAAGATTATTTTGTAATTACACCTAAACTTAAAAATAGTATATATAAGTCGCCTAATAAACGTTACCAATAGTCTAACTTGTTAGATTCTCCTGGGGCTTTTAGGGTTATACAAACGCAAGAAAGTGCGCAATACTGCTGCAGATATGTTATAACATTATGTTTACAACCTACAAGCATGTCCTAATAGTCTTTTTTTTTTTTTTCATTACTTTTGTTAACACACGATCTCTAATGGGATTTGAGTTCGAGTCATTACCCTGAAAAATCACTTGGATAATTGTCTATTTTATACGTATTTTATTTTGAATAAAATATAGAAAGTTAAACCAAAATAATTAAGTACATTTGTGCTTGTACAATATTATTATATTAAATAATTAGTTTGTTTTCTAGAAAATCAAATTTAAATCCATCTTTAACTTTGAAACATTTATTCTGCAGCTATTAATTAAAAAAAAATTATTTTCTCAAAAGAAAAAAATAAAAATAAAAAGGAGTTATGGTATATTAATATTGGAGCGCGACACTTCACGAGCCTTCACGAAAAAAATGTTGTCTAAAGTCCAAAATTAAAAACCTCACCAACTGTGTTCCCTCACAATTTAACCTATTTGCATAACTGCTATCTAACATCACTATCTGTCTTCCAAGACCATGAATCCTGTCTCTGAGGCAGCAAATTGAACTTTCAATTTCATGAACCTCTGTCATTCGTGACTCCGACGGTTAAAATTCCAATTTAAATTCAATTTGATCAAATCTTAATTAATTATATAACAAATATATAATGTGTATTTGCTACTTAATTAATTATTTTTGAACAAAAATATGAGGTACCCAAATCTTTCTTTTATTCATATGCATTTTTCTTTCACGCATATAACATTAATCCAATTAATGAAAGACAAGCTGGGTATAGAGAAAGTGAAATAGAGAAATTGATCTGAAAATTTCTGAAAAAAGAAGGGGAAGAAAAGGAAAAGCAACGGCAAAAGTGCTTCTTGGTCCATCCTTTTATTTTCTCGATATTGAATACTTTGGCCATTCTTACTAATAGGCTATGCTATGTTGAAAAGTTGATTTTTGTTTATCAATTTTTAATTTCATAAATGCTTCGTCTATGCTAAACAATCTTATATATAAATCTTGGTGTAAGTTTACTATCGATTCATGTCGAATTATTTAAGAGGAAATTTGTTTATTTGTGCCTTTCAAGTTTGCATTTAACAAAATAACCCTCAATTTTATTTTATATTTATTTTTAATGTAATAAATATAAATTCAATTATTTAATTACATAATGGGACTGCTTTGAAAATATTGATTTTTTGAAGGACTAAATCGCAAATAATTGAAAAAGAACCAGAATTAAAAAGGGAAAAGGAAAAGGAGTCAGGCCTCCAACCACCACAACCAACATCACTCATAAAAAGCGATCGCTCATTTTTTTCAGTTAGATTTCAAAAACCGAAAAAGCGATTTCACAGAAAAAAAAAAAACGATCGTTTTTTCAGTTGTTGAAATCTAACTCCTAAAAAAGCGATCGCTTTTTTTCCATTGAAATCGCTTTTTCCGTTGTCAAAATGAAACTCCTGGAAAAAGCGATTTCAAAAGAAAAAAAGCGATCGCTTTTTTTTTTTCAGTTAGATTTCAACAACCGAAAAAAGCGATTTCAAAGGAAAAAAAGCGATCGCTTTTTCAGTGTTGAAATCTAACTCCTAAAAAAGCGATCGTTTTTTTTTCTTTGAAATCGCTTTTTCCGTTGTCAAAATGAAACTCCTAGAAAAAGCGATTTCAAAGGAAAAAAAAACGATCGCTTTTTTTTTTTTCAGTTAGATTTCAACAACCGAAAAAAGCGATTTCACAGAAAAAAAAGCGATCGTTTTTTCAGTTGTTGAAATCTAACTCCTAAAAAAGCGATCACTTTTTTTCCTTTGAAATCGTTTTTCTCATTGTCAAAATGAAACTCCTGGAAAAAGCGATTTCAAAAGAAAAAAAGCGATCGCCTTTTTTTTTTTTTTTTTCAGTTAGATTTCAACAACCGAAAAAAGCGATTTCAAAGAAAAAAAAGCGATCGCTTTTTTTCCTTTGAAATCGCTTTTTCCGTTGTCAAAATGAAACTCCTGGAAAAAGCGATTTCAAAAGAAAAAAAACGATCGCTTTTTTTTTTTTTTCATTTAGATTTCAACAACCGAAAAAAGCGATCGCTTTTTCAGTTGTTGAAATCTAACTCCTAAAAAAGCGATCGCTTCTTTTTTCTTTGAAATCGCTTTTTCCGTTGTCAAAATGAAACTCCTGGAAAAAGCGATTTCAAAGGAAAAAAAGCGATCGCTTTTTTTTTTTCAACTAGATTTCAACAACCGAAAAAAGCGATTTCACAAAAAAAAAAGCGATCGCTTTTTCAGTTGTTGAAATCTAACTCCTAAAAAAGCGATCGCTTTTTTTCCTTTGAAATCGCTTTTTCCATTGTCAAAATGAAACTCCTGGAAAAAGCGATTTCAAAAGAAAAAAAGGGATCGGCTTTTTTTTTTTTTTTTCAGTTAGACTTCAACAACCGAAAAAAGCGATTTCAAAGAAAAAAAAGCGATCGCTTTTTCAGTTGTTGAAATCTAACTCCTAAAAAAGCGATCGCTTTTTTTCCTTTGAAATCGCTTTTTCCGTTGTCAAAATGAAACTCCTGGAAAAAGCGATTTCAAAAGAAAAAAAGCGATCGCTTTTTTTTTTTGTTCAATAAGATTTCAACAACCGAAAAAAGCGATCGCTTTTGCAGTTGTTGAAATCTAACTCCTAAAAAAGCGATCGCTTTTTTTTCTTTGAAATCGCTTTTTCCGTTGTCAAAATGAAACTCCTGGAAAAAGCGATTTCAAAGGAAAAAAACGATCGCTTTTTTTTTTTCAATTAGATTTCAACAACCGAAAAAAGCGATTTCACAAAAAAAAAAGCGATCGCTTTTTCAGTTGTTGAAATCTAACTCCTAAAAAAGCGATCGGTTTTTTTCCTTTGAAATCGCTTTTTCCGTTGTCAAAATGAAACTCCTGGAAAAAGCGATTTCAAAAGAAAAAAAGCGATCGCTTTTTTTTTCAGTTAGATTTCAACAACTGAAAAAAGCGATTTCAAAGAAAAAAAAAGCGATCGTCTTTTCAGTTGTTGAAATCTAACTCCTAAAAAAGCTATCGCTTTTTTTTCTTTGAAATCGCTTTTTCCGTTGTCAAAATGAAACTCCTGGAAAAAGCGATTTCAAAGGAAAAAAAAAAGCGATCGCTTTTTTTTTTTCAGTTAGATTTCAACAACTGAAAAAAACGATTTCAAAGATAAAAAGCGATCGCTTTTTTAAGTTGTTGAAAAACGATGTAACTCTAACCCCCAAAAAAGCGATCGCTTTTTTGCTTTGAAATCGCTTTTTCGGTGGTTCAAATCAAACTCCTGGAAAAAGCGATTTCAAAGAAAACAAGCGATCGCTTTTTTAAGTTGTTGAAAAACGATGTAACTCTAACTCCCAAAAAGGCGATTGTTTTTTCAGTTGTCCAAATCGAAGCAACGGACAAAGCGATTTCAAAGGGAAAAAGCGATCGCTTTTTCTCTTTGAAGTTGAAAAACGATTTAAGTCTAACTCGTAAAAAAACAATCGCTTTTTTTTCTTTGAAATCGCTTTTTCACATGTCCAAGTCGAAACACCTGTAAAAAGCGATTGCAAAGAAAAAAAAAACGATCGCTTTTTTTCGAGGTGATGAAAAACAACATTTGAAAAAGCGATCGTTTATTTCATTTGAAATCGCTTTTTTAGTCGTCCAAAAGAAATCGATGGAAAAAGCAATTGCAAATAAAAAAAGCGATCGCTTTTTTTTCGAGGTGATGAAAAACAACTCCAAAAAAGCGATCGCTTATTTCATTTGAAATCGCTTTTTTCTGTTAAGCGATTTAGTTCATTCAACGATTGTGTTCCTCGCTTAAGCGATTTAGTAAAAAACATGAACCATCAGTTAAACGATTTGGGTTTTCGCTTAAGTGATTTAGTTAAAAACACGAGGAATCATTTAAGCGATTGGATTCGTCGCTTAAGCGATTTAGTTCATTCAAGCGATTGTGTTAAAAACATGAACAATCATTTAAGCGATTGTCACAATCGGTTGGAGTTACAATTACATATACCTGAGTTCTTTCTCTTTAACTTTAATACAATTATTTTGAGTGTTAATACGCACATTTTTTTATTTTTTTTTGCAATCACTTAGTGATTGAGTGTTAATGGCACATGATTAATGGATTTATGTTTGTCGCTTAAGCGATTTAGTTAGAATACAAAGTGTCGCTTAAGCGATTTAGTTGAAAATACAAGGAATCATTTTTAAGCGATATCTCCATCGTTTGGAGACTGGAGTTATAATTGCGAAAACACAATTTCTTTTACTTTAAATATAATACTTCTGATTAACTTATCATTAATTTTTGTCCTATCATCAATTAAATGCAATTCATCTAATTTTTAATTATATTGATTAATAGTTGTTTTGAACTTCAACGCACAAGATATGTTTTTACATTCACTTGGTGATTTAGTGTCCCCGGAAACAAAGTTTTTCAACAATTAGCCATCTTGATTACTAAAATATAATTAATGGCCCAATTTTCATTAAGATATTAATAATTCACTTGATTTATACTTATTATAATACAAGGAATCGTTTAATCGATTGGGTTTGTCACTTAAGCGATTTAGTTAAAAATACAAGGAATCGTTTAAGCGATGAAGTTATAATTGCAAAAACCCGGTTTCTGTTAATTTAAATATAACATTTATGATTTAAGCACGAATTAACATGAACATTTTCCTATAAATATAACACTTATGATTTTCAATTGCGAAAATCCGATTTCTTTTACTTTAAATATAACACTAATGATTGGATTCGTCGCTTAAGCAATTTAGTTCATTCAAGCGATTGTGTTAAAAACATGAACAATCATTTAAGCGATTGTCACAATCGGTTGGAGTTACAATTAAATATACCCGAGTTCTTTCACTTTAACTTTAATACAATTATTTTGAGTGTTAATACGCACAATTTTTTTTTTTGCAATCACTTAGTGATTGAGTGTTAATGGCACATGATTAATTGATTTATGTTTGTCACTTAAGCGATTTAGTTAAAATAACAAGGAACCGTCTAAGCGTCTATCACAATTTTCATTAAGATAGTAATAATTCACTTGATTTATACTTATTATAACTTAGAAATTTTAAATTTCTAAGATATTGACTTTAATCGTTTAAGCGATTGGCTTTGTCGCTTAATCGATTTAGTTAAAATACAAAAAATGCTTTAAGCGATTTAGTTAAAAATATAAAGAATTCATAAGTGTTGACCAATTTTCATATATATATATATATATATATATATATATATATAATCATTTTCTATTATCATGTAATGTATTTCATGTAGCACTAATAATATATTTCATGACGAATAAAAGATTTACACATATAAGTCAAAAATATGATTTATTTAATGTGAAATTAGCATGAACGTTTTTCCTTAAAAAAGCGATTTCAAAGATAAAAAAAGCGATCGCTCTTTTTTCAGTTTGATTTGGACTCCTTAAAAAAAGCGATTTCAAAGATAAAAAAGTGATCGCTTTTTAAGGAGTTAGATTTCAACAAGCTAGAAAAAGCAATTGCAAAGGAAAAAAACGATCGTTTTTTTCAAGGTGATGAAAAACAAGTAAAAAAAAAAACGATCTCTTATTTAATTTGAAATCGCTTTTTTCCATTGGCCAAGTGAACAAGCTGAAAAAAGCGATTGCAAAGGAAAAAAGCGATCGCTTTTTTTCGAGGTGATGAAAAACAAGTCAAAAAAAAGCGATCTCTTATTTCATTTGAAATCGCTTTTTTCCGTTGAGCAACCCAATTTTTCAGTAAACATTTTTCACTTTGTACAAACATATATTTCGTGAATAAACTAGTATATATGAATAAACAATATTATACATTGTAACAAAAGATGCATATTGGAACAATAGATTACACATTTCCAAAAATCAATATCCACATTTGCAAAAGTAAAGTATGATCAAAGATGTATCAGTTTGATCTTTGAGGACCCAGAGGTTGATTGCAAGTGTTTTTATTGTATTCGAAATCCGAAATCATCATCATCTTGGATTCATCAAACCTAGTTTCTTGAAATCCATTATCAGCACTTGAAGTTGCTGGCATTTTAGACCTTCTCACACTCTCCAATTCTATTGCCACTTCCTTCATAGTCGGCCTCATTCTCTCAACAGCAGAAACTTAATCAAAGTTGGAAAGGGACTCTTTAGAAACTTCAGCATTGTTCATACATCTAAAGACAAAGAAACCACCAAAATATAGGGGAAAGGGTTGCACTCACTGCAAGCTCCCTCTTGAAACAGAGAATGGTATATAAGATAATAAGATTGGCGTTCTCACCAAAATCATCACAGCACATATCAGAATCAAATCATTCTGCAAGAAAAACCAATTTCACTAATTAACCATTATACTTCTCACCAACTCCAATAGCTCACTTCTCATCTTGGACACAAAAGAAGGCGTAATCTGCTTCTCAACAGCAGAAAGCATTATAACGGACAATATATGTCCCACCCTAGTACGAAACCTGGAAAAACATAAGTAAACGAAACTAGGACAATTAAATTTCAACTTCTTTCCTTAATTTCAAAATCCCAATGATAAAATATTACAAAATAAGCACATTTCTTTACAGCTTAGCTAAAATCCCTCATGCTTTCTGAAAAATCTCACCAATAATATTGCTCAATTAGGGTAAAAGTTATTTTCCCTAACAAAATCAGAAGACCTACCAAGTTTTCCATAACAACATTATTGAAATTAATGGCTTCTTGAGCCTTCGAGCACGACCTCTGCATCCTCACACCGCTCAAACTGTTCCTCGACTCCATCATTTCGTGGAGAGAAAGCTTCCTCATCGGCCCCAGTTCAGGTCTCTGCTTTGGGGCGCTATGCGACCTCAGCTTCGCCTTGAATGACCGCTTTTTCGCCATGTAATTCGGGTACTCATTGGGGTCCAAGCTCCGGAAATAGCCCTCCGTGCAAACGCTCTTGGCCGGCGTTACGCAGGAAGCGGTGGTGGTGAATCTCGGAGTGCTCTGTGCAGTAGAAAAGTGGCACTCCTCCGCCGTCGTGTAGACCCATTCCTGATCCGGGAAATTCTTGGCCTCGGATCGGGACAGGTCTGCATACGAGTATGGATCCTCGCCGGAATCCGGGGGCGCCATCCATGAATGCGCCCGTCTGGATCTGGATTTTGGTCTGCACTCACATGGGAAAGGGATGAATTGAATGTCAAGAAAGTAATGTTTTCCAGATCCAAGAAAGTGTGAAGCCTAGCATCCTTACAAGAATATGGATACACTCGCTTGCATCCAAGACCCAGATCCGGCGACCCACGCCGACCGTCGCTTTTCCATTCTCTTCGCGTCCTATCCGACGCAATTATCGTGGCCTCTCCAGCAACCGCCTACAGTCACCACCCCGTCCGCGCACCTCTTTCCGCCGGCGAAGTCGCCGCCAGCCTCAAATCCGGCCGACCACCGCCTCACGACCACCATCTCTTCATGAAGAAGAAGAAGAAGAAGAAGAAGGGTTATTTGATCGAGAGAAGAAAATGAAGAAATGGGTTTGCCAGGAAATTTTTTGAGTCTAATTTGTAATATATTATAAGTTGGGGGTCAAAATAAAATAGGTAAAAGTAATTATTTGGTTAATTATAAGAAAGGGTTATCTATTAACAACTTTAAAACTTGGGGGTTATTTAATTTAAAAGAAACTTGAAAGTTCCTTTTAATAGAATCCCCCATTATTTAATACCAACCTTATTAGTAATATTTCAAAATCTAACTTTAAAAATGAAGAGACCTTGATTTACTAGTGACAGATTCATGCTCATTATAATTTCAATATATAATGAATAAATACAAAAAAAGATATCGTAATACAAATTACATGACGAATGTTGTCAGCACTTTTTTTTTTTAAACTTATAACATGATTAGTATGAAATCATAAAGTAGGGGTGAGCATTATAAGTCGAGTTTCAAATACTTGATTTAGTTAGGCAAATCTCGATCGGGTTGCATACCTTTAAAAAAAAACCCGAAAAACCCAGCCTGACCATAAAGTATGCGGAACTAACCGGCCTCTTCA
The DNA here is from genome assembly GCA_037501455.1 of Lantana camara. Classification (NCBI taxonomy): domain Eukaryota; kingdom Viridiplantae; phylum Streptophyta; class Magnoliopsida; order Lamiales; family Verbenaceae; genus Lantana; species Lantana camara. The sequence goes on along the minus strand of CM074855.1, from coordinate 5,928,656 downwards.
CTCAAATTTACCTTTTGACTAAAGATTTTATTCATAAAATATATAAATATCGTTTGCCATCGAAAGTTTTTTAATTTTTTTTCTCTCAACTTCTTAAAATTTTAGTTTCAATCACACTCCCGTCTACTAAAATCATGACGCAATTTGTTTCTACACTTAATAGGTGTTGGATAAGATGATCGATACAAATATTTAATATAAAAAATCCGACAAAACCTATTATTAATAATTATTTATCAGTGATTAAAACTGTGTCATAAATCATATAAAAATGTAATAAGAATGATTAAAGAACCGAAAGAATGTTATTTACGCCGTCCCCACTTTATGCACACACATGATCGATGCAACGCTCATCGCTCTTTCTCTGCCTCCCAAAGCAATGATTAGAAGAATGTGTTTAGTATCTCGCGTAGTCCAACACACCGACTTCATACGTCGCCCCACTTTTGAAAGTGAAAATTCAAGTATACGCAATTAATTCATTGTTCCAGAAACGTCGTACCACATTTTTGAGGTGTCGAAATACAGATAATAATGTTTAATTTTTTTTTGTTGAGCATGGTTATAATGGAATATTTTGAGAGATAAACTAAAGAATAAATAAAAGAAAAGCTTAGAATTGAATCAAAATTTGCACAGAGGAAAGTAAAAGAAGATGTTGATGTGGAGGGTAAATGTTGGGTCGGCTGCAATCACTTGTCCTTGTATTGTAATTTTGTCTCTTCAGACCTGTTTTTAACTTTGTTTTGCAATTTTCAGATCCCTATGTCCCACTCTCACCTATCATAATTTATTAATTTTAGTTCCCGTCCCATAAAGAATATTTTTGGGTTCAATGACCACTTACAAAGACTTATTAGGATTTTATTAAGATTAAATTTGATCAACTCGTAAAATTTTATATTTATTGTATAATTTATATAAATATTAATATAAGTAATTAAATAATAAGTAAAGTAGGCTCGTTGGTATAATTGGTTAATTTCAGCAGCCCGTTTCGGACTAATTTTCTCCCTCGTTAACATCTCCTAGTTCAAATATAAATATCAACTGTTCGTCCTTCCTCCACTTTATTTAACTCAGAAATCTCAATTCACCTTCTTAATTCCTTTCCTACTTCTCTCCAATGGAGAAAACAGTTCTTGAAGAAAGGTGGGCGCTCATCAATTCCGCTGAAAATTCAGCAAAAACAGTACTAGAAGAAGACGACGACACCGACAACGATGAAGAAGAAGAAGCGCTTTCCTTGTGCGATCTTCCTCAATTTCATCACTCGAAAGAGGGTGAAGAACAGAGCACTCTTCTCGAATCCGCCGAAACTCAGGACAATTTCGATTTCTGCTCTTTGGCGAATGAATCGGAAATGTGTGCAGCTGATGAAGTCTTTTTCCGTGGCCAGATTTTGCCTTTAAGCCGTTCGATCAGTTCTGCAAAGGAATTATTTTCGCAATACAAATCCGAAATTCCCAATTTTAGGAGGTCCATTTCGCGATCGGAATCCATTGATTGCCACTCTTCCAGGGGGTTAATCTCCAGCAGAAGCAGCAGTACCAGCAGCGGCCACTCCTCCAGCAGCGGCAGCTCCGCCGCCATCCCCAAATTCCGGCCGCCACAAAATCCATTCCAGTACTCCCACCCTAGCCCATCCCCTAAATTACGCAATTTCCCCAGCACCAACAAACGAGGAAACGCCACAATCACCAACAAAACCGCCAAAAAATCATCCTCCTGGAACGTATTCCGACTCGGATTACTCACACCTCCCCCCGAAATCGCATTTCACGATCTCAAAAATCGATCCCGCAACAACACCAACCGCACCAATTTCGGCAGCCGTAACAGCACCAGCACCGATTGCAGCAGCAGCGGGAAGAAAAGGACGTTCAAACCAAAAGCTCTCCTCGGCGCCTGCAAGTGCACATTCGGTGCAGTTGATACAGTTCCTTCCAAAGTCGTGGTCATCAAGAGAAGCGCGAGCGACGGCGAGAGCGAGACGCGGCCGCTCCGGGCGGAGGAAGAGAATTCTCCGGCGATGAAATCGGCGAAAAAGCGATTGTCGAATCACAGAACTTTTGAGTGGCTAAAGCAGCTTTCCCTTGAAGGCGCCGGAGATGATTAGCGTTAGATTCGGAGGAAATTAATAATAGTAATTAGTATAATGCCACGCTTGCTTAGCTTTATGTTTTGATGTAATGATGATTATTAGTACAGCTTCCTTTTTTGTTATGTGGTGATTATTTAATTACTAATTAACTTTCTTGGAGTTTTGTTAGAATTAAATCTTGTGATTGTATAATCTTTTGTTCTTGATTTTGTCGCTCGACTAACTTGGCCTATGTGACGGTAAATGATTCGATAATTATATATCAATCGTCAAAGGGTACTTTATCTTTTTAATTATCTTTATGTCACTAAATTTCAATAAAAAGATTAATTTTATTATTAATTATAATAAGACAATTCTTACCTAATTAGCTAATTTTTATGATCAGTTAATTACACCTCACATGATATTGGAACTAATTTGTATCTTATATTTGAGTTCTATATTTTTAGGGTTGACCCCTTAATTATTTGATCTAAGTGTGTTAATTTATTTTATATCAATTAAATTGTAAATTATCTGTTATCTAATAATCTATAATGCACGGACACTCCGAAAATTTATCCCGTGCAGTGTCGGTGTAACACCCCGACTCACAGTCTGTACAGGTAAATTATGTGATTTATCAATATTTGCGTTTTGGATTAATTGTATACGACTTATATGAATTATTTGAACTTATATGAATTTATGTGAATTAATTTTGTATATGAATTACTTGTTTATTTGAGTTGGCCTTATTTGAACCTGTATTTGTTGAACCGAACCAACTTGAACCGGGAACCTTGAACCGAACCCGTGAACCGACCGGTCCAGCCTTAAAGGCTGAACCATTTTTCCTCCTTCTTCATTTTACGTTCAATAACAGCAGCAACCAAGCCAAGCAAGAGCCAAACCCCAAGTGATCATCCAAACTTCCCAAGCCAAGATCTCCCTCGTTTCTTCGCCTTTTCTCGAACTTAGGTGTGTTCCGGTTTCCCCTCGTCCTGCTCGTCGTTTCTATGGTTTAAATTCTGAGTTTGGAGTGAGTTTGGTGTGCTTTAGTTTCCCTACGTGAATAGTAAGGGTTAGCTAAAATGTGAATACTTGCTCTTTGCTTGATGTACTTGATTCCTAGCTTTATATATGAGTTGTATAGGTTGTATGTGTTGTATTTATTGCATTTAATCCTTGGTTAGTTGAGCATTTATTGATGATCATGATTCTTGGCTTGAATTTTGCATTTCCTTTGATCATGCCTTTTATTCCGTTTTTCTTGAGTTATTTGAGTGTTTATATGTTAAACATGATTTAGGTGAATTGTTTGTGCAATTTGAGAGGTTGTGGCAACTTTAAGGTTTGGGATTTTGGCCATTTTTGGCAAAAAAATGGAGCTCCCCTGTTTTCTGTAATGTGATTCTGTTCCAGCTTTTCGAACCAGACCGGAACGGCCGTTCCCGTCCCAGTTACAAACTGGGAACGACCGTTCCCAGGCCATTTTACTGTTCCTGCCGTGAGTGGGAACGGCCGTTCCCATGGCCAAAACCTTTCTTTTTAGCTACTGGGTCAAATCCACGGGGGTGGATTTTTCCCTTTGGAAAAATCCGCGGGGTTGGATTTGAGGCAGTAGGTCTGGAAAAATCCGCGGGGGTGGATTTTCCCCTTTGGAAAAATCCGTGGGGGTGGATTCTGTCCGCGGGGAGTTCGGGATTTTCTGGGAACGGCCCTTCCCGTCCCCAGTACAAACTGGGAACGGCCGTTCCCATCCTCCAGAAACTTTTAGCGAAGGCAGGAACGGCCGTTCCCTACAGTGAAAGGGCCGTTCCCACCTTTCCCGAGACCTGGGAGCTGCCACTACTTCTCTTTGCCTTAATTATGCATTTGTATGACTTTTAATTGATTTTCTTTTGCATGTTAATTGTTATAACTCGGGTTTTTATTACTTAGTAAATATGTTGTGCTATAATTTGTGAATTATATGACTTAATTGTGACATTTTATATGTGAACATGAATCATGCATTTTGCCGAGCGTCTTCTTTGGTTCATATAGAGTCTAAGTCTTGGGCTTTCGTGTTTTCTTTTCAGAGGAGGTTCCAGTTGACGAGCCCGAGGCGTAGGTTGTTCACGTCTGCTCGTATTTTGGTCACGCACAAGGTGAGGTTTAGGAATTTTATTAGCTAAGCGACCTAAAGCCTTATGTGATGTTTTCAGGCCGTGCATGTGACTATATATTATATATATATAGATATGTATGTGTTGGTTAGAATATGTTTATGATTTTGTGAACAACTTTGTTTGGGAAAAGATATTAAATAAGCCTATGTAAGCTATGTTTTGGAAAAGGATTTACAATTCTGTTAGCGAGATTGCCATGAAAGATTTGGCATATGATATGATTTGTGTTTGTGGATCCAAGGAGCTACGGGTAAGGAACCCTCGGGACGGTTCGGGCCGTCGAGGTTCGGCCTGTGCGTAGTCTCCATCCGATATATCACACGCGACCCCTGGGAGTTTGGGAAGGTGTGATATTTCGATGCCTTCGGCGTAAAAACCGGGGAGGGCACGATGTGGGTTCGCTACCCCTCGTGAGTCTGTATATGTATGGATGGTTAGGGCCGCCGGTGGCTCTTCCATCATTGGTGTAGAGGTTGAGATGTATGATTTCCGTTTTGTTTGTTCTGAGGAGTAAAGGTTGGAAGCTCGTTCTCGCCGAGCATTATGTTATGTTGTATTATGTCAGGAAGTATGAATCGGGATAGTGTTTATGAAATGTTTTAAAGTATATGTATTTGTTTGGAAAGTTTTAGTTTGTAAAACCTATTCCGGTTCATAATTTTCACCCTTTGCTTTGTGCTCTGCTTTATATATATGTAGGGTGTGGGTGTGCGTTAGCCCCCTCACTCAGTCAGTTGACTGACCCTCGTTTACTCTTTTAGCTGCAGGTTTTGGGAGCGGAAGCTAGGCGGAGAAGTGTGTCTTCTTTTGCACTTGTCGGTCTAGGTCTTGTTAGGTGCATCTACATATTTGCACGTTATTATTTTGTATCTGTATAGGTGATTTGTAAATACTATTTTTGCTCGAGCCATGATGGCTTCTGTACAGGTTGAAGTGTTGGTACCTATATGTAAATACTATATGGCTAATTAGGTGTTGGTACCTATACGTATATATATGTGATGATCTTTTACTTATCGCTTTTATTTATTCGCTTCCGCATGCTCTGATTCCGTTTAGTTTTGTTTAGCTCCGCCTAGCCTAGAGTGTGTGTTTGGTCTCCCGTTCGCTATGGTTCGGATTCGGGTACGGACATTCCATTCCGTATTCGGGTTTGGATTATGGTGCGGGGGATGTGGCCCTACGTGTGGGTGCTACAGTCGGACACGTGTCGGACATGGACACGTTATCGACACGTGTCCAACACGGCAAAATATGTCCAAAAATAAAAAAAAATCTGATACACTTGGGACACGGTGCGGACACGTGTCTGACACGGCTCGGACACGGCTTCAGAAATATCTGACACTGCTCGGACACGGCTTAAGAAGTGTCCGACACGGCGACACGAAAAATTCAAAAAAAAATTAATTTTTAATTTATATTTCTTGAATATTTGAGGGTATATTTTTAAAAAAATAATAATAATTATATAAATTTGCTAAAAAATATTTAATATTAATTTAAATTTAGTTTTTTCATAATATTATTATATAAAAAATTTATTAATTTTATTTTTAATAATTTTAATGTTGAATTGGAAAATAATATATGTTATTTAAGTTTGTAATATTAAATACTTTTATAATATTTTATTTTATATAAATATATATATATATATATATATATATATATATATATATAATTTATTTATTTATATATAATATAACCGTGTCGGAGCCGTGTTGTGTCCTAAATTTTTCAAAAAATCCATATCGCCGTGTCCGTATCGTGTCGTATCCGTGTCGCCGTGTCCGTATCCGTGCATCATAGCTAATAATATTCAAATAATTTTTACCTTATTAATTATTTTTTTACCGCGAGTGTTGTAGTTATTTAATAACCTATTCCTATTGACATTTCCGATTTTCATATACGGGTATTAGCAGAGGGGGTGGGGGGACCTACTTTGATACCCCGACACATGTTTCGATTCTTACTTGTAGATATATCGATTCATGTAATCTTCATGCTCCAGTTTGTTTCGTATTCTACAGTTTTAGGCGTGACGAGAATGTGTCAAATATCCTACATCGAATAATCAAAGGGGTTTTCTTTGAATAGTACCCATAAGTTGAAAAAATTCCCGTTTGCTCCCCAGATGACAGACCAAATTCCCTTTAACTCCCCATTGTTGTATAAAAACTCAAGAATCGCAAATACATCATTTGGGGATTTAGTTACGTGATTTGGGGATTTGGGTACGCGATTCTTGAGTTTTTATACAACATGTCAAAAAAATGGGGAGTAAAAATGAAGTTTGATTTTTATCTGAGGAGTTCAGAGGAACATTTTTAAAAGTGGGGAGTAAAGAGGAATTTGAGTTTTCATGTGGAAATTTTTTGGGAATTCTCTGATAATCGAATATGTGGAATTTAATATATAATTACTTACAATTCTTCCAAAAGCTAATTGGGGTGGAGGGGTATTAAACAGTGAGTAATATATGCATGGAATGATAAAAGGAGACTAAGACGGTATTGATAGGTGATTAATGCTGGGGGGGACAAATACGATAAAATGACGGAATTATTGGAGGGTACAAAAATGAGATAGCACGCCAAAATGATTATATTGATGGCCTACAAAAATATTAATGCTTTTCTGAGAATCAGTAAAATGTTTTGTTTTTTAATACTTTAGTGATTTGTGAAAATGTGATCCACTTCTTTTTCCATTTCGGGGGTTGCGTGTCCTAATCTTGCATGCATGCATCCCAAATTACCAATCAATTCAAGCGTCTTTTTCATATATTTACGAAACAAGCAAGAATCATTTTAATTTTTGCATATAAAAAAAAAAAAAAAAAGGGGTTGTGCTTTTAGGATTTTATTTGGAAAGTAAATATTTATATATTAATATGGTCCTACCAATGTTTATGGGCCTTGGGCTGGTCCTATTATTGTTTGAATATTAAGAATTTATGGCCCAACATAAAATGATTTTTACAAGTGATACGGGCCCTAAAGGAAGCCCGTCAAATGGCTTACCCCACACTTTAAGCAAATGGAGCAACACACGTGGCAATCTACAACAAACTAATGGGTTTCCAATATAAATATTTCACGATTCTTGGGTGGGAAAGTTAGCTTGCTCACATTTTCCAAATTCGATTACTTTGTTTGTAATTCACTCATTTAGATACGACTTGACTCAAGTAGGGATGTAATCGAGCCGAGCCTTGGCCTCGGGCTCGGGCTCAGGCTCGGCTCGGCTCGAGCTAGCCCAAAAAATATATATTTTTAATTAAAATTAATTATTTTAAATAATTAAATATATAAATTAGTACATATATATATATAATATTATATATAAATTAAGTATTTTTATATATAAAAATTGATATATTTTTATTTTTAAATTAAATATATGCGCTCACGAGCCACGAGCCAAAAATAAAAAGGCTTGGGTTCGAGCTCGGCTTGGCTCGAGAAAGCTCGTGAGCTGGCTCGCTTGTTTACATCCCTAGACTCAAGTATCAAAGGTTAACTTGATCAAAAAACTTTGGCTTGCTTGTCTGTTTTAATGTAGTGATCTGGTAAAAATCTGATTGAATCTTATATAGTGTTTCAATGGATGTTTTTAGAGGTAAGGGATGAATGAGTTTGTGGGTTTGATGTGACACCTGACAGAAAAGAAGATAAGCTGAGAGGGTCAGCCGGAAGTTATCCCAACGTTGGCATTCTAACACTCAAATTAGCATTCAGGAGAAAAAATAAAGCAAAGACGAAATAAGCGGGGAGAGAGGACGATGGATATCTTACTTACAAAGTAAGAAGAGTGTTTGAGCTATTATATAGGATTGCCTTTAAGAAGGAGGTGATGTGTCAAGCAATGGTCCCTTCCTCGAGGTGGACCACTTTCCATGCGTGAGGATTGTCCAAGGGCTACCTGTCCCGAGAGGGACCACTTAATGTAAGTTGTAGGGGAATGTTTACGTAGTATTCAGATAAGTGTCTCCAATGAGTACATAAACTCGTACTGGTTGTCAGGAAGGTATGACGTCTTACTTTGTGATGGTATGCACTTGGGAGTGGTCTCATGGTGTTAGGATACCTTAGTACGGAGGATTTTCTTCCTATATGGAGGTCTTAAGCCCCTCGACCTCAAAGATGGTCTGGCCCCTCGAGATCTTGGATCATGGGAGGATGAGACTCAAGTGAATGCAGTATTTTGTCCACTTGAAAGAGGAAAGGTGCTTTGCAACAATCCTCAACCCCTGAGGTGGGCTAAAGGAGGATCCTTTAGCGGCAACCCTCGACCCTCAAGGTAGCTAGAGAAGGAACGCACCTCAACGGCCCCCAACCCTTGATGATAGGCTAGAGGGAGCTCTCCTCAGGCCTTATAAGCCCTCAGCTCTTGATCGAGAACAGTCAAAGCAGGAATGCCCACGAGTGTGCGTTTTCGAGAATTAGGATTTATTTAACTCTTTTAATTCTTAAATTATGCCTACATGATAAATTGCAAATTATTTTTCTAAGTGTTTATATGAAATTCCTATCAACTTGAGAATTATTGCATGATTCGTATTTAATTGACGCGTGAATTATTTGTCGAGCATGTCTTATTTGATGAATTGTCCTTAATTGATCATTTTCCATAACTTGAGGACCTAATTGCATGAACTTGAATTGGACTTAATTGCCAACATTTCATAAACTTAGAAGCTAATTGCATGAACTTGAGAAGTTGAGGATTTAATTACAAATTGTGGCATCTCATCTCTTATAAAGAGATTAATTACGTAATTTGCTCATACACACAACATATACATACATATATCATCTCTTTGCTCTCCTTCTTTCTCTCGATAAAAACCCAAGGAAAAAGAAGAAGAGATTTCATCATCTCCAAGCTATATTCCGGCAAACTACACACTTTGAAGCTCCATCATCCTCATCACTTCACTCTTTTCCTTTCTCTTTTCTTTCAAGGTATATTTGAGATATATGTGAATTCTTGAATTGCTGATTGAAGCTAGGGTTCATGAACTTGGATTGGATAACTTGTGTTTTAGTGGTTGGAAGCTTGATTATGACTTATGAGTTTAAACTTGAATTTGATACATGAATTCTTGAAGTTATGATGTCGGAGTTCATGAACACATGGATTTGCTATTGATAATTCTTGATGATCAAAGCATGAATTGGGTATTTATATTGGTTTTTATTGTACTTTAAGTACCTAAGCATGTTTCCTACTTGAATTAATGTATTTGGATGAGTTTTATTGATGTTTTGGTGGATGTGGTTTTTGGTTCGAAGAGCTCCCCTGCTTCTGCTCTGTTTTTAAACTTTCAGCAGAGCGGGAACGACCATTCTCGTTCCAGTTGTTTTCCCGGAATGGTCGTTCCCATTCCTCGAATTGTCCTGACGCCAAGCTGGGAATGACCATTCCCAGTTTTGGCCTACGGCCGTTCCCAAGTGTGAATAGTTGTGTTTTTATACAGATGCACGGGATTTTTTGGAAAGAGCTGGGAACGGCCATTCTCATTTTACGCTATAACTCGGAACGACCGTTCCCATGCTCCAGAGGATGATTGTAATTTCCTGCTCAAACTTATGCAATTCAAACCCTTTCCTAAGCCTCTAAATGATCAATACATGTAGGGCTGTAAATGGATATCCGAAAATCCGATATCCGTTCGCATCCGAATTCGTTTAAAGAGGATATTATCCGTATCCGTTCAAAGAGGATATTATCCGTATCCGATTATAGACATCCGAATTATAAACGGATAAGGATATAGTAATGACACATCCGATCCGTTTAATATCCGATCCGTTTATACATCCGTTAGATATATCCGTAATCCGTATCCGATAACATATATATCTATATATTTTTTATACCTTGATGAAACATATATTAATTTACACATTATATAATTATTTGAGAATTATAAAAAAAAAAAAAAAACAGTAAACGTATATCATATTATTTGTAATAATAAACTCCATTAATTATTGTAAACATATATTATACTTGTGAGTAAATATGTATAGATTTAATAGATTTATAGTTAGTTATATTAATATTTAATTGTGTTATGAAATTTCAATCTATTATTTTTTATTAAAAAATATATGTAAAACAGATAAACGGATTCGAATTCGGATATCGGATAACTCACTAATCGGATATCCTCACGGATACGGATAATCCGATATTCGGATAATATCCGTCGAATTCGGATACGGATAGCATTTTCATTATCCGTCGGATAACGGATACGGATTCGGATAGCGGATATGCTAAACGGATTCGGATTCGGATACTGCACATCCGCTCCGTTTATTATCCGTTTACACCCCTAAATACATGCTATAATATAATAATTTCATGCATGAATATGTTCATGTCATTCCATAATTGTCAATGCACGACATGTCGTTTCATGATTACGCTGTTTGTCTTAATTGGTTCATAAGAGTCGTGTCTCACGTACACTTGTCTTTCTTGTACAGACCTGCTTCCCGGTGATGAGGAGCAATCTCCGTAGGCCGTGTCCTTGTTCTATTTTGTCCCGACAGGTGAGGTTTAATTATAGTTACATAAAACCTTTAAAACCTCTATGTGGATTTTCGGCCAAAATGTATATATATATTTATAAAGATTTCTCCAAAACCTTAAATGATTGAAAATAAACCCTGTTTCTCGCATCAAACCAACCTTGTTTTGGCGAGTATATTGTACTGCACTATGGGCCCGAGGGATAGTGTATTGAGCCAACTGGGAAAGCAAGGGCTGACGGGTAACTCTTGCACTACCCTCACCATTTTAGGATGAACCCTAAATCCACTAGGAGGTTTGGTGGAGGAAGGATTCCCGGACATGGGATTCATGCCCCCGATGCTCAACGAGGTTGGATGGTTCGGGCCTTACAAACCCGACCATCACCCGGAGGAAAAAGGGTTATCGTTATTGCTATTGATTGATTGCACCGTAATTACTTACATGAACACTTAACCAATTGATAGCCTAATTATTGTACACCGGCGGAGTAAAGGTTGGAGACTTGCCCTCACTCGTCGGGCCACTGATTGACTGAAATTGATTAAATTGTTAAACGTGATGGTTGTAATCTCAGGCGATGTTTAGCTTATTATTGAACTTATATTATCCCTTTTATAAAACTTTACCCGAGGTTATAACTTGTATGATAATTGCGCTTATAATTATTAAACCCCTCACTCAGTCTTCCATAGACTGACGCCTCCACCTTTTAGTTTTTTGCAGGTACGTGCTAGCCGGGAATTAGAGTTTGGTTGAATCTCTCATTCGTGTCTAGCATAGACCATTTTCATTATTGATGCATATTGGAATATTGCTATCATACTTATGATTTCTTCATACTACTTTTGGAAGATTGTATATGTTGTTATGGTTAGAAGGGTTGAAGAATATGTACTTTTGATTGTATATAGTCCTTGATCAATGATATATATTATGCTTCTGCTTAAATTGTTATGCATTGATATATTTGGTTTAGAGTTAGTCCCGCCTAGCTAGAATTGTTTTTTTTATTGTCTCCCGTTAGCTATATGTTTGATTTATGTACGGATTCTCTATTTCGTATGTGGACTGAACTATAGTGCGGGGATGTGGAATCCTGACGTTCTGGGTGCTACATTCTCCTTACAGACTCTCTAACCTCAAGGGTACGATGGAGGGTTGTTGCCGCTGTCCTAACTTCCTCGTAGACTCTCATGTAAAGAAGTTTTGACGATCGTAGAAGGAAGCCTTGAGGGATTTTAATTTCCCTATTTGCTTTTAGGATCAAAAGTCTTTAAAAAAGTTAAGTCATCTATTCGATATCATTGAGGAGGTAGAGCCCGGACCCACCTGACTCTCTTATCCCATAAAGCAACTAGATTTTCCGGACACGTGGCATGACGAAACTAATCATATCATTTAGTGTTTGTTATATTTGAGTGTTGGGCTCGCGATCACATTAACCACTAGAGAGCTATACGTAAAACCAATAAGGTTCAATCTAAAAGTATCCTATTATATATAATAGGAAAATAAAAAAAATTGATCCTCTTATTAAATTTTTTTCCCCAAATTGAGAAGGTTATAATAAGATTTGATTGATAAGCAAAATTAATTCAGGGATCTGGCGAGATGAATATAAGTAACATTACGATATATAAATAGCGATACTTTTAGTTAATAATTTTAAATTAATTACACTATATATATAAGAGGCTAATTGTACGGTTTCGCCATCCGATTGCAAGAATTTAAAGCACATCAGATTATTCTCTTCTCTCATCTAAAACGACGAAGTTTTCTCCTATCAGATTCTCTCTCCCCACCTCCTTCCTCCATCCCGCCGCCCCGCCTTATAGCGTGTGTCTCCTTGAAGATTTCTTCTCACCGTCCTTCTCTTCCGTTTAAACCGCCGCGTGTAAATATCTCCTTTCTCACTCCGATATCTCTTCCCTGCATAGATGTCCTCTTTCCTTTCTCCACCGACTTTTCCAATGACAATTGTATCTCTGCCAGCTGGTAAATCTTCTGTAATTTCATAATGCTTTCTTATTTTTGATTTAATTTTCTTATTATATGGTATTCTCTTAATTTTACACGTCTTTTATCGGTACATTTTATCAAATTTTTACTTTTATTTACCATAAAAACTACAAGATGGGTTTTCAGAAATCAAATTGCACAAGTTTCTCCGATCGGGTGATACTCTAGTAATTGAACGGCTTTTTCAGATATACTTGTATGGTTGGCTTTATAATCTTTTGCTGCTTTTGCCCTTGTTCATATACTCTTATGATATCCAACTCAAGCTATTATCTCTAGGCCACGTCAATCTTCACATACCGTAAAATTGACGTGATCCTTGTCGATTTTAACGGAATTTTTTTAATCAGTATAAAACGATCCATCTCTTATTAGAACAATTTTATCTTGGGTTTGTTGGGAATAGTGTCCTGAAAATTCAATTTGTGGAATTAATTAAACTGAATTTACAACAAGTTATGAGTATTTCACATATTAATAATTAATGACGTGTGATGGTATTCTTATATGAAATGTGTTTCATAGGAAAAGACTTTGAATACTGAAATCACGTGTTATTAAAGTTCTAGTCGGCAAGATAAGAATATGTTCTTATCAAGACTATAACGTGGTTATATAAGATGATTAGTCTTTCGTCATAGGGAATGGTGACTCCAATTATAACACGTTGATGATTTTCAATAGGATTGGAAACATCGAACTGGACCACTGAGATTATTTATTTTATACTGCTATCTAAAATGAATAAAATCTCAGGAAGCATTGTACTCTTAATCTTGATAATATTTCGGCTTTAGGCATGTAGTGTCAGTCACTGTAACATACTCGAAGTGAGGTCTCGGTAACGGGTGGCCAAAATACTTTGTATGATTCGGTGACAACATGAAATGTGCTAAAGAGTTATATTGATCGAGGAATCTGTGGCCTTGCTGGAAGGTAAAAGATATCCTTGAAATAGATTTGCAAAAGTTCGAATTAAGACTTTGGCCAAAGCACTTCGCGTGATGCGTCACCGAAGTTGTATGTTGAATGTGTTACACATACAGAGAATTTGAACTTAAGGCGAATCAATAAATTTCAAATTAGAGATGAAAAATAAATGATAGTAGTTGCAGTTTATTTTTCATGGATATCTACACGGAGGAGTAAAATGCGAAATTATTTTAGATCGAGAAATTCGTGAATAATTTAATTAATTTTAGAGTGCAACAATATTTATTTAGTGGAATTAAATATTGTTAAACGGCAATTAATTATTATCATGGGATGATAATATATTAATCCGTTTGGAGTTAAAATTAATTAGTCTTGCAGGTCCCCCTGCAAACCCCTAATTGAAAACCCAAAGAGAAAATATTAAAAGGAGAAAGAGAAATAAATTTTTCAAAGTGTTTGAAAATTGCCAAGGGATTTATTTTAAGAAAATAAATCAAATTCCAAAGAGTTGGAAATGCCCAGAATTTTATTTTGGAGAAAATAAAATTTTAATTTAAAAAAAAAAAAAAAAACTGACGTGGCGGCGATGACATGGCAGCTGAAGTGTCAGGTCACATCGGCAGGCAGACGCCAAGTAGCGCTGACGCGGGCACCACGTGCGAGCGACGTGTGCAGTCAGGATCGAGACACGTCATCTACGGCGTGCGGCCCAGATGAGATCTGGGATGGGCAGGTCAACGGGTCGGATTACCCGGTCCAAGGACCAGACCCGGCGCGTGTTATACACGCGCCAGAAGACTGCCCAATTACAGCCGCGCGTGAGGGCGCGTGGCAGGCGGCGGCGAGTTCGCGGCAATGGGTGCTACCACGTGGCACTCTCCGATTGGCCGAATTTTACGCGGTTTGTACGCGGACTGAGCAAAAGGACCAAATTGCCCCTCATTATTTGCCTATAAATAGGCTACCCGGCTGCATTTCAAATCACTCAATTTTTCAGCCAATTTTTGGCTAAAACGAGACACTCTCGTTTTTTTTTAATTCTTTTAATTAAGGATTAATTAATATATAATTAGGTGGTTATATAATCCACTTAATTATTAGAAAATAGGGATTTTCTAGTTCAGTATTTAGGGAAATACTCGCGGAGCCCACACTCCGAGGGTTGAGTCGGGGATATTGCGGGGAAGCTCTGCCGGTTTCACGAGGAGATCGGGTATCGAATTCTCGGGAGGTGAATTCGGGAGCTGAAAAAATGCCGTTAAATAGCCATGTTTGCAGTACGGTAATATTTTACCGTTGTTTTAGTTTAAGCATGATAAATTATATGCTCTTAAGTGTTAATTGCATGTTAGATATTTATCTGCTTAAGTGATTTAAAATTTATTATCAATTGCATGTATATACTTGAGTAGATCCGGCTAAGTCTTCCGCTATTGTATTAAAATGTTTTAGAAATATTTTAATACTTGTATTATAATAAAAATTTTAAAATGTGGTCCCCGACTGCTACTGTTCTGGGCCCTCCTCCCAGCAGGGTTTCAGTTGGGAGCTTTGATGACAAGCTGCTATGGGTTTCATCAAATTGAAGACGTAAAGAAGATTTATGTCAGGTCTTGTTCTTTTGCATTATGTTGCCGCTTTCAGTTTTTGAATGTTTCTGTCTATTTCTGTGCTTGCTAAATTTGATTTTGTAGTTGGTATTGTAAATGGATTTTTCTGCACACCTATTTTATGGGTTTTTGTTGGTTCACTTGATTATGAAATTTGAGATGTTGGTTTGGATTATCCTAAATGCTTCTGATTACTTTTGTAAATTACTATTAAAAATAACTACAAATATTCTCACTTTTTTAATCTACTGGATGAGCTAATAATTTAGTTCACATAGTTATGGTACTTGAAGTGATTTGATGTATGTTCATTTGATTAGATTTCTCTTGCATGATTTTGTGTTGTGGGCAGTGAGAGATTGAGTTTGTGTTTCTTTTATAATGGTAGATTCTGCTGAGCTCAGATCACTATGTATGTGTGTGTGTAGTTTATTTTTCCTTTTATGGTTCGATTTGTAGACTAAGTTGGTTTGTGATTTTGGACTTTTGTTTATATATGAGTACATATCTTTTAATATTAGCATATTGCAATCTTTCATCGTTGAGTTTGTCACACCGATGTATTTATTATATTTATTAGCTAGCTTTGAATTGTCGATACAACTTAAATTTTGTTATAGACAGATCAATTTGCTATCTAACATCAAAGAGGGTATTCTGCTTCGGGAGACCATAAAAGCTGTTAAGAATAGTTTCTCCTCACTAGACTGGTGTTATTGGTTTCCTTAGGAAGGAAACAATCAACTCTTAGTAGAGTTCTCTCATTCTCACCAAATATTGTGATCCATTCAAGCAAGTTGGTTGTTTTTTAAATTGAAGTTTTTGTTTATTTTTCTCTTCTTTTTCTTTTCATCACTGACAGCAACAATGTAATTATCACCTACAATTTGTCAGTAATAGTCTGTCGTGTTTGTACATACTATTTGGGTTAATAGTTTGGGTTGAATTACATCTATAATGTTGAGATTTTTTGTATTTGTCAAAAACAAAAGAAAAGGTTATTCGAGTATAAAAAATTAACATATGACACTTGAACACATAAAACACCCTAATGATATTATATGTTATGTAATTTCTGTTATAATGTAAAAACGTTAAAAATGATAAGGGACGTTTGTGTTATTAATAATTATAATTATGTTATAAATACTTATATCGACGGGCATGAGTTACAATGGGCATAGGTTACCACGCATTGCCCGGTACATTAAATTAGTATAGGTATAAGTAACAAAACAATAAACCATTCATTGCCAACAGGAGTTGGCTAAGTGGTTTGAGAGTTGATTCTCGAAGGCAAAAACCCGGGTTAAATCCCTCTGGCTACTTGGGGTGTGTGTGTTATAAAAAAAAAAAAAAAAACATTCATTATATGATAATCTTTTGTAAATTATATATTATATATATATTTATTTATTTTCATTTTGTAGTTTGATGTAAATTATAGGAATATTTGTGAAACGACTTGAGGTTCAAATTTAAATTCAAGAAGTTTGATCCAGAACCAAGTCGAGGCAAGGTTCGAACTAAACTCCGGAACTTTTTTATCATGTCATTTCCGCATACAGTATAACCTCGATAAATTAATACTCGATAAATTAATAACCTCGCTAAAATAATAATTTTCTTCGGTCCCGAATCGGGATCAACGTGGTAAATTAATAATTCGCTAAATTTATAAGATAATATAAAAAATAATAATAAAAATTCATATAGGTCCCATTTGATATATAAATTAATAATTCATCTGTATCAAAATATTTCATATATAATACATAAGTAAACTAAACAAGATTCTGAAAATATGAATCTAATGTTGTTTGTTTCTTCTTGAAATCAATATCACCTTGAATCTCATCTCTAACCCTTCTTATTGCATTAAGAATATCAGGTGATTTATACTCACACAGTTCTCTACGCATACCATCAGTCATGGTTGATTTTTTAACACCTTTGAGATGAGAAACCATTTTTTTTTGTTTTTTGATTTGAAGACTTGCATAATACATCTATTTATATAGTAACTTAGTTAATGTATGTACGTGTAACTACATTAATAATTGAGTGGATTTATACATTTTAATGAATGTAGGTACATGTAACTACATTAATAACTAAGTAGATTTATATATTTTATTAAGATATACATAGAATATTGAAAATGTATCAGCAAAAATACATGAATTTAGTTAAGTATGTATAATTAATAGTCAATGTACAAATTAGTTTTCATGTACACCTAGGTACATTTATAATATGGACCCAAAAAATATATAATTTATAAATTAATAATTATTAATTTATACGATTAATTAATACCTCGTTAAATTAATAAAATTTGACGATCCCAACAGTATTAATTTATGGAAGTTATACTATATTTTCTTCTAAAGTAAGATATGGGCACTTTAAAAAAACTTCTTTTTCTTTTCTAATATGTTCCGAATCCGACCTGACCACACCTATAAGGACTCCAGATTTAGCCCATTAGCTTATAGGAGTAAAAAACAGACCAGTTAAAATAGTGTCCTGTTTGGTAGGCCCAATTGTGTGTTTATTGCTTCTTGAAATTTATATAGAAAGGTCCTAAAAAATTGGATAAAATGTATTTTCAATGTTTTTAATCAATTGAGAAAATTATGGGAGTTTTGAGAAAACTCCCTATGGGTTGAAAAATTTTTAGTTTGCTCCCTAGGTTTAAAAAATTTTTAGTTCACTCCCCAATTCACATGCATAATTTGAGTTAACTCCCCAATTTTGGGGGCATATACCACATATGGCGATTTAGATACACCATATGACGAATTAGGTACACGATTATGCATGTTTAATAAAACTCAAGAATCGTGTTCCTAAATCGTCATATGGTGTATCTAAATCGTCATATGTGATATATGCCCCCAAAATTGGGGAGCTAACTCAAATTATGCATGTGAATTGGGGAGTGAACTAAAATTTTTTTAGACTTGGGGAGCAAACTAAAAATTGACTTGTAGCACCCCTATACGTAGAGGTACCACACCCCCCGCACTATAGGCCACTCCACATACGAAATGGACAATCCGTACATGAACTAACCTATAGCGAACGGGTGACAAGAAAAGAAAAGACGAGCTAGGCGGGACTAAACCCCAAAACAATACAAAACCAGGACATAAAAAAAATAAAAGCAGAAGCATTAAATCGTAAATACATATATGTACCATATTTATCAGATAGATACTTATAGATACCACACTAACTATCAATACATTATCATCTCTTACATATGATCAAGTATTCCAAATATGACAACAATAGACATAACATGAGAAGTAGTAAAATATATACATGATGGTGCACCGCTAGACTCGTGACAATGCAAGACTGGACCAGACTCCCGCCTAGCACGACCGGCTCTCTAGTACCTGAAAAGTGAAGTATCAGTCTACCGAAGACTGAGTGAGGGGCATAAATATATATATAGCGCAATCACATGCAAATTATAACCTCGGGTAAGGTTTTATAACTAAAAGGTATAAGTTTACAATAATAGATAACTCGCCCGAGATTACAACTATCAATATTACTCATTAAACCGTTTCATGCAATCAATCAATACATGGCCCCGACGAGTAAGGGCGGTCTCCAACCGATCTCCAATGGAACATGAACATGCTTGCTTATTTAATATTCAATAGGTGATCATGCAATTCATTTATCGTGCAATCGTGCGAGTGTAATCATATATCACGTTCATGAAATGACAATCATGCAATAACCCGAGGCGCATCCGTGGTGCCGGACTCGTCCCCAGTCTCCTTTTCCCTCCGGTTTGATGAAGGGATTGCAAGGCCCCAACATCCAGTCTCATTGAGCATAGGGTACATGAATCCCTAAGCCCGGAGCTCCTTCCTCCACTAATCTCCTAGTGGATTCAGGGGTGACCCCTAACAGGTGAGGATAGCGCCAGAGTTACCCGTCAGCCCTTGCTTTCCCGGTTGGCTCTGGTCACTACCCTCGGGCCCAAACGTAACCATCATGCTACTCGCCTAAACATGCATGAAACAATACCTGACATGCTTGATTGCTTGCTTGCTTGAACCTGGCTTGAAATGATCAATGATTTATAGAAAATATAATGTAAATACTATTTTGGCCGAAAATTAGCACACAAGGGTTATAGGGTTCGTTTTACCAAAACAAAACCTCACCTATACTGACAAAAGACAAGTAGGCACGGCCTACGGTGCTTGCTCCTCGTTCCTACCCTCGTGACCTGTGCAAACACGACACTTATACATGAGACATGACCTAAAATGCCCAAAAAGTGACGAACGGCGGAAATGTATCGAGATGGCCACGAAAATGCAATGTGGTATGATAACATGTCGTTTCACATCATATGAACACATATTATAGCAATTCGGGGTCGAAGAAGTCGTTGGATCGAAGGGCTAAAATTGTAATTTTATGCAGTCATTTTTGTTCTGTCAGCGAGGTGGGAACGGCCGTTCCGGACCCCTTTGTAAAATGGGAACGGTCGTTCCCATAATCCCAAAAGCGCGCCAACGATTTCTCCCTTTTAAAAATGCGAGGAAGCTGGGAACGGCCCTTCCGGCACAAGGCCAAAATGGGAACGGCCGTTCCCAAGCTCGGCCGCCCAAATCATTTGAAAAGGTGGGAACGCCCGTTCCCACAATGCCTTGAGGCAGGGAACGGCCGTTCCCTGTTTCTGCAACTTACAGAAACAGAGCAAAACAGGGGAGGCTACGGGAAGAAGCAACAAAGCAACCAAAATTCCATTTTAACCAACACAAGCATATCTTTTCTGGAAATATGATGCATATAGGTTCAAGAAATGATATTCTAGCACTTAAACACTCAAAGCACACAAGATCATCAAGAATTCATGATTCCACACTCATGATCACACTTGGCCATTTAAGCTAATTACTCAAGAATCTCATGAATTAATCTTGCCCTACTTCCATATATGATCATTTAATCATGCTTTGCACAACGAGGAGTTCATCTAGCATGCAATCCTCAAACCCTAGCTCACATATATATGCTCAAGAATCAAGTAGCAACCATATACCCACCTTGGAAAAACAAGAAGTGGATGAAGAAGATGATGATGGTTGATAGACTTCCAAGCTTGGGATTTTCCTTGGAACTTGAATGATTTTACTGAAATCTCTTCTTCCTTGCTTGAGGCTTATGGTTCGGTGGAAAAGGGAGCAAGATGATGATGATTTTTGGATGAAAATGGACAAGGAAGCTTGGAGATAGTTATATCGTGATTCACCAAGTTTTAAAATGTGTGAAATGTATAAATTGCAATTTAGTCCCTTAATTATTTAAGTCATGCAATTAAGGATGAAAAGCTTTGGAAAAATGATCAATTGAGTCCTTGAAAAGGTTATGCAATTTGGTCCCGAAATTTAAAAGAATGAACGTATAGGGCCAAGTTGACAATTAAATAATTTTCGGTAATTATTTCATGAAATAAATATTTTCAGGTTTTGAGATAAATTATAAATTTAATATGAATTTCATGAAAGTATAATAAATATAATTTATAAAATTATTTTAAGCACAAGATATTAATAAATAAAACCGGGGCGTTACAACTCTCCCCCCCTTAAAAGGACCTGGTCCCCAGGTCCACTGTCAAGTTTTAAAACGATGCACGAGTGATAAGAAGACCCCGTCTCTTGAATAAGGGGTGAAAGAACCCCGTCTTTCACAAGAAGTGAGAAACCCCGTTTCTCAGCAAGGAGTGAGAGAGCCCCGTCTCTCAACAGAAAAGGAGAGAACCCCGTCTCTCACAAGCACTGAAGTAGTTCAAGGAGTGGGTGGCGAAATAATGGTATGAATGTCACATAGCCACATAGCATCATATATGAACAAGTAAACCATTTAATTACATACTTATCACTCATAATTCTCTAGTTTGCAATGCATAAGAAATTAAATACAATAGCAATAAGATCAGTGATGCACATGGTATGCATGGTTAAATGTACCGTTCACCAATGGTTGTACTATACATATAACTGGTACCTTCTTCCACCCGGACCCGATTCGCATTTACATTTTGCACTCCCCTCTCGCGGACCATTTTCCGTGCTTGCCCTGGTAATCTTCCACCCCTGGTCGATTTCCCTTGTAACCTTGAGCAAGTATCTATGTGATGCTCGTCACTCCCACAGTAGAGACATAATCCCAACCGTTTCCTACAGCCGTCATAAGTGTGGCTATCATGTCCACAATAGTTGCAAAGAAGTTTCCCGGAAGATGTTGTCGAAGCTGAGATTTGTGAAGTTCCTGAACTCGATCCAAGTGATTGTTTCTTCTTCTTCTTGTGAGACTTTTCCCGAGGTGCCGGGGTATGATAAGAAATAGGCCGCTTTCCTTTACTAGAAAGCTGTCCCGACTTCGAACCCGAAGCCTGTCCGGAGTGAGGATTAGACCTTCTTGCCTCCCACAAGGTGGTGCCTCGGACCTTTTCTTGGGAGTCACTCGTAGTTAGTTCCCACACTCTTTTGATTTTCTTGAGCTGTGATCCGATGGAATCCTTGTTTCCTTCAAAGGGTCCTGAAGATGGTTGGTTCTGAAATTCCCTAAATGCAATCGAAATTTGGCCCGACTGTGTTGATAAGACTTGTGGCGCTGAGGAAACATACTCCTTTATCTTCTGATCCACTAAACGGACTAAGGACTCGAAAAACTCCTGAGGCGGGGCCGGAGGGGGTAAATGTGAAGAAACCCTTGGTGCCTGTTCCTGAGGAGGGTGGCCTTGAGACATCCTGTAATCAAGACACTGAACATGCATGTTGAATTAATATGCCCATGCAGGTAGTACACTCAGAAATGATAATAATTCAGCACCTTGGAGCAATTAAGTTCAATCAGGGAAATTACATATATGTAAAGAAATTTAAAATTAAAGTATCGTATGATGCACGTGCTTATGTATGCATAGAACCTGTCACCGGAGTAATGGAACAATTTATCTTGACATGAAATTTCTTGTTTGTTGAATTCGAAGCTTGTCTTGAACTTGGTCCTCATTTCTTATTTCCCACGGTCTTCTACTCTTCGAATTTATCTAACCTTTACTTGAACATTCCCACGGCTCGTATTACGATTTCTGAAACCCGAAGTCTTCAATGCTCACGGAGTTACCATCTAACTTGCTCTTTAATAGTTGCTTCCTAATTACTGCCCAAATCCTCTTCATGGTTGTCGCTTGGAACCAAAACCCCCTTGATTACTCGTTAGGAGTTCGATTAGTTATCTGAACCCTTTCTCCCAGCAACTCTTTGCCTTTCTTTACCGTTTCCATTTGTTGCTTCATTTCTTTTAACGTAACCTCGCAACACGACAATTCAACTTGGATCTGAATTACCCAATTTATCGAAATCTTCAACATGGTTGTCTTTCAATTTCATATTCATTGGAGTGCTGAGCTTCCTTTATCCCTTTCTTGATTAAAATCCCAAAATTGTCCTTGCGTTAACTTGGAGTAACTATATGATCCCTAGACAAGAACTTTTGAATTCCATTTCTGTTCCCTTTATAGAATTAATTTCCTGACCCTTCTCGAACCTTAAGTCTCTAGTTATTCTCCCGACTCACCACGCTGCCACCGCGATTGAAACCCTTCAAGTCCACTCTTCCCTTCTGAATCGGTTATAGAACCCCTCTTCTTACTTACCTACTTGTGAGCATATAATTTCCTTCCAAATTCTTTATCATTCGTTGCCAGTTTCAATTGATACTCCAATTTCCCAATTCTCACTCTTGCACGACCCTCCGAGTTGAACCGAAAAACAACTCATTCCACCCGGTTATAGAGTCCTAGGCTCTTTACCTTTCATGAATCCAATCTACCAGCTCGATTGAAATGATCTTCCTTTCCTACTTGAATTTGCTTCCCAATTAACCAAGTCTCAATTAACTACACCCTGAATCTGGAATAATTAATGTCCCAATCTCCTTCACCTTATCCTCGAATGAAAAAGACTTCCTTGCCCGGTAGGCGCGTCATTTCTGGTAGTAAAATTTCCGTTAATGAATTCTTTTATTTCGGATTTCATCCTTTGAATCCTAACTTAATAAACTTGTCCTCCAACTTTTTCCGTACTTGATCCTTAGCCTAAAATTCCTCGGTAGCACTTTCTGTGGCTTGATGCTCCAAGTTGAAAATTCTTAAATTCGAAATGCTTCTATTCGTTGCTCCATATCTTCCAATTCGACCACATCATGGTTGGTACTCTCGAGAGCCGATCCCCCGAGAATACCTCTTCCTTATTATTAGAGCCCCTGATTTAGGCATCTTCGAAATTCTCTCCTTTTCTATCTTTCCAATCCTCTCGAATTAATCTCCATTGGCAATCCGGTTATTCTTCCTCTGATTAATACTTTGCCTCTTTTGAGTACTTTCCTTGACCATTCCTACCCCAAACGTAAAATCCCGAACATGTTGATTTTCCCTCGTTAGTTGTTTAATCTTTCAGGCTGTCGTGTTAGAAAGTTGAATCCGACTGATTTAAACCCAAAGGTAATTCCTAAGCTTGTACTTCAATCGGACATACTTAATGGACTTTCCTTCCACGCCCTGATTTTAGCCTCAACTTGCACACCCCTCACAAATTCTGCGGTAGCCCAAAATTATCGAGCAATTGGCCGTGGTTTGATATTTTTCTATAACCTGTAACTCACAACTTTCTTTGAAATAAAATGCATGTAGGTAAGGCATGCTTATGTCACGTAATAACCACATAATTAATGCTCATAACTAAGATTTAATATAAATGCAACAGGTAATTTATCAAAGTTTAGAATAAAACACATTAAGCACATAATTTCAAAGAATTCAAGATCAGATAAGTAACGATAAATTGCAAAACTCAATGCAGAGCACAGGTTACCAAGTAATCAAATCAATTCAGAGAATTCAAATAATATGCAAGACCCTCAATCAACAATTAATCCTATGCCATGCGACCTAGACTTGACACGACACGACACGAGAACCTCGGTTTTGCAACCGGGCTCTGATACCACCTTAGATGTAGCACCCCTATACGTAGAGGTACCACACCCCCCGCACTATAGGCCACTCCACATACGAAATGGACAATCCGTACATGAACTAACCTATAGCGAACGGGTGACAAGAAAAGAAAAGACGAGCTAGGCGGGACTAAACCCCAAAACAATACAAAACCAGGACATAAAAAAAATAAAAGCGGAAGCATTAAATCGTAAATACATATATGTACCATATTTATCAGATAGATACTTATAGATACCACACTAACTATCAATACATTATCATCTCTTACATATGATCAAGTATTCCAAATATGACAACAATAGACATAACATGAGAAGTAGTAAAATATATACATGATGGTGCACCGCTAGACTCGTGACAATGCAAGACTGGACCAGACTCCCGCCTAGCACGACCGGCTCTCTAGTACCTGAAAAGTGAAGTATCAGTCTACCGAAGACTGAGTGAGGGGCATAAATATATATATAGCGCAATCACATGCAAATTATAACCTCGGGTAAGGTTTTATAACTAAAAGGTATAAGTTTACAATAATAGATAACTCGCCCGAGATTACAACTATCAATATTACTCATTAAACCGTTTCATGCAATCAATCAATACATGGCCCCGACGAGTAAGGGCGGTCTCCAACCGATCTCCAATGGAACATGAACATGCTTGCTTATTTAATATTCAATAGGTGATCATGCAATTCATTTATCGTGCAATCGTGCGAGTGTAATCATATATCACGTTCATGAAATGACAATCATGCAATAACCCGAGGCGCATCCGTGGTGCCGGACTCGTCCCCAGTCTCCTTTTCCCTCCGGTTTGATGAAGGGATTGCAAGGCCCCAACATCCAGTCTCATTGAGCATAGGGTACATGAATCCCTAAGCCCGGAGCTCCTTCCTCCACTAATCTCCTAGTGGATTCAGGGGTGACCCCTAACAGGTGAGGATAGCGCCAGAGTTACCCGTCAGCCCTTGCTTTCCCGGTTGGCTCTGGTCACTACCCTCGGGCCCAAACGTAACCATCATGCTACTCGCCTAAACATGCATGAAACAATACCTGACATGCTTGCTTGCTTGCTTGCTTGAACCTGGCTTGAAATGATCAATGATTTATAGAAAATATAATGTAAATACTATTTTGGCCGAAAATTAGCACACAAGGGTTATAGGGTTCGTTTTACCAAAACAAAACCTCACCTATACTGACAAAAGACAAGTAGGCACGGCCTACGGTGCTTGCTCCTCGTTCCTACCCTCGTGACCTGTGCAAACACGACACTTATACATGAGACATGACCTAAAATGCCCAAAAAGTGACGAACGACGGAAATGTATCGAGATGGCCACGAAAATGCAATGTGGTATGATAACATGTCGTTTCACATCATATGAACACATATTATAGCAATTCGGGGTCGAAGAAGTCGTTGGATCGAAGGGCTAAAATTGTAATTTTATGCAGTCATTTTTGTTCTGTCAGCGAGGTGGGAACGGCCGTTCCGGACCCCTTTGTAAAATGGGAACGGTCGTTCCCATAATCCCAAAAGCGCGCCAACGATTTCTCCCTTTTAAAAATGCGAGGAAGCTGGGAACGGCCCTTCCGGCACAAGGCCAAAATGGGAACGGCCGTTCCCAAGCTCGGCCGCCCAAATCATTTGAAAAGGTGGGAACGCCCGTTCCCACAATGCCTTGAGGCAGGGAACGGCCGTTCCCTGTTTCTGCAACTTACAGAAACAGAGCAAAACAGGGGAGGCTACGGGAAGAAGCAACAAAGCAACCAAAATTCCATTTTAACCAACACAAGCATATCTTTTCTGGAAATATGATGCATATAGGTTCAAGAAATGATATTCTAGCACTTAAACACTCAAAGCACACAAGATCATCAAGAATTCATGATTCCACACTCATGATCACACTTGGCCATTTAAGCTAATTACTCAAGAATCTCATGAATTAATCTTGCCCTACTTCCATATATGATCATTTAATCATGCTTTGCACAACGAGGAGTTCATCTAGCATGCAATCCTCAAACCCTAGCTCACATATATATGCTCAAGAATCAAGTAGCAACCATATACCCACCTTGGAAAAACAAGAAGTGGATGAAGAAGATGATGATGGTTGATAGACTTCCAAGCTTGGGATTTTCCTTGGAACTTGAATGATTTTACTGAAATCTCTTCTTCCTTGCTTGAGGCTTATGGTTCGGTGGAAAAGGGAGCAAGATGATGATGATTTTTGGATGAAAATGGACAAGGAAGCTTGGAGATAGTTATATCGTGATTCACCAAGTTTTAAAATGTGTGAAATGTATAAATTGCAATTTAGTCCCTTAATTATTTAAGTCATGCAATTAAGGATGAAAAGCTTTGGAAAAATGATCAATTGAGTCCTTGAAAAGGTTATGCAATTTGGTCCCGAAATTTAAAAGAATGAACGTATAGGGCCAAGTTGACAATTAAATAATTTTCGGTAATTATTTCATGAAATAAATATTTTCAGGTTTTGAGATAAATTATAAATTTAATATGAATTTCATGAAAGTATAATAAATATAATTTATAAAATTATTTTAAGCACAAGATATTAATAAATAAAACCGGGGCGTTACATGACTATACAATTTGGGAGTTTTCTCAAATTACCCCAAAAATTAATTTTGAATTTATTTAATATAATTTATTGGACACAATATCCCCTACTAATTTCCAACCTAAATTCAGTCCAAAATTTATAATAATATTCAAATAAAACATCTAATAAAAGGTATTCAAATGAAAATATTATAATTTGCAATTCGGCTGAAATTGCATAAAAATCAAAGGACATTTTCACGGGTAATATATAATGGATTTGTTTTTGTATATTAGTTTTATAACTAAGACTTATAATATATGGATACAAACATTGGGTTACGGAAACAATACATAATCTTTTCTATAAATTTTTTACTTGAGAAGTGTTGAACATGATGTTGGATACAATATCCAACATAATACGACATGAAAAAATATTATTTTTAAAAGTATTCGTGCATCAATCTCCTTAAACTGTGAGAACAACGTTTTTTTTTTTTTTTTTTTTTCACATACTCTTAAATGAAATTTAAATTTAAGTTAAAAAAATTACTTAAGATATAACAACAATACAACATTGATGACACTAAAATTCAACATCCTTAAACTTTGAGAACACTGTTTTTTCTTTTTTTTCTTTTTTTCAACTTACTCTCAAATGAAATTTAAATTTGAGTTAAAAAAATTACTTAAGAATAATCCCATTTGACCACGACAAAAACAGTATTCAACTCAATAACTACTAATCCATGACAATATCTCACAAAATAATAAAATTTCGTGGCCTCGACCATATCAACGGAAGTGGTACAGCCTTTTTTCTTTTTCTTCTTCCATTTCTTCTTCAGTATAAATCATCATCAATTGATTAAAATTATTCATCTTAGAAATTTTAAAGATAAAGATAGTCGGAAATTGTCATATATAATATTTTATCAAAATTTAACTTATCCCACATTCCGATGGATATTATATTACGAGTACAGTCTGGGACTGTGTGTTTCTTTCTCTCCTTAACTTTCCTCTTTTTGCGTTCTTTCTGTCCTTCCCAATAGTAATAGAGATAAGGACGCATGACTAGTAACATTCACAGCAACGTAAGCATAAGTAGAACAATGCAAGTGTCCGCACATATGTCGGGA
Organism: Lantana camara; assembly: GCA_037501455.1. Classification (NCBI taxonomy): domain Eukaryota; kingdom Viridiplantae; phylum Streptophyta; class Magnoliopsida; order Lamiales; family Verbenaceae; genus Lantana; species Lantana camara. Next base: position 5,900,478 of record CM074855.1, on the reverse strand, counting down.
GGTAATTGGATAAAACTTAATTTTGATGGGGCTGTTCTCAAGGACCGGGATGCTGTAGGAATCGGGGTTATTGCGCGGATGATGCGGTTTGTATCGTAGTTAGAGAAATAGGAGAGAAGAGAGATTAGAGATTTAGATTGGAAATTCTGAATATTATTATTGCTTAGCGTAAACGAAATGCGATTAACAAGTGATTAATAATATATAAAGGTAAAGATATCCTAAACCTAGTCAGACTCTCAACATAACTCAAACTTCTCATATCAATAAACAACGTAATATAACTCAAACTTCTCATATCAATAAACAACGTAATACTACGTCTCCTATCAATAAACAACGTAATACTACGAAATATTAAATGATATAATATAAATCCATAACATTAAATATATAATATAAATCCAGCTAATTATTAACACTTATCCAATTAATATTCTCTCTTGATATTTCACGTGATATTCTTCTCCATTTTGATATCTCGTTGATACACCATATGTCCATCCATATCACTCTCCCGTCCTTCACAAACCACCTTGTCCTCAAGGTGTAACTAGGGAACAACCTATCGAACAGTGCCCACCGATTCCCAAGAGGCGGCAGCAAGAGACCCACCAAGATTTTTTTCGGAAATCACAAAAGTTGGGTCAAGATTTGTTTCGGAAATCACAAAAGTTGGGTCTTGTGAAGTTGACTGCGCCGGAATTGTCTCTGAAATTGACTCTTTTAAAATTGGTTGTTCGGAACTTGGTTGGGAAACGACAATTGATACGGGATCTTGAGTGACCGATTTTTCCACAGAGTCATTGTTGCCCGAATTTTCTTTACACTGATCGACAACCATTGTAGGATCGACCGAGTTATTAGCAAATGTGGCAGTAGTTTCCCCAACCGTAGGCGAACCGTAGGCGCAATCGCCGTTTCAAGCTTTGCACGCGACTTTTCTGTCTTAGCCACGAAGGGACGAAAAATTTGCACGGTCTGTCTCATGCCCTGTATCGAAGTCATTATGATTTCAATCTGGTTCAGGGCTTCCTTCAAATTCGTGTGGATTCGCTGCAAAGTGGACACACTAACCGTTTCAGCCATGCTCTCAACGAGAGCACCAATGATACAGTTTCGTATGGTAAGAGAATTTAGAGCAGTCTCAAGCTTATTCTGAATATTATTATTGCTTACCATAAACGAAATAAACGAAACGTGACTAACAATATATAAAGGTAAAGATATCCTAAACCTAGTAAAACTCTCAACATAACTCAAACTTCTCATATCAATAAACAATGTAATACTACGAAATATTAAATCATATAATATAAATCCTAAACATTAAATGATATAATATAAATCCTATCCAAACTAATTATTAACACTTATCTAATTCCTATTCACTCTTGATATTTCAGGTGATATTCTTCTCCATCTTGATATCTCTCTTGATACACCATATCTCCATCCATATCAGCGGAACTCCCACAGTTTTAATTCCTTTGCAGCTGAGACCTTGGCGGCGTTGTCAACGGTCAAGTTAGCTGGGGACTTTGGTTGGAGACGGGTGATTTTCGAAGGAGACAATTCAAACGGTCAAGTTAGCTGGGGACTTTGGTTGGAGACGGGTGATTTTCGAAGGAGACAATTCAAATGTGATCGCTAAGATGCAAAGCGGGGACGAGGATCTCTCTTTGGTTGGCAACTTATTCTCTGCCATCAAGGACCTTCTCACTTCCTTTGAGGGTGTTACGTTCTCTTCCATTAAACGTGGGACTAATAAAATACCTCACAAGATTGCTAGGAATGCGGTTTCGGCCTGCGTTGATTCTTCTAACTTTCCTATATATGTTTTGGACCTTGTTTTAGCCGAGTCGTTGTAGTTCGGCCGGTTTAATCATTTTTACATTTTGCATTAAATTGGAGGTGTAGAAATATTGCAATCTTAAAAATGCACTTCGTTGGCATCAAAAATATCTACGTGATCCAATTGATGAATCACCTAGCCATCAAAAATATCGTTCAGTTTTGACCAGTAAACCTCCTGTTACTCAAGTTGCAAGCTCAAATTGATGAATTGAAGTGATTCATTAATGCGATGGGCACCGACCCCACCCCAAAAGTCAAAAGTCGTAGTAGACCAAAAGCTCTAAGCTCACTATTTCAGCTTTTTCTCCCGTATCATATAACATCCTTTTGTAAAGCAAATACGACAAGCGAAAGTGATCAATATATTCAGCCCAACAAAAATCTCGCAAAAGCAGGTCTTATGGGGCTACTAGAAGATGCTCACAACGTCCGAGTGTTGGGCTCCGGCGACACCACCGTCGTCCTCGGCCATGGCTTCGGCACCGATCAGTCTGTGTGGAAGCATTTGATCCCTCACCTCGTTGATCATTACAGAGTCATCGCCTACGACAATATGGGTGCTGGCACAACGAATCCAGATTACTTCGATTTCGAGCGCTATGCTTCACTTGAGGGCTATGCCTATGATTTGCTTGCCATTTTGGAGGAATTTAACGTTGAGAAATGTATTTATGTCGGCCATTCTCTGTCCTCCATGACCGGCGCCATCGCCTCCATCTTCCGCCCTGATAAATTCCAAAAGATCATCATGATCTCTGCTTCCCCAAGGTAAGAACTAAGGAACTGAAATTAATTGCCGCCAACTCTTTGCGAAGTTGTCCCAAATCCCAATGGGGGGAAATCAATGGGTATTGGCAATATTTGCTCGATCAGACGCTGAATTTGTTGAATATTTTTCTTGATAGGTTTATAAACACAGACGATTACTTTGGTGGATTCGAGCAAGAGGAGGTCGACCAGCTGTGTACGGCGATGGAGACGAACTATAAATCATGGACCTCAGGATTTGCGCCGCTGGTGATCGGTGGCGATATGGATTCGGTGGCGGTGCAGGAGTTCAGTCGCACGCTTTTCAACATGCGGCCGGACATAGCACTGAGTGTGTTCCGTACAATATTCACGTTCGACCTCAGGCATTTTCTGGGGCAAGTGACTGTGCCCTGCCACATCGTTCAGTCATCTAAAGACATCGCCGTGCCGGTGGCGGTGGCGGAGTATCTCCACCAGAATCTCGCCGGGAAGTCCATCGTGGAGGTGATGTCCACCGAAGGTCACCTCCCGCAGCTCAGCGCGCCGGATATCGTGATTCCGGTGCTGCTCCGCCATGTGAGACATGATATTGTTGATGCTTGATCGGCGATCGGCGGCGGCGGATTGTAAATTGTAATTTAAAAGTTGATTCCAATGTTTGATGGTAGACATGTGCGACGTGGTTCATATGTGGATCACAAAAAAGCAATATAATAATAAACCAATTTTCTTTTCCGAATTGACACGAAATTGGTGTTTCCTTCAATTTATTCTATATTTTATGCATATAAAAAATATTTTATAGACGTTAACTCAATTTTAGCATATAGTTATGAAATAATATTTCCGATAAAAAAAAGAAATAATATTAATATAAATATAAATAACGAAATTGATATATAAATCATCAACCTTTATTTGATAGTTATCTTTAATAAAATATAATATTAATGATAAATAAATGAGTAGGCAAAAGAAAAAAATAGGAGTAGATAAAATTTTAATATAATAGAAATTACCAAATATGAGAGAGAGAGAGAGTAAAGAGGATAGAAATAAAAAAAGGAAAACGACATAGGGTGTGAAAGGAGATAAAGATAACAAGAACGAACAAAAAACAAAATAAAGCGGAGTGAAGTAGTGAACATATAGGGTGAAAGAGACGAAGAGATATTATATAAAATAAAATAAAATTATTCATTAGATGAAAAAAAAAAAAATGCGAGAAGATAAAGGTATGTCTCATAAATCCCCATTTGTGCATTATAGTTTTACTTAACTATCTAATTTAGCATCAAAATTTTATTTTACTCCCCATATGTAGTATGAATATGATATAATACAATATTTATATCCTATTATGTTGTATAAATTTTCACCATTCTCAAAACATATTATATAATTTTCACATAATGTAGTACTAAAATGTTCTAATACAGTATTTATATCATATTATGTAGTATAAATTTTTGAAGAGTAAAGTAAAAATCTCCAAACTGATGGAGAGTTATTTGAAATTGCCCCATAAAGATAAGATGAAAAAAAGAAAAAAGAGAATTGAGGTGAGTGTTCAATAAAATAAATAAATAGATAATAAAAATTGTATATAGTTTAAATACCAAAATAATTAACAAGGGAATAACTATTATTACAATAATATTTGTTAAGAAAAAAAAACTATAATAATATATATAAATAAATTTTGATGTCAAGAATCAAGATGAGGAATAGCACATTTAATTAGTGAATGATTATGCATGTTAATCTTGTCACACTCACTGTCCTACTATTACAATTCACACAGACAGTCACACATACATACATGATATAGAACTACGAGTTTATGCATCATATATATGATATAGAAATACTTTGTTTCTGAAGACCAAGTATTCATAGACCCAATATCTAAAGTGCTAATATTAATATATATAATAGAAATTAGAGAATAAGAAAAAGGGGATTAGTATGGTTAAGAGAAACAATGAGTTAAAAAATCTAAAAAAAATAGGAATGAACAAACCGATAAGATAAAGAAAAAATGAGAGAAATATTGAGTTAAAAGAATTGAAGGAAGGTGAGAGAAACTATTAAAAAAGGTGGAGAAACAATGAGATAAAGAATTAAAATGGGGTGAGAAAAACGATGAAATAAAGATTATTATTTTTTTTTTATCGAAATAAAGAATTGAAGTGCCAGAGTATGTAAGAAAAATGCTGAAATAAAAAATTGAAATCCGGCAAAACGATGAGAAAATTGAAGTAGAAATGATGAGAAAATTGAAGTGTTATAGTGATGTAAGAAAAATGATGAAATAAAAAATAAAAACGATGACAATGAAATAAAAAATTGAAGTCCAACAATAACTTGAGAGAAACAATGAGAAAATTAAAGTGCTATAGTGATGTGAGAAAAACGATTAAATAAAAAATTATAGTCCTGACAATAATATGATAGAAAGGATGAGAATGGAAATGAAGAGAGAAACAACGAGTGTGGAAATGATGCCTGACAATAATATGACAGAAACAATCAGAATTAAAATGGAGAAATGATGAGAAGTTCCAAAAAAAATGAGATAAAGATAAGAAGAATTATAGTTCTTTTTATAGTTGTTTAACTAAAAATTAAATAGATAATTAAAAAAATAAGAAGAGTCTAATATGTACCCATAAATAAATTTTGATGTCAATTTAGTGACTCATAAACTTGCTCGTAATGCGGTTTCGACCTGACTTTTGTTGAGGATATTATTTTGGCGGATATTGATTAGTTAGCCGGTTTGACTGTTCGGCCAAAAAAAAAAAAAAAAAAATTGATGTCAAGAGGGGAGTTGGTGCATTTAATCAGTGAATGATCACCCTTGAATAAATAGACAATCCTCCCCGTCCACAATTTATTCTGTTGGCTTTAGTGTCCTAACTTTTTATTATACTATTTATAAATAATTATTATTTAATTTCATATTAAAATGTATCTGAAACTTATCTTTAATATTGTTACAAAGTTCATAATAAATAAATAAAAACAAACTAATGCAATATCAGTCGACAAAATATTAAGGACTAAACCCGGCAACCCCCTGTCCTTTGGGGGGTTTTGCACTTTCCCCCCTCTCCTTTTTTTTTTTTTTTTTGACAGCAATCTTTGAAAAATCGTATACTTGACCCATTTGACCAAGCTTTGATTATTGATTTTTCCTCCGTCATGGTGATCCAAGTTCCAAGACCACCGTCATCATGCTCGTCTCTCCAAGGAGAACAAAATCCATACCCCATCCGACCCTATTAGCCGCCAAATACTTCGTTTGTCGTGCGTCACCTTTGACCGATAATTTCTTCTTCATCCGTTGTCAGATTTTGATTTTGAGACCATTGTTGTGTTCCTTGCGTAGAGAGCTTCAATTTGATATATCATATCAACACATTTGATATCATCATCGTACAAATATGTTTTGTTAAAGTTTTTTAGAAGGGGTAAAGTGTGTGATTTTTCAAAGGTCAGTGATTTTAATGCAAAAAAAAAAAAATGAAGAGGGGAAAGTGCAAAACCCCCCCAAAGGACAGGGGGGTTGGGTTTAGCCCTAATATTAATATATTAAAATTAGAAATATGGGAAAGAATAAACGCAATATAAATAAGAAAAGTATAAGCTGGATCAAAGGAATCAATACATTTAAACAAAAACTTAATTTCTTCACACTAAAAATTATAAAATCTCAAATTCCAAAAAAAAAATAAAAAAAATAATAATAATAAATAATTGATTAATCAAAATCAATTAAATTTGTGTATAATTCATAGAATTTTGAGACAGGATTAGAATTAAAATCTTTATACAAATGAAAATTATGATGAGAATCTTGAAGATTAAAAGAACTTAAATTGGATTTTCCAAAAAGAGATTGGAATTTTCATGTAGTTGGATCGGCCTACTAGCCTGATTTTTTTTTTTTTTTTTGCCTACTATTATTAAACAAACAAGATAATTCCTTTAAAAAAAAAAAATATTTAATAGACATGAGTGGATAAAGTTGTGTTTTAGAAAAGAAAAAGTGATTGCCTCAACTTAGTCCGCAAACTCCAGGCTTTGGAAGAAGATCTTTCAGATTTGGGTGCGTTGGTGACTGATATTCGGAATATGGTTTTGTCTATTCCGGAAGTTCGTTTCTCTTTCGTGCGACGCGAGGGAAATAAGGTTGCACATCATTTGGCACGTTTAGCACTTAGTCTTAGCGAAGGGGACAATGAGCTCCCTGATATTATTATTTCTTGCATTGCGGACGGCTTAGATAGCTCTTAGTTTGTTTTCTCCCGTTTCAAAAAAAAAAGAAAAGAAAAGAAAAGAAAAATATATTTTATCTAACAAAAATTTAGGGGTTGTAGTGGCCCCACCAGTCCATTTACTATATGTTCATTCCTATAAAAAAAAAAAAAAAAAAAAAAGAAAGGAATAAATAGAAGTCAGGGCATGGGCATCACCTGATGGCTTGAGGTTTTGAGCATGAATAACACAAAACACAACAAAAGCATCCTATAATTGAGAAAGTCAGATCACTCCAAATATAGAAGTTCAAAAGGAGAACTAAAGAATGGAAGCATGTTGTGTGGAGAGGAATTATAATTGTTCGTTTTCTTTTTTAACTCATTCCAACCTCATTCTCTGAAAAATAGAAGTCAGTCTGAAGAATAGAAGTAAGTTGTGTGGAGATGGATTACAATTTTTCATTTTTCTTTTTCCCTCATTCCTACCTTATTCTCTAAAACCTTCATACAAAAAGAGAATTGATTCTCACTACAACCTCCTTTTATAAAATCCACCAAAAATTTCCACGTCTGACCCATATACATATTAACATAGAAAAATATGGGACTTGCTCAAGATGTCCATAATGTTCATATTATAGGTTCAGGATGTTGGGTCCAGCCCAATTGCATCTTTGGCCCAATCAAAACAAGCCCAAACAATATTTATTAGCCCAAAGATTAAAGCCCATAATTAACATAGGGTTTTATATTTTTAATCATGGCTAATTGCGCAGCAGTAGAGAACTTTGTAGAAAAAGAAAGAAACTTTCTGCATATATTTTTGAGGCGGCAGGTTCATCAAGCTTGCGATCGGATGGTCATTTGTGGTCGGATTTTGATGAAATTTTAACAGCACGTTCCCAACACATCTATCTTGAATCTGAACTGTGGAGATCGGATTTGGAGCACCGTAGGTCAGTTTTTACGTGTGAACAGTAACTTGGATTTTGGCCTACTTTGTGTTCTTATTATTTTGCGATTCTTATTTGATATATTTGGAGAATCGGTTTGTTCGGATTTAGAATTGTTATTGTTAGTGTTGGAACTATTGTATTTGTGCCTCGTGTTATAGTGGAGATTTATTTTGGGTCTCGAAGGCCCCGTAGTTTTTACTCTTCGATTTGAAGGGGGTTTTCCACGTTAAAATCGCGTGTCTCTATTGTTGTTGGTTGATTTGATTGTTTTATATCCGTTGGCACATTTGGTAAATTACTTGGTTGAATATTTGCTGGGCATTTGGAAAGGAGAAGCTTGATTTCCGCTGTGTGTATTCGCTTTGTTTGATATCCCTTTCCCAACAGAGTGGTATCAGAGCCACATTGGCTCTGCTACCGGTGTGGCCATGGATATAAATACAAATAGGATGATTACTTTGAATGGATTAAACTATCATCTATGGAGTAATAAGATGAAAGATCTCCTATTTGTGAAAGCTTTACACTTGCCTGTTTTTGCGACTCAAAAGCTCGAATCTAAAACTGATGAGGAATGGGATTTTGAGCACAGACAAGTTTGTGGATTTATTAGACAATTTGTTGAGGAGAATGTTTACAATCATATTCAACATGAGACACATGTGAGAAGTTTGTGGGAAAAGTTGCAGAATTTGTATGCATCTAAGACTGGAAATAATAAATTATTTTTGCTTAAAAAGATGATACAGCTGAAATACAAAGAAGAGACTTCTATTGCTGATCACTTGAATGAGTTTCAAGGTGTTCTTGATCAGTTGACAGGTATGGGCATTAAATTTGACGATGAAATTATCGGACTTTGGATTCTTGCCACTTTGCCTGATTCTTGGGAAACCTTTCGTGTTTCTCTTATTAACTCTTCGTCTGATGGTGGTGTAACCGTTGAGCTTGTGAAGAGTAGTATCTTGAATGAAGAGATGAGACGAAAAACTCAGCATTCGTCTCAATCCGAGTTGTTGGTTTCTGAGAATAGGGGGAGAAACCAACATAAATATGAAAAAGGTAGAAGTAAAAGTCGAAGCAAGTCAAGGTCAAAATGGAAAGAATTTAAGTGCGATCATTACGGTGCACCGGGTCATATTAAGAAATATTGTTTCATATTGAAAAGAGAGCGCAAAGCTAATCGTGATGGGCACGACAAGAGAAACCAGGAAAATAATAATCGTGTTGCTGCTACCACTTCTAATGATGATCTTATTCTTGCTTATGATGATAATGTCATTGTTGTTGCCAATGATGATTCCAGTTGGGTGGTCGATAGCGGTGCCTCATTTCATGTGACATCGAAGAAAGATTTCTTCACTTCTTATACTTCCGATGATTTTGGAGTTTTGAAGATGGGAAATGATACGGTGGTACCTGTAGTAGGCACTGGAACTGTTTGTTTGAAGACCAATTGTGGAACAAATTTGGTGCTTCATGATGTAAAGCATGCACCTAGTGTTCGTTTGCATTTGATCTCAGCTGGGAGGCTTGATGATGATGGCTATTGTAACTTCTTTGGTAATGGTCAGTGGAAACTCATGAAAGGGAATCTGATTGTGGCCCGAGGTGATAAATTCCATAATTTATATAAGATGAATGCTTCCATTTGTGTGAACTCAGTTAACACAGTAGAGACTGACAGCTTATCAGAGTTATGACATAAAAGACTTAGTCATATTAGTGAAAAAGGACTCGATTGTTTGGCCAAGAAGAATTTTTTGTCAGGGTTGAAAGCTACAAAGCTGAGAAGATGTGTTCACTGCTTAGCCGGGAAGCAAAAGCGAGTTTCATTCAAGACTCATCCCCTTCAAGAAAGACAGAGCTGCTTGAATTGGTACACTCAGATGTTTGTGGACCAATGAAAGTAAGGACTCATCGTGGTGCACTTTATTTTGTCACCTTTATTTATGATTGTTCAAGAAAGCTGTGGGTTTATGTCTTAAAAACCAAAGATCAGGTACTTGATGTGTTCAAAGTTTTTCAAGCATCAGTTGAAAGAGAAACTGGTAAGAAGTTGAAATGTATTCGCACTGATAATGGTGGCGAGTATTGTGGCCCATTTGATTTATATTGCAGAGAGCAGGGCATTCGGCATCAGAAGACGCCTCCTAAGACCCCTTAGTTAAATGGCTTGGCAGAAAGAATGAATAGGACCCTAGTGGAGAGGGTTAGATGTTTGCTTTCAGAGGCAAAGCTACCTAAATCTTTTTGGGGTGAGGCTTTACTTACTGCTGCTCATGTAATTAATTTGTCTCCTTCTGTTGCATTGCAGACTGATGTCCCTAATAGGGTATGGTATGGAAAAGATGTCTCCTATGATTATTTACGCGTGTTTGGTTGTAAAGCTTTTCTACATATACCTAGGGATGAACGGTCTAAGTTAGACACCAAAGCGAGGGAATGTATATTCCTTGGGTATGGGCAGGATGAATTTGGTTATAGGTTCTATGATCTAGTTGAAAAGAAACTTGTTAGAAGTCGTGATGCAGTCTTCATGGAAGACCAAACCATTGAAGATATTGGTAAATCAAGTAATTCAGAATCTCCAGGTGGTGATGACTTGATTGATTTGGATCTGAGACCTATTACAAGTTCTCCTGATGCAGTTGGTTTCAACAATCAGAATAATGTGGAGACATGGGTTGATCATGATCACGTTGAGGAAGATCATGAAATTGAATATGGAGAAGATACTCCAATTATTGAGCAACCTGAAATCCAGCTAAGAAGATCTACCAGAAATAGAGTGCAATCTGGTAAATACCCATCTAGTGAGTATGTTCTTTTGACAGATGGAGGAGAACCCGATTGTTATGAGGAGGCCATGGAGAGTGAACTCAATGAGAAATGGTTTGAAGCAATGAAAGAGGAAATGAAATCCTTATATGACAATCACACTTTTGATCTTGTTAAGTTACCTGATGGCAGAAGGGCTCTGAAAAACCGATGGATTTATCGGGTGAAACAAGAAGAGAATACTTCACAACCACGATACAAAGCCAGATTAGTTGTTAAAGGCTTCAGTCAAAAGAAAGGGATTTATTTTGAAGAGATTTTCTCACCTATTGTGAAAATGTCATCAATCCGTCTTGTTTTGGGCTTAGCAGCTGGTCTTGACTTAGAAGTTGAACAGATGGATGTGAAGACTGCTTTTCTCCACGGTGATTTGGAGGAAGAAATTTATATTGAGCAGCCAGAGGGTTTTGTTGTCAAAGGAAAAGAGAAATTTGTATGCAGATTGAGAAAGAGCTTGTACGGTCTAAAACAAGCTCCTAGGAAGTGGCATAAGAAGTTTGAGTCAGTTATGCTTCAACAGGGCTATGTGAAGACTACTATGACCACTGCGTATTTGTTCAAAAATTCTCTGATGATGATTTTGTCATTTTATTACTTTATGTTGATGATATGCTCATTGTTGGTCATAGTGCTGCTAGAATTGGCAGGTTAAAGAAAGAGTTGAGCAAATCTTTTGCCATGAAGGATTTGGGACCAGCGAAGCACATTCTTGGCATGAGAATTTCGCGTGATAGAAATGCCAAGAAGTTATGGTTATCTCAAGAGAAGTATATTGAAAAGGTTATTCAAAGGTTTCACATGGATAAAGCTAAACCTGTAAGTACTCCTCTTGATGGACATTTTAAGCTGAGTAGTGCACAGTCTCCTTCTATTGAGGAAGATAAGAAGGATATGCAAGGTGTCCCCAATGCATCAGCCGTTGGAAGTTTAATGTACGCTATGGTTTGTACAAGACCAGATTTGGCTTATGCAGTTGGCAAAGTTAGCTGATTTCTCTCAAATCCAGGTAGAGAGCATTGGAATGCTGTGAAATGGATTATGAGATATCTTCGTGGCACTACGAATTTGAAACTTTGTTTTGGATCTGAAAAACCTATGTTGGTTGGTTATACAAATTCAGATTTGGCTGGAGATTTGGATTCGAGAAAATCTACCTCTGGTTATTTAATTACATTTGCAAGGGGAGCAGTGGCGTGACAATCTAGACTGCAAATATGTGTTGCTTTGTCTACTACAGAAGCCCAGTTTATTACAGCCACTGAAGCATGCAAAGAATTAATTTGGATGAAGAAGTTTGTTCATGAACTTGGATTTTCTCAACCGAGGTACGTCTTGTTTTGTGACAATCAGAGTGCAATCCATCTCAGTAAGAATCCGAGTTTTCATGGTAAATCGAAGCATATTGATGTGAAATATCATTGGATTCGAGATGTTTTGAATTCCAAGTTGATTGAACTTGAAAAGATTCATACTGATTACAATGGCGCTGATATGATGACAAAGGTGGTGAGCCGTGAGAAACTTGAGTTTTGTGCCGGTTTGGCCGGTCTCAAGTTTAAGTGATTATACTGTGTTGTGTCTCCCTCGTCACATGGGCTGGAGGGGGAGATTTGTTGGGTCCACTACCAAAAAAATGATTTATTGTGAGAAAAATATATGTGGGGAAAAATCAAAATTTTATCACAATTAGATTTTATGATAAAAAAAAATCGTCACAGGTTCCTCACAATATCCCCCTCGCATTAGCTTATTGTGACAAAATGTCTATTTCGTCACAAATGTTAATGTGACGAATAATTTTTCTCACAATATTGAATTATTTGTGATAAATTTTTCCTCACATTATCTCAAAATTTTGTCGCGAAAAAATTTATTTCCTCACAAAAGAGTGATTGAACAGTTTAAACAATGACGTTTTTATGACAAATAATTTCTCACAATTAATAATTTTTCCCCATAAAAACTTCTTTAACAATTGTGACAAATCATTTGTCACGTATTTATTTTAGGTACACCAATTAAATAATTTATTGAAATCTTAATGTGAGAAATTATTCTCTCACAAAAAAATATAATTAAGATAATTCATTTATTTTGCAATTTTGTATATAATGCATGAGATTCGCATATTTTGTATTTCTTTAATAGAAAAATCAATTTCATAACTCAAAAAATAAAACATATGAAACTAATAAATCACATTAATCAAACCATTCCATGTACTAAAATCATCAAAATTAAGTGATTTACATAGATAATCTCCTGCACTGATTGAGCAATGTTGCTACAAATATGTAATTACAAAAAAATTATCTTGCTGGCTGCTGCATCTCTAAACAAAAGTAAGTCACCATAAGCATCTTCAGACAAAAGTAAGGCTCCATAAGTTCTAACTACATATTCTATCAAAAGGCTGCATCTCCTAACAAGACAGTCAACATAATTAGTTCTATATATGTCAATCTTTATCAAAAGAGTAGCAAGAAGTTAATCCCAAAATATAGTACACTTAATTTTAATTAGCAGCATCGTCATCCTCTTCGGTCAAAACTGTGAATCAATGTACAAAAAAGAATATATATCAAGAAGTGATCATAAAATGATTAGATTAAATACTAGTAGTGTAAAAAGGAGAAGATATTTGAACAATAAAAATTTTACCTTGAAATAGATTCATAGGCATGCCTGGGATCTTTTCTAAAATATATTTCATCTTTGACATTTGGATCTTCAAAGAGTCAATTTCTTGATAGTAGGTCTTGTTCTTCTCTTGACAATCTTCCAAAGCCATCCTTTGATTTTCTATTATTTTTCCTTGTTCCTCATAAGCTTCTGTAAGATCAACAATCTTGTCCTTTGCATTATCTAACTCCACCAATTTCGCTTTCAAATCAGTCCCAACAATCATATTTGAAGAGCTACTACCACGAATAACTTGTAATCCATGTCCCATTCCCTTTACATATCCGGACTTGTGGCCTAACTTAATTTTCACTATTTCAGCCTCAGAAAATTTTTCTCCAGTGCTAACATGTTGGTTTCGCATTTCAACCATTTCCTCCTATAGATAACTCATATAAATGAAACCACATTAAGTACTATAATATGTAAAGATTATAACTGTACTAGAAATCATAAGTCTCAGATTTTAAAAAATAAAATAGTGGTCCCAAAAAATAAAATAAAAGGTTGTAATGTGGTAATAGAGTTTAGTCTCTTACATATAAAGACTTCGCACGTGGGTTTAGGAATTCACCCCCTCTTTTCTTGCTTACACGAGTGTTCTTGAAAAACTCGATTTCACTTTTCTCCTCCTTCAATTGCAAAATTCATATTCTAAGATTATATGAGAAATATTATTTTATAATTGTAAGCATTAAATATAAGTAAAACACACATACCATCTTCTTAAAACGAGAAAGCATCGGCGTTCTTCCTGATGTGTGGTTGAATGGCATTTTGGCGCGATTTTCTGAGTTAATGCGTGACCTTGTCTAGATATATTAACAGAAAAATGGTTAAGGGAAATTATGAAATAAAACCTCATAATGATTTACAATGAGATAATTATCATTCAACTGACCTGATACTCATCTTTCTCAATAAAGTCACATGCAGCTTGCCATTTTACCATAGTCAAATCATCTCTTGGGCACACTTCCCTTGGCTTGATGTTTTTCTTTACAAGATTTTTATACTCAAGATGCAATGTATTTCTCCATCTTGTGTATGCTTTCTGGAACTTATGATTAATAATTTCTTGAACACGATCAGTTAACCAGTCCATGATATCAAACCATTGCTGCGAAATAATTATTTAAAATAATCTATGACATCTAACTTTGCATAATTTGTAAAGCTTAAATTGATTATGTACTTACGGTCAGTCTAGCATAGCAATACTCTTTATTAGTATCAGAAACTTCTTCCCAACTAGAAACACCATGAATTTCAGCATGTGTTCTTGTAATTATGCCAATTCCAGTAGTAAGATCAGAATCATACTCCATTGCAATAGTTTCTCCAGGTAGAAAAACAATTTTGAATTTTCCATGCTATTTTATCACAAAATACAGAAAGAAAATTAAATTCATTGAAAGAAACTTCTTAATTGTGCAGCAATTAAACCTCCACACTATCAGTTACCTTTTTGACTTCTTTGTTCAGTCTATCACCTCTTGCCGGACCACGGACTTGTTTTTTGTTTTCCAAACCTAGCAATCATCAAGATACAAAATGTAAATCTGTGACAATTAAAAAAAAAAAAAAAAAAAAAATATATATATATATATATATATATATATACATATTTGCTCATTTCAATATACTTGCCTGAATTTAATGGATTTGGATCAGGGGAATCTTCTGGTCCTACAGTTGAATTTTCACCTGATGCTTTAAGTTAATGAGAGAGTGAATTATTCGATTTTGTAAACAATTTGGGTATAATAAATCTTGTAATGGTGTAAAGTGAGAAAGATGTTGTACACACTTGAACCACCAAATTCCTCATGCATGATGTGAGAAGAATCTGCAGCTTCATTTAATGCATGAGCAGCTCTATGATTTTGCTCTGAGCTTCGCATTCCTAGTAATCATAAAAATGCAAAAATCAATTCAATTTTCTTAGAATATTATATATATTCTAAAGTTTATCACCTGATTTTGTTGAGTATTGTGCAGAATGAGTTTGCGAAACAGTTGGTGACGGTAAAGATATAGTTCCATCATTTGTACCCAAAGCATTTGAGACGACTTTCTTATTTCGGCTAAGTTTAGCCCTTTTCAATCCACCAGCTGCTCCTGGACCTGACATCTAATAAATTCCAAAAGATCAGTGAAAAAAGTATCATATTAAGATCATCTAACAGACCATCATAAAACGGTACTATCAAATCCAAACAAACAAATGATCTGCAAGACAACTGAAACTTGTTGATTTGTGAAATGTATTAGTTAGCACTATATATTATTATCATCATCAACATCATCATCTAAGTCTAAAGAATCTTCACGATCGTCATAGTCTTCGCTATCGTCATAGTCTTCACTATATATTCCATCACCAACATCATCATATCTTTCATCTGGAGCTTGTGAAGAATGTTTGATTTTATTGAAAGCACACTCATTCACTTCCTCTGGATCTACATCATTCCTCTCGAGACTAATTAAGAATGTCTCATCATCTTCTATAACTTCTTGAACTCCATTCGACTCAAATTGTTGTAATGGATTTTGAATATGAGTTTCACTATAGCCTTCAACAGGTTTTTCTGTCTTTGGAAGATCCCATAGATGTCTATGTTGCACTTTTTGTACTAGTTACCACTTCGAACCCAACTTAGTATCAGCAATGTAAAATACTTGTTGCACTTGAATAGGCAATACAAACGGATCATTCATGTACCATCGTGAAGTGACATCTATGCTTGTGAACTGTTTATCAACTTGTAGAGTTTTTTTACTACTTGTATCAAACCATTCACATTGAAACAAGACAACCTTACGACCACCAAGATATATCAACTCAATAACTCTATTCAAAAATCCAAAAAATTCATGAGCACGATTTTTATATTGCCCTTCAACTAGTATTCCGCTATTTTGAGTTGTGCGTCGTGAATCACGGTCTCTATTATGAAATCGAACTTCATTCACCATACACCCAGAATAACATTTTGACTCTAATTTCAAAGGACCGTTTGCAAGAGCCCACAATTCATCATTAGCCTCAGTAGCTTTATGAATATGCAAAGAATTTATCTACAATTTCACAAAGATTTTACTATATTAGCAAACATATATAATAGATTGTAAAGGATAATACCATGTAACATAAAACTTGAAGCTAATTTCTTACGTGTTCCTTAAACCAATTTGGAAAGTACTCCATATCTATGTTGTTAACTTGTAAATCACCAACTTCTTCTAATGCAATACCAAGCATTTCAGCACTGTATTTCCTAGAATAAGTAATAGTGCAAATTATATTGTTGTTAGTTAAAGAAAATTTACATTGAACATAACTATGTGATATCTAAAAATAAATTACCTGATATATTGTTCAATCTCTTCACAATTACTCATAATGAATTGGTGAGCCTTTTGTAGCTCATCATCTCTCAATATTAGCCCAGACTTGATGATCCCAAATGGGCGTGTTCTCATTGAAAAAACAGATAATTCATTCGTTTCACCATGTTGGACTCCATCATAGTTCCTGTGCTGTCTATTATATCGTGTTTCAATTCCATGAAGATACTTCGACATAAAAGTTAAACTTTCTTTGACAATGTATCCTTGTGATATTGAACCTTCAGGGTGAGCTCTATTACGTACAAAGCCTTTAAGGGTCCCCAAGTACCTGAGATAGACAAAAAGTAACAAAAATAACTCATTTAGTTTACATGTGCTTATTTATATATATTCTTATATAAAAATTAACTAGCTATAAATTTAAAATTTTCATTTACCTTTCAATTGGATACATCCAACGAGATTGAACAGGCACAGCAATCATAGCCTCTCGAGGTAAATGAACAGCCAAATGTACCATGATAGTAAAAAACGCAGGTGGGTATATCTTCTCTAATTTACACAAGATCAAAGGTATATTCTTTTCTAGCCTTTCAACATCATGTACCTTCAATGTCTTTGAACATAATTCTCTAAAAAATTCACCCAACTCATACAAAGCATCAGTTACCTCCTTGTTTAGAGAACCACGTATTCCGACTGGAATTAGTCGTTGAAGTAGAACATGACAATCATGTGATTTCAAACCCGATATCTTTTTCTCTCTTACACATCTTGTGATATTTGCAGCATAACCATCAGGAAATTTAACTGATTTTAGAAACTCATAAAATTCATTCTTTTCTCTAGAGGACATGGTATAACAAGCAATTGGCTTTATAGGTTTGTTGTCACGAGGACGTATTTTGATGTGCAACTCTTTTCTAATTCCCCAGTCACGTAAATCTTCACGTGCATTTTCTGTATCTTTTGTTTTTCCCTTAATATCAAGTAACGTCCCCAATACATTATCACATATGTTTTTCTCAATGTGCATCACATCAAGATTGTGTCTGATCAATAGTTTATGCTAATAAGGTAACTCAAAGAAGATGCTCTTCTTAACCCAATTAGCTTGATTATCCATGTTGCGCTTTCTTTTTCTACTGATTGTTGGGTGTTTTCCAGGTTTGTCAAATCCATCGGGCAAACCTTCTAACCAATTTAGAACATCACTCCCACTTAATTCCCTAGGTTTAGATCTATGCTCTTCCGCTCCATTGAAAGCATTTTTGTTTTTACGCCAAGAATGATTTTTAGCCAAAAAGCACCGGTGTCCCATATAACAAGTTTTCGATCTTATTCTTGTGGAGCAAGTTTGGTTGAAACAACAAGGACATGCCATATAACCACTTGTCATCCATCCCGAAATAGAACCATATCCAGGAAAATCACTGATCGTCCACAAAATTGCTGCATGCATTTGAAATTTTTCTTGGCCATGTGCATCATATGTCTCAACACCTATCTCCCATAATTCTTTCAACTCATCAATCAAGGGCCTTAAGTACACATCAATGTCTTTTCCAGGACACCGTGGACCAGGTATAAGCATAGACATCATAAGAAATTCCTCTTTCATAAACTCATATGAAGGCAAGTTATAAGCCACAAGTATAACAGGCCACATGCTATATGAGTTACCTAAATTCGACCATGGAGTAAAACCATCAGTAGCTAACCCCAATTTGACATTTCTCGGATCTTGAGCAAACTGAGGATATTGTTCGTCAAAGTGCTTCCAAGCCTTAGAATCACCTGGATGCCTCATACTTTCAGCCTCATCTTGTCGTTTTTCCTTGTGCCACCGCATATTTGATGCTGTTTCCTTAGACATGAATAGTCTTTGTAATCTTTTTTTCAAAGGGAAGTACCTTAAGGTTTTGTGAGGTACTTTATGTCCCTTACCATCATCAAACTTCCATCTTGGTTCAGCACAAATTGGGCACTTATCTTTGTTTTCATTCTCTTTATAGAATAGTGCACAATCATATTTACATGCATCAATCTCCTCGTATCCTAATCCCATCTCCTCGAGAATTTTCATAGCACCATAAAGTGATGAAGGAAGATTGTTACCTTCAGGTAGGATACTTTTCAAAAACTCAAGCAACATAGTGAAACTTTTATTACTCCATTTATTAGTGACTTTAATATGAAGTAATTTAACCACCACAGATAACAACGATTTCTTACATCCTTCATACAATTCACATTTTGCATTTTCTAACAATTTACTATAGCTTTCGGTTTGCTCTTCAAACTGACGCACTCCACAGATATCATCCAATAATCCATTTAAATCATCATCCAAAGAGGGTGTATCCACATTGAACTCGTTGTCAACACCTGGCTCATATCCATTATTCTCATTATCATTGGATGTAGGGACTCCCTCACCATGGAATATCCAATTAGGATAATTAAAAGAGAAACCATTGACATGTAAATGAGATTTAACTTCTTCAAGAGTTTTGAATCTTGTATTGTTGCAAAAGCGACAGGGACAATGAATTAGATTATCTGGTCCCATCACATTTTCTTTTGCAAAATTAAGAAATGACTGAACTCCTGTAATATATGAATCAGAAAAGGTATTTCTCTCATTTGTCCAACTTTTGTCCATGTTTTGTACCTATATATAACCTATTGATATAAATTATTAAGACTCAGAAAACCAAAAACAACAAAACACATGGAGAAAATTTTAAATTTTCTTTCATAAAAAAATGCTAAATGATACAGATGGAAATAGAATATAAGAATAAAAAGAAAAAAAATAGACTTACTGATATGAGGGATTATGTGCTTGTTCCTTGTCCAGATATGTTTATCCTATTAACAAAATATTGACATTTTTGAGTTAATTAATAAAAATATTGTAGTATGTACATATATAAAACAATAGATCACAACCATAGTCAAATGGGTAAAAAGAATTACAAAATAAACTTACTGATATGAGGGACTCTGTGCTTATTTCTTATCCAGATACTTTTACCCTATTAATAAAATATCAACATTTATGACTTCATGAGAAATATTATAGTAAAAACAATAAGATTTTAATATCACATTATATATTACACAATTTAAGAAAAGAAGGTCATTTTAAGATTATAAAAGTCCAACAGAAAATAAAACATATGCCGAAAACATAATCAACAAAAAATGATTCTTTGTTAAATCATTTGTTTTAAATATAGTTTTCAGGCTTTTCGCAATTTATTACATCCTTTCTTTATTATCAAAATCAGATGGTGTATGATATATTCATCATCTTTAGGCAAAAAATATTCAAACGTGGGGTAGTGACTCCAAATCTCAATCGAATACGATTTAAAAAACTGAAAATAATGCTTTCATTAAGTGAAAAATGATAACTTGCATTAGATTGCACAATCAAACTCATAAAGAAACCAAAAAAGGAGAATATAAAAATCAAATATTGTGTTGGATATATTTAAGACTTAAAAATTTGAAAACTACGACCACCGCGTCATGTTTCAACTAACATTAAAGCCAACAAGAAGACTATATATATATATATTTTCCAGTTTAAACATTCCCAACACAACATGAAAAATCCAACCCACTCATCAATTCACTCAAGAACAATAATTAACTGTTAAGTTTACACAAATTAAAGAAAAAAATGAAAGAAAATCTCAGTTAACCTCCTTTTTAGATTTAGAGAAAGAGTCAACCCAAAACATTCCAATTAAATTGCTGTTGAAGAAAAAGGTAGATTGGTGCCTTGTTTCTACTCTTGACTCTTTAATTAACAGAAACATAAATGTTTACATAAAACAAAACAAATATAGAAGAATGGAATATTGAAACCAAAACAAAACCAATATCCTGGGTTTTATACAGATATTGAGAAATTAATGTTCCTAAGAGAAAATAACAAGAAAGAATTTTCTCCCAATTGGACTGTTGAAAATATCCACCTATACCAAATAATTGAAAATCTTGATTTTCTTTCCGTCAGCTCTATAAACCACGAACACTAAAACCTGAACCTGAAAAAGATTTTCTTTTTCTTTCCCTCAACTCTATAAACCCAGAACACTAAAACCTGAACCTCAAAAAGATTTTCTTTTTCTTTCCCTCAATTGTGTAGACCCAGAACACTAAAATCTGAACTTCAGAAAAACTAAAACACTACTGATAAACATCATCACCGTAATACAAAACACAAAGAAGAGTAAAACCAAACCTGGGGGTCACATTTACGAAAACATAAAACTGAATTTTTTGCTACTTTTTGTCGAAATGCTTTCCGATAGAGAAAAAAACCATACTCAAACTATGATTTAGACGATATGAAGGAAAAACATCAAAATAGCAAAGAACTTACCTCAACAATAATGTCGATCCACTAAAAATTAGCTTCAAAATCTTGAGATTACTGCTACAAGAAAATGAATATCAAAGTTAGGGTTCAAAAATTACAAATAATGAAGCAAAATGAATGAAATAGAAGGAAACCCATAAGAAGCTGAGGTGATTTCGGGGAAAACATACAAGAGAAATGGTGTTGAAGAAATGAAAAACCCACATTGAGAATGACGATGGAGTCTAGAAGATTTGTGTGATAAAAGTTATATGTTAGAAATTACACAAAATTACGTAGTTTTGATTAGTAGGAAAATTAAAAGTTTTTAAATCTCTCATATAATTGTGTAGGAAAATGTTGGAGGGAATTGATTTGGCCCATCCTGTTTTTCAAAATTAAATCACAGACCCACCTAATGATCATGAAATATTACTGACCTGAGAATTCTACCCCTCTACCTATATGAGCAACTACAGTATTTATAATGTATTTATTCATCGGTCAGTGGAAGGTGTTGCTTTTCTTGCTAGTGTCATCACAGGTTTATATTTGTTATTAGACCTATCACAAGGAAACCTTGTGCAAAAAATACATTTTATTTGTGAGTTATCGCCTTCGTGACCTCGATTTTGTCCACATACTGACAGCTATACTAATAGCTTTTTACATCTCAAAGATCATCAGCAAAACAAAACTATAAACCTATCATAAGAGTCAAACAAGAAAATGAGTGATTGTTTTGAAATGATTGCCTTTTTGACATAAATCACCCTTAATGAACAAATCAACCATATTGTTTATGTAAATTGAAGAGGCCGATAAATGTCATATTAATGCGATACACAATGGTGGATTCATACACCAGATTCAGGGTCTATTCTTTGAAGATGAAGATAAGCTCGATTACGTAAAAAATTGTCAATTAACATTTATAAATAAGAAGCAAACAAGTAATAAAATTTAGGTAATAAGAGAAAACTTACTTGGTGAGAAAGATCAAATTCTGACAATATGACCTCAGCAGCCTTCAGAGTTTTATCAATGTTTTCATGAGCTCTCCTAATGGCATGTGTTCTAATCTACAAAAGTGAGATTGAAGTCTTGTTAAGAAACTACAAGAGGGTATAAGGAGCATTCAAGTAAATTTCATAATTGCAGGTTCCCATCTGCTGCAATAAAACAGGGGATATTTAAAAAAAAATAATCTGAACATATTCCAGCAAAACCTGAAAATTAGTAAGCAAAACTGACACAAAATATTGACTCACAGGGTCAATTAGCTACTGAATACTAATAGCCAAGCTCATTTTGCTTATATTTGTAATTATTATCAATGTAATCAAGAACACAACAAAAGGCAAATTCATTAAATCCCAAAACTTTTTATCTAGGAGTTAATCATGGGCAGCAATAAAATGCAATAGTTGACCCTCCATTAAATGACACTACTAGTATACCAATTAGGAGACTGCATATTCTCGTGGAGCTTTCTTCAAATGAATAGATAAAAGTAAGGGTGTAATTCCAAAAAGGCCATCTTAAAAATTAGGAATTTCCTGTAGGCTTCCAAAAAGGAAACTGATAATCTATATAGTATCATCCAACAACATTGTCTATAGAGTGACATAAATATTCAGAATATGGGGAATTTAATTCAGATACATTTTGTAGATAAATATGATTTTATTGGCTTTTAAAGTTAATGAGAAAAGTAGAATATATAGAAACAAAATTATGGGGGCAATTAATACAGTATTTCATACATAATTATGGGGGCAACAACACACTTCTTAAGTATTCAACTCCAAGATCTATATGCCCTAGTTACCCAATAACCCCCAAACTCCAAAGTGCCCTCATGTTGAAAACAAGATGAAGGATGCTATATGTGAAAATGCAGATGTGATTATTCTCCAATGATGGTCCTCCATAGCTGTTTCATAACTCAAACCCACATGTGAATAACCAATGCCCTTTTTCTGAATTATGAACCAAATCAAATGCATATTCCAATTATACAACTTGTAGCTGGCTTTTCCCAACAATTCGTAGCCAAAGAAACACCAATATCCAGAGCCAAGTAGTTAATGAATTGATAGGGAAGATCAATAGAAAACTCACTTTCAAGATTTCACAAAATTAGCTCCAACCCAGAATTGCTTCTTCAGAAATTCAGTAATTAAGCATAAAAAATAAAATAGTTTAAATTAAGAGGAATAGAGTTGGATGTTAGAGGAAATCACTCACAGATTTTCAAAAAGATTTATAACCTTTGGAGCATGTTCCTATAATCTTTTCCTTGAGAGAACATACACTACTGAAAACAGCTTTACAAGAAAATTTAAAAGTCAACCAGCTTTATCAAGACAACCTTAATCAAAAAACTAAAACCATACACACAAATCGAAGATCAGAACTGAAAATACAATCTTTTCAAAATTGCTCAGAAAACAAATAAAACATAAAACGCAACAAATAAGTCGATAGAAACACTTTTTGCCCAAAAGGATAAAATCGAAGAAGAAGAAGAAGAAGAACCTGGCTAAGAGCGAGCGGTCTATGTACCTTCTTCTATCATCCCTGCAAAACCGATATCGGATTCACAACAAATTACTACTGTTATTTAGCTAAAATGAAAATCCAGAAATAGTTCATGAGAAAAGTGCGTGATGAAGAGATAGAAATCACACCTGAGAAAGACGACGTTGGATTTCACCTGAGATTTGCCGGATTTCTCGTCGGATTTTACATATAGAAAGCGAAATTTAGGGTTTAGACAGAGAAATTGAGGCCTAAGTGAACAGTGAAAGTGAGGAGTGAGAAATCAGATATTGGAGCTACATTCTAAGTGATTCAGCGATACTACGTCGTTTTGATGTAAAAAGAAAAATGAAATTCCTTTTGTGATAAGTAATAAAGAAATATTGGAGGGAATTTTTGGTGGGGAATCTGGGATACCCGGGAAATTTTTTTTTTTAACATTTAGTGAGAAATTATTTTTCTCACATTAGGTTGTTTAAGTTATCGTGAGGAAAAATAGTTCTTTTTGTGAGAAAAATCATATTTTCTCACAATAACTTATCCCAATTATGAGAAAATTGAAGTTTGTTACAAAAAACACTACTTAATATGACAAATTCATAATTACTCACAATACCATGTTAATATGTGATAAAATTGAATTTTCTCATAAATATTTTGTCATAATAAATGAATTTTTTTGTAGTGGTCCAGACCAATTGCATCTTTGGCCCAATCAAAACAAGCCCAAACAATATTTATTAGCCCAAAGATTAAAGCCCATAATTAACATAGGGTTTTATATTTTTAATAAGAAACTCTCTGCACAAATTTTTGGCATATATTTTTGAGGCGGCAGGTTCATCAAGCTTGTGATCGGATGGTCATTTGTGGTTGGATTTTGATGAAATTTTAACAACACGTTCCCAACACATCTATCTTGAATCTGAACGGTGGAGATCGGATTTGGAGCACTATAGGTCAGTTTTTACGTGTGAACAGTAATTCGGATTTTGGCATACTTTGTGTTCTTATTATTTTGCGATTCTTGTTTGATATATTTGGAGAATCGGTTTGTTCGGATTTATAATTGTTATTGTTAGTGTTGGAACTATTGTATTTGTGCCTCGTGTTATAGTGGAGATTTATTTTGGGTCTCAAAGGCCCCGTAGTTTTTACTTTTCAATTTGAAGGGGTTTTACACATTAAAATCGCGTGTCTCTATTGTTGTTGGTTGATTTGATTGTTTTATATCCGTTGACACATTTAGTAAATTACTTGGTTGAATATTTGCTGGGCATTTGAAAAGAAGAAGCTTGATTTCCGCTGCGTGTATTCGCTTTGTTTGATATCCCTTTCCCAACACAGGAGACTATTTTTCCTCTGTGAAATCCTTTCCTCAGTAATACCTTATCCTCCGAAATCCTCGTACCTTATTCTC
Organism: Lantana camara; assembly: GCA_037501455.1. NCBI lineage: Eukaryota > Viridiplantae > Streptophyta > Magnoliopsida > Lamiales > Verbenaceae > Lantana > Lantana camara. The sequence continues at coordinate 5,875,428 of CM074855.1, read as the reverse complement.
TGAAATCATTTCCTCAGTAATACCTTATTCTCTTAAATCATTTCCGAAATCCTCGTACCTTATTCTCTTAAATCATTTCCTCAGTAATACCTTATTCTCCCAAATCCTCGTACAAAAAGAGGGTTTATATCGCAGTTTCAGGAGACTATTTTTCCTCATTCATACCTTATTCTCTGAAACTCTTGTACAAAAAGCGGGTTGAATCTCACTCCAACCTCGTTTTATAAAGAACACCCAAAATTTTCACATCTCACCCATATACATATTAACAGAGAAAAATATGGGACTTGCTCAAGATGCCCATAACGTTCATATCGTAGGTTCAGGAGACCAAACAATAGTCCTAGCCCATGGATTTGGCACAGATCAATCTTCATGGAAGTACCTCGTACCACATTTGGTTGATGAATACAAAGGTGTATCATACGATATTATGGGAGCTGGAACCACCAATCCAGATTACTTTGACTTTGAAAGGTATTCAACATTTGAGGGTTTTGCCTTTGATGTGATTGCAATCCTGGAAGAAATTGGAGTGCAGTCATGTATCTATGTTGGCCACTCTGTGTCGGCTATGATTGGAGTAATGGCATCTATTATGACTTTATGAGGCCAGATCTTTTTACTAAATTTATCACCATTTCAGCTTCTCCCAGGTTTGAAGTTCTTTTTGTCCTTTGAATTCTAAATTTTCCTACTCCGAGTTGCTTTTTGGATCATATCTACCTAATTGAGAGTTCTTAAAGAAAGAAAAATTTAGGTATAAGAATTAAGAGATAAGATAGAATCTTATTGGATTGAGAGAATTTATAAAAAAAAAAAAAACATTAAGAAAAGAAATAAAAAAGTCAAAATACTAATCTTGTTTAATTAGTTGAGAAATTGGTGATGAAATTAGTTTCTTCACTTCTCTTTCACGGGAGAGAAAGATAAAGCACGAGTTGTAATGCAGCAACGATGGATAAAACATCGTTTTTACTTTATATATATTTTTTCACTTGAATAGAATAAAAATGAGTTTCTTATTTCTTGTATATTTCCTCACCTATGCTTATCTTTAAATTAGTTTCCTTTTTTCTTCTAACTAGAAGGTAATTTAAATTTTAAACCCATTTTTTTTCCTTCTCTATCATTCTTTTCAATTCCCTGATAAATTCAACCGAACAGACTGAAACGAAATAAAAATATTAAAATTTAAAATATATTTTGATGTATTTATTGGTCAAATCATGTATACATCGTACCATAGCTACTTGTTCTTGCTGCTATATTCTTAACTGAGTTATTTACACCATACCCCCTATGTTAGGTAAAATGGGCAAGAAAAACCCTGTGTTACAAATATTAACACAGGGAACCCTGTGTTTTCAAAATATTTGCATACTGAACCCTGAAAATTTTTAATATTGGTAGAACACTAATTTTATCTATTTTTTGGATGCGAAATAACTAATTTAACCTTTTATATTATGATATACATCATTTTAAATCTCTTTATATACAATTTTGTATATTTGTTTATACGGTTCTTCATGCAATTTTTATTTTGTATAGGGTTTCGGTGCATGTAAAAAAAGGGGTTTCGGTGCATATAAAAAAATATTGAACAATATAGAGAGATTTAAGATGATGTATATCATAATAGAAAAGGTTAAATTAGTTATTTCGCATCCAATAAATAGAGAAAATTAGTGATCTACCAATATTAAAAATTTTCAGGGTTCAGCATGCAAATATTTTGAAAACATTGGGTTCCCTGTGTTAATATTTGTAACACAAGGTTTTTCTTGCCCATTTCACCTAACACAGGGGGTATGGTGTAAATAACTCATTCTTAATTTAATCACATAAAAAAGGTGTATTCTTACCGCGTGTAGCCTACGCCCTACAGCCTTCATCCAAGTTTTGAAAATGTAATGAGAAAAGGACTCACCAGAATCCTGAACTAGTTTCCAAGTTCCAACAAAGAAAATAAAAGAATTATCTATTTAGTTTTAGTTACTCGAAATATAGTTTTATTATTTCATTCGCCTTTGAATAAACAGTGATTTATGTTTATTTAATCTTGTCGAACCTACTCTTATCTTTTTATTATTATTTAATTACGTATTAAAACTAAAACATATTTTACAATTATATGTAAATTATTACAAAATTTATAATGTATAAATAAAATAAAATAAATAATACTATATGTAAAAAAATAAGTAAGATAACAAAAAGTATAGGATGAGAGAACAAAAAAAAGAAAAGAGAATGAATTAAAATAGCATAAGAGAAAATCTTAAACGTTCGGTGAATCGAAAGAAACTAAATAAATAATGAAAAACCAAAATAATTAATAGGAGTTATTAATGCACGTCTTTTGCGGTGCTCCTTTTGTTTTTGCAACTCCTTGGTTCAAGCTACTCTTGCGTGCTATATTCTTTATTTAATTACATAAAGTAATTAAATAAAGGTGTATTATAATTTAAATTGTTTATCGTAGTCATACGGTTCATGAGTCATAAAATTTGGGTTTAAGTTCAAGTGCGAGATAAAAAAATTCTAACTCGGCCTATTTGTCTCAACTTCAAAGAATTATCTATTTAGTGTTAGTTACACCAAAATAAAATTTTATTATCTCATTTAATTATAAATAAACAACGATTTATGCTCATTTAATCTTATCATATCTACCTTACCTTTTTATTGTTATTATATTACATATTAAAATATGTTTGATACATTACCTTTAAAAAAGTTACGAAGTTTATGATAAATTAATACTATATTAGTAGAAAAATAATTAAGATAATAAAATCTACAAAATATATGGAGAAAGGCAAAGATAATATATATAAAAAATAGAAAAAATGAAATGGGCTGAAAAAAACAAGGAAAATTGAAGTTGCGTGAAAGAAATAATGAGAAGAAATAAGGAGATAAGATAAGAACTAAAACGTAATTAAACCGAATGAAAATATTAATAATAATAAAATAAAGAAGAGTTCAAAATACTAAAATAATCAATGAGGCTTATTAATGCACGCCTTTAGCTGTGTTTCTTGCTTTTGTAACTCTTTAGATTAAGCTAATTCATAGTTTTTCAAACCCTTTTAATCGATGTTGTGTAATCTGTAGGGGAAATGGTTACAAAGTTATCAACTTGTGACATTCTATTCTTTTTGAACCCTTGATTTGTGAATTATTCTTATGCAATTTCTCTTATTGGATCATAACTAGTTGAGTGAGAGTACTTAATTATAAACAAAGTATCTTATATACTCTTCAGGAAAAAGTGAAGAAAGAAAAATTTTATACATGAGAGATCACATTGAATTTTTCATTATTGATAAGGGGAAAATCGGGGAGCATGACCGGGCACCAGATGTCACTACCACGCGGCAGCCTGTGCCACGTCAGCGCTCCGCTACCAAGCCACATAGGCAACCACCGACCCAACACTTGGCCGAAGATCACCTCATGCCATAGCCAGACGGCAGTCTCCCGCGACCTAGGGTCTCCTTTCGACCCAGAGAGGTGCGACCCAGCGGAGGTCCGACCCAATCGCTATCAGACAATCGCATTCAATGCAAGCACCACCTACCGTTGGCCGCATTAATTGCAGCTGCGTCCAGTACAGTGTCAGGCATCCTGGCAGGAGCAGGCGGGCAGTGCTTTAGCTGGAAAAGCACTGTTCCTGCCAGGAGCCATCGTTCTATTCTCCCAACCAGATCCACACTTTCTGGGAGGTGTACTTGCACCCACGGAGTCCATCTCCACCCTATAAAAACCTCACCCCATGACCATCAAAGGTAAGCCTCCTACGCACACAAAACTCTTCCTGTCCTCTTACGACCCAGAGCTTTTTGCTGACTTGAGCGTCGGAGTACCAAAACGGGTCCAACCCCCATCCTTCCCCGTCTTGGCCTCTGAGCGTACGTTTGCTTAATCTTTCAGCTAAGGAAAGCATCAGAGTTCTCCCCCTCATATAAAATATCTTGGGTGATTGGGAGTCCTAATCGACAGTCCAGCACATAGCCCAGATTTCGACACCATCAATTATAATGGATGGTTACTCTTGAACTCTCTTGATTGGGGAATTTAGAAAAGATAAAAAAAATATTAAGGAAAAATATTCAAGAAGTTGTAGCTGACACTTATATCTTACAATTATTTTTTTTAGGTATTTAAACGACTCTAATTACTACGGTGGATTCGAAGAAGAAGATATTCACCAGTTATTCAAGGCCATGGAATCAAATTACATGGCTTGGAGTAATGGGTTCGCACCCTTATTAGTCGGAGGTGACATGGAATCAGTTGTAGTACAGGAATTTAGCAGAACTTTATTCAATATGCGACCAGACATTGCTTTGAGCATAGCAAAAACCATATTCTACAGCGACATGAGGCCACTTCTCGGACGTGTCACTGTGCCCTGTCACATAATACAAAGCATGAAAGATCTAGCCGTGCCAGTGGTGGTTTCTGAATACCTCCATCAAAATTTCGGCGGCAACTCCATCGTCGAGGTTATGTCAACCGAAGGACATTTGCCGCAGTTGAGCTCGCCCGATGTGGTGGTTCCCATCGTGCTTAGGCATATTCGTTATAATATTGAAGTCTGATTATTCCTCATGTTGTAGTTGTCTTGTTTAATAGTTTTGAAGTGCTTAGATGGTGTGTTAACTCTATTCCTCATGTTGTAGTTGTCTTGTTTAATAGTTTTGAAGTGCTTAGATGGTGTGTTAGCTCTATTCCTAAGTGCCTGGTGTCACTTTTTCCTTTTGTAAATTATCTTAATATTTGTGAAATGGTTTCTATTATACATGTTATTCAGTATGCCAGTAGGGGGGTCTATTTAAAAGAGTATTGTTCTTTTGATCTCGTTTTAGTATAGGGCACTAAGGTTGATATATTCACTCTCTTTCAATTTATTGGTAATCTTTGTGATGAAGGTAAGGAGGGCGTATCTTTCTCTCTTTTTATTTTATTTTATTTTTTTTCAATTCTTTATTGACAAAGTACTAATAGATATTTCTAACCCTATATCCTCGGACCAATCGGGGTTGGTTCAAGTAGTTAATGTGTTCATTCTCCAAAGTTTTGTATTTCTTTAATTTAGTAAAGAAGACAAGAGAGAAAAAAATAAGTTAACTCCAATAAAGTATAGTGCAAATAAAGTCCATTCAATAGAATATAGTGCAAAAGACTGGTTGATTCCATTATATCCACGAAAAACAAATAGAAAGGGAACAAAACAAACAAACAAAATAATTAACGAATATTCAACAACTAACTAAGAACAACTAATATTTAACAATTAAGTATACAAATTTAAGAATATGGACTTATAAATCGATGAAAGGGAAAATGCCTAGCCAGGATACTGGATTCAGTTCATTCAAATAAATTGACATCAATTTGCTTAATTTCTCTAATGGTATAAACACTCAAATCAATCTTGTTTGTACTTTATTTTTTGAATAAGCTAGAGAAGATAATAAAATTTATAAATTATGTGGAGAAAGATAAAGATAAAATTATTGGGTGTGAGAAAAAAATTGAAGTTGGGCAAAAGAAATGATGAGAAGAAATAAGGAGATAAGATAAGAATTAAAACGTAACTAAATCGAAAAAAATTAGTCAAGAGTTGATGCCGAAAGGTCATGAAAAGGAAAGCACTACAAAAAAAACTATTTTTTGTGACAATTTGTTGTGACGAAAAATAATAGCGTCATAATAGATTACACTATAGCGACGATATATAAGTTTGTCACCATAAAATAAACTTTAAGAGACAAATTCTTATATGTCACGAAAGACTTTATTTTATATGACAAAATTTAATACTCGTCACAAAATACTCAGACATTTGTCACGCTAAATGGTACAATGTACGGTGACAAATTATTTAACCTTTTGTGACGAAATGTTTTGCCACTTATCTATCATATATATGACAAATTTAATATTCGTCACAAAATATTCAAACATATGTCATACTAAATGGTACAATGTACGGTGACAAATTATTTAACCTTTTGTGACGAAATACTTTATCACTTGTGTATCATATATATGACAAATTTTAGGTTTGTCACAAGAAATTATTTTGTCGCTACAAAAAATAATATCATCATATAAAGTATTGTTATTTTATAAGTTATTTGCATGTGGCAACTTATAATAGTCACTATAAAATTATGGTATCATGACAAGTTTTTTATTGTCACAATAGGTCATTTATGGTGACAAAATTAATTATTGTCATGTGAAATATTTTTGTTTTATATAAATTTTTAATTGTGGCAAGTTCTTATTGTTACCATAGAAATATAATGTTATGATAAATGATTGGTTGTCACAATAATTAATTTTGTCGGGACAAAATGTAATATTGTCATATAAAAATTTATTATTTTAAAAATTATTTTGTTACGATATATTCATATTGTCATAATAGAAATATGTTATGTGATAATATATTTATTGTCAATACAATATTTTATATAACTTTAAGTATATAAATTATTAATTAAAACCTAAAAGTATATAAGCTAACAATTTTAATACAATATCTCCATAAATATGATTATACTTAATTTAAATAATTATATATGTTATATTTTATATTTTAAAATAATAACACAAAAATATTTAAATAATTAATTGAAATAAGTGTATGAATATATTCCATTGTTACTAAATATATTAAAAGACATAATATTAACATGAAAGAAGTTGTCCAAATTGGTTTAGGCGGCAATATTCTATGCTGGAGACCCAAGTTCGATTCCCAACTAACGAAATTAATAAAAAGAATTAATTCTCGTGTTAACTCGTACTTGGCTCGATGGATTCGGTGCTGGCTCGTCTGAGGGGTGGGTGTGGTTCGTGCCAGGGTGGTTCGAGTCTCACACAAATAAAATTTTTAATTTTTTTTATTTAATTATTTTGCGACAAAATATGATGTGGTGACAAATATGTTTGTCACACGAGGTGCCCAGCTGACATGACAGTAGTGACAAATATATGACTATGATGACGATAAGTGTCAAATATGTGACAAAAAGTTTGTCACAATAGAACATGATATTGTGACAAAAACATTTGTCATAATAAGTAATCATTTGACCGAGCCTTTAGTGACAAAATCGAATTGCTGTGACAATACATATATATTGTTATGGCAATAAGTTTGTCACAAGAATGAAGTTTTTCGTGACAAAAGTACGTTTGTACAAACCTATTGTGACGAACGTAGCAATTGTCGTCTGGGACTTTATATAACGGGCCTATTGCGACGACGATTGTGACAAAAATAATCGTCACAATAGATCTATTGTGACAAAATTGTCATGCATTGCGACAAATTATTTTATCACAAAAAAGTGTTTTTTTTGTAGTGAAGCCATGCAAAGATTAAAAGATACATGACGATGATGGACTCAATGACTAATGAAGAGTTGGACAGTTCCAATCCGAAGCCGATGAATGAATCTCGAATCATGCGCATTGCTAGAGGGTGCGGTCGTCCTGTGAGGGATGTAATGGAAATGTTGGAAGAGTACAAGCGTCTTGCTAAGGTTTGGAGCAAAATGAAGGGACTTAAGATTCCAAAGAAGGGAGAAATGAGTGCTTTGTCAAGAAACATGAATGCACAACACATGAGTAAAGTGCTTCCTCCTCATATGTTGAAGCAGATAGGTGGAATGGGTAGTTTGCAAAGCTTGATGAAGCAAATGGGTTCTGCTAAGGACATGATGGGTATGATCGGAGGTGGCGAAAAGTAGACATTTTCTTATCCTCATGAAACTTTAGTGCAAAAACAAACACAAGTTAGTTCATAAATCATGACCAAGATTTTGTTGGAGTTGTAGACCATCTGGAATGCATCCTCCAATTGTCCCCTTATTATATATATCTCGTACAGATTGGGATGTGCAAGAGTTGATCATCAATTGCCTGCATCATGTTTTAGCTTTTATTTTCTTGTAGAATGAAGTAGCATCAGCAAGAATTGTGAATTATTGGGAGTGGTGGTAGTGGAAAAGGTTATTAAAAATTCATTGCAATGAGAACAAAAGCTGAAGCATTGGTTCCCTAATGTTCAAGAGCTTTATTAAAATTAAAAAAAAAAAAATCGAAAAAAATTAATAATAAAATAAACAGATGTGGACATAGTGATACAGACACGAGGATAAATTTTTTTAAAAATTTAAGACACGAAACTGCTCGATACGGCTATATTCTATATAAATAAATAAATATATTTTATATTAAAATAAAATTTTTCATAAGTATAAACTATGTAAAATATAATATTTATAAAAGTATATTGTATTAAGAACTCAAATAAATTTCATTATATCAGTTTTCTCCAAAAAAATCTAAAAATATTAATAAACACATAAAAAACTTTGTATAATTATAAACAAGAAATGTATAAACTAGATTAAAAGAATCAATACATTTAAACAAAAAAACTTAATTTTTTCACACTCAGGAAAAAGAAAACTCAAATTTTAAACACAAATTTTTTTTTTTTTTTTTTTTGCTTAATCAAAATCAATTAATTTTATAATTCATAGAATTTTGAGACATAATTACAATTAAAATGTTTATACAAATGAAAATTATGATGAGAATCTTGAAAATTGAAAGAACTTAGATTGGATCTTCCAAAAAAAGCATTGGGATTTTCTTGTAGTCGGGTCGGCCCACTAGCCTAATAATTCACATCAATTATTAAACAACCAAGATAATTTAACAAACATGAGTGATCAAGTTGACTGTGTTGAAAGCCAATTGTAGTTCAACCAATTAGTTCAGATTCTTTTTTTTCTTCCAATAATTTTGGGTTCGAATTCTTCTAGCTAATTTAGGAGTGTATGTAAAAAGAAAATATTTAATTAAAAAAAAAAGTTGTGCCTTAAAAAGAGAAAAATATGACAAAAATAAAAAATAGAAAGAATAAATAAAAGTCATGGCATCGCCTGATGGCTTCAACCTTCAGGTTTTGAGCATGAATAACACAACTCAACAAAGCATCATATGAAATTATTTGGAGAAATTCGATCACTACAAATATTAAAAGTTTAAAAGGACAGCTAAAGTTGTGCCGACCAAACTTTAATATTACCAAATTCAAATAAAGAAAAAAAGAAATCTCCATCAGGACTATTATTAAAAATGAAACTCATTTTATGTGATAGGAGCAGAATTAAAATTTTAAAGAAATAAATATTTTACACTCAAAAAAAAGAAAAAAAAGAGTAAATGCGTAATGACGTGGCACGTACCCGCTGTCGAGTTGGGCCAATCACCTTGCTCCACGTGTGTGATCGAAGGTCATGTCCCGGTCGCGATTCGATCGGAGCTTACCTCTCGACCATCGCGCTCGAAGACCCATTTACCCCACATAAGTTACCGCGTAGATCGCCGACCTGCAGTCGGGCCTCCAGACCGCTACGGGCGACCTAAACCCCTCGACCGGCCAGCGCACTGTTCCACTGGCAGGAAAGTGGCCGACCACGCATTTAATGCACGGTCTTAATGCACCCGAATACATCGCAATGACAGTCGTCGGGGGCAAGGTGTATCCCGGCAAAAATCTCGACTATCCCATTCTCGAGGAAAGAACAACGACCGCGTGCGGTGTGGACCTTGAAGGGAAAGAAGCCCTTCCCAGCGCGATTCATCCCCTCACGATTCGAGTGGAGTATTCAGTCGACTCGGGCCCCATGGGCGAGTCAGTCAAATCCGGAGATCGAATAGAGGGCATATTGTCAGATCGAATGACCTTCGAAATCAGATACCACCCCGTTCAGGTCGATCGGATAGTCGACACAAGACTGAGAGTCAGGGGTCGCATAGCCATTCTCCCAGCCGATCCCGCTCAACTCGGCGAGAGCGGTCTAGATCACCCCGGCGTACACCGTCGATCCCCCGACCAGTCCGACCGTGGAGATATCGCAGCGAGAGAGAAGCTCAGTCTCCGTTTTGTGATTCCATCATCGAGTCCACCACCGACGAAAAGATCCCCGCTGGGTTACCCACGTATAACGGGTCGACCGACCCTGAAAAGCATGTGTCACGTCTCGAGATGCAACTCAGCATGTTCGATCACTCACCTAACATTTGGGCTAAACTCTTTGTCACAACTCTTGATGGCCCGGCTCTGGAATGGTTCTCGAGACTCCCCCCTCGATCCATACCTTCCTATAAGGTCTTGGTGGATCGATTCAAAGCTCAATTATTTGCCATGAAGGGAGACAAGCTACCTCCGACCTACCTTTATACTATTAAACAAGCTCCTAACGAATCACTTCGAGATTTCTTCACTCGCTTTTCACAAGCAGTGGTCAAAACAGAAGAGCCAAGCATCGACCTTTTGAGACCCATTGTTCACAAGGCACTGGTCAACATCGAAGCTGCTCGATATATCTTCTTGCAAAAACCAAAGAATTTGGCCGACATCCAAGCAGCCGCTTGCGATTGGATGCAACTTGAAGAATTGGAGAGTTCTCAGAGGAGTCCGATTCCCAATCGAAAAACAGATGTTAATCGACCCATCAAGCAAGACGTCCGTCCCAAAACCGAGACACCGGCAGGGTCCCCCGCTCGGAAGTACTACACACAGTTGACACGCCCGCTCGATGAAATCTATAATACCATCGACCCAGCTCTTCTGAAAAAACCTAAACCGATGGGAGAAACTCCCAAGACTCGAGAGAGCAACAAGTTCTGCAACTTTCACCAACAGAAGGGGCATAACACTTCCGAGTGCAATGCATTACGCGAGGAGATCGAACGTCTGATCAAGGGAGGTCATCTCTAAGAGTTTGTGAGGAAGATGGATGACAATGCTCGGAATCGAGACCTTCTCGATAGATCGCCCAAGCAAAGACAAATTAACCAAGCCACCGATAGAGCGCGACCCCCATAATCGACCATGTCTCGGTCGGATTGACATGATTTCGGGAGGACCTTCTAGAGGAGATTCAAGGTCCGCTCGGAAAAAGACGTGACGAACAGCTGCTCAGGGCCTCTATGGACCTCGAGAAGTTATGCATGTTCGACCGGAAGACGCTTGGATCAATGAAGAGATAGTATTTAGCGAGAATGATGTAACTGATGTACCGGGACGCTCGAGCGAAACACCTAGTTGTCCTATGGTCGTCACGCTCGACGTCGCCAACTTTGTTGTATCCCGCACCTTGATAGATAATGGAAGTTCAAGCAATATTATCCTTTACTCGACTCTTGTTCGCATGAATTTACATGATAAATTGGTCATAGATCCCATTCGAACCCCTCTTACAGGATTCGGAGGTGCAGAGGTTTACACCAAAGGTCAAGTACGATTGATCACATCCATGGGCTCGTTGCCCCGACGAGCCACACGAGAGGTCGAATATCTCGTCGTCGAGATGCCCTCCGCATACAACATCATCTTCGGTCGACCAGGTCTCATCGATTTTCGAGCAGTCATATCCACTTACCACCAAATGGTAAAATTGTCGACCCCCTCCGGGATTGGGGAATTAAGGTGCGATGTATCGACCGCTTGGAGTTGCTATTCCATCTCATTGGAAAAGCCCAAACCATCCGCAGGGAAACATGTGCCCCCGATTATTGATAACCCCATCATCGAGGATGAGTTCGTAGACCCGGAAGCAATCGATCCAGAAAACCCTAAAAAAATGAGTTCCTCTCATGCCGCAAAAAGAAAGAAACAAGAGGATAAAAAGCTCGAGCCCATAGAAGAGCTTGAAGAAATCCAATTAATTCCGGGACAAACTGAAAAAATTACACGTATTGGGGCCGATCGAAAGGGAAAGTAGCAATGCATGCTCATACAATTTCTCCGAGACAACCTCGATGTATTTGCTTGGAGTGCTTCCGACCTTGTAGGAGTTGACAGGAGAGTGATCGAACACCACCTGAATGTCGACCCATCCTACAAACCGATCAAACAAAAGTTACGGTCTCAAAGCGACTCCCGCAATGCCATCATCGAGGCCGAAGTTCACAAACTCCTCGACGCAAGATACATCATGCCGATCCAGTACGTCGAATGTTTATGCAATGTGGTCCTTGTACCCAAACCAGGAGGAAAATAGAGAATGTGCAATGATTTCACCGACCTAAATAAAGCCTGTCCGATGGATCCCTATCCATTGCCGCGGATCGACCAACAGGTCGACTCCACAGCCGGGTGTGAACGATTGAGCATGATGGACGCTTTCCAAGGCTACTATCAAATCTTCATGGCCATCGAGGATCAACCCAAGACTGCCTTCATAGTTTTCAATGGCATTTACTGCTCCAAGGTTATGCAGGAGCGACGTACCAACGGATGATGAACAAAGTCTTCGAGTCAGAGATCGGAGATACCATCGAAGTGTATGTCGATGACATGCTGATCAAAAGCGAGAAGGCCATCGACCATCTCGACCACTTGAAGAGAGCTTTCAACCTCCTCCGAAGATACAATTTAAAGCTCAACCCAGCTAAGTGTACATTCGGGGTCGACGGTGGTAAATTTCTCGGATACATGGTCAGCCAGAGGGGAATCGCGGCCAACCCCACCAAGATAAAAGTTATTCAACTTCTACCGATCCCCAACTCGATCCGCGACGTACAAAGGCTAGTGGGTCGCATAATATCACTCAATCGATTCATAGCCCGATCCTCAGAAAAGAACTTGCCATTTTTCAAAATCTTACGAAATATCAAGGATTTTGAATGGACTCCAGAATGCGACCAAACTCTCGAGGATCTAAAAAAGTACCTGACCTCCCCACCTCTACTTGCTAAACCGATCGATGGGGAAACCCTGTATTTATATCTAGCCTTGTCGAAGGAGACAATTAGCTCGGTACTGGTTACCGTTCGAGACCGGAAACATCTCCCTGTGTACTACGTGGGTAAAATTCTGTTAGGAATAGTGCCCTAGAAAGCCGATTCGAAGTAATCCGTTTTGGGACTTTTCTAGTATCACAGACAATCTTTGAATAATATGCGATTGATTAATATCATAGGCAAACACTTCTTTATATGCTCTTGTTTGGTATGCGTTTACTTTAGCTGTGCATGTATGAGAACTCCCCTAATCCTGATGACTTTAGGACTCTACCATTTAGGTGAAATGGTTCATGAAACGAGCCCTATATCACATAAGTCATGATTAGTAAAATACTCCAAGCCGATGAGTCCTACAGACAGTGGGAGTGTCAACCTGACTCCTCTAAGGCTTGCTTGTGGGATCACGCCCTTAAGAAGGACCACCTTGTTTCATGGAGGTGCAAAGTGTATAGTTGATATGTGCGTGATACATGAGGGTGCTTACTTTAATAAGTAAGTTCACTGAGGTGCCCCGTGTGAGAACATTCCTAAATGGGAAAGGAAGTTTCTATTTCAGGAAATGGAAACTTCCAGATTAGAAAATATCTCACGAGTCATTGATGTGATTAATTGATCCTTAGACTTGAGGTTCCATGACACTTTATGAGTTAACTCTGTAGTCTTTGGTATAAGCTTTAAAAGGTGTCGCCTTAGACAACTGATTCAAGGCTTATACTGGGGCTGCCCAAGTGATTCATGAAAGTGAATGAGAATCAAGAAAGGACCTACACTTGCATTTGCAAGGTGATCTCTTATTGTGTAAGTCATTCATATGCCATATGGAGTCCTTGGCCAAGGCAGTAGATCAAGACATCAAGAAAAGGGTTTCTTGGATTGAGATCAAATGGATATGAAATGCACTTAGCTTTAAGACCGGATTATTAGGGTTCTAATTATTCCCTTACCCTAGATCTTGGTTGAGAGATAGTAAGTAGGAGGATTGTATCTCACATAAATCAATGACTTAAAGGTTCTATCGAATCCGAACATTCCAATTCAGCTAGGGGTTAAACACCTGTTGCTAGACTATGGTCGTTTAATCTGTGGACTGATTAATTAATTAGTGAATTAATTAATTAGGGTCACTGCTAATTGAATTGAGAACCTAGAGGGTCACACACAACAACTTGGTTACATGAGTTGAGGCTTTAAAATGATTAAACGAGTTAATCGAGCCTAGAGGGTTCCACACATGTGAAACCACACGTGTGGGTCACGTGACTGGACACGTGTCATTGTGACACGTGTGCCACACGTGATTGTTTAATAATATATTAAAGAATTAATTTGTTAATTATTTAATAGACTTTGGTTTAATTTTGAATTAAAAAGAAAGTCTTATTTTGGAGATAAATAATCTAGTTAATTAATTATGAATTAATTAATTAGATAAAATAAGTTATTTATTTTAAATAAATAAAGTATAAAATTATCCAAAAATAGTTTGGATATTTTTAGCTCTCTTGAAAGTTGATTTGAATTAGAATTCAAAGTCAAAGTCAAAATTACTTGATGATCAAGTAATAGGAGAGAGAGAGACCAAAATCCTAGCCCATTAAAGACTAGGAATTTCGGCACTCCCTTGCTTATAAATAGGGGAGCTCGAGCTCCCCTTAGAGCTAATCGAGAATTCTTTTGGTTCATGTGTTGAACACCATCCTTTCTCCAAGATAAACAAAACCCTAGGTTAAGCCTAAACACTAACTAGAGAACTAGCATCCTTACTAGTTAGATTGTAGCCAAGTTGGTGGACTATCTCTAGAGAGTTTCAAGTTAGAAGTTTTGAAGATTCGAGCTTTACCAAAAAAAGTGGGGATCAAGCAAAACGATCAGAAGGGATGATGAAACGATTCTGAACCCAACATGAAACGAATGAAAAAATCGAACCAAAGAAGATGGCGAAAACCGTTCGTCCATATCCTGAAGGATGAATTTTTTCAGGAGGGTTTTGTGACTGGCAGTTTTCTACTTTCGCAAAACTGGGTTTCGAAGGGAGTTTCAATCATGCTTTTCTCGTTTCATGTTTCTTTCTTTATGTTATATTGTTAAGAACATCCCTAACATGATTTGAATCTAGGATGGTGTGGATTGCTATCCCGATAATGGATTCTGAAGTAGAAAGAGACTTTCGAGGGACGGGCTGTCAAGCCGCGAGAAGAGCGTTCTTGGGTGGCTTGAAACGCTTCAAGAAAGAATAAAAGAAAAGTAAGTTTTCTATCTCTACGAATTTGGATACACGATTGCGAGTCCAAGATCCTTTTGTTGGGAAAATTTTTAAATTCCGCTGCTTTCTGATTCGTGTTTTCCAACAAGTGGTATCAGAGCCACCTCGTTAATCGTGTTTCTGATTCGTCTCAATTATACTGAATTTGGTAGAAATTCTTAGGCTTGATTCGATTGAGTATTTGTAATTGTTTTAGAAAGCCTGAATTACGAAACTGTATTTTTTCCTGAAAGTTTCTGAAAATTGGTTTTTGCAAAATTTAATTTTTGAAAACTATTTTAGATTTGAAACTGTATAAACTGTTTTTGGATTTCTTGGATTGGTTTTGCTTTTGAACGAAAACACGAAACGGAAAGCCTGGATTACGAACACGCGAAACCCCGCGCGCGAAAGCGTCGCGCGCGCGGGCTTCGCGCGCCGCCGCCCGCCTGTCCTAGGCGTGCGCAGGCCGTGCGCCTACTCCCTCCCGCAACCACGCGGGAGGCGTTCCGGGCGCGTCTAGGTGCACCCGCCCAGGGCTGCCGACGCCGTCCGCCCAGGCTGGGCGAGAATCCCGCAAGGCGTGCGGGATAGCTCGCCCAGGCCGCCCGCCATCCTTGCCGAGAGGGCCGCGCGCAGGAACGCGCGGCCTGCACGCCCAGCGCACGCACGCCTGCGACGAGCGGCCCTTCTCCTGCAAGGGCTCCGTTTTCGTAATCCATTTTTCGTTTATCGTGCAATCCAGTCCCAATTTTTATTTTAATTTTAAAATTTTATTTTTTGAATATTTATTTTAATTTTTGAATAAAACTTAAAATTGGGATTTTTGAGAAATTGAAACGGTTTATATTTTGGGAAAATACAATCTTTGATAAAATTATTAATTTTCAGAAATTAATTGGAATTTTATTTGTTTTGGTAATTTGGGATTTATTGAAAACTTTTATAAATAAAACTCGCATCAAGTCGTGTTTTGAGTCATTAGGACTTGAAACGGGAATTTTAATTTATTGGTTAAATTTAAATTCTCGCAAAAGCATGTTAGGTGATCATGGGTTTAGACTTATGTATGGTTTTAATTTATGCACATGGATGGTTTAAATTGGGGTTGGAGCCCTATAGTTGCGTTTTTCAATTGAGGTTGGAGCCTCACTTATGTGCGAACTGTTATGTGATTTATTATGTGGCTTTCCATATTACTGTTTTTGAGGCCGGGGTATGCCCCGTGTAATTGTCTAAGGCCAATATGAAGATTGAGCCTTATTACTTTATGTCTTTTTCTTTTTATTGTAATTTGAGAGTAGAGATAGGTGGTGAGGTTTTATTTTCATTTTGGAGACAATGCACCCATGGAGTAAGATGGACCACATTCAAGTAACAAGGAGGCCATAAGTGAAGACCCCTCAAAATGTTAGGGAGGGGAATCTCAATTGTTAAATGTAATAGAGATAGGGCTCGTATTTTGTTACCGCTTTCCCTTATGTGATTTAAACTGTTTATGTAGCATGTATGTTAGAACTTGTGATTGTGGAGTGGCTCCCACATATCACGCATAAGATAGGTAGAACCCATGATCATTACATGTTAGTATCATGCTAGGACATGTTATCTGTTTATGTGCTTGTTTGAAATGCATTTAAGTTGTACTTGCATTAATCAAGACTAATTAAATTGGATAACATATATGTTGGTGAGGTCGAACCGAACAACTCTTCGGTTGATTCGAAAATTCCCATTAAATATTAAGCTCATTTCGAATAATAGGTATTTAATTCGAGATGCAAATTTTGAATTAAATTCCTAGCATTCCATCAATAGGTTTTAAGTTTAGTAAGTAAAGCTAGTTATTGTCCGCGAGTCGTGGGATAGCTAGTGGAGCTTATTAGTTCTTAGTTACCTAATTGATCATTTTAAATGATCAATATTTCGTGGTTAATTTTGGCAAGGGCGATGTCCGCGAGTCGTGGGTCGTTCGAACTAAGTTTTGATCATGATCTTATGATTGATGGGTCTGGCTTAACGCCTAAGTAAATATGGATGTCGCACGAGTCGTGAGTCCATATTGAAAGATAGGTGATGCAAAAACAATTACTAAGAGTTCTAAAGGTGTTAGAATTTGTAAGTTGTACATACCTAGGGTTTTACTTAGAATGTTCGCGAGTCGTGGGTTCGAGGTAAAATGCTTAGGATCTTAGTACCCGTTGGGAAACGTGTTCCTCTTAGATCTTTGGGAATTATAGATCTTTGAAAAACAGTGGGAGCTACATTAGATTAAAGACCTTATCTTTTGTATATCGTTATAATTCAGCATGCTCACATTTTCTCTGCTTAGCATTTAGGTTGTAGTTCTGTGATTCTCTACAATATGAAATGCAAACCCATTCGTATCCATCCTTAAGTCAAACAAGTTGACTAAGTCCTAACTAACTCTAAAATGGCTTCGGATCCTAAAATTCATTTTAGAATCCGAAAAGAGAAATTGTTCTCTATAAGGCGAGATTTTTATTTATTTGAAAATTCGACCCGGGCCAAAAGAGAAGCAATCTGAGGTGAATGGATTTCTCCAAACCACTTAAGAGCAATTGAACCACCTCATAAAAATGTTGCAAGGTATAACATTGTGGAATTATTCAATATTCCAAATGAGGAAACAAGTGCACACGAACAAGGTCTAAAGATCTTATTTGAAGATCTTATGGTCTCGATCATCAACCGAGAAAAGAGTTCTCTATGCACTGATTGCTTACATTGCTTCCACCATCATTCAAACCCTTTATGCTCAACTAGAATGATGCTAATGTAGCATAGTTAATCATTTAGTTGATAATGGTTGAGAGCATCCTTAAGAAGGAATAAAAGGTTGAGATGGTTAATTCTTCTTCTAAACTCCCTAAGTTAAAGGCTTGAACGCCTAAAGAAGAAGAAACCCTTAAGAGCCCAATGGAGGGGCATGTAAGGGGTGCGCCCAAAAGACACTAGAGATCAAATAGGGCGTTTGCTTCTATGGTAGCAAATAAGGACTTTGAAAGGGAACTGCGAAGAGTATGAGTACTCTGAAATGTTACCTCGTTTAGTAATTCTACTAGGAATAGAATTCACTAGTCTTGAGTCAATTCTGCATAATCCGTTGTGCAAAGACTCAAGGCACTAATGTTCTGAACATACAACGAGATAACAAAAGTAAGTGAGATGACAAAGCTTCGAATTACTTTGGAACGTTGAGATATAAAAGGATTAGCAAGTCAGACACCTTAGGATTATTCTATGAAAATGAACCTATAGAGTTGACTTCCTATGAATCCTATCTCAAAGGGAAAACGTTCCCGGAACATTGTTTAGGTGAAACATGGAACGTTCCAAAATTATAGTGGATTTCGATCCATGCTGATGAGTGTAAGATGCTTAATGTAAGCACTAGATACAATCGTCAGTTTAATCATTATGAATGAATGTACTTGTTAAAGTACAAATTCGAAACTTATATGAAATTCTTAGAATTTCAAAAGGAGGTTAGGAAACGAAGTAGTCATAAGTTATAGGCAAATCGATATGATCGAGATAGCCAATATCTTATCAACTAATTCCTTAGTCATCTTAGAAATAATAGGATTATCTCTCAGTAAACTAATTCGAGAACACCTTAGTGTTTCCGAATGAGGGAATGAAACCTTATAGGATATGGTCCATTCCATAGCAAACTTTACTGACTTATAATCATTCTAGGAATAAACTCCCAGAATATGCAGTTAGAGATTTTTTAATTTTGCACCTTCCAAAATCAGTCCTTTAGATGCACTATGCAATGTGGCACACTAAATTCCCTAATTATTCTTGTCCAAGAATTTAGTGGAATCCTCTTAAGTAAAGAGGATAGTGGGAGATAGGCTTGAAATGAGTTCAAGTTTATACAAACAATATTGGATATCATTTCTGCGATTCCCTTAGACAAAGGTTGTTTGTCTCAAGGAATGTATCTTTCTTAAGGAATCGTTCCTATAGAAGAAGAAAGACAAGCAAGCAGACCTCAAAGAAATTTGAGAATAAATATACACGCCACATATAGAAGAAACGAGCCCATCTGATAAAACTTAGCCAAATTTTTGAGCATGTACACGTGTGAAACCCTTTTCTTAAGACGTGTTTAGAACGCGTTCCTAGATAGCCAAGGAATTACTTGAAGAGGAGACGTTGTCAGATTTGGAATCTGAGTAGTGTAAGCAAGCCTTGAAATCCAATATGGATTTCATATACTCGAACCAAGTTTTGACCTTGGTTGATCCACCTGATAGGATCAAGCTCGTGCAGCTTCGAGTGAATGAAAGCATTACAACCTTCTTGACGGTTGAAATGCAAAAGTCCATTTGGATTGTGTTTATCACATCCTCATATTCTGACTATGAGATATGATAAATGAATATGAGAACTATCTTGTTCAATATGAGATTGAAAGAGACTGAAATAAGGTATTTCTAAAAGTCTCATATTCAGTGGGAGTATGCATAAGGTATGCAAATCCCTAAAGTCAATCTGTGGATTGATAAAAGCTTCTAGGAGTTAGACAATTCGATTCCATAGGATAGTCAAATCGTTTGACACAGATGGAAGTCGAATAAGTCTTAAAAGTGTACATATGAAAGTTAGTGATGTAAGAGTCAATTTTTGGTTCTTTAGAAGACAATGTCCTTCTCATTAGAAATGTGAAGGATAATATGAAAGTTACCAATTCTTGTTTAAGAAACAATTTGACATGAAAGATCTTAGTGATTATCCTAGATTCTCGACATTCAGATCTATAGAAGATAGATCTAAGAGAATAAAAGGATTATCACAAAACGAGTACATAACCATAATACTAAAAGGAGTTTAGTATGGACAATGGAACATCTCTTTTGAAGACTATGTGTCCTAAGATAACTTTAAGAAAGTTAAAATGTCCAAAATCCCTTTAAGCGAAAGGGTGCATAATGTATGAAAAGTTATGTACTAAATTAGATATGGCGCAACACTAAGCGTAGTAGGCCGAATCTAATATGACCTCAGAGAAGGTCATTAGATTTCTGTAAAGAATGTCCTCAGAGTACTTGAGAAGAAATGAGGATATGTATTAGTTTACAGAGCCCAAAAGATCTTGTTGTTAGAAGGATATTTGATGTAACCGTTCATCAAACATAGATTATGAAATCATTGAAAGGATACAACTTCTACCAGAATGGTAATGCAATGTGTTGGAAAAGGGTTCCAAGGACGGACATTGCAAAACTCGACTATCGTAGTTGAGAACTTAGTCGTATTATATAACGCTAAGTTAAGTGTTTGGGTAAGAAACTCCATCTAACATGTTAGATGAAGTTCCTAGCATGAAAACAACTCCTTTATCATATTGTATGATAAAATGGATGGTTGCTCAAGTAAGAGAACCAAGACCTCACCAAGAGACTGAACACGTGATTACGAATCACTTTATAAGGAAAAAGGTGTTTCCTAAGAGATGTGTAAACAAGAGGGTCACATCAGCAGAGAATATGGCAGATCCACTTTGGAAACGCCCAAAGTCAATAGGCTCTCAAAGTGCATCTTGAGAAGATGGGACTTAGAGTACCTAAATGGCTTTTACGGGCAAGTGGGAGATTGTTAGGAATAGTGCCCTAGAAAGCCGATTCGAAGTAATCCGTTTTGGGACTTTTCTAGTATCACAGACAATCTTTGAATAATATGCGATTGATTAATATCATAGGCAAACACTTCTTTATATGCTCTTGTTTGGTATGCGTTTACTTTAGCTGTGCATGTATGAGAACTCCCCTAATCCTGATGACTTTAGGACTCTACCATTTAGGTGAAATGGTTCATGAAACGAGCCCTATATCACATAAGTCATGATTAGTAAAATACTCCAAGCCGATGAGTCCTACAGACAGTGGGAGTGTCAACCTGACTCCTCTAAGGCTTGCTTGTGGGATCACGCCCTTAAGAAGGACCACCTTGTTTCATGGAGGTGCAAAGTGTATAGTTGATACGTGCGTGATACATGAGGGTGCTTACTTTAATAAGTAAGTTCACTGAGGTGCCCCGTGTGAGAACATTCCTAAATGGGAAAGGAAGTTTCTATTTCAGGAAATGGAAACTTCCAGATTAGGAAATATCTCACGAGTCATTGATGTGATTAATTGATCCTTAGACTTGAGGTTCCATGTCACTTTATGAGTTAACTCTGTAGTCTTTGGTATAAGCTTTAAAGGGTGTCGCCTTACACAACTGATTCAAGGCTTATGCTGGGGCTACACAAGTGATTCATGAAAGTGAATGAGAATCAAGAAAGGACCTACACTTGCATTTGCAAGGTGATCTCTTCTTGTGTAAGTCATTCATATGCCATATGGAGTCCTTGGCCAAGGCAGTAGATCAAGACATCAAGAAAAGGGTTTCTTGGATTGAGATCAAATGGATATGAAATGCACTTAGCTTTAAGACTGGATTATTAGGGTTCTAATTATTCCCTTACCCTAGATCTTGGTTGAGAGATAGTAAGTAGGAGGATTGTATCTCACATAAATCAATGACTTAAAGGTTCTGTCGAATCCGAACATTCCAATTCAGCTAGGGGTTAAACACCTGTTGCTAGACTATGGTCGTTTAATCTGTGGACTGATTAATTAATTAGTGAATTAATTAATTAGGGTCACTGCTAATTGAATTGAGAACCTAGAGGGTCACACACAACAACTTGGTTACATGAGTTGAGGCTTTAAAATGATTAAACGAGTTAATCGAGCCTAGAGGGTTCCACACGTGTGAAACCACACGTGTGGGTCACGTGACTGGACACGTGTCATTGTGACACGTGTGCCACACGTGATTGTTTAATAATATATTAAATAATTAATTTATTAATTATTTAATAGACTTTGGTTTAATTTTGAATTAAAAAGAAAGTCTTATTTTGGAGAAAAATAATCTAGTTAATTAATTATGAATTAATTAATTAGATAAAATAAGTTATTTATTTTAAATAAATAAAGTATAAAATTATCCAAAAATAGTTTGGATATTTTTAGCTCTCTTGAAAGTTGATTTGAATTAGAATTCAAAGTCAAAGTCAAAATTACTTGATGATCAAGTAATAGGAGAGAGAGAGAGACCAAAATCCTAGCCCATTAAGGACTAGGAATTTCGGCACTCCCTTGCTTATAAATAGGGGAGCTCGAGCTCCCCTTAGAGCTAATCGAGAATTCTTTTGGTTCATGTGTTGAACACCATCCTTTCTCCAAGATAAACAAAACCCTAGGTTAAGCCTAAACACTAACTAGAGATCTAGCATCCTTACTAGTTAGATTGTAGCCAAGTTGGTGGACTATCTCTAGAGAGCTTCAAGTTAGAAGTTTTGAAGATTCGAGCTTTACCAAAAAAAGTGGGGATCAAGCAAAACGATCAGAAGGGATGATGAAACGATTCTGAACCCAACATGAAACGAATGAAAAAATCGAACCAAAGAAGATGGCGAAAACCGTTCGTCCATATCCTGAAGGATGAATTTTTTCACGAGGGTTTTGTGACTGGCAGTTTTCTACTTTCGCAAAACTTGGTTTCGAAGGGAGGTTCAATCATGCTTTTCTCGTTTCATGTTTCTTTCTTTATGTTATATTGTTAAGAACATCCCTAACATGATTTGAATCTAGGATGGTGTGGATTGCTATCCCAACAATGGATTCTGAAGTAGAAAGAGACTTTCGAGGGACGGGCTGTCAAGCCACGAGAAGAGCGTTCTTGGGTGGCTTGAAACGCTTCAAGAAAGAATAAAAGAAAAGTAAGTTTTCTATCTCTACGAATTTGGATACACGATTGCGAGTCCAAGATCCTTTTGTTGGGAAAATTTTTAAATTCCGCTGCTTTCTGATTCGTGTTTTCCAACAAATTCTCCATGGACCAGAAGTTCGCTACCTCGAGATCGAAATGTTTGCTCTCGCAGTAGTCCATACTTCCCGCAAGCTTCGACCATACTTCCAAGCACACCCTATCATTGTCCTCACCGATCAACCGCTGAAAACCGTCATGGACAAACCAGAAGTTTCGGGTCGACTCACAAAATGGGCGATCGAACTCGGACAGTTCGAAGTAACATATCGACCCCGGGTGGCGTATCAAGCACAAATCTTAGCCGATTTCTTGGTCGAGAAAGACCCTCACTCGGCAACAAAGGTTGATCAAACCATCTGGACCCTATCGGTCGATGGTTCCTCGACCGCTTCCGGAGGAGGGGCCGGGGTATCCCTCGCCAACACGAATGGGCAACAGATCGAATACGCCATCGCCCTCGAATATCCCGCAACAAACAATGAGGCTGAGTACGAAGCTCTCTTATCAGGATTGAAAATTGCAAAAATGCAAAACATCGGAAAACTTCGAGTCCTGACCGATTCACAGTTGGTTGCCGGTCAAGTCACTGGCGAATATGAGGCTCGAGAGGAGTCTATGATGAAATTTCTCGCCTAAGTCAAGAAGGCCATCTCCGGATTCGAGGAATTCGGAATTTCACAAGTTCCTCGAGAAGAGAACGTTCGAGCAGATGCACTTTCTAAATTTGCAAGCGGATCGCTAGGCACACAGGATAGGACCATAACCTTCATGGCATCATCTATTCGATCAATAGATCCTACTCCTTCCAAGATCCACCCCATCGACACAGCTGAGCCTTGTTGGCTCGATGATATAGTCTTATATCTGCACGATGGCGCTTTACCCAAGGACTCGGTCGAAGCAAGAAGACTCAAGCAACGTGCACTAAGCTATGCGCTAGACCAAGAGGGTCGCTTGTACAAACGTTCAATCATCGGTCCGACAAAACGATGTCTCCGACCATCACAAGGTCGAGAAGTCTTAGCCGAAGTCCATGAAGGATCGTGTGGGAACCATGCCGGGGGGCGATCATTAGCCCTGAAGGTATCTCGATCTGGATTCTTTTGGCCTACCCTACGCAAGGATGCACTCGAATTTGTGAGAAAGTGCGATCGTTGTCAGAGACATGCCAATTTGACCCATCAGCACCCCGCTGACATGATCCCGATCGAGTCATGCTGGCCTTTTGAGCAGTGGGGAATCGACATAATTGGCCCTTTTCCGATAGCAACTCGACAAAGGCAGTTCATCATTGTGGTGATCGATTATTTCTCTAAATGGGTCGAGGCTTTAGCAGTTGCAAAAATCACCTTTCATGCGCTACAAGAGTTCCTTTGGAAACACATCATCACTCGATTTGGTGTACCTCGAGTCATAGTATGCGATAATGGACCCCAGTTTCGAAGTTCAAGTTTCAGAGCCTACTGTTCGGACTTCAAGATCAGCCAAAGGTTCACGTCGGTCGGACATCCTCAGGCTAATGGGCAGGTCGAGGTTACCAATCGAACCATCATACAGAATTTGTGTACGCGACTCGAAGCTAAGAAGAGCCATTGGGTTGATGAACTTGAAGGTGTCCTATAGGCATATCGAACTACCCCTCGAATCCCAACTGGTCAAACACCCTTCGCCATGGTGTATGGCTAGGAAGCCATGACTCCGACCGAAATTATACATCAATCCCCTCGAGTGGCTCATTTTCACCGCCACCGAAACGACGAGCTAAGGCCTTTGATCTCGACACAATAAGCGAAACCAGAGAAAAAGGAAACATGAAGATGTAACAATATCGAGCCACAACCGTTCGAGCCTACAATAAAAACTTGCGACCACTTCACTTTCAAGTCGGAGATCTGGTCCTTAAAAAGGTTGAGGTCACTAAGCATGTGGGCAAGCTCGACGGTAACTGGGAAGGACCCTTCCGTGTTGTCGAGATAGGCAAGAATCGAGCGTATCATCTCGAAGATCTCGATGGACAGCCATTGCCTCGATCATGGAATGCTCACAACTTGAAGAAGTACTACTTGTAAACATATTTATGTAAATCTTCTGGTCGAAAAAGTAATAAAGTTTTCTCTTGTCTTTCGACGCTCGTGTTATTCGATCATATACTTGTGTTATACGACGCCCGTACCAATGTCTTATATGTCTCGAAAGATTAAAGCAGTTTGCCTCAACATCTTCTCGATCATAGCTATCGATTAACATGAAAAGCTAAACATCAAAGAATTCGAGAGAAAAAAACATTCATTAAAACCCAGAAGAGAACTTACATAATATATTTAAAATAAATGCATCGATCACAACTTTTCGATCACACTCTTACAGATTTGGATTTTACGAACGGGAGCAACAAACGCTCGGATTCCTACCTATTTACAGATGAATCTCGAGCCAACAACTACAAAAGTCCGACCCCAACAGTCGAAACTTTGAAAATTGGATTCCACTCAGCAAAAGATTTTCGAGTACAGAGATAGGGCTAGTTTATTCTCTCCGACTCACTCCTCGGTTGCCTAGGGTCCGGTTCCCTCCTCGATCGGAACAATGGCCCCATCCCCAAAATATTCTGGGCACATGTCCTTCGGGTCGAACGAGGCATCAAGATCGAGCTCATGGGTGACTATGTCGTCTGGCTCTCCCGCCGCCCTAGATCGAGCCAACTTCATGGCGAAGCCAAACTCATCATCATCCCAGTTTGGCTCAGGAGTAGGAGGTCGAGTAACCGGGTCGATGGGCCGGGGATCATCTTGAAACAGACCGACCCTTTCTTGATCATAATCCATCGGGAGGTATTTGGCCGCTTGCACTTGAGCCAGGCACAAGTTGAAACCCTCCTCGACATCTTTGAAGCTTGCGATCGACACTGCCTTCTCGTAAGCTTTGGACTTCATGAACCTGTAAACGCCTCGACGCTCGAGGTCGTTCACGAATTCGGCCAGGCCCCTCTTGCATCGATCCAGGGCCAGCTTTGCACCTTTCCTTTCCCCCTACGCTAAGCCGCGGGCCCTCGCGTCGGCCTCTTCTTGGATCGACCTCGCCACCCATCCCTCGGCCGTCTTCAGTTTCTTCTCGACCTCTGAGAGATTTTCGATAGCTTCCAAGAGGTCGTGATCGAGCTTCTCCTTGTCCTTGTTGGCCTCAGCCAACTTCTTGTCCTTTTCCTCTAGCTCGATCCTCATCCTCTCGACCTATAGCTCAGCTCTCGCCCTCAACTGCCGGTGGATCCATCCCCTCCGAGCCACCTGGAAGAAGTCCTGACCCATCTGCAAGGAATCATCGACCCGCAGCAACTTCAATCCAATACTTGAGAAATGCACAATTTTACAAGCATACTTACAGCAAAATACTTCTGGACCCACGATGCTTCGATCTCGTCATCGGAGAGCGCCATCCTTTCCTTGTGGTCGATTGTGGTCTGGATCGAACTGTACAATGCCCCGAGCGCACTATAATCCTTGGGCGCAGTGCCGATCCATCTGGGCTCACCTTTGTCGTTGACGCTCGAAAGGCCACAAGGAAAGTGGGGTTCCTCGAGGACCGGGTAGTCGAAGAACATCTTCTTCTCCTCATCGCTGGGCTTCCACGGCACAGCGGTCCCCGATGAAGATCCAGTCGGAGGCCTTCGCACCCCTGATAAGATACTGGCGACGTTTCGGGGAACGATGGCCCCCCGACCCTGGTTTGGAGGAGTTGAGAAATCTCCGGCCTGGACCTCGATGATCGGACCAAGCGTCGGTGGCATTGGGAGCATGGGGGTCTTCTCTCGACCTTTATTCTAGTCGGCTCTGACCCTTGACTTCGGTTGGCCTTTGGTTTTTTGCTTTTTGGACTGGGGGGCTTCCGAGTCTTCGACCCCCGAGGGGGCTCTTCCCCTTTTCTCAGGGGCATCACTCGTCCTCATCGAGAGGACCCTGGGAAGCGCATCGACCGTTGCGTCGGTCGCGGCCGCTATTTCCGCCTGGGTCGGCGGAGGCATTTTCTTCTTCTCGGCCGCCTTCTTGAGCTCGGCCATCTCCTTCCTCCTCGCGTTCAAAGCGGCCGACATGATGTATTGGTCTGCAATAAGAACTACACTCGATCACAGAGTTGCACAAAACAAAAGAAGAAAAAACAAACAAGATAGCAAAAACAAGTACATATAACACTTCGAGGGATGCGTTCAAGATACCGGGGTCGAAATGCTTCCTGACTCCTGGTGCGAGCCCTAGCTCGATTAACGACTGTGGAGTGATCATATCTTCCGACTCCACACTTCCTAACATCCTTAGGGTTGCCATCAAAGTGTTCGGCCAGCCCGGTGGCCCTCTCGGAAGATCCGCTCGAGGAACCCAGCTCCATCCCGGATATTTTAGACCGGGCCAACCCTTCTCGCACTCGATGAAAACAAACCTTTGTTTCCATCCTACCCCGTTCGATGAAGTTGGCGACCTAACGACCCGGTAGTTACTTTTCGATTGGAGTTGAATATATCCCGGGCCAGACTTCGAGGTCTCGGTCGTCAATCCCGCTTGAAAGATCTCGGAGAAGCAATATATGTTGGTTCCCATCCCCAGACACCTCAACAAAGCCCTCAGTCCATTTACCATTGCATAAGAGTTGGGCATCAACTGCAGAGGACTGATTCTAAGGGTGTTGAAAAAGTCGATCATCTCCTCGGAAATGGGTACCCTAAATCCATTCTTGACCACCAAATAGTTGATCGCGATGCAATTCTCTGGCGGGTTAGTCATCCTATCTCCAACCTTGGGCCTTATCACTCGATAGCCCCCATACTCCGGAGCACCTCCAAATAGCCAATTTTGGATCTCCCCAAATTTCTCCTCCGATATTGAACAAGTAATAGCCCGAGGGTCCTTCACTAGTCGACCCTCTGGCTCGAGGTTTTCCACCTCCTCTTCCTCCTATTCTTCCTCCTCTTCTTCTAGTCGACCGGAAGTGGATGTCACCTCCCCTGATACCCGAGGTATAACTACCTCCCTTGATTCGACCTCGGGCAACGGTTCTGACACCTCCACGACCTCGACGCTCTCATCCCTCCCCTCGGATTCGTCGACCTAGTTTCTACAGTGGCTCCCGAATCCGATGCAATGATTACAGCGGGTCCCACTCTTGGGATTTGAAACATCACTGCCACGTCAGCCCTAGCAGATGATGTTTCGGGGGGCTTATGACGTGGCACGTACCCGCTGTCGAGTTGGGCCAATCACCTTGCTCCACGTGTGTGATCGAAGGTCATGTCCCGGTCGCGATTCGATCGGAGCTTACCTCTCGACCATCGCGCTCGAAGACCCATTTACCCCACATAAGTTACCGCGTAGATCGCCGACCTGCATTCGGGCCTCCAGACCGCTACGGGCGACCCAAATCCCTCGACCGGCCAGCACACTGTTCCACTGGCAGGAAAGTGACCGACCACGCATTTAATGCACGGTCTTAATGGGACACCTGTCAGCTCCCCACGCCAACACGTCGAGGCGGTAATTTCTCTCTCCTCACAGTATAAATAGTCCCTCCTCATTTATTGCACGGTAAGTTTTCCTACCTAACTCTGGTCACCACTCAATTATTTCGACCCTCTTCATCGAACCTGACTTGAGCGTCGGAGTACCAACCCGGGTCTCACACCCACCTTCCCCGAGTTGGTCTCGGAGCTTACGTTTTTCGACCCGTGCAGATTTTGAGTAGTCAGACGGTAACTTTTCCCCTTCAACAAATAGAGTGATCGCGTCGGACCTCTCGATCGGATCTCAAGCAGGGTTTTTGGCTCGATCACGTAACATGAAATTTAACTTTTGGGCATGAGTAAAAAGAAAGTAGAGAATTTAAAAGTCATGGCATCACACGAAATTTAGGTCTTGTCGTCTTGAGGTAGGAAATAAGACAACACAACAGAGCAGGGGTAATTTGCATCCAGGTACCCTGTGTTATACGAAATTATAAAAAAAAACCCTATCAAAAAACAAATACTCTAAAAACCCTTATGTTTTTAAAATTGTATACAGAAAACCCTCGTGTGTCTCACACGCGTTGACTGCAAGTAGGATTAAATTTTTTTTCACTTTTTGGCCTAAAATGACTATTTTACCCATGGATCATATATATATATATATATATATATATATAATTAATTAATATATTTTTTTGATCAGATATAATATATATATTTTGTGCCATAGCCAAAAAATAGTAATATATTTAGTGTATATATATATAGAGAGAGAGAGAAACAAAAAAAATTGACATATACAATAAATTTTATAAATAACGTTTAATGTATACATAGTTTATTCTAACAAATTGAAAAATTTACAAAAAAAAAAAAAAAAAATGGGAAGAAGACGGAAACAGAGGGGAGAAGCTTTCTTCTCCCCCCATATACTGAAAACTCAAACCCGCCGGAAAAATCAAGAAGTTGGAGAAGCGGTGGTTGTGGGTCTTCAAGGCGGCGGTGGGCGGCAGATCTGAGTGCGGTGGTTGTGGGTCTTCAAGGCATCAGTGGGCGGCGGATCTGAGTGCGGTGGTGGAGCTCGTCGGGGTGGTGGGCGGCGGATCTGCTCCTGTAAGGAACTTAATTCAAACAATTGAAATTATGCAACCAAAACCCAGAAAAATAGAATTTGTATTACTCAATAAAGGAAACAATGGAACAGTTGTTCTGTCACAGAAGAGATGAGAAATGCAGAAGAAACAGAGTATGGAAATGAGCTTACAATTATCAAATTACTTGCCCCAAAAGTGAGCACCAAAAGCCTAGATATAACCCTAACAACTTTAGCAAGGAATGAGTAAAACCCACGCTCCAATCTTCCAAGCATAAACGGAACAATTTGCACTCCATAACAAACTCTGCGCACATGCTCTGCCAGCTATGAACTCATCCATTTCCATCCCTTGGATCTTCATTCCCATGAACGGCTAGATCATCCATGCATGTAGTATGAATCCTGACCCTTCGATCTTTGGCGCCTGAATCAACGGTGGAGAATGAGTGAGGAATAAGTGCTACGACGTCGTTCATTTCTTTCTCCTTAAAACAGATCCGACGATGCACATTAAATCCCATCCAACGGCTGATATTCAAATGGAAATTTGGTGCCAAACTGAAGCATTCCATGACATTGCCCTCTTCTTTTCCAGATCCTTGTCCCCAAGGATCAAAATCTGGGAATTTGCTGGTGATCATATTATAATCCTCCCATGTTGATTCTTCTTTAGTTCCATTACACCATTGAACCAATATTTGAGCTATGGGTCTGTTATTCCTTGGCACCAATCTCTTGTCCCACACAGCTATTGGGTAAACCTTGAACACTTCATCATCACTTAACTCTGGAAGCACACTGCAAGGAACATGTTTGCTACCGATTTTCTTTTTCAGTAAAGATACATGGAAAAGCGGATGTATCTTGCTCCCTTCTGGTAATTCTAACTTGTAGGCTACCTCACCAATCCTTCTGACAATTTGATAAGGACCAAAATACTTGGGAGAAAGTTTGAGGTTTTTTCTCATTGCCATGGAACTTTGTCTATACGGTTGCAGCCTCAGGTAAACCATCTCCCCCACTTCGAAAACCTTCTCAGATCTTTTTCTGTCAGCATAAAGCTTAGTTCTTTGCTGAGCATGTTCCAATGTCTCCTTAAGGACTACATTGAATTTGATTCTTTCTTGGATCAAGTCCTTCACTCCTAGATTCTCAGTTTCTGAATAAGGTCCAAGAGTGACCTTAGCAGGAGCAATACCATATAATACCTGGAATGGTGTTAGTTTCAAACTTGAATGATAATTGGTGTTATACCAATATTCTGCTAAAGATAACCATTTACCCCATGACTTAGGCTTATTATGGCACATACACCTGAGATAGGTCTCCAAACATTGGTTAATCCTCTCACTTTGCCCATCAGATTGAGGATGGTAAGCGGTTGACATGGATAAAGCTGTTCCCACCATCTTAAACAATTCCTTCCAAAAAGAGCTAGTGAAAACTCTGTCTCTATCAGAAACTATGGACTGAGGCATTCCATGGAGTTTGTAAATGTTATCTAAGAACAATTTAGCCACAGACTCAGCAGTATAAGGATGTGACAATGTTAAAAAATGAGCATACTTACTGAACCTGTCCACAACTACCAGGATGACATCTTTACCTTCTGACTTGGGTAATCCTTCTATAAAATCCATGGTAATATGCACCCAAGCTTGTTCTGGAATAGCTAAGGGTTGTAACAGACCTGGATACTTGACATTTTCATGTTTGGATTTCTGACAAATATCACATTCCTTTACCCAATTCATCACATCCCTCTTGAGATTAGGCCAACTAAACATTGATCTGACTCTTTGATAAGTCCCTAATATTCCAGAGTGTCCCCCCAATGAAGTATCATGCAAATTTTGTATAATCCTCTGCCTCAATGCTGTGTTATCACCCACACATACCCTTCCATTTCTTCTGAGTAACCCTCCCACAAAAGTAAATTCAGGAAACACATTTCCATCTACTGACTTGGCTTGTATAATATGAGAAAACACAGAGTCATTAGGGTAGGATTCACTTACCTCAGAAATCCAAGCTGGTATTACAGCAGTTATGAGGTTGCACTGTATAGAGGAATGATCAACTCTGGATAATGCATCAGCTACCAAATTCTCCTTCCCTTTCTTGTATTGAACCTCATAGTCAAATCCCAGCAACTTGGAGATCCATTTCTGCTGTAAAATTGTCCCCATTCTTTGGTCAAGCATATGTTTCAAACTCTGCTGGTCAGATTTAATAATGAAATGGTGTCCCTGGAGATAATGCTTCCATTTGTTGACAGCCATCAAAACTGCAAGAAATTCCTTCTCATACACAGATAACCCCAAATTTTTAATCCCCAAAGCTTTACTGAAATAAGCTATTGGTCTGTTTTGCTGCATTAGAACAGCACCAATGCCTCCCTTGCTAGCATCAGTCTCCACTGTGAAAGGTTTGCTGAAATCAGGTAATATGAGCACTGGAGCTGTGGTAACTGCTCTTTTCAATGCTTCAAAAGCTGATTCTGCCTTATCATTCCACACAAAGTTATCCTTCTTCAATAGGTCTGTCAATGGCTTGCTTATCATCCCATAATGCTGAATAAATTTCCTGTAATAACCAGTTAATCCCAGGAATCCTCTTAATTCCTTAACCGTACTGGGTTTAGGCCACTGCAACATCACCTTGATTTTCTCAGGATCAGTAGATACCCCTTCCTCTGATATAACATGCCCCAAATAGTCCACACTTGATTTACCAAAACTGCACTTGCTTAATTTAGCATATAATTCATTCTGTTCCAGTATGGTAAGTACAGTATGTAAATGATTCAAATGATCTTCCCATGTTTTGCTGTAAATCAAGATGTCATCAAAGAAAACCAGAATGAACTTCCTTAAATAGGGAAAAAAGATCTTATTCATCAAGGACTGGAATGTTGATGGTGCATTGCATAGGCCAAAAGGCATGACCAAGAATTCATAGTGACCATTATGTGTTACAAAACTGGTCTTAGCTATATCTCCTTCCCTCATTCTAATCTGGAAATAACCTGATCTGAGGTCTATTTTTGAAAACTACTTAGAGCCATGTAACTCATCCAGCAACTCATCAATAACTGGAATGGGGAAGTTGTGCTTCACAGTTAAGGTGTTTAAGTATCTATAATCAACACACATCCTCCATCCTTCTTTTTGACCAACAAAACTGGGGATGCAAATGAGCTCTGACTAGGTCTGATTATCCCTTCTTTCAGCATACCTTTTACCAATGTTTCAATCTCATCCTTTTGTGCATGAGAGTATCTGTAGGGGAACTGTTTCTTTGGTACTGCTTCAGGCTTTAAATCAATCTTATGCTCAGTGTCTCTTTTTGGGGGTAATGTTGTGGGTTCTGCAAATATCCCCTTAAACTGATTCAAGATCTCCTTGATTTCTGAATTATCAACCTCCTCAGTACTTGGCTCAACTGTCAAAGAGTACAATTGAGCAATATTTCCTTCTTCCCCTCCTTTCATTAATTTCTCAATTCCTTCTGCTGAAATGAAATCAAATTGAGATTGAGGTTTGATAGCCTGCAAGTTAACTCTCTTTCCTTCTTGCAATACTGATATCCTGTTATTCTTGTAATCTAGTCCTACTGGAGTTTTGCTATTTAACCAATCTCCTCCCAAAACCATATCTACTCCCCCCAAATCCAGTACCCTTGTAGGAAATTTGAATGTATGATCCTGAATCTTCCATTCAAACTCAGGGAATATAACATCACTTACCAATTGGACTCTGCCAGCTGCTGTAACTCTCATAGGCTTAGTGTTCTCTTTCTTATAGTTCAAAGTTCTGGCCATCTCTTCATCCACAAAACAGGTAGTGCTCCCACAATCTAACATTATCAGGGCTTCCTTCCCTTCAATTTCCCCTTTAAATTTGAACATATGAGAGTTAATTTTACCTGAAATAGAGTGTATGGAAATAGTAACTTCTTCATTCTCAGTACTATCATCCATTATCTCTCCTTCCTTGAAACATTCTTCTAATTCCCCCCATCCTTCCTCCTCTGGAATAATGATGAATAACTGTTTTTGAGTGCATTTGTGCCCTGGACTATACACTTCATCGCAGTTATACATTCCTTGCCCTCATTTCATTTGCTGTTAGGAACTTCCTAGGGATGGAGTTTGGCGGCGGTAGGTCAATTTTGGCAGGGGTAGCGCGAGGACGACGGCGGTGGCCGCAATGGTGGTGGCCCAAGGTAGCGGCGGTTGCGATGGCGATGGCGGTGGCGTGAGAGTGGCATTACCGCCTTGATCGAAGATGACAACAGTTTCGTCTTCATCGGAGAAGACATCGGCTTCTGCTGGGTTCACTTTGTCGGACGGCTTCTGCTGGGTTCTATTTCCCGGCGGCTTCTGCTGGGTTCTATTTCCCGGCGGCTTCTGGGTATTTGGGGAGAAGACTTCGGCTGCTGTGTATATGGGGAAGAAGACGACCTTCTTCTTCTTCTTTTTTTTTTTTTTGTTTTTTTATTATTTTTTTATTTTTAAGTGTATAATATATATATATATATATATATACACACATACGTGTGTGTATGTATAGTGTATATATTTTTATAAATTATTAATATGTATTTACAATACATATTTTTTAAATTATTAATATGTATTTAAAACTTATTTATGTATAGTGTATATATTTTTTTAAATTATTAATATGTATTTACTATACATATTTTTTAAATTATTAATATGTATTTAAAACTTATATATATATATATGTATATATGTATGTATAGTGTATATATTTTTTTAAATTATTAATATGTATTTAAAACTTATCAATTATATATATATATATATATAATATTTCTTTAGTACGTAAACTAAGAATATTTTAATGTTATTATAATAAAAATGCATTGAATATGTATGTAATAGTAGATAGGGGTATAATAGGAATTTTATCTTCTTTTGTTGACTATTTGGGATGAGGGAGTGGTGAGTTTATTTTAAAAAACTCAGGGTTTTCTGTATCATTATTTTTTTCTTAGGGTTTTTTATGATGATTTCGAATAACACAGGGTTTTTGGGATTGTTAGCTCCAACAGAGCAGTCCATTATCTAAATTAATTAATGCTCAAAAGACATTATTAACATAATAATACAAAGTTCATCATCCAAATTAATTAATACCAAAACACATTATTAACATAATAATACAAAGTCTTTAACAATTAAAATGCCTGATAAAGAATATTAGAACATTGATTCTTTCCGACCCTTGCCAATATACTCATTGGACTCATTCCAGCTGCATTCTACAAAACCTACCAAACATTCCCACATCTCACACATACACATACACACACACAAAGAGAGGGAGACATGGGACTAGCTCAAGATGCTCACAACGTTCGGGTTTTAGGTTCCGGAGAACAAACAGTAGTCCTAGCCCACGGCTTTGGCGCAGATCAATCCTTATGGAAATACTTCGTACCACATCTGATCGAGGAATATAAAGTTGTATTATTCGATATTATGGGAGCTGGAACAACAAACCCAGATTACTTTGATTTCGAAAGGTATTCAACACTTGAAGGTTATGCTCATGATGTGATTGCAATTCTAGATGAACTTGGAGTGGAGTCATGTATTTATGTTGGCCACTCGGTATCAGCTATGATTGGCGTAATCGTATCTATTACAAAGCCGCATCTTTTTACCAAACTTATCACTGTTTCTGCTTCTCCCAGGTTTGAAATTCTTTTTATTATAGAGTCGTATTTTTTTACCAATTCTTATCACTGTTTCTCCTAAATTTAAAGTTTTCTTTTTACCAAATTTATCACTGTTTCTGCTTCTTCCAAATTTAAAGTGTTTTTTATATGATTGGTAGGGTTAAATAGAAAATATTAAAGAAAAATAAAAAATAAAAATTTTATTCTTGTTTAATTAGTTGAGAAATTGTTGATAAAATTAGTTTTCTCGACTTCTCTTTTTGGGGAGAGAAAGATGAGGAAGAAGTAAGAAGAGTTGAAGTGCAGAAAAATAAACATTAACAGCGATAAAAACGATGAGAGTTTTTATTTTAATTTTTTATTAAAATAAATTATTATATATTTCCTCACATTTTCTTATCTTTTCTTAACTAGAAGGTAATTCTGCCCGATTTTTTTTTTTTTCTTTATTAATTTTTCCCCTTGTAAATTCATTGAACCGAACAAACCGAAAGGAAATAGCCATATTAATTTTAATTTTTAAAAACATATTTTGATGTGTATATGGGGTCAAATGATGGATACATCATATGATAGCTACTTGTGGTTGCTATGTTCTTAATTTAATCACATAAAAAGGTTTATTCTTAAGGTAAGTGGCCTACAGCCTTCGATAATTCAAGATTTGAAAATGTAATGAGAAAAGGACTCAGCAGAATCTTGAACTAGTCAATTTTAAATATTCTGACTGTGCCTATTTGTCTCAAGTCGAAAGAATTATCTACTTGGTGTTGGTTACTCCAAATAAAATTTTATTCTTTCATTCACTTTTAAATGAATAAAAAAAAATTATACTATATTATTAGAAAAATAATTGAGGTAATACAAATTAAAAAAGGTGGGGAAGTTGATAATGACAATATAAATTAAATAAATAAATGGTGGTGAGGTGAGAGAGATTAGGAGATGAGAGAAAAAATTAAAGTATAGTAAGAGAAACAAAGAGATAAGAACTAAAACGCGTTTGATAGAAAAGAAAAATAAAAATAAAAAGTTATAGAAGAGTCCAAACATCAAAATAATTCATTAGGTTATAAATGCACCGTCTTTTGCAGTGTTTCTTGCTTCTATAACTCTTTGGATCAAGCTAATCTGTTTTTTCCCAAACCCTTTTAAACCATGTTGTATGTTTTAACCCCGTGCAGTGTGCTTCAACACGATAAAATGTATCCAAAAATTTAAAAAAAAAAAATCCAATATGTCGGGGACACGTGTTCGACATGGTTCAGACACGGCGCGAAACATGTCCGATACGGTCTGGACACTTCGATGCAAAAAATTTAAAAAAAAAAAATTTTTAATTTTTTTCCTAAAAATTTGAGGATATAATTTTTTTAAGAAAAAAAGAATTATATGAATGTGCTAAAAAATGTATAATATTAATTTAAATTCAATTTTTTTATAATATCATTGTATAAAAGAATGTATTAATATTAATTGTAATGACTTTAAATGTTGAATTGGAAAATGATGTATGCTATTTAAATTTATAATATTAAATACTTTTATGAATATTTTATTTTATATAAATTTATTTAAATTTTATATTTAAAAATATATATATAATCTTTGTCAATTTTCGTTTATTTTACTTTCTTTTACTTTTTAATGGAAGGGTAATTCTAGTTCAAATAATTTTTTTTCTTTACTATTTTCTTTCCCTTGTAAATTCATTGAACCGAACAAAGCGGAAAGGAATAACCATATTATTAATTTTAAAAATAGGCTATTTAGAAATATATACAGGTCAAATTATGCATACATCAGATCACACCTAATTTTGCATGCTATATCCTTAATTTAATTACATAAAATAGGAAGCCTAGGTTATGCAATATTATTTTTTGGGAGTTAAATCTCTACCATACTTGTTAGTTGATACTTCCTAATTAAATAAAAGTATATTATGATTTGAATTGCTTTGTGTACATATGTTTGTGGTCTATAGTTTAACGTAACGAGAAAGGAGAGAAAGCATTCCTCGAGACAGAACTTTGAACTAGTGAATTTTGATATTTCCAGTTCAAGTATAAGATAAAACTATTCTGACTCTGCCTATTTGTATCAGTTTCAAAAAATTATCTTTTTAGTGTTAGGGTACTCGAAAGTAAAATTTTATTATTTCATTTACTTTTAAATAAACAATGTTTTATAATTATTTAACATCGGAAGAGGATAAAGAAAATATAAATGAGATAAGAGATGTGGTGTGAGAAACTAAGATCGAAATGGTGTGATGTGCTTTGATGATTTTTTCCCTTTTTTGGATGTAATTTTCCCTTTTTTGGGCAAATTACATCCAATTACCCTGAGGTTTGCCCTAATTACGAATCAATCCCTCTTTTTTCATTTATTACATATCAACCCATAAAAACACTGTTTCAATTACAAATCAGTCCCTCTTTAGGGGTTAAAATGTAATTGAAACAGTATTTTTAGGGGTTAATATGTAATAAACGAAAAAAGAGGGACTGATTCGTAATTAGGGCAAACCTCAGGGTAGTTGGATGTAATTTTCCCTTTTTTTAATGGTGTGAAAGAAACTAGATTTGAAGTTAGACTTGAGAAGGATAAAGTGATGTGAGGGAAAGGATGAGATAAGAATTAATTTGAATATGTGAGGAGAAACTAACGATCAGAATTAAAGTGGTGTGAGAGAAACAATGAGATAAGAACTAGTTTAATATGAGGAGAAACTAACAATCAGAATTAAAATGGTGTGAGAGAAACGATGAGATATTAACTATTCGAAATAACCCCACGGTCGCGTAGACAGGTTTGGATGAAAAAAAAAAAAAAGAAAAAAGAAAAACTATTCGAAATAAATAATAAACAAATAAAGAAGGTTCAAAATACCAAATACTAAAATAATTAGTCGGAGTTATTAATGCATCGCAGTGTTTTTTGGGAAATTCTTGCATGTATCAGGTGTGGGTCCTCGCATGCTCCCATCATTTTTTTACTCCAAAAATTTGAATAAAAAATTCAAAAAAAAAAAAAAAATTCCCAATAAAAAAATGTTGGGTATATGTACCGGGGTCCAAGAATTTCCCTGTGTGTTTTTTTTTTGCTTTTGTAACTCTTTAGAGTTAATCTGTAGATCTTCCATCCCGTTTAAATAACATAGTTTATTATGTTGGGAAATAGGTTAAATTTATGAACACGAGTCATCTTGTTTTTTTCGTTGAGTTTTGAAGTTTCCTTCTACGGGTTGCTCTCTTGATGGTGGATCATGACTACTTAATTGGGAATTATACTTATAAACAAGACATTCTGCACTATAACTAAAATATTCAGAAAATAAAGAATGAAAAATCTTATATAGAAGAGATTTTAACTCTTTTGAATGGTGGTAATTTTGAAAAGAAAAGAAAATGCTAAAGCAAAGAAATAAAAGATCAATATTCTAATTAATCGTATTTAGTTTGTTGAGAAATTAATAATGAAATTAGTTTTCTTGATCACTCTAGAGAGTAGAGACAGATAAGAGAGATAAGAGGTGTGAGTTGCAATGTAGAAAATGAGAAAATATTGATAGGAATCTATTCCACATTTTGTATTGTTTAATATTCCAAACCAAGTATGTCTTATAATTATCCTTTTTAGGTACTTAAATGACTCCGATTACTATGGTGGATTCGAGGAAGAAGACCTGCACCAATTATTCGAGGCCATGAAATCAAATTACAGGGCGTGGAGTGGTGGGTTTGCACCCTTATTAGTAGGAGGTGACATGGAATCAGTTGCAGTTCAAGAATTTAGTAGAACTTTGTTTAACATGCGACCCGACATTGCTTTGAGCATAGCACAAACCATCTTCTACAGCGATATGAGACCACTTTTAGGACGTGTTACTGTACCCTGTCACATAATACAAAGCATGAAAGATCTAGCCGTGCCTGTGGTGGTTTCTGAATATCTCCACCAGAATTTTGGCGGTGAGTCCATCGTTGAGGTTATGTCGACCGAAGGCCATTTGCCACAGCTGAGCTCGCCGGATGTGGTGGTTCCGATCCTGCTTAGGCATATTCGTTATAATATTGCAGTTTGATTATTCCTCACGTTGTAGTTGTCTTGGTTAATGTTTTTTAAGTGTGTGATCAAAACTTGTGTCAACTCTTTCCTTTCATGAATATCTTAATATTTGTGATGTTTTTATTATATGTATGATATTCATTATGCTAATAGGGCCTATTCCAAACAGTATTGTTCTTTTGATCTCATTTTAGTGTAGGACACTAGGTTTGCTATGTGTTCTTGAATTTCTCCTCTTTTTTTATACACCATTATAAATTCGAGCAATTATTAAAGTGTAAAAATCTTTTTATCTATAGTAGTGGCATATTCAAAGACTCAAAATACAAGACATCTAATTAAACTCACATATCATCCAATTATTAAACTACACCAATTGGAGGTACATTTCTCCTAGTTTACTTGTACATGAAACAAATATTCTTCTTTTTTTCTTTAAAACGAAACAAATATTCAATTTTTTTTTATCAAGATTAGATAATATTAGAGGGTTATATGAATTTTCTTTATATGTGTGGGCTTTATTGTTTTATTGAGAACCCAAATGGGCCAACGCTTGATGCTGGGTTAAATTGGCCCATATCACCAACAATAAACTAAGTATGATCAAGAAAGCAAGTATGAACAAGAAAGTTTTCTTCACAGAGTTTGTTTTCTTGATAATATCAAGTTGATTAAGATAAGTAACAATAAACTAAGTATTAGTATATTTTATCTGTGTTTTTTTTTCCCTCCCTCTCATCGTGAACTTTATCCGCATATCCTACCTAAAATATTCAGAAAAAAGTTAATAAAAACCCTATACATGAGATATAAGAATGAACTTTTTATTATACTGAATGATTACTCTCGAACTCTATTAATGAAAGAAATAAAAAATAAAAATTATAATCTTATTTAATTAGTTAAGAAATTGGTGATGAGATTAGTTTTCTTGACTTATCTTTTAAGAGGGAGGAAAATAATAGAGAGAATAGATAGGAGTTAAAATGTAGAAAAGAATTGTAATGTTGTTGAAGTGGGTAAGAAAAACAAAGAGAAAAAGATAAGAAGGTTAAGAAAAACTGAAGTTACCAAAGTTTTGGTTAGGAACCCATGAGAGATATTGGTGGTACATTTTACATACGTGTAGCTTCTGACTCACGACATCCCCGTACTAGAGCTCGATCTATATATAAATGAGCAATTCGTATATACATCAAGCAATAGCGAAAAGTAGATACGATACGAACCTCCTGCCTAGACGGGACTAACCCTGTACCATACAAGCATACAACCGAAAACAAAATAATCACGTGCAGAAGCCAAAAGTAGTAACATGAGCTCACAGACTACACTAAGTAACAAGGGGTTACAACTTACAAGCCCGAGACATAAACAAGATAAGTGGCCGGCAAGGACTAATCACTGACAACAATACAACATGCGAGAAAGTAAGCATAATACATGACGTGAGTGTGCACATCTAGACTTAGAATAGACTTGATGATGTTCTATTTCCCACCTAGCTAAGCACCTTTAAAAGAACCCTAATAGACAAATTCGGGAGGGTTCGGTCTGTACATGACTGAGTGATCGAATGACATAATATATATATATATATATATATATATATAACAGTAAATATGCGAGCCTTAATCTCGTGCAATGTTCTAGAAGAAGTTTAAGAAGAAAAAGGCAAGAGAACGAGCATTACATGGGATTACGACATTCAATATTCATTAACATGACCAGCAACTTTCATGTGGCTCGACGAGTGAACAATTCTCCAATCTTACTCCTATGAATGTAAATCTTTCATATATCTTGTTAAGTGATCATGCATTTATTGAGTTTCACTTGTTACACGACATTCATTCATGAACATGATGTTCGTGCTCATATACATGACCATTCTTCCACCTCTGGTTGATGGAAAGAGTAGCTAGCCCTTAACCATCCACGAACATGACATGTGAGACATGAGCTCATGACTCCTACCCGCTCCTTCGATAGTAGTACCACCGACTTAAGAATATTCTATATCACTGCAAGAAAAACAGGATTTTGTGACGCTAAAATTTGTCACAAGAAGCCGCTATTGTGACGCTTTTGCTGTTGCGACGCCGACCTTAAGCGTCATCCATTCTGGCGTGGCAATAGATTGTAATGACGAGTTTTAGCGTCGCAAGAAGCCATCTGTTGAGACGGTGGAAAGCATCACTAAATCTTAATGTTGTGACGCCTTTCTCTGTCTCATTAGTAAAATTAACTACCAAAACTAACTGATTGTGGGACACGTTCAAGCATCTCAAAATAACATTGTTGTGATGTTTACGGACCTCATATGTAGTTGGGATATTGTGACGCTTTTGTGTGTCGCATTTTAAATCTTAACCTCCAAAACAAACTACTAATATGACGCGATAAAGCGTCTCCAAACCAAGTTATTATGACGCGTACGAACCTCATAACAAAAGCTGGATATTGCGACGCTTTTTATGTGTCTTATTTTGAACATGGAATACCAAAGCTAAATATATATATGACATGGTAAAGCGTCTCGAAAGCCAACTATTATTACGCTTCTAAGCCTCATGTTAAGTCGGGATATGGTGACGCTCAAGTGCGTCTGAAAAGAGTCATTTTGTGACACATAAATTCATCACTTTACAATAACACATTCATTTAATATGTTGTAGTGGCGATTTTAATTAATTTTTCTCTTTTATAATGATAATTATGATATGAAAGTAATCGTTCTAACGTCCATGAAATTAAAAACCGAAACACAAGAAAAGAAATATTCTTCTTCAATACCATCAACAAAATTCATGCATTCCACAACAAGTGACACAAATTAAAATGACAATATATCCAAGGTCTTTTCACTGTTATTCAAAAATAAGAACACAATGTCATGGTGTTGAATTGTAGCCAAAATATATACTAACCTTAATAGATAAATCATAATGGTTAAACTGAAATTTAACTACTAATGATAGGTCTGATCATTGCGGTGAAATTTCTTTATGGCTCTCCATCCCTAACAACCTATAGGAAAAAGATATAGTTACTTAGCACATAGAAATAAATAAGATTACTGTTGTGAAGATTTTAAAGTGAAAATTACCAAGTTTTTGGGCCATGCAACGATCTTGCCGATGGAATCACCAATAGTTTTCATATTGGACATAGGTCTAACCAAATCCTCGTCAGATTCTACAGCGACACTTACAATGACTTTATACCAATTGTTTCCCAAGTGTAATTGTCCAATGCGTTTCGATGGTTCAATGCTTTGAAGATAACCAATTGCTACAGTTTTCTCCTCAAATCAAACACACTCTTCAACAAGACCTTTGCACCAACCTATACTCAACAACATACAGTAATTAGTTAAAACTGATAGAGGAACATAGTGAGTTAAACCTGATAAGAGGAACATATAATTACTATGCAGATCCTGATATTTATGTACCATCAATTTCATATTTTGGGTAAGTTGGTGAATTTAAAAGAAGCACAACCAATTCTGGAAAAGTAACACCAATAAATGTGGCAAAGTAACCTTTTCCAGTTTCTAACAGCAGTTAAGATTGAGGCTTAATTACATAATACATAACCTATAATACTTTGAATCGCACAGAGTAGAATGCATGCAATCCCACCAGAATATACAAATGCAACAAGAAACATAAACAAAAATAGCTTAAAACTTTAGAAGTTCCATAAAGGTAAGATCTTTCAGATTTCTACTGCAAAACTTCAACAAATCCAATCAATGGAACACAGTTTTGGCAACCCATGAAATTCTAAAAGATTGGCTTATGAGAATACACCAGTTATGGTTAATGGAAAATCACTTGCACCAGCTCATTATCCTATCAGTTTGGTTTAATCATTATAGCAAGATCAATATGGCAAGAATCAAGAGGGCACTGAGACTTCAGAAACAACAAGTACAGTCATGAGTACAGTCATAAGTCATCTCATGGAGGGAAAGCAGTGATATATAAGCAGGTTTAGCTTGCACATAGTGATCTAGACCCAACATATAAAAACTTGAGACTTAGTGAAATTGATTTGTAACATATAAAGATCCAACTAATAAAGTGAACTAGAGCTAACCATAATACACAAAAGGAAAATCACATTTCAATTACCTGTAGAGGTGCATTCTGAGTCCATGAGCTGGTGGGACGAGGTGATGGTGTGTAATAGTTAGATGATGACGAAGGGACTCTCGAAACTTCTGCGTGATAACTGTCGAAAGCTCCATGCTTGTTTTGTTTCATCAATTCTTCTATTTGTTGTTTTTGCTCTAGAACAAGTTGCTTCAATTCAATAATACCCTTCTTATAGTTCAGCTGCATCCGAGAAGCCTTGCCTCGCTGGGGCACCTCACCGTACACATCATGTCTATTAATTCCGTATCCATACATTCGAACTCTTCCACCTTTGTCCTCTCCTGCCACTTGGGAAAATATGTCATTTGGGCCTGTATCTTTTCAGCTAGGATCAAGTTCAGAC
This sequence comes from Lantana camara, assembly GCA_037501455.1. Classification (NCBI taxonomy): domain Eukaryota; kingdom Viridiplantae; phylum Streptophyta; class Magnoliopsida; order Lamiales; family Verbenaceae; genus Lantana; species Lantana camara. The sequence continues at coordinate 5,831,592 of CM074855.1, read as the reverse complement.
CTTTTTTCATGCATCTTTTGTTGTACCAAATAAAGAAAATAAAATTTAAAATTCAAATACACAGAACAGCTATACTAACATATAGGAATTTGAGTTACCCATGAATCTGCAACAAATGGATTAGAAGTTTCTCCACTTTTAGTATAGCATCTCCCAAATAGATTCATCCAAGTAGGTTCACACTCCACTGAATCAACATTTATTGTATTCTCATTTCCAGTTTCTTCACCATTAGCAGATTGAGCATCCTTTGATGTCTTTGAGTTATTCTATACACACATTGTGCTGATTAGTTGACCATAGGACATGGTAAAACAGTAGCCAAAAAGAATCAGTAACAAAGGAAAACCTTCATCTCATTTCTGATCTGAGAGAAACTCCTTTTGCCTGTAACATGCATCATTTGCTTCTTTGCTCTATTTTCTTTATTTTGAGCACTTAGTTTCTAACAGGGGGGAAAAAAAAGCTATTTAAGATATGTCAAGGAAAGCATAAATTAACTGAATTTGGTACCTGTATTTTGTCACTACTCCAATAAATAACTAAATTCTTCCATTGATCCGGAAGAACTCTTCCATTCTCTGCATCAGGCCGCCTGCGTAAATTTTCTTCCAATGATAAGTTAGGGTCAAAATACTTACTCTTCACCCTGTTTTTCCAAGTTCTCCAGCTCTTCGATAAAGTTATCTAAGAAACATCCTCGAAGTCAAGTGTTCCTGTAAACTTCTCCTACATCACAAGAAATTAATTGTTTTTGCATTTATATAAGCAATAATAAGTGTGTTTCAGTAGTAACAAGCAAAATAAGAGAAGTTAGATGTAACCTTGATCAATTCCAACAACTTATTCTTGATAGACATTGTGACTTTATGCCAATCTTCGTAGTCAAGAGGAAGCAATTTTTCATTTCTGACCAAAGTACCAATGAACTCGACGTATTCGCTTTTCCTTGGACCAAAAGGCTTCCCAAACTCATCAAACTCCACTAGAACCGGTGCTCTTCTAGCCCAAACACGCGGCATATTGGTAGCTCCTCGTGTTACTCTCTCAACATTACTCCCTATTTAGAAGAGACATATGTTTTATTCAGAAAACCTTCTTTGATATTATAAAAAATAAACATATATGTATGTCAAATTAATCAGTACCTGAGTTGTCAACATTACCCTCATTAATATCATTTAAATGCATTCCAGATGAAGAATCGCCATTGACATTTGTAGTACGATCAGCCTGTCTACGATCAGGCTCTGGAGCTACAAACAAACATCATTCACATAGTTAACTGAAATTAAAATAGAACTGTAATGATTAAAAAACATTCTTGGATCTTATACAACATAAATACACATACATAAAACTAACCAATACCTGGAGTATCAAGATTGTCATTGTTGATATCCGTTCTCAACCCATGACCTATATGAGCTCGAAATTTAAATGCATTCCATATGTAGACCCGCCGTTGACATTTCTGGTACGATTAGACTCTGGAAATATGACCAAACATCATTCAACTTATATAACTAACTGAAATTAAATAGAACTATAATGATTAAAAAACATTCTTTGATCTTATACAACATAAATACACATACATAAAACTAACCAATACCTGGAGTTCAAGATTGTCATCGTTGATATCATTTAAATGTATTCCATATGTAGACCCACCGTTGACATTTCTGGTACGATTAGACTCTCTACGATCAGTCTCTGGAACTATGACCAAACATCATTCAGCTTATATAACTAACTGAAATTAAATAGAACTGTAATGATTAAAACACATTCTTTGATCTTATACAAAATAAATAAATAAATATATATATATATATATATAGCAAAATAACCAATACCTGGAGTATCAAGATTGTCTGTGTTGATATCATTTCTTGTACGTTTAGCTTGTCTATGATCAGTATCTGCGACAACAAGCAAGTATTATTCAGTGTCATTACTAAATTTAAATAGAATTCTGATGATTAAAGTAAACATACCGGTGTTTTCATGTTGTCCATGGCCCACCCCGGTTGAACTTGCCCCACACGTTTGACTAACAGGCTTGTGTATTCTGTTAAGCCTAGTCCTTGCCATAACTATAACACAGTTTCCAGTTAAATGAAATAGCAAAAATCAAGTATAAACGTTATATAAAACTACTTCTGACCCAGAAAAAAATAATAATAAAACTACTACTAAAGTTGAAATTTGTACAGGTCATTATCCTAATTACTTAAACATTTCCCTCATCTTCCAAATCATTAGTCCTTTAACTTTCTAAGCTATCAACAGGAATTATCGGGGGCCCATCACGAATCCACATAACCTCTTCATTATCATTGCATTGAACCTCGCTGCAAGTTTCACTTTGTAAACGGGTGTCAAAATTATCATCAAACTTGTCTCTAGCCTTAGTTTTAATCATAACGTGCCAATCCTTTTCCATGGCATCTTCAACATAAAACACTTGTTCAACTTGTGATGCAAGAACATAAGGCTCATTTTGACGCTTAATGTTTGCAAAGTTGGTCAGTATAAACCCATCTTCATCCTCTTTAAGCCTGCTACCCTTCGATACCCAGTCACAATCAAACAATATAACTTTTTTTCCGTCTGTGTAATCTAATTGTATTATATCCCTTAACACTCCAAAATACACCATGTCTTGTAAGATAGTTCTCTTGTCCTTTTTACTTGCAAAACTCGTCGTAGTTGCACTAACCATCACTCCACAGTTTTGTGTTTTCCTTTTCCTCTCCACTTCTTTGGTATGAAAATGGAATCCATTTACTTTAAAACCTTTATATCTCCTACCAACAGGAACAGGTCCTCCTACAAGTCTTTTCATATCATTTAGCATTGCATCGCCTTCATTTCCATTTAATACATCAATCTGCATTAAAAATATAAATAAATATCAACAAGAAACTAAAGTACAGTGACAAGTGCAGTTAACTGTAAATGGTGTAAATGCTTCTGTTAACTTACACGATCCTTAAACCAACTAGCAAAGGATTCACCAAGTATTGTTTTGATCTCATGCTTCGTACACCGGCGTTTTTTACGCCTAATTTGAGTTTCATGTTCGCTGCATACAAGGATACAAAAATTGTAAGCATTCATAAAGCCGTGTATAGAAAAGAAATTAGTAGATGTCGCTTACTCTCTGTACTGTTGAGTTTCATTGCAATTGAATACCACATAACGGTGAGCCCTTGTTAATTAGTCATTGTCCAAAACAATTGTCTTCCCGTTCCATAGGGGATTCCCGAACATTGAGAAAATATCCGCGCCTTCTGTAGCTGATACACAACTGAAATCGTCAATTCTGCTTGATCGGTTAAGTCTTGTTTCTACCTTCTCATCAAAATATAGCGCACAAAAGGATAAACATTCTTCTGTCAAGTACCCTTCGGCAATTGAACCTTCTGGTCGTCCTCTATTCCGCACGTATGATTTCAAAGTACTTAAATACCTACAAGGTGATAAAATTTGATCATCAATCCAATGTAAAGTAATAAAAAAAAATAATAAATTGAATTTTAGATATTTATGTCTACACATACCTTTCAATAGGGTACATCCACCTGTACTGAACTGGACTAGCTAATTTTGCCTCCGTTACCAAATGCACAGTTAAGTGAACCATGATATCAAAAAATGACGGTGGAAATATTTTTTCCAGCTTACACAGTATGACAGCAATATCCTTTTCTAATCGAGCCAAATCCGTATGATGGAGTGTTTTAGGACATAGGTCTCTAAAGTAGCGGCTCAGTTGTATAAGTGAAGAACGTACTGGCCTTGGCAAGAGTTTACGCAACGATAAAGGTATTAGTTGTTGCATTAACACATGACTGTCATGACTCTTGAGACCGAAAATCTTAGGTGGTTTTAAATGTACACACCTAGAAATATTTGATGCATAGCCATCAAGAACTTTAACATTTTTCAATACCTTGCAGAAACTGTCCTTCTCTTTTTGTCCAGTGCAAATGATGCTGCTGGAAACCATTCTCGCCCAGACTCATCTACGAAATGATGGAGTCTTGTTCTGATTCCCATCTTCTTCATGTCCAAACGAGCGTTGTAGTTGTCCTTTGACTTATCAGAGTCAAGAAATGTATGTAAGATCTTATCACATACATTCTTTTCAATATGCATAACATCCAGGTTGTGTCTCACTAAGTTAGTTTCCCAATATAGAAAATCAAACAGAATACTTTTCTTCTTCCAGTTGGAAGGCAGTTTTCGATCACCAACTGTTTTCCCAAACATATTTTCAATATCCTTTACATCGTTATATGCTATAGATCCTCTCAAATATTTGCCCGTTTTTCGATGCTTCACTGTTCCATCAAATGATCCTTTGTCATTTCGATAAGGATGATCCTCGAGCAAGAAGATACGGTGGCACATGTAGCAAAATTTGCGAGAGTGATCTAGCCAAACAGAGTTAGTGTCCGTGTAACACACTGGGCATGCTAATTGTCCCTTGGTACTCCACCCCTATATGGCAGCAAGACCCGGAAAGTCACTGATAGTCCATAAAAATGTTGCTCGCATTTGAAAATTCTCTCTAGAAGAAGCATCATACGTACGTGAACCAGTTTCCCACAGCTTTTTTACCTCAGCAATGGCTGGTTGTAAAAAAACGTCGAGATTATTTCCTGGTCCAGTAAGGCCTGGTATGAGTAATTACAACATAAAGTACGATTTCTTCATACAATGGCCAGGGGGCAGATTATACGGAATGAAAATAATTGGCCATATACTATGCACAACATTCATAGTTCTGAAAGGATTAAAACCATCTGTGGCCAAACCCAACCTTACATTACGTGAGTCTTTAGCAAACTCAGGATGCTTAAAATCGAATGTACTCCAAGCTGGAAAATCTGCTGGATGTCTCATTACCCCATCCTTAGTGCGCCCTTCATCTTGCCACCTCATAAGGGATGTCGTTTCCTTATTCATAAAGAGTCTCTGTAACCTTGGAATTAATGGAAAATGCCAAATAAGCTTCGCAGGAACTCTTTTAGCACCTTTATGATTCTTTGGTTCAGCTGAATTTGATTCAGGTTCAGGCATTATCCATCGGGGTTCGCCACAGGTGTCACAACTGTTTTTACTTTCATTGTCGCCCCAATATAACATACAATCATTGCGGCAAGCATCTATCTTATTGTAATTCAAGCCTAAGTCCCTAAGAATCTTTTTAGACTCATAGTAATTCTTTGGCAACTGAACACCTTCTCGAAATGATTCACATAACAAATCAAGTATCAAAGTAAAAGAATTATCACTCCAGTTACCGAGACACTTGATTTGGAGCAATCGAACAATGAAATAAAGTTTAGAAAACTTGTGGCAACCCGGGTAAAGTTCCTGTTCTGCATCCTCCATAAGCTTATAAAATTTTTCAACTTCCTCGTACGGTTTTTCTGTCTGCTCAACTCCGGGAATTCCCTCTACATCGTTTACTTGATTTTGCATCCCAAACACATCAGTTAACATCTCCGGCATATTATTTGAAGTATTTCCACTACCATAATCATAAGTCATTTGTTCTCCATTACATGATAACTCTCCGTGTAATATCCATTTAGTGTACCCAGTCAAAAAACCATTCCACAGCAGATGTTCTTCAAGTGCGTTCCTCTTTTTACATAAGGTATTCATACACTTTTTACACGGGCATAAAATCATCTCTCCATTTGAATTTGAACAGGCGAAATTCAAAAAATATTTCAATCCCTTCTGATATTCACTACTTGTCCTCCGGAAATCCATCCAGCGTTTATCCATAACAATAATTGGGTCTGTTTTTAATGAGGTAAATGTATAGGGATAAATATGCTATGATACTATCAAATTTGATCCAAACTTACACTAACTTCTCCTTATATTTTAGAAAACACAAAAACAATTCCATGCCAAAGACTTTACATATATTCGGATCTATGCAAGAGAATTTCATAAAATGATGTAAATAAGTAAGCCTCAAAAGTCATCAAAAGTCTCTTACAAAGTCATTAATATGCCTTCACCTAATTATAGAAATGTCCCCCTAAGGTTTGGACTATTATACAAGTAATTATCCTATCCACACAAAAACAGATTACACAAATTTCCCCCAAAACATAAATAATTACTGAAATCTTATCCTGCTGCCCTTCACATTATGTATTTTCTTCACAGTATCTTTAATTTCGGGAAAAGTTTGTTTGATTAGACACAACCTAGAGATATTAGTTCAAGAAGATCCCCAATAACTAAGTTCGACAGCCTCTTTTAGATTTAATCAGATTAATAAGGCAATATTCACCATCATGATGCTAAAAGGTTAATAATTCCTAACAGTTACAAAGTAGAATCATGTCAGACATAAAGTCAGAATTAAAAAAAGACAATTAAAAGAGATTTTTGTGACAGAAATAAAACATTTTCTTTTATGATGTTGCAACAGTCAGTTCTCTTGTTGTGGGATGAAACTTCAGCTTCCGTATAAACTTTGGATGCCTAATAAAACAACAATTACTTTGTTAAAAAAAAAAGGATTTCAAAATAATGGTTTCGAAATTATAAAAAAAAAAAAAAGGGTACTTCAATACTTCAGCATGTTTCATAAAATCCTAACAAAGGTACTTCAATAACAAGCCAATAAGAACCAATTTCTAGCTTTTATATTATTTTTCATGAACAAATGAAAGTTTGTTTAGTCTAATAACAGTGTTTCAAAACTTATATATATGTCAGGGATTCAGCACATTCAAATTTACCATCTCCTTGAAAACATATTAATTCATTTAACATACAACTAACAATGCTCGATCAACATACAAAACAAGCTACAACATTTTCAGATTATAACTGATCATTTTCAGTTTATGGTTTGAAGTAATTATGACTGACTTATAGATAGCATCAACACTCCAACAAAAATTAAATCAGGTCGGAGAGAAGACAGACTACATAAAAAAGAATGCACTCCAACAAAGAAGAAACAAAAAATATCAATGTGTTGGGATAATAAACCTCTAAGGCCTTCAGCACATGTTCTGTTGCAGTTGTTCTTTAGACTTCCTTGTTACAGACTTCACTGGATTTTAATGAAATGAGATTACTAAATTCTGCAAGATAAAAAAACAAAAGATCACATTCTCACCAAGTCCAATACTGAAATACCAAATCATGTCAGTGTTATATGTTTAGTTAAGCAGGTTTAATTAAGCATACATAGGCAAACAGCTCATGAATCCCGGAGAATGAGATAGAACTTCTACACATTCAATCAACACCAAGCAATGTATTTACCATTATAATATACCAAGTTATGCACGCAAACACTATATGCTTAGTTAAGCAGTCTCTTTGGGGTCAATTAGCTAAAGATATCATGAATCAAGTAAGATTTTTTCATAAATCTTCGAACTCATCTTCACTATTAAACATACGTAAATGGGGGGAAGTACATATAATCATCACCATCTGGAAAGAGAAGGCAACAAACATGATCAAGGGAATATATTTACTCATACAGGCACTCTCAAAGAAATTTCAGTCAGCAGTGTACTTCAACATCTCCATATGCAGGCTAAGGCCATAATGAGTGGCTCCTCAACTTAACCATGTACAAATAAATGGCTAAAGTACAAACGTAAGCAGAAAGCAGAAAGCAAAAACCCACATTATCATAACATCTAAGCAAGCACGATAAAAACGAAAGTAGAGCTGAGATAAAACGAGATAGGACTTACAGCATCGGAGGTAACAGCGGCAGCCGCAACTGACCACCCGTACGATCAAGACCTCTTGTAACAGCTAAATTTCTGACAAACGAAACATTACCAATGTTAGTTTCTTTAATCTCCTATGTTACTGATCTAAGATCAAAGTCAATTATAGGCACAGCGCTCAAATTAAACCAGACATTCCAAATTAGATTCTCTACATTCAAGAAGAACAACAATTTGAAGCTTACACATACAGATTTCACAAAATAGGTTTACAATTCCAAGCACGTAAATCGAAACCCTAGAATCGAAACAATGAAAATTTGAGTTGAAAAATACTAAACTCACATACAAAAAATCTTAGACAAAACTTATAAACCCTGAAACCCACCGTATCTTTCTCCTCGGCGCAAGACCTTCAAAGCACTGTCCGTCTTCTTCCACTCCTCACGCAAGACCTTCTTCAGTCCGATTCCCGTGGCGTCCGATTCAGCTGGAGTTCGTCGTCTTCCTTTCAGCTAGAGTCCGATTCTTTGGCTGACAATAGGAAGATTCCGAGCTAATTAATGTTGCTCACTTGATTAAAGTTGGGAAAATAGGAAGGGGGGATCGGAGCAGACAACATTTCTTGTTGAGTTCAGGAGACAATTAATGTTCAGACAACATTTTTCACCTCCCTCGTTTTTTATTGGGAGCAGAGCCGCTTCCCTCCTATTTTTTTCGTTGAAACCGCCAAAATGGAAAGGAGATTTTATAAAAATAGAAATATGTTGTGACATTTGTTTAAAAATGTCATTACACATATGTCATATTAAGACCCTTTATTAAAGGTGTCACAATAAACTTATTATATTGTGACGCCTTACGTAAAAGTGTCCAATTATTATTAATTTAGTTAAAAAATTATTTGATAGAAAAGGTAAATTAAATCTAATAAGACGGATCGACAAAAAGCGTCTCAATAGGTGATATATTAAAAGGCGTCACATTAGGGCATCACAACATGCTGTTTTTGTAGTAGTGGATACACCCTTCCCTGACGCTGGGGAGGATAATCGTCATGGTAAGCGGACACCCTAATCTCCTGGGCTTGCCCGCGAGGAACGTGTGATGACACTTCCTCCTGTGGGTTAAAATATTCCAACCCATGGGCTGGGTCAGGAAGGTAATGCTACTGCTGGTGTTGTTGTTGTTGTTGTTATTGTTGTTGCAGTTGCTGTTGCTGTTGCTGTCTCCTGGGGAGCTGGTTCCGGAGGTCGCCTGGACCCACCCAATAGTCACGGTTAGCACGCAAGTAGGCGTCGGGATGGACCCTATCCCCCAAGCGGTCAAATACAGGGATATTTCTGGGAACAGGCGCGTCCCTGTTTATTTCGCTCGCCGTCCCTATAATGTGGCGGGCGCCTCTGTCACCGTCCCACACATTTCTGAGGGCTTCCGAAGGACGCTCCTCCTCTTGGTCCTGGCTTCTCCTCCCAGGCTCTCAGCGAGGTGAGGGGTTGTCATTATCATCAACACCCTCTTCTATATGGGCCCCAAGATGGACTTGGGGTTGGACTCCTTGAGCTGGGGCTAAGTAGATGGCTTGAGGCTGGACGTAGGGGTTCTGGGCATATGGAAGAGGCGGGTATCTTTCTCCTCGGCGCAAGACCTTCAAAGCGCTGTCCGTCTTCTTCCACTCCTCGTGCAAAACCTTCTTCAGTCCGATTCCCGTGGCGTCCGATTCAGCTGGAGTCCGTCGTCTTTCTTTCAGCTGGAGTCCGATTCTTTGGCTGAAAATAGGAAGATTCCGAGCTAATTAATGTTGCTCACTTGATTATTGTTGGGAAAATAGGAAGGGGGGATCGGAGCAGACAACATTTCTTGTTGAGTTCAGGAGACAATTAATGTTCAGACAACATTTTTCACTTCCCTCGTTTTTTGTTGGGAGCAGAGCCCCTTCCCTCCTATTTTTTTCGTTGAAACCACCAAAATGGAAAGGAGATTTTATAAAAATAGAAATATGTTGTGACATTTGTTTAAAAATGTCATTACACATATGCCATATTAAGACCCTTTATTAAAGGTGTCACAATAAACTTATTATATTGTGACGCCATACATAAAAGTGTTATATTATTATTAATTTAGTTAAAAAATTATTTGATAGAAAAGGTAAATTAAATCTAATAAGACGGATCGACAAAAAGCGTCTTAATAGGTGATATATTAAAAGGCGTCACATTAGGGCGTCACAACATGCTGTTTTTGTAGTAGTGGACACACCCTTCCCTGACGATGGGGAGGATAATCGTCATGGTAAGCGGACGCCCTAACCTCTTGGGCTTGCCTGCGAGGAACGTGTGATAACACTTCCTCCTGTGGGTTGAAAAATTCCGACCCATGGGCTGGGTCAGGAAGGTAATGCTACTGCTGTTGTTGTTGTTGCTGTCTCCTGGGGAGCTAGTTCCGGAGGTCGCCTGGACCCACCCAATGGCCACGGTTAGCATACAAGTAGGCGTCAGGATGGACCCTATCCCCCAAGCGGTCAAATACAGGGACATTTCTGGGAACGGGCGCGTCCCTGTTTATTTCGCTCGCCGTCCCTATAATGTGGCGGGCGCCTCTGTCACCGTCCCTCACATTTCTGAGGGCTTGCGAAGGACGCTCCTCCTCTTGGTCCTGCCTTCTCCTCCCAGGCTCTCAGCGAGGTGAAGGGTTATCATTATCATCAACACCTTCTTCTATATGGGCCCCAAGATGGACTTGGCGTTGGACTCCTTGAGCTGGGGCTAAGTAGATGGCTTGAGGCTGGACGTAGGGGTTCTGGGCGTATGGAAGAGGCGGGTACCCCCAGAAGCTAGGTTGGTTGGTGGGCTGTTGGACAGCGTACGCCAAGGGAGCAGAGGGCCCTTGGACCGTGGTGTAAGCGACATTCTGTGGAGTCAGTGCAAGAGGGCTTCCTCGTGGCAGGGCCGGCATATTGGACTCTCTATTTTCCCTGGCCGCCGCCGGGGCCTCCACTCTGCATTGCTCAACATAGGCGGTCAAGTCTGCCTCCGATAAGATCAGCCGCCCATGAGTGCTTGGGCCGGCCTCCATGGTAGCTACCCCTGCCACAGGGGCTTAGAAGTTGCCACCAGAGGTGTTGAGATCAGGGAAGATCTCTTCACCGTTTTCTCCATAGACTCATCGGCCATGGCGAGTTTGAACCATAATGCTAGCTATAAAAGACGTTTAAAGCGAAAAGAGTTAGGCTTTTCGTTCAGAGTTCCCCACAGACGGCGCCAAGATGATGGTGTCAAAATCCGGCTATGCGCCGAACTGCAAATCTGAACTCCCAATCACCCAAGATATTTGTAAATTTGAGGTTACTCTGATGCTTTTCTAGGCTGCGAAGGATGAAACAAACATGAACTCAAAGGTCAAAAGAGGAGGAGATAGGGGTTGGACCCATTTTGGTACTCCGACGCTCAAGTCAGCTTAAAGCTCTGGGTCAAAAGTATACTGGAAAGTATGGACTCAGAGTATGAAGGAAAGCTTACCTTTGCTGATGGTGGAGGTTTGCATTTATAGTGAGGAGGGGATCTCCATGTGTGCAGGTACACCTCCCAGAAGGTGCGAATCTTGTCTGGTAGGAGAGACGGTTGGTAGCCGGAACAGTGCTTTTCTGGCTAAAGCATTGTTCTCCTGTCTCTGCCAGATGCCTGACACCGTACTTGGTGCGGCCGTAATTAATGCAGCCTGCGGTGGGTGGTACGTGCATTGAATGCGGTTGTCTGATAGTGTATGGGTCGACTCGCCCTTGGGTCGAACCACTTCTCAGTCGAAAAGGCGACCCAGAGTCGGAGGCCTCCCTCGTTTGGCCCTGAGCAAGTGTTGGGTCAGGAGAAAGGCTGGCTTGGGTCGAAATCAGTAGGCTGACATGGCTTAGCCCTCTTCGTGGACGACAGGTGGCGCTCAAACACAGGCCCCCGATTTTCCCTCTATATATATATATATTCCTTCTATTTACGGTGAGAGCCCAAAACAAAAATGCACAAAAGCATAAATTTAAACCCCAAAAAACTAAAATACTTGTTGGACCAAGAAAAAAAAGTTGAATTTCACTTGTTATTTTTCTTCAGTATTGTACTTTGGTCGACTCCCCTAAATAAAATTTCAGGCTTCGCCACTTACTGTCGTGGGACTACTGTAAAACTATGAGAGCATTGAGAAATATAATATCCGCTGAGCTCCCTCCATCCAATAATACACGTGGGTGATGAGTTGTTAATGTCGTAATTACCAAGGAGTCATTATGCAGAATCTCAGCACCTTGTAATTTCCTTGGCCCAAATAGTATAGTTGGTCCTGCCTGTGTTTGCACCTGCATAACTTCATCTTCTATCCTTTTTTGAGCATATAATTTCCTTGTTCTTTGCAAATGGCTCGATGCAATGAAGTGTACCACGCTGGAGGATACTGGGAAACACGAAGAGGAATATCATCTAGATGAATTTGATGATGTCGTTCAGACATTGATGTGGTCTTCTAACGACCCTGCTTGATGGACGGGTTTGCAAGGCCCTACCATCCAATCATGGTGATGAATGAGATCATGACTCCTAAGGCCGAGGTTTCATCCCCACTAATCTCCTAGTGGGTTCTAATTTTGCCTCAATAAGATGAGACTTGCGTTAGAGGGTCCATAACGTTACTAATTTGTTTCAAGTTAGTCCCTCAATAATTTTTTTCTGTGAAAATGCAGTCGAAAAAAATTCTATAATTAGTCCTGAAGGGTTTTAACAATATGTATGACATAAATATTTAAGAATTTACTTTCAGAGAGAGTATTCCTGTAATGATGCAAGTTTTTATTGCTAGAACCAAATGAGTGCCATGTAAATATAGCATGTTCGTCGAAGGTGGATTCAGACCTTTAGGCAAGCGTCCGATCTGTAAAATATAAGAGTTTGAGATTGGTTAAGATTTTATGTGGAGTGGGATATTTTTCAAATCAAATAAAATAAAATTAAAGATTAAGAGGACATGTTTCTCAAGATTTTAGGTGCGATGAGATTTTTCTTAAATTAAAACAAAATTAAGAAGAAAAAAAAAGAGGACATTGAGAGACCAAACGAATTATGGAAAATCAGACAATTGAGTTGGAGTAAAACTTTCCTGCATTTCCAAGAACCCTAACCTCCATGGACAAAAATTGTATGAACCCTTCCATAGATGGCCGCCATTGTCGTTTCTGAGATAAACTCTGGATCATTTAATATTATATTTGATAGGTTAGATTAGATAAAAGTCCATGTACTATTATCATTTTGTCCTTAAAATTTAATCCTTGATTATGTCTTTAAAAATTTGTACATCTTCTTGTTTTCAGTTTTTTCTTTCAACTGATTGAGAACAGACCAATCTGAACACCCGAATTCAGTTAGGGGATGTTTGTGTAATTGTATCAACTTTGTAGGGGTCCATTATAAAAAAAGAAAAATAAATAAAATCCATAGGATGTGCATATGTAATCTTTGAAAATCTTTATTACCAAACTCATTTACAAATTGTTTAATATTAATATGCAAATTGCTTAGTTACCAAGGTCACAACTCTTCATGGAATAAATAATATTAACATTTTAATTATATAGTATTTTATTATTAGATGACATTTGCTTAAATTAGCATAGCATATCCAAACACTGAAATTAAAGTATAAATAATATCGAAGTTGTATTGGTTGGTCTTTCCACATCCAATAGATGTCTTCCATACACCACACCTTGGTATAGACACATTCTAGATTTCTTTTTATCCGTCATCCCAGAAACCAACACACACTTCATCAGATTCTTCAAAAATAGAAAGCAATCAACAAACCCAAGGAAGCACCGACAAAGAGACCCAACCAAATTAGTCTTTAGTCAATGATTCATTTAAGGACTTTCAAAGCTATATGTTACCGTCTCCTCTTTATAAGAACAAGCAACCATTCACTCACGGTAACAAACACAACGAATAAGTATTCTTCCGCCCTTCACAACACCTCATAATACCGAAGTTTGTACATATTCATCCGAGATCAAAGTTATTGGAAATACAAAATAGACTAATAGCAAACTAACCAATGAAAACACAATTAAGCATGTACCAGAACATTTCAGTGAACAAATCATGCCTAAATACTTGGACAAAAAAAACGACCAACTCGTTTGAAACCTTTTATTTCGACTTCATCAAAGATAATAGGTACATGCCATGTACTTGCTCAGGTATCCCATAGAAAATTAGATGATCTCCTTGGTTGTTTGCTAGGTGATGGATTGCCAAAAACCAACATCTAGCCAGAGCTCAGGTAGAACAACTAATGTGTTATACAAGTTAGCTTATTTTATGGCATTGTCATCCACAGGCTAAGGTAAGGAACAGAGGCATTGAATAACTTGTGGGCGACATTTTTGATTGTTGCATGGGTACTCTCCATATAGATTTTTATCTCAGTGGGGGTCAGCAGTCTTTGATTTCTTGTGACAAAATGAGCTTTTTTTTTTATTGTGTGTAATCCACACTTAGTGGGGTAACAAAAGTCGAGTCCTTGTTATTGTCCTCAACATTAGTTGGAAGTTTTGATGGGTCATTATTGCTTGTTGTTGTGCCTTTCCCGCGACTAGTACCATCACTCATTTAGAAACATGGTCACATGGTCACTAGTACCATCACTCACAAATCGCTCGTTTCTGAGGCCATCAAAGTTTTCAAGCAAATAACATAACCTATAGAATGTGTTGCTATACCCTAAGGTTGTCAATATAATCAATGTCGCTAATCTTGTGCAACGCCTAAGTTGTTTTAAGTGATCGGGTTGTTTGGAGATGATGTTACAACTACATCTGTGATTTGACCTATTTCGTTTCCTTCTAGTAAGTAAAAACTATTAGGATAGGTACATCATTGTCAAGATGGTTCCAATCTGCAAAAATACTAATTCCAACCAAATTATAAACCTAATTTTCCTTTGATGGTTCATTATTAACAACCTAAAACTCCTCTTGAAACTACATTGAAAAAAAATTTCAAAAAGAAATCAATTTAATAATGGGTATACACCGTTAAAAGAAAATATGAACACAAAGGATACTCAATAAATAAAGAGAGCAAAAAGGTTTGTTACTACAATTTTCATCGTTAGATGTACACATGAATTGCACAATTTAGTTTTTAGAGACACATGAATCATGATTATTGCAACAACTTATATTTTGCAACAATCAATTGATGAAGCTCACTTACAAGCAAAATGGATAGCCACAACATAAGAATTAAATTCAATAAGGTTTGAGGACGTCCATGCTAATTCTGTTACACACCAAAAATAAAAATAAAAATAAAAAATCAATTAAAAGAAACGGATAATTTCTCAAAAATCCCCAAGTGTAAACTGAATTTAAAACATTAAGAAATACATATGATCTAGAATTTAAAAAAATAATAAAAAAATGGAAAAAGCTAGCCGGCGATAAACGTCGCATTGAATAGTGGGACTTGTGTAGTGTCATCGCTAGAAAGCATATGTAAAATTATAGTAAAAATCTGAGAAGAAGACGAATTTACCTTGCAGTGTAGAAGAGGAACAACCCTTGAACGAAAGAATTTGGAAGACTAATGGCCAAGACTTCGTTGAGAGATATTGAAATGATAGAGGGTAATCTTGAGACAGAAAAATTGGAGTGATGTGCAAATTTTTTTATCTCATTTAATCGCTCTCCCTCATGCCTGATTCAAAAGCGATGCTAACCGGTGAACAAAACGGTCTACGGGAAAATTCAAGCTCTTAGGCTTAGAAGCTTCTTGAATATATGATGTATAACCAGACATTTATTCTACCTGATACACTTGTCATTCATTCAATAAGTAGAATATATAAGGAACTCTAAATCGAAATAAAAGATTTAACCCGGATTTTTTATATAATTTTTTTTCCTAACCTCTTTTAAACACCCCAAGTTACTCTGCTTTTATTGTCGACTAACATTCTTGTTGCTAGAACTTAACTTTCTTATTCCTTCTTTCATCCAAAATTAAGTATATCTTACTACTATCATTTTTGGTACTTAAACGCAATTACTACGGTGGATTTGAAGAGGAAGACCTTTACCAATTATTTGAGATTATAAAATCAAACTACTAAGGCATGGAGTGATAGCTTCGCACCCTTATTAATCGAGGGTACTGACATGGAACCAATTGCAGTCCAGGAATTCAGTAGGACTTTTTTCAACATGTAATGTAACCCGGCATTGCATTGAGCATAACACAAACCACATCTATAGCAAAATGAGACCATTTCTAGGACATGTCACTGTACAATGTCATATAATACAAAGCATGAACAACCTGATCGTGTTGGCAGTGGTCATGTCGACCGATGGTCATTTGTTGCAACTGAGCTCGTTGGATGTGGTGGTTCTAGCACTGCTTAAGCATATTCCTTATAATATTGTAGTTTGATTAGGGGTGGTAAAATGGGTTGAACCCAATGGGTCCAACCCATTATAGGTGGGTTGGGTTGGGCTGGTTTTGATGAAATTTAAATTGGGTTGGTTTGGGTTGGGTCAATGATGGGTTAGGAAAGTAATGGGTCCTTAACGGGTTATGGTGGGTTGATATTGGATTTGAGTTGGGTCTTTAATGGTTTAAGATTAATTATCCAATTTTAATGTTTTATTACTATTTTACCCTCCCCATAAATTAAATATTATATTTTTATTCATAAACTTTTTAAACATAATTACACATTTTTTACACATACTAACACATATTTACACACACTAACACAATTTTACACATATTTTCACACAATAACATATTTTTTACACACATTTACACACTAACATAATTTTACACTTATTTTCACACACGAACACGATTTTTAACTCGTTTGCCAAATTTTCAACCTGTTCTATTTATTTTAGACTCGTTTGATCCATTTTTGATCAATTTCACCCATTTTTCAACCTGTTCAATCTATTTTGTACTCGTTTGACCCGTTTTTTACCATTTTAACCCGTTTTTTGACTTATTCGCCCTATTTTGGACTCGTTTGACCAGTTTTGGACTCGTTTCATCCATTTATCGACCTATTAGACCTGTTTTGGACTTATTTGGCCCATTTTGAGCTCGTTTCACCTGTTTTTCAACTTGTTCAACCTATTTTGGACTCGTTTGACCCATTTCGAACCATTTTAATCGGTTTTTCGACCTATTCGACCAATTTTGGACTCGTTTGGCTAGTTTTGGACCTCTTTCACTCGTTTTTCAACCTATTCGATCTATTTTGGACTCGTTTGGCCCATTTTAGACCTATTTCACCGATTTTTTTGTGTGTTTGAATTATTTTAGACCCATTTGATCTGTTTTTTGACTTATTCAACCCATTTTTGGCTTGCTTCACCTATTTTTCAATATGTTTGATTTATTTTGAGTCCGTTTCACCCGTTTTTCGACTTGTTCAACCTATTTTGGACTCGTTTGACCCATTTCAGACCGTTTTTACCGGTTTTTCGCTCTATTCGACCAATTTTGGACTCGTCTGACCAGTTTTGGACCTCTTTCACTCGTTTTTCAACCTATTCGATCTATTTTGGACTCGTTTGGCCCATTTTAGACCTATTTCACCGATTTTTTATGTGTTTGATTATTTTAGACCCATTTGATCCGTTTTTTGAATTGTTCAACCAATTTGGACTTGTTTCAACCTATTTTTAGCATGTTTACTCTAACGTATCATATATATCCAAATTTGGCGAATATGATCTAAAATGGGCCAAATAAATCCAAAATAAGTAAAATGCATCCAAATTGGTAAAATGGATCCAACTGGGCTAAATGGATCCAAATGGGTAAAATGAATCCAAATGGGTAAAATGGATCCAAATGGGTAAAATGTGGGTTAAATGGATCCAACTGGGTAAAATGTGGGTAAAATGGATTCAAGTGGGTAAAATGTATCCAAAATAGGTAAAATGGATCCAAAATGGGTAAAATGGATCCAAGTGGGTAAAATGGATCCAAATGGTTAAAATGTGAGTTAAATGGATCCAAGTGGATAAAATGGATCCAAATAGGTAAAATGGATCCATATGGATAAAATAGATCCAAATGGGTAAAATATGGGTTAAATGGATCCAAGTGGGTAAAATGGATCCAAAATGGGTAAATTGAATCCAAGTTGGTAAAATGCACCCAAAATGGGTAAAATGTGGGTTAAATGGATCCAACAGGGTAAAATGTGGGTAAAATGGATTCAAGTGGGTAAAATGGATCCAAAATAAGTAAAATGGATCCAAAATGGGTAAAATGGATCCAAGTGGGTAAAATGGATCCAAATGGGTAAAATGGATCCAAGTGGGTAAAATGGATCCAAATGGGTAAAATGTGGGTAAAATGGATCCAAGTGGATAAAATGGATCCAAATGGGTAAAATATAGGTTAAATGGATCCAAATGGGTAAAATGGATCCAAATGGGTAAAAATGATCCAAGTAGGTAAAATGGATTCAAAATGGGTAAAATTGATACAAATGGGTAAAATAAATACAAATTGGTAAAATTGAATCGAAATGGGTAAAATGGTTCCAAATGGGTAAAAATGATCCAAGTAGGTAAAATGGATTCAAAATGGGTAAAATTGATCCAAATGGGTAAAATTGATCCAAGTGGGCAAAATGAATCCAAATGGGTAAAATGGATCCAAAATGAGTAAAATGGATACAAATGGGTAAAATGGATCTAAATGGATAAAATGGATCCAAAATGGGTAAAGTAGATCCAAAACGGGTGAAAAGGGCCCAAAACGAGTCGAACGATTCCAAAATAGGACAAATAGGTTAAAAAACAAGATAAAAGAGAGTCCAAAATAGGTCAAGAGGTCAAAAACGGGCCTAAAACAAGTAGAACGAATCCAAAATAGGTCGAACAGGTTGAAAAACGGGTGAGATGAGCTTCAAACGGTTCAAAACGATTCTAAATAGATTTAACAGGTTCAAAAAATGGTTAAAATAGCCCAAAATGGGCCAAACGAGTCAAAAATAGAACGAACATATCAAAAAACGGGCGAAATAGGTTAAAAACGGGTCAAATTAGTCCAAAATAGGTCAAATAGGTCGAAATACGGGTTGAAATGACAAAAAATGGGTCAAACGAGTCTTAAATAAGACAAACAAGTCGAAAAACGAGTGAAATGATCCCGAAATGGGTCAAATGATTCCAAAATAGGTCGAATAGGTCGAAAAACGGGTGAAAGGGGCCAAAAACGAGTTGAACGAGTCAAAAATAGGTCGAACAGGTTGAAAATTGGGTGAAATGGCTCCAAAACGGGTCAAACGAGTCCAAAATAGGTCGAACAGGTTGAAAATTGGGTGAAATAGGTCAAAAACGGATCAAATGATTCCTAAAAAGGTCGAATAGGTCGAAAAACGGGTGAAAAAGGCCCAAAACGAGTCGAACGAGTCAAAAATAGATCGAACAGATTGAAAATTGGGTGAAATGGGTCCAAAACGGGTCAAACCAGTCCAAAATAGGTCGAACATGTCGAAAAACGGGTTAAACAGACCAAAAATGGGTTAAACGAGTCTAAAATAAAACGAACATGTCGAAAAACGAAAAAACGGACTCAAAATAGACCAAATGGGTTGAAAATATATTAATTGGGTCAAATAAATCCAAAATAAGTTAAATATATTAGTGAAGGGTATATTGGACATTTAAGTACTTGAATTGAGTTGGAACTCATTAATAACCCATTATTAAACCCACTAGCAAACCATTAAAACCCACCACAACCCATTAAAAACTCATTAAGAACCCAACCCATTAAGAACTTATTAGTATAGAACCCATTTTTGACCCAATCCATTTAGACCCAACCCATATGAACCCAACCCAAACCCAGCCCAACCCACCTTTTTTTTTTTTTTTTTTTTTTTTGAAACACCCATTTGCCACCCCTAAGTTTGATTATTCCTCGCTTTCTAATTGTCTTGTTTAATGTTTCTTAAGTGCTTGCATCCTGTATTGGCTCTATTCCTAAGTTTGTGTTGTCAAAATTACTATCAACTTTTCCCTTTCATAAAAATTTTAAAATGTGTGAAATATTTCATTATATGTTATTCATTATGCTCAATTTCCTTATTGGCTTATTCCTTTGTTGAGTTTGGTATACATGTGGGCTTTATTTGGTTTTCTTGAGAATTCAAATGGGCCTACGTTTTGAGCTGGCTTGCATGGGCCTTTATCATCATTCGCCCTAAGAAACGATAAAGAACTAGTACACGGTACACAGTGTGCCAAAAAAATAAATATTATTCTTGAAATGTGTTAAAATTAAATTTTTATATTAAGAAAAATTAAATTATTATTAAATTATGATAAATGAATTTGATAGTGAATAAAAGGAAAAAAATTATAAGAATATAAAAAAAATATTAAAGAAAAGGATCAACATGCGCCATGCGGTGAAAGAAAATGGTTAAGAGATAATACGTGATTAAAATGATAAATTAAATTAATAAATGAAAAGTACAAAAAGAGAATAAAAAACAAATAAATTACTCATGGATAAGAAAAAAGAATTTAAGAGTTGAAAACATTAAAACGTTCGGTTTTATCAATTCTGTTTTTATCTGCACCTTAATATAATAGTACAGATAATAAGTTAGAAGACATAAACAACTTAAAATTGTAAAGAGAGAAAAGAGAAATCATATCACGAGTTAAATTGAAGGAAACAAATGCTCAGACTATCTTACAAAAATTTATCACCCTTCTTGTGGTCCCATGATTCGAATGATAATTTGAAAATATTTTTTAAAAGGGATCATCCTTCCAACTGAAACCTAGAATCTCCTTTTTGTAAACAAAAAAAAAAATCACCAGTTACATGTGGTTAGTGGTTGGGGGAAATATTGTCTTGTGGTTGAAGATACGGTGAAGAATAGGTGCATCCTATATTCCTATTGATGATTACTTGATTACAACTCGAAGATATAATATCTTGGGAGATAGCTGCATTTCTCATTAAGGTTGTGGCTCTCTACACATTAAAATATAATTTTAAAAAAATTCCGATAAAAGAAAAGTGACAACAAATGGGTAACGCTTACCAAGAATTAGTATATAGATTATAGAATCATGTATTGTTTTTCTTAATCATCATTTGGAACATGTTAATTAAACTTTTTGAAAAGATAACGTTGAAAGAAAAAGAAAAAAAAAAAAAGACGGACATGCATGCTAAAAAGTAATAGAAGATATATAATTAAATATAACTATACATCTATTAAAGTTTGTTTTTGATCATCCTTAGCAGTATACTTTATATCTAAAATAATTAACTTAGTAAAAAATCATAAAACACTCTTGGGACAAATACTCGTAATGGGACACGATCCATCCAATTTTTTTATCGATTAAAATTAAATATATTAAAATTTGATTCGAAAATGAATTAATTTAGATTGAAATCAGATTCGTTGACAAATGAGAACCCTAGTTCAAAGTTAGCACTGCAATGGCTCTCCATCAGGCATTCTTATTCACTTACGAAAAAATCGAACAACTTAGTGAGACAGAGAGATTTTTTACACAAATGTCCAAATTCTAAAAATTGTCGGTGCAGCGCCTATTGTTGTAGCCAACGATGCCATTCCAGCAGTAGGGCCATGGTTGTTTATTGCAATTTAAGGAAGAAAAGACTTGACCATGCCTAAATGCTGATTTTGTTTAGATTTTCAAAATATTAAATAATAATAGACAATTTGGGATTGTAATATTTGTTTGACATGGTCGAATGTGAAAGAATTGGTAAGGTACATCGTTGAGACTGAAAGAGAAAAATTAAAGAGAAATATTTGTATGTTGTTGAGACTAATACGCGAAAACTTGTGGAGAGATCAAAGGAAAATATGTGTAAACGATCAGCTTGTGTTATTGGGTAATCACCTATCTCAATTTATTATCAAATCATGTTGTATTATGTGTTATACCTTTTACGTTATAGGATGATCCTTGATTGTTCGAGTTTGAACGTGTTAGTAATGTGTTAACCGTCCCACATAAATTAAAATATTAAATTACTAACTATCTTTACATGTCTACATCAATAAATTTTTAAAATGAATTAGATGAAACATATATTGCTCAACTTAATTGATCAATTTGTGGAAAAAAGTTAAATATTGTGCCTTATTTTCTTTCTTTGTATAACATTCGTGTGTTTATGTGATGAGCAAATTTGTTATGCAAAATAATATAGTTATATATAAGAAATTAAAGTATTAATTTCAAATTTATAAATTACATTTTCTATATCAGAATTTCGAACGATGGGTGCAGCAACTTGTGCAATGATGGGATATAATAATAATATTAGTTCCCAACGGTGTTCAAAACAGAGCGCCGAGATTAGGTTAGCATCACATGCATACAAAATGGCAAATGCATGAAAATAAATTTCGAATTTGGAATTGCATTAAAGGATTCAGCTGTCACTCCATTATATAATATATGATAGCTTATCATTATCATTTCCTTCTCTTTTAATAATTTCTAATGTTATTATTGTCGCAATTATTTTTTTACATATTATAGGTCCAACTGTCGACATTTAAATACTGTATGATATGTGGGTTTACGTGTAATTATGAAAACTTTTGTTGGGAGGCCGACAGGCTTTTAGTAAAGAGAAACAGGCAGTATATACATCTGCCAATCACAGAGTTGGCTGCTTATTTACATAACCTGTTTAATGCCTTTACTCGATGCCCCTTTTATTCCTTTGTATGACTTTTCCCAACTTCTGACACAAGCTTTTGACAACTCAAAGTGATAGCGCTAGCGCCACACCCTTTTGCTGCTGCTCCTAATCTACCCAATTTAAAGTTTAAACCATTGTACACCATAAAATCTTGATGCAAATTCAACTTCAAGTGTAATCGTATTTAAATATGAAGTCAAACAGGAGTTTCGATAACATATCTTTTCAACACATTGTACTAATTTAATATAGGAACAGATACTTAAATACATATTAACTTCAAATGATTCTCCTTTGGAGCAAAATTCTGAATCTATTAAATATTGTTTTCGTAAAAATAATTAGCATAAAGTTAAAAGTTAATTTGGATACGATCGTGGTTTGAGGCATATTTCTATATTATAGTCGAATATTTTGCATATTTCTATATTATAGTCAATATCTTTTGACATAGCAGGACCCTTCTCACTAACGTGACGTAATTTTTAATAGACACGTGAATCTATGATCATCTCTCAATCGACACCTTCTCCGATCCTTTAGTCGAGAGGGCAACCCATATTAACCCAAAACAAGGAATTCCCCTATCGACTTGCGGTTCAGGCAAAGCCACTCGATGATGCTCCTCGACTTTCTCTCGACCCCAAGATATCATGCAACCACTTAGGATTCACAAAGAAAGTGACCGACCAAGTGTTAAATGCACTCATCTAGTGGGGAAGGTGACAATTGAAACATCGCCAACGACGACCATACCTCCACTACGAAGGAAGATATAAATAGCCCCGCATTTCCTCCGGTATATAAGACACATTTACTCCAGTCATTCTCAACTTTTTCGCTCAACTTCAAATTTTAGTCGCTGACTTGAGCGTCGGAGTGTCAATCGGATTAAAACCCCCTTCCGATCTCGAGTTTGCCTCGAACTTTCGTTTCCTTATCTCTTTTAGATATCGACCAAGACTACAATTTTCTCATTTTACAAATTCAAAGTGATCCAACCGAATTTCCACTCGAGTTTTTCGTTTTGAAATGTAGATTGACCATCTTCCATAAAAATTATTATTAGCTTAATCAAATATTTCATATTCAAACATTTAAGTACACAACTACTAGCCAACAGGGGTCGGTTGAACTAGCTTAATCAAATATTTCATATTTAAGTACACAACTACTAGCCAACAGGGGTTGGTTGAAGTGACTCAGGGGTTCTTTCTCAAAGGTAATGTATCGGGTTCGAATCCCTCTGGCCACTTGGGTGTGTGTGTGTTAAAAAAAAAAAAAAAGTGCACAACTACTATTAGTAGTGAAAAATTTACAACTTAATACCATGTAGTTTGACCTTACCTTGCCCAATATTTTTCACAATAATTTTTTATCATTCCAAATAATTTATTGATCCGAAGTTTTTTTTATAACACACGCACATTCAAGCGGGATTCGAACCCAAGACCTTGTCTTAGAGAATGATCTCATTAATCACTTGGACTAACCCCCGTTGGGTTATCAATCCGAAGTTGATGACTGATATAATTAATTATTATTAAACATTACGATAAAAAATAATTTATAATTATTTTTTTGTACTAATTAATGGGAGTATTAGTTCAATTCATCTGAATTGAAATCCACCTTAATTTCAAAAGCAAAAATAGAAAAGAAGAATTAAAAAATGAAGAAATAGAGTGATGCAATTGCAAACGGCTATATTTAGCAAGAGGCGGAAGAATATAAAATAGCAGAGGGCGCAAACGGCTATGAGCTATCCTATTCCTACCATCATCATAACTCTGATACAATTGCGGGTCCCACGCACTGAGGTGTGGGCCCTTTCCAGCTAAAGTTTGTAATTTCCATAATCATCGCCGCATTCATGTACGTGTACCACTTTAATTGGCTCCTTATATCACCTGGTCCCACGCGGACATTTCCAGCTGTAACAATTGTTCCTAATCGACGT
Organism: Lantana camara; assembly: GCA_037501455.1. Classification (NCBI taxonomy): domain Eukaryota; kingdom Viridiplantae; phylum Streptophyta; class Magnoliopsida; order Lamiales; family Verbenaceae; genus Lantana; species Lantana camara. The sequence goes on along the minus strand of CM074855.1, from coordinate 5,807,113 downwards.
AACACTAAATAATAATATTCTTATAAAAAAATAAGCCAAAATAATAATGAATTATCTTAAAATAATCCTAAAGAGAAATATGAGCCATTATTGATTTCTTATGCTTTATGAAAGAGAATAAAGATTCTCTCTTTTCTAAAGTTAAACAGTTGCTTCGGCTTCCCGTGAGGAATGAGGGTAAACGCAATATTTACCTAACTTGGTTGATTTGTATCCGATTGTTGATGTTTTATTTCAATTAAAATATATAACATTATTAAGTTCAAATACCAAGTACAAATATAATATTGTTTGTTGCTTCAATTATCCAATTTCGGGATTCGATCTCTGTTACCTTTTGGGACACCTAGGCTTGAGACTAGTCCTTGACCCGTAGGTTATGACACAAGATTAGAATTCTAACTCTTCCAAAGTGGTATAGCACCACTTTTTGCATATTGTGCGGATTGATAATTAAGTTTTGTTGGTTGAGATGAAATGATCTTGAGTTTCAAATGGTGCAATTACTCATATTGAATAGTAGAATAATCTTCCGTATCAAACATATTCTTATTTTGTGTATCTTTTTCTAATTCATAATTATATTTATGTACATTTTAAATTTGTCTAACTGAATCGAACAAAATTTATTTAAATTACTACGGGACAAACGATCTAAATATATTACTTTATTATGTTACTCCAAATTGTTTGGGACACCGAAAGATTTTGTAACAATAAAATTTGTGTGGTGATTATACATTTGAACTAAACAGTTCTTTGAACATTTATTTTGTAGAGCATTATTAACAACATTAAAGTGTGTTTAAAGATTCTATGACTCGCATTTGTAATCATATACTCATTTATTCTGAACGGAGTCAAATTGATTCCAAATTTCCTCTTTATTTTTCCCCTTTTCCATCATAACCCCAACACATTTCTTATTAAAAAAACTAGGGCAAATTACACCAAGGTCCCCTGAGGTTTGATATAATTACAAATTAATCCCTCAATTTCTAAAAATTACGGATTAGTCCCTATAAATACTGTTTCAATTGAGGTCCCTAGACGCCGTTAGGGTTCCGTTAATTTTGATATTTGAATTTTCGAAAAACATTACAAAAAAGTCCCTGAACTATGAATTTTCTTACAAAACGACCCCTTAACTAAATCACATCAATAATGTAGTCCTGTTAAAATTAACGGAACCCTACGGCGTCTAGGGACCTCAATTGAAACAGTATTTATAGGGATTAATCCGTAATTTTCAGAAGTGGAGGGATTAATTTATAATTATATCAAACCTCAGGGGGACCTTGGTGTAATTTGTCCAAAAAACTAATGAAGGAATAGAACACCCAAGAAAGAAAATGAACAGTACCAAGGCGTGAAGCTAGCCGTTGTGGACGTGGCGAGCCCAAGCTTGATCACATGGGTGAAGTGGGGCCCATTCCAGTCTGTTTAATCGCCACATTTTTGTTGGGTCTTGCATGGACCCACCCAAATGTCCAACCTTTCTTCGTTTCCTCCTATTTATAACACTCTCTCCTCCTCACTATACAGTAGTACCTACAGAACACCACATTCTCATTTCTCTCCACATATCACCGTCTCTCTCTCTCTCTCTCTCTCAACCTGCCATGGATCGTCGGAGGGGATTACTGCTCGCGTTCATCTGCCTCGTAGTCTCCACCGTCGGCGGTCAGTCTCCGGCCGCCGCACCAGCTAAGTCCCCCGCCGCCTCCCACGTTTCCACCCCTCCCGCCGCTTCACCTTCTACCGCCACTCCACCGACTAAACCCAAGTCTCCAGCTCCAGCAGCGGCTCCAGTCTCAACTCCTCCGGCTGCAGCTCCAGTTTCGACTCCTCCTGCTGCGGCTCCCGTCAGTTCTCCACCGGCTGCGGCTCCTGTGAGCTCTCCTCCAGCTCCCGAGCCGGTCAGCTCACCGCCGACACATGCCGCACCTGTTCAGTCGCCTCCGTCGCCGGCTCCTGAAGCCGCCACTCCACCAGCTAAGTCGTCTCCTCCGGCTCCGGCTTCCGCGCCGCCGACTGAAGCACCAGCTAAGGCACCGGCACACAGTAAGAAGAAGGGTAAGAAGCACGCTCCAGCTCCATCTCCCGATTTGGAAAGCCCGCCGGCGCCACCAGCTGAAGCTCCAGGACCTAACGCTAACGCCGATGCATTTTCTCCCGGTCCTAGTGCAGCGGTCAACGATGAGGTGCATACTTTACTTTACTGGTTATTTTCAGTAATGCACTTCCAGATCTGGAGCTGTTTGGCTTTATCTTCTTATTTTCCTTCCAATAACTGCTTGATCTAAAAATTTTTAATCGAAAATGCTGGACAAAAACACTAGGAAATTGTTAGGAAAATATTCACACGATCCAATGTCGGCGCACTTTAGCTTGTTTTGTCGTCTTGAACAATGTTCACAGCACCGGTGCACAATAGCATACATACACATTTTATTGTTTTAAGCAACACAGCAATTTACCTCACTGTTATCTGAAAGATTGTCGTATAGGTAACTTAATAATCAAAGACCTGATTGGGATCTGAGCATATATAAATAGTAAGAACTATAATCTATAAAATTTCAAATAAATTTGACTAAATTATTTGGCTCATTATCCAAATCTGCAGAAAATAAGGGCAATAAAACCAATCCATATCAATTTGCACCGCGCATCCCGCGCATTATAGTTCTAAACATTAATAAATCGCTGTCCTGTCTCGATAGGCGTATCATTTAATTAAGAGATTTGAAAGAGATTTACTGAAATGTGATTATGATGTGTTGTTGCAGAGTGGAGCAGAGAAATTGATGAGCGTGCAGAAGCTGGCAATGGGAGTAGGGGCCGTGTTTGGCAGCCTCCTCTTCTTCTTCTTCTTCTAGAAGACATTATTTCATTTCATTTTTCTTTAATTTTCTTTTGACAAATCCCTCGTCCCCTGGGCCCCACGTGCATATATATATATATATATGTTTTTTATTATCAGATTTAATTTTCAGTGGGATTTGCCACTATTTTGGCTGTATGGATTCTTTGTTTGGCAGATAGTTATTTTGGGAGAGGCTTTACTTTACTTTTCAGATTCTTTTTTGTTATGTGTATTTACTGCTTTTATCTGCTATTTTGTTCTTCGTATATAATTATTATTATTATTATTATTTCGAAGGTGTTATTCGCTATGCTGCTTGTATTTACTTATTTGGTTTAAAATTATGGACTTATGGTGTCGGCGCTTCTAAAGTTTGCCCGTTTATAACCCCTCAATTTGGAATCGCATTATATAATAGCAATCATGTGATTTGATGTAGTAATAATTAATTGTTGGTAGATTAAGATATATGAATATTTTTAAAAATATTATTTTATTATTTTACATCGAATACTCTGTGTATGACACTTTTTAGATAAGAAATTGAAAAAATTATTGTTACTCGTGTAACATAGATGGTAAGCATTTAAACCTTTAAGCTAATAGATCTCCAGTTCCATTGGATTCTATATATATATATATATATATAATCGTAGTTTAAAGAACATTATTGACTGAATGAGCTTCCAAATTTTAAGTTAATATTTAGGATTTCTTTTTCTAGGATACTTCTGTGGTTTTTCTAAGACTTAAATGGGCACGTGCAATAAAGTTATGAAATCGAATCACAATTAGAATATAAAAACTTTTTCAAACTAATAATAATTGTGTATTTCAAAAATTCAAACACTAAATATTTAATTAAGGTGAGGAACAGCCAATTAACCAATTGATGTCACGTGAAAGAATCTATTGATAGGGAGATATGATTTCTATTAAGCCTAATTAATGGGTGTTAACGTATTGTCTTATAATGGACGGGCTTTTTGTCTTGTCAATTTTTTTTTGAAGGAAAAGAATTGATTTATTTATGAAAACCGATGTCATAAAACTGCAAAAGTAAACTGATTAGGCCTCAAGATATTCCTCACCGTCAAGGATTCTGCCACGAATTTTTCTTTTCTTTTTGGCACGCCACCACGAATTCAAATAAATGAAATATAAAATAAAAAATTTGTGTCCTCTGAAACACAATTTGAGGTTTCTTTTCGGGGACTAAAATGGGAAAAGATGTTTTAAACCTAATCCACTGGACTACCACGAACAAGAATGTGTCGAGCTTATTTCAACCGTGATATTGATGTATGTCTAAGTAGCAATAAGACAAAGAGATAAGTAGATAGTTTAGTGATAAATAATTATATCTGTGAATAAATAAAATCATGAATTTGAGTCTTAGAGAATAGTTGAGGAATCAGTAATAATTCTCTATCTGAATGATGAATCTCATAAACCATTATGTATTAATTTATTTTTATATTAAATTTTGTTACTGTTGGTGGTGGTGGTTTGATTGCTTAACAATACAGTAGTTATTAATAACTCTGTTAGTATTGATTCATAGAGGAAATTAAATTTAGAATACACAATGACCACACTAAATGAGAGATAATTTTAGTTTGAACTTGATTCGATTAGTACAGTGCGGCGAAGAAATAAGTATTTTATGTTTATCGTGTGATTAGTGTAACAAATTAAATAGCAGGTGTGATATATTTATCATCTGATTGATTGAGATTCGGGCGAGATCGTTTTTGAGCTTGAATTTTTCAAATGAGTGAGTTTTCGAACTAAGAGTGTAAACTAGTAAACTAGATTAGATATTGAATCCATAAATTGAAACATGAAATTCTACCCATAAAAGAAATGAAACATAACTAAGCAATTTTGCAGCTTGTGAATATAAAAAACAGTCTAACTTCAACTTTTCTTGCCTTCTCAAATTTATCATGTTAGGAAGTGTTAGTTACAAATAATTAAGTTTTTTTATTTGATTTAATTTTACTTAATTTTGTATTAATTAGTGATATTAGGTTATTCGGGTTTGAATTAGGTGAGATTAGGTGGATTTAATTCCGCTACTAATATTAATTAACCTCTATTACGAATCATGGAGACTGGGTGTGATTTAGTGAGGTTATAATTGTGTGAAATTACAATTCATTGAAGTTAAGTGTAACCTAACATATCTAATATAATCTTAGCTAATAAGGCCGTGGAGATTAACTCCTAAAAACAATATTGCAAATCAACACTCCCAAACTGAATTAATTACCTATTCCTGGAAAATGGAACCTATACATGCAAGCGGCCACTCCGCGACAAACTGTCTTATAGTAAAGAAACATAGCGTAGTTAGAATAAACAGCTAAGATGGCACTTACTACAAAGATTATGTGCTCACATTGTCGCCCATAATTTTGTACAACCAGCAAGCACACCTTTCTCAGAAATTTCCCCCCAAAAATACAACAACAATGGCTACTCACAATTCTAACTCAAGTCTTTGATTTGGTAGGTGCGTGCCACCTTCTTTACACCCAACAAGCCACTACTTTGTGTCCTTCAATGACAGAGAGAGAGAGGCTGATTTACAGTCTGTATTTGGTTTATATATTAATTAGGGTTACATTTGTTACTTGTTAATTTATATATCTTTCACATTTGTGTGGCACTATAAATACTGCAGTGGAGTTCCATTATAGGTCACACCCCTAATTAACATCATCTATAGTGTTGAGGTTGTAACTAGGCCTGCTAAAGATGAAGCTTCTCTTGTTCACATTGCTTCTGGTTTCACTGCTTTTCGTTTCTTCTTCTCTTGCGGATCCCGCTGCTGCCCTCCCCCCCGCCCCGGGTTAGAATCTCTCCCTTCCGCATTTTTGTATCGTCTGTGTTTTCATGTTACGGGTTACTAACTGCAGGTTCGTTATTTCAAAATGATATTTATATTATCGTATTTGTCTCTGTGTGTGGGTGTTCAGTTGCAGGATCTTGTAATGCAATGTGCAGCACAAGGTGCGCTAAAGCTGGAATCCCAAAGCGTTGCTTCAAGTACTGCTGCATCTGCTGCGATAAGTGCAAATGTGTTCCTTCTGGAACGTATGGTAACAAATCGGAGTGTCCGTGCTACAGAGATCTGCTTAATGCTAAGGGAAAGCCCAAGTGCCCTTGATAACAAAACCATCATCTCAATTTCTTTGTTTATTTTTATGAGGTTTGAAAGTCATGCAGATAATGCATCTGTATTCCCAATTGCATTTCAATGTATTGTATGGACATTTGATATTGCATCATGGCAAATTTACCTTCCATTTATTAGAAACTGGAATAGAAAAGATGAATTCACAATTTATGAAACTTAACAGAAACTGGAATTAGAATGGAATTTCCCACTATTATGAGTTAAAACGCCAAACTTTCTGAATAAAAGATTTCTCATCATGAACACATACACAAAAAATCATCTAAAATCATAACACAGTAATTTAGAAAAAGAACCAAATCTCCCAAGAATCCCCATTAATCCACCAAGAATCAAGTGCACTTCTCAACAATGGAAATAGGAAGCATATACCTGTTCTTGATATTTTCCAGTCATAAGTCAGAGATTCAAAAAAGAACAACCAAATATCGAGCATTTTCCTTTCTAACATTATTCTCAGCAAACAGAATTACATTATAGTCCAAATCAGAACCAAACACGACCAAAAAACAACAGCTCAAGAAGCAGGGCAAAACACACTTTTGTCTTTATAATATATATTTAAAACCACAATACCAAATGCAGAAAATAAAAGAACAGAAAAACTGGACGACCAAAAATATAAACCAATGGTACATTACAAGGAAGCATCATTAAACATCCACCTATATCCGAAAAGTGATAAGAAATAGAAAACACAACAAAATATCTTATTATGCTATTCCAAAAATTAATCACAACTCAAAACTCAATCATCAACTTCAGCTCTGATTTCCTTCAGAAGATCTTCCTTATATTCTTCAAAGGTACCATCGAACTCCATCACCGTACCATTCTCCACAACCCATATTTGACTCTTCTCTTCGTCATCGCAAACACGTGAAATGAGCCTAGAATCATGACTCACCAACACAACTCCCCCGGTGAACTCATCAAGAGCATCAGCCAATGCATCAATACTCTGCATATCCAAATGATTAGTTGGCTCATCTAACAACAGAATATGTGGCTTAGACATGGATATAGAAGTGAAAACCACTCTAGCTTTCTGCCCTCCTGATAATTTTGCAATTGGAGTCAGATGGTTATGGCTCGGAAGCCCAAATTTGCCAAGCTTTGCACGAACAGCCTCTTGTTTACTAAGTCCCTCTTGATCAGGGTGTAACCGAAGCAAATACTGAACTGGGTTTTCATCCATTGTGAGCAAATCCACAAAATGCTGTGAATATCTCCCAATCCTCAATTTCTGACTTCTTCTTACCTCACCCTCTGTTGGGACCAAATCTCCAGCAAGAAGATTGAGCAAAGTCGATTTTCCAGCTCCATTGGGCCCCACAATCGCAACCCGTGTCCCCATATCGATCCCAACATCCACTTCAGCGAGCCTGAAATCCTCACGGTTAGGATAAGTAAAACTAACTTCAATAAGCTGCAAAAGTGGAGGCGTTAATTCAGTGGGTTCAGGGAAATGGAATTCCACTGTATAATCTCTCCATTTCTGTGGGGCCTCTGGCAAGGGTTCGTCTTCATCAACGGCTTTTCCTTTACCTTTATTCTTCGAAGCTTCTTTCGAAGCAGCAAATTTAGCTCGATCCTTGACCTTGTCCTGCTGTGCTTTGCTACCAGATCTCTTAGCAGCCTTCATCTGCTTGTCATAAACCTCAAATTTTTTATTCATCTCTTTGCGCCGCTGTTCATATCCAGTCTCGAATTCATCAAAGTTCCCACGATAGAAGTGAAGTTTCAAATCGTGGAGATGAATAATTTCATTGCAAACCGTGTTGAGGAAATCTCGATCGTGCGAAACAACCACAAGGGTTTTCTTCCATCTGCATAAGTATTCTTCTAACCACAGAACAGCTCTGAGGTCAAGATGATTGGTTGGTTCATCCAATAGTAAGAGAGTTGGCTGAATAAAGAGGGCCCTGGCTAATGAAATTCTCATTCTCCAACCACCACTGAAGGACCGAGTTGGCCGAACCTGCATATCTTTAGTGAAACCTAAACCAGCAAGAATCTTCGAAGCTTGAGCCTCAGCAGCATCTGATCCCATTATCTGCAACTTCTCATATAATTCAGTGAGCTTCTCTCCTATGTCATCGGCTTCATCATCATCATCCTGGTTCTCACCATTGGATGCAGCTGATGCATCCTGCAAAGATGCAACTTCTTGTCGAATTTTAATCAGTTCTTCATTCGCTGAAACAACTGCTTCAAGGGCTGTTCTATCATCACCAACAATTTCTTGCTCAACTAAAAGTACATCAATGTTTTTAGGTACTGGTATTTTTCTCCAAGCAAGAAGCTTTAATAAGGTCGACTTGCCCTTCCCATTGGGTCCCACAAGTCCGTATCTCTTGCCATGGGATATTTTAACTGATGCATTTTTCATGAGTTCTTTCCCACGAGCAGACACAGAAAAATTATCTATGGATATATCCTTGATATTAGCATCAGCATCATCCTCACCATCAAGAACAGAAGTTTTGCTACCAATTACAACGGTAAAAGCATCACGATCATCCTTAAGGGCCTCCTTTTTAGCGATCTCTGCAGCCTGATGAGCAAGCACATCCTTCTTTTCTCTTTTCTTCAACTCTTTGCCACTTACTGCTATTTCAAGAGGCTTTGCAACACTTCTACTCTGCCGTAATTCTTGTTCTTCAGGGTCCAACTCTTCATCCTCTTCATCAGAGGAAGGAAGATCAATCCCATCAATATATGAAGGTTTGGGAGCAGCCTTTGGCTTAGGCTTACTCGGACCAGTGGCTTTCTTTGGTTTTTCAGGTTTTGCATCCATGCTGGCAAGCATAGCCGAGACTGATTGCTTTTCCTTGCCACTCTGCTTTGACTTTGTACCACCAGCACCCTCATCTGCTTTCTTCTTGCCCATTGCGATCGCTAATCAACCATCATTAAAAATCAAAAAACAATTTTCTATTAGTACAGAACAAATCAAACAAGATAATACTAGATAGAAAAACACGAGCTCCTAAAAAAATGAACTCATAGTCCTATTATTTCTCCGTTTTGGTATAATTTGGGTAGTTTTCTTTAAGGTTTCAAGATGGATTTCAGCAGATCATTGCCATTTGTCTTTGAATTAATTGTTTTTCTTTCAATGTGAACTCTCCTGGATTAATTCAGTATTCTTTTCAAAAAAATTTGAAAGAATCTGACAAACCTGTCTGGTCTTCTAATTGTGCTCACTTAAATTTCTGAATTTTCCGCAAATGGCAAGGATATCCTAATAAGTATTAGAAACAATCACAAAAAAATCACTTAAAGGTTGATGATTTCTTGTAGCTCATTGTGACGGTTAATCAATCGTCATTAAAAATCAAAGAACGTTTTCCTGGTAGTACAAAGCAAATCACAAAAAATCTTATCCAATAAAAACATGAGCGCCAAATCCTAATCAAACAAAAAACATGATTAACTATGGTCCGCTGTTTCAGATCAAAAAAAATATCCAAAGGGCTAATCGGCATATGACAACAAATTCAATTTGTAAATCGTAAGTACATCTCACATCAAACAGAAGCACTGATCCATCCATATCTCCAATTCAAATTCAAATTCAAATCAATGATGAGTTAAAAAAAAAGGTACTCAACGTAATTATCCCGATATCTTCCTTAGGACTGCTATCCCAAAATCACAAATCTGCATCAAATCAACAAATTCATAGTAAAATTGACCGTATTATATTACGCAAACAAATTCATAGTAAAATTAACCCTATAATAATACGCAATCATAGCGCGCAGAGCCCCAAATATATTGCTATTGAAGAAGAAAAAGAAAAGGCATTAGGGTTTTAAAAAGAAAAAGAACCCACGATTTAATTTCTGTGAGCCTATTGCAATCCTTCTCCAAAAAACTTCTCCGCCGCCGGTAGCCGCCGGCGCCTTCCGATTTCTCTTATTATCTTCTTTGGGTAAGACTCGAGATTTTTTTCCGCCGACTACTGTCCAATGCTGCTCTGCTAATCGTCTTTATTCTTTCTGTTCTGGGTAAAGAGAATTTATGCAATTTCTCTTGCCGAGTCGAGGTAGGTTACTATTTGGGCTTTTTATTGGGTTACTATTTTTTATTTGGGCTTTGTATTTTAGTGTACTAATTGGGCTTCATGTCTTTGGACTTTGGTGAAGGCTTAGGAGAATATGAACATTCAAACTCTACTAAAAATATATATTATTATATTCGGTTGAAAATTTTTTGAAGATTAATTTTTTTAATTAAAATAGAAATTCACAAGCATCTTAGGACATACCTTTGAATTTTGATTATAAATTAAATTATTATTATTATTTTTTGAAGCAAAGCAATAAAACTTAAATTAACCAACGATGTCCGAAAGAACAACATACTCGACCTTAGGCGCGGAATATCACTAACCTATGCAAGTTGAAGTTGCATTTTTCGCAAACATATGAGTTACACAGTTAGTTTCATGCGAAAAAAATAATTAAAGTGATACATCAAAGACCTCAAATCTCATAATAACGAACTCCAAATACACATGATCACTATCAACATTATTTATTTGGTTTATGACATTTAGGCAATCCCCTTCCACTACAATCTTCCTCCCACCAAAACTACGAGATAGAATGATTGCAGATAAGGCCGCGGTGAGCTCAGCCAATTTCGGGTCGGACAAGAAATGCCTTCTATTTGTCTTCCATCCGATACGAGAGCCCTCGCCCCTCTGAATTCCTTGCGAATACAGCCACACCTATCACCCGATTATCTAAAAAATTGCCCATCAAAATTAATTTTGATCACTCCGCTATTGGGGGCCTTCCAGTGATCGGCTAGCCGCTAGCATCCAAGCACCCATAGCTAGTAACTCTTCTACAATGCACAATACTCCGTCTTTCCGAAAGGTTGTGATTCCATCAAATACACCAAGCAATAACTGAAAATTAGAATTTTATTTACTACATGCATATTATTAGTATTCCTAAATTAACAGTTATACACAAATAAAATTCTAGAGTCTATCATCCTTATATTTTTTTTCATAATTCTGGCCAGAACTCATGTTACCTCAAAAATTTCAAGAAAAATTCTCATTATTTCTAAATACTTTACAGTATATATATACTCCCGTTATTTTTAATCAATGCAATATGCAAATACAAGAACTTATACAATATTTTAATATTAACATTGCAGCTAAATCATATTATAATAAAAATGAGTAAATTAGTAACCTAATATAAATATTAAAAGCAATTCTCAATTTTCTTCCACAAACATTAACAACTAATTTTGCCTTCCGGTACATCAAATTATCTGTTCTAATTCTATACTTCATCTTCTATTTTACCCACTTATCCCTACTATTTTTATCTTCTATTTTACCTACTTATCCATATTAAGTGAGTGGTCGGTTCAAATTATCAAAAAGAATAATTGTGATATAGAGGAAATTAAGATATTTCAACAGTATTAACGCACACGACCTGCGTAGGCAAGTGAAATATGAAAAAAGAATATAAAATTAAACTATGTTTCGTTTTCTTTCCGGACACTTATTTACCATCTTTACTACTACAAATTTTGTAGAGATTTAACTTTCATTTTTAACTTCTCCCAAATAAAAGAGTTTGCAAACACCCCCCTATACCCAGTTCGAATATTCGGCTCCATTCAATGACGGAGCCAAGGGGGGCCTTTGGTGGCCCCCGCCCCCCTAAATTTTAATTTTTTAAAATTTTTGTATATAAATCAATACATTTCAAAACACACAAATTTTTATTAACAGAGAAATATATAAGGCTAACAGAGTTCTATTAACGGAAAAAAAGAAGAAGAAGAAGATAATGAATATCCAACAAATTCAAAACCAAAATCTGCATATCCAAAAGAAATTAAAAAAAAAAAGAAAAAGAGTTGAGTCTACTCCTACTCTTAGTTGAAAAAACTTTGTAATATTTAAATTAAAAAATACTCAATTATTGTGCGCTATTAACATGAAAATTAATTGACAATTCATGTAGAATTTGACAAACAAGAAATTTAGCAAAACCGATTTATTGCAAAACATCATATTGAAACTTGAAGAATTTTTAAATTCCTTATGAAGGTTAGTTGTCATCTAAAAATTATTTACTTATGAATTCATAATCTCAATCGGAATATTGTTAAATTATTGAAACTTGAAGAATTCTTGTGCTCCTTATCCATCTTAAAGATTATTTACTTGTAAATTCATAATCTACCTCTTATTATTCTCCAACAGGTCTCGACAATATCATCAGAATTTTGTCAAATTATTTATCAGCCGAACTTTCTTTCCTGTGTATCCTACTAAGTTACCAAGCTCAAATTATTAAAATTATTTATTTTAGAGCAAATTATATTTTTGGTCCTGTAAAATCAGACATTTTGTAATTTTATTCTCATATCTTCGAAACTAGACAAATTTAATCTCACTGTATTCAATTTTTTGCAATTTTGATACCTCCTTCATTTTTTGCAATTTTGGTACCTCCGTCAAATAATGAACAAAAACCGTTAATCATAGAAAGTAAATTACACTTTTAATCCCATACAAATTGGTTATTTTCAATTTTAGTTTCACTTCTTTTAAAATAGGCATATTTAATCCCATTTTTTTTATTTTTTATAATATTGATCCTTCCATCAATTTTTTGACGGAAATAGATATTTTGACTGTTAACTCTAATTTATATTATTTCTTCTTTTATTTTTATGCACAAAAAAATTATTTCTTTTTTTATCTTTTATGCAAAAAAGAAAAAATCCTAAAATGCATTTAACCTTTATTCCTAACTAAATATGTATATTTTATTCATACACTATAATTATAGATTATACATAAAATCCCGAGACACTTATTTCTTCTTGGCAGCATCTCCAGCCTTAGTTTTCTTAACACCACAATCCTGGAATTTCCTTAACTAAGCTATAACGCGAAGGAACAATAACACTATGACATCATAATCTTGAGGAAAGAAACCAAAAAACACAAAATCCCAAGACACTTATTTCTTCTTCTTGGCAACATATCCAGCCTTAGTCTTCTTAACACCAGGGATCTTCTTAGCTCTGTTCTTTCTTTCCTGCATTTGCTTCTCAGATTTCTCAACCTTGGTATCGAAGGCCATTCTGCATTTCAGCATCCAACACTTTGTCGGATATAACCTATGAAACTACAGTACCATGTTCCGATATTACATCTTCTACGTTCTGATATGACTAAAAACTATGCATCACATGATGAAATATTCTTACGTAGAGAAGGTGATGACAAAACAAGTAACAGAAGATCATATGGAAAAATTAACACACTCCAGTAAACATTGATCTAAGCATTATGCAGAAAGCTGAAGAGCTGCTCAAGTAAAACTCAAGATTGCAAGTAGGTATTTGCTAACAAATCAAGAGAGTTCATTGATGAAGACATCAAAAACCAATATGACGAACTCAGAAACATTAGAAGTTATGTAGAAAATTACCCTGGTAAGCCTGTGTTTTGCTCAAATTTCTTTGCATTCTCGACAATGTCATAGATCAAACCAAACCCAGTTGATTTGCCTCCACCAAAGTGGGTTCTGTCCATTTGAATCTACAAAGTATACTAATCATCTTTTGGGGCAGGCATCAATAAAAGCCGCTCCTCAGAAGGACGCTTCCCTCCAAACTGCTTCTCCTCTGCTAATAGTGACTGCAAATCACTTCCATTTGCCAGGCTATTGGACTCTACAGCTTTAGACGGCATAGTTGGATATCGCCTTTGAGCAAAAGTCATCAATCTTTTTATAGACTGCAAATACTTGCGGGTTGTCTCATCATTCATGATGTGGGCCACACTGTTGGTGTAAATCTTTTCACATGCAGAACGTTCATGAATACCAACCATAGTAACACCAATAGGCCAAGGAGCATTTCCAATAGCCAATTTGATGTAATGATCCATTGCAGCTAAGTAGTCCCGCCTCATACAACAATCAACCATCACCATCAAAGCCTGGCGAATATCATCGGGAAGAACCTGAAAACCAATTCATTAATCATCTAATTCAATGGATGATTCAATACAATCATAGTATTTGACTTCCTGTAATTGGAAGCAATGCTAGAACTGAGTGGACTTGAAGCTATTCTATATTACCAATGGATTTCAAATCCTTGAGTTCTTATCTAAGCAGTTTTAAGTTATAATGGTTGATTTGGAATCCATCAAATATGAAATCCTTCCTTCAAATCCAAATTTCAAACCTTTCAATCAAACTTAAGCAACTTAATGTTTCAAATTCTATTCCATGAAATTAAGCTGCTTCTAGGTTATGCATTCTATTAGTCTTCCAACAATCACACACAAAATATAATACAGATATGATTATTAACAACATAATTCTCACCTCCTTTCTGCAGAATTTGAACAGCGGGTTCAAATACCGAGCGCATTGCTTAAACGTGGCCACCATGGACTTCCCTTTAGCTGTCCTCTTCTCTGCATCGCTCATCTCATTAAGTGCCTGGTTCCATTCATTCAACAACTTCTTGAAAAACACCAAAATCTTGTCTTCATCGCACAACTCCTCAAAATTAGCCTTCATTTGTTTCAAATACTTGTCGTGATCAACCCCGGAGGATGCCCCATCCCCACTCAAATCCTCATCTCCACCTCCATCCTGATCCTCTCCTGCATTATCCCTCGACTTCTGTCGCTTCTTCAACTCCACTATATCCATCAAGAAATCATTCGTTTGCCCTTCCGTCATATCAGTGTCATCAACTTCGAACAATCCAGCCTTCAACACAAACCTCAGACGGTCAAGCCTCGCCGCATAATCTTCACCGAAGAGGGTCACCGGCTGCTTCAAGAACCTGAGGAGGCGGATTACTTCTTGTTTGGGGAGATTGAGATCGTCAGGTCATCGACCACGCCACCACGGCTTTGGAGGATGAAGATTCGGACTTAGATTTAGGGATTTCCTGCTTTGAACTTGGATTCGACGATGAATTGGGTCATCATTCTGCTTTTCTCGCTGCAGTTCCTCCTCCCACAGCTGCTGGAGGCGTTTCTGCTCGATTTCCGAACGCTTGAAATATTCTTACCGCCAAGTTTTGTCTTTTCTTCATCATCTCCTGGTTCAAAATATCCATGGTTGATTCAACCGTTGCTAGCATAGCCTAGACTGATAGCTTTTCCTTGCCACTTTGCTTTGAGTTTGTACCACCAGCACCCTCATCTGCTTTCTTCTTGCCCATTGTGATCGCTAATCAATCATCTTTAAAAATCAAAATACAATTTTAATTTTCTATTAGTACAGAACAAATCAAACAGCTCCTAACCCTATTCCAATTTCCAACAGAAAAACAAATACGCAATCATAGCGCGCAGAGCCCCAAAAATATTGCTATTGAAGAAGAAAAAGAACCGACGATTATGAGCATATTGCAATCCTTCCCCGAGGTAGGTTACTATTTGGGCTTTGTGTTTCAGTGTCACAATTGGGCTCCATGTCTTTGGACTTTAGTGAAGGCTTAGGTAAAAATGGACTCGCTCTACTTTATTTTCCAAAAGAACAATACACTCAACCTCAGTCATAATATTACTACTATCTAAGTGGAAGCTGCATTTTTCACAAGTATGAGTCACACAATTAGACTTATGCGGAACAAAATAAAAACAACAAGAATCAAAGTCATGCGTCAAGTACCTCAAATCTAAGAGTAACAAATCTCAACGCACATAATCCCAATCGATATTGTTTATCGTTTTTTTTTTTTTTTGTAGGGACCTATCAATATTGTTTATCTGGTTTATGACATTTAGGCAATCTCCTTCCACCACAATCTTCCTTCAACCAAAATTACGAGCAAGAATGGCTGCAAGTAAGGCCACGGCGAGCTCAGCCAATTCCAACCCAGGCAAGGAATACCTTCTATTTATCTCTCATCCGATCCAAGAGCGCTCCGAATCCCTTGCCACTACATCCATACCTATCTTCCAATTGTCCTAAAAAACCATCCCATAAAAATTAATTTTGATCACTCCGCTATCGAGGGTCTTAGTGTGCGCCTCTTCGCTCCGGATTCTTTGAGTTGTTGTCTCTCTAGCTACCCATAGCTAGTAACTCCTCCACAGTGCACAACACTCCTTCCCGAAATTGGTAGCGATTCAATCAAATATACCAAGCATAATTCTGGCTAGAACTCTCGTTAGCTCAAAATTTTCAAGAAGAATTCTCAATATTTCTAAATACTTTACAATATATATATATATATATCGTTATTTATTTTTCATCAATGCAACATGCAAGTACAAGAACTTTTACAATATATTAATGTTAACATTGCAGCTAAATCATATTATAATAAAAATGAGTAAATTAGTAACCTAATATAAATATTAAAAGTAAATCTTAATTTTTTTTTCGGCAAACACTTAACTACTATTTTTGTCTTTTCGAACATCGAATTATCTATTTTGATTCTGTACTTGATCTTCTATATTTTACCCACTTATGCATGTCAACCTGGTCCGCAAACAATCAAAATTATGACAAAGAATAATTGTGATATGGAGAAAAATTTAAATATTTTATATCTTAATTAACTTCAACAAACGTTTCCTTTTCTTTTCCAGACACTTATTTACCGTCTTTACTACTACAAATTTGTTAGAGATTTAACTTTCAATTATAACTTCTCCTCAATAAAAGAGTTTGCAAACACTCCCGATATATGGAATAGAAAAATAGAAGGACCTTGGTGTATTTTGTAACTGTATCTTCCTATTTGATCTCTATGGAGTTAGCTATAAGTGATAACACAATTGAGAACAAGGTTTGATAATCTCTCTCTCAACGCTCTGCTGCATGGAGAGATATATAAGTCAGGATTTATTATAAAATGAAACGAAAACTAAAATATCAAAAATAAAACGAATAAAATTTTTAATTTACAAAGACAAAATTATAAATATTCCAATAATATATAAATATAAAATCTTTAAAAATTTAGGGGAGCCCATCCATGCCCATGCCCCCTGGCCCCGGCTCCGGCTCCGTCCCTGGTTACATCAACCGTCCAATTACAATGTTGTCATTTGTCAATGGTCTTTAAACTTTATAAAAGAATGATGTGTACATATATATTATATAAGTACTGTTAGGATTTCCATCTGCCGAACTTATATGTCTTAAGAGACATATAATATATCCACGACTTTGAATTAATTAATGCAATCTGTAAAAGGGATATTTTATTTTTTTTACTATGCTTTTAGAAGGAGCAACCATAAATTTTATAATTCAAACACACTTCTAAAAATATCATTTTATCATTCGTATCGAACATTCATGTCAAATGTACGTGATTTTTTTTTTTTTTTTGACACACAACCGCCCCAACGGGCAGAACTAGCTCAACCCGAAACAAGTAAATCACACACAAAAAAGGGAAAATCAAAAGAACCAATACATACCGAATCCACGTTTCTATTGTGGGGCCACACGATTGGCACCACGATGAATAATGGAGAACTTCACTTCATCAAACGCCGACCATATAGCACGAGCATCGACAATAAGAAAGAATCTATGTAATTGTATCCATATCGTATCGTGTTCGTATCGCTGTGTTCCTATCCGTACATAATAGCCTAAATTACTTTCCCATAAGGGTCCAATCAGAGCTGAACAACAAAGATTCCAACACATGTTTTGGTATGCTTCCACTATTCAATATCATTGCAGTTGTATAGTTTTCCAAGACCCACTATCACCAACATGAAATTAAATAATAAATAATAAATAATAAATAAGAAGATAAGTTAATTTTTTGAAAGAAAAACATATTTGGTCACCATCACTTGCATTCTTTTTCCACGCCAAATTTGATCAATATATGTATGAATACAAATATAGTAAACATGATAGACGTGTATGTTATGAAGACACTAATACTGAATAATTTTAAAATCGTGACAAATGTTCCATGAGCACATTCTACATGACAAGTCATGATCAATAATATTTTTAAAAGAATTTTGTAATACATTAACAAATTATAAGAGATGAATATAATTTTAATATCAAATATATTAATTCAAATGTAAATTAACCTAACTATATGAATGGGAAATGTAATTTACAAAATTGAGAATTTAATACAATAAAATAATATTTTTAGAACCAACATTTATTATCGGATAAAGCTACGATGCAAAGCAAATACCATCCAATACTAAAGCCACACCACCCGCACCGCTTTTTCCCAAACTTTTACAAAAGCTGAAGCTGCTTACGTAACGGTCACATCCATTGTACAGAGATTTTACACAGACTAGCCAATCAAAACACCCAAATTCAAACAAACCAAACAAAAATACATAAATTATTACAACGCCACTAATTTTTCATTTATTCTGTCGACAATCCAAAGGGCACGTTTGTTCGTAGGTAGCAAACCAGATTTTTTCTAACGCAAATATTCCCTCCAAAGCCCACTGAATCAAACACGCCGCTCAGGTGTCCAGTGCGGCGCAGACGGGCTAAAGTGCGCGGACACCACACGCGCGTCCAGGAGCTCCACGATGGGCGTGAAGCTCACGCACCTCGGCGCCTTGTACTGATTAATCGACGCGCCTCTTGAGATGGCGTAATCCATCAGCTCCTCAAATGTGCCGTTTCTCACAACCCTAATCTCCAGCGGCCCCACCGAGTTGTCCGCGACTCGGCACTGTCTGTACACCGAGTTCAGCGACTCCTCCATAGCCAGGCAGCATTTGGAAATAACATCGTGAGTCGGTGAGTTAGCCGCGTCCTTCACGAGGAGTTCCCAGTAAATCACGTAGTGCCCTGGGATCGTGTTCGTATCGGCATAGCTGGTGTACTCCACGACGGAGGTGCCGAACTCTTTCAACAGCACGGAAGCATTTTCGACGGCCTTCTGCAGCTCGGACTCGTCGGTTTTGTCCGAGTCGATACTGAGCAAGACGTTCTTCCGGCGCAAGAACTTGAATTGAGGTGCCGAGTTATGGAAGCCCGTGACGCGGAGAACATCGCCGACTCGGTAGCGGCACAGCCCGGAGTAAGTACTCACAACAAGTTCGTACTCTTTCCCCACGTCCACATTCGCCAGCTCCACCAGCCGCGGCGGCGAGTCACACGACAGCTCCACCGTGTTATCCGGGTCATGAGGGATGAACTCGAAATAGCCCATGTTGGGCATAATCTTGTAGGAAACATCAGAGGGCTCCGTCATGGGCTTCAAATTAAGCCCGAAATAGCACTCAGACGAAGCGTACATGGTGCAGGGTTTTGGCAACCCTCCACTGTAGAAATCAAGAAGCGGTATATACTGCGCCATAGCACCGGTAACAATCACGTCAAGATACTTTGTATTAGGCCAAATCCTCGGAATAATCCTCTCCCAATTCTCTCCCTCGCATTCTTTCCTAATAAACTCAGCAAGATCCGGGTTCGGCTCAAGAATCTTCGCCATGCGGTCTTTAATAGCCGCGTCTGTGATTCTAGGGTTTAAAGATCCGGTTGAGATATCATGGGCGAGTTGCTGCCAATTGCTCTGGAGGAACTTAATGGCGCGGAGGAGGCCGGAGGCGAAGACGGCGCCGACGCGGAGGACCTGGTGGCGCATGAGGAGGCCACAGAGCATTTGAGTATACATGCTTTGGAAGGAATCGCAGCAGAGAATTGCTTCATCAGGGCTGGTGTAGGCGTTGTATGGGTCGTAGGGGCGGTTCTTGAAATGGTCGCTTTTGTAGTAACCGGTCAGAACCGGGCGGGCTAATAAACCGCCGGGGGTTTTGCTTTCTGCCTTGATGAAGAGGAAGTAGAGGCCTTTTCCTTTGTCCAAATCTGGCACGTACCTGGAAATTAAACAATTTTACGAATTAATTTCAGCATATGTGATTATATAAAAGGAAATATAATCAAATTAATTAGCATATATATGTAGATATATGGAATGTTTTGATGTGAAATCTTCTTACAGGTTCATGACCGGCATGAGAAGGGAGTACAACAGCTGCCGGCGGTCCATCTCGTCGCTGATAGTCGGCATCAGCTTTCTTTCACCCGCGGATGTGCCGGAGCTGCAAATTCAGTTCAGTCACAGGCGAAATTAGTACAAATTTATGTGTCATGAATCAACCTAGCTAGCTAATAAAACAGTACCCATTTTTCTTTAATGAACATCCAATAGATCAAATAACATTTATGAAAAACTATATGATATAAATGGCACCGCATGCAGACTAATTAAAATCCAATACTACAAGCATCTCAAAGTTTAATTCTTTCACCACAAACTCATATAAAATTGTTTACCTAGTGAGAAATTCCGAGATGGGTTTAGAGCAAAAAATGGGAGAATGATCCCCGTTCGCGATACGTTGGATATCCGGCTGAAGATCCTCGTACTTAACAACCGGAACCCTAGATTTAAACGCATCCCTATCCTTGGCGCCATCGAGCTTAAACCTCTGCAAATACTCGGTGTTGGCGTTTTGAGCAAGTATCTCCGCCAACACCTTTTCTTGCACTTGGTCGGCATTTCTCGTCATCTCCTCAATAAATTCAAGAGCCTTAGCAAATCTCTCGTTCGCACAAGAGCCATTTGAGGTCTCAACAGCCATGATTAAGAAAAATTAACAAGATATTTCAAATTTTTTTCACTTGTAATTTGATTCTGAGATTGATGGTGTAGATTTTTTAGGACTAGGGCTCAGTTTATATAGTGAGGGCATACCTCCAAGCTGGCACGTCACCTGACACGTAGGACAGCACACGTGGCAGCCGGACTTTTATACTCTTCCTGGTCTTGTGTTTGGATGGACATCATCGTATGTCGACATTGAAATATACCTGTCCTAGGATATGTTTGGTGGGAAGGAGACATCGGGGCCCGCATGAGTCCGTTTCGGCCGACATACGGGCCCGAAAGGGTGACACGTGGATGTATTCCAGGTTGGGGTTCTTTGTCCGGTACCGGAGTTTGTTGGGAAGGGAAAGCGACGGGCAGCCGGCGAAGGTGGTAAGGACTTATTAGCATTGTATTGTTCCTCGTCTAGGCATCCACATGCGTGTTGGAAAGAAAGGGTAACAATAATGATGATGAAGGTGTTAATCATGGATGCTTTAATGGATTAATTAGTTAAATGAGAGTGGTAATCAGTGAGGGAATAAATATTGATTGTGAAGCAATCGCGTGGACAGGGATGATGTTGCGGTTAGAATTTTTATTTAGGGTTGTAGTTATCCTGTTGTCGAATAACGTCAAAGCTTCAGGATTTATGTAGTTTTCATCCCTAAATTATTTAATACTACCTACCTACGAATACTTTTAAAAATATTATTTTGTCGTATTGTGTCATGTTGGATATCGTGTTCGACACTGTTCACATGAAAAATTAAAAAAAAAAATCATATATTATCGTATCTGTGTCTTGTCGTATCAATATCCGAGATCGTATCTGTGTCTTGTCGTATCAATATCCGAGCTTCATAAATTATGGTATTATTCTACTATTTTTGCATACTCGATATGACCATATGTGTATAAAATAAAGTATAATATTATTTAAAAACCTTATTATGTTATAATTAGTGATTCTTGCACGCTCCGTGTGCAAATAAAAGTTATTATTATTAAAAATACTCTGGTCAAATATGAAAAGGAAAAAAAATAAATATTGATATATAAACATAAAATCTACGGAGAAATACAAGCCATTAGAATATTGGGAAATTCAAGATATCAAAGAGGTTTGAATTTTTTTAAATCAAATAAATTTAATCTAATTAATTAAAAAGAAAAATATGTATTTAAGATTAGTTAGAGTTTCAGGTGGGGTGAGATTTTTTTTAAAAATTAAATAAATTAGTGATGTTCAAATTAGTTATTAGATGAAAATTTCACCTTACATAATAATATAGATTACAATATTATTCTTGTTCTTTTTCCTTCTTGTTAGAAAATTGGCACGGGATAGAATACATTGTTTCGCCGATTTGAGTATATAATTAATCATAAATTAATATTTGAATATTATAAAATGAATCTACAAATAATGATGTTATACGCAAAATATTAGTAAAAAAAGAAAAAATGCAAATAGCTAGATTAATTATAATATACATGGAGTTGATATGATTTAATTATAACAGAGCCTTTGAACATTTTTTTTCCCTATGTAATTAAGTTGCGTATGTCTCCAAATTTCAACACAATTTTTTGGAAAAGTCA
This sequence comes from Lantana camara, assembly GCA_037501455.1. Classification (NCBI taxonomy): domain Eukaryota; kingdom Viridiplantae; phylum Streptophyta; class Magnoliopsida; order Lamiales; family Verbenaceae; genus Lantana; species Lantana camara. The sequence continues at coordinate 5,784,782 of CM074855.1, read as the reverse complement.
ATCGAAATGGTAAGAATCAAAGCCGTATACACAAAATTAGAATATGGTTTGTGGAAATTAACTTGAGATGATAGGTTACGTTGAATAAGAAAATGGAATATCAAGAACAAGTAATAATTAATTAATTATATTATTGAATATTGACTTGTTAAAAAGAGTTTCTTATGGCTAATCATGATTGAGACAATTTGAAATTTTGAAGAGTAAAGTTGATTATAATTAAACTAAGTTTCCTAATAGATCGATGTAGTTTATACTAGAGAGTTCGAATTTTGAAAATTGTATACCAGAAAGATAAACATGCAGTTAATTTTTTCTAATTAAAAATAAACATATAACTAATATGTATAAATAAATAATTCAGTAACTTTATGTTTGTACAGCTTTAAATTTGTTATAATTTGGTATTTAATAGTCTTGAATGTTTGGTCATAATCATTCATATTTCTTTTTAATTGTTTGTTATAGATTTTGACGTCTTAATTAAAGTCACTTTTCCCCATCTACCACGAAGAATTAACCAAACAAACAAAATTAATTTCTTGTTTCGGGATTATTAGTTAACTCCATTAGTCCTTATTTTATCCTTAGTAGTATATTAATTAATTAACTCTACAATGTTTCGATCATAGAAGCAAGTCCTGAGATAGGAATTACGTGATTAATTTTCTTTTAATTAAAATAAATCCAAGAAATATTTACCCTAGATCCATATTGTTCATTTTGGTCAAAAAGCATTATCGATCTTGTTCGGAGCAATAAAGGACATGACTTATTTTAATGGGAAATGTGTAAAAAATCCCCAAATGGGGACTCAATTTTTAATTAGGTCCTCAAAGTGTTCCCCAACTACCACGAAGAATTAACCAAACAAACAAAATTAATTTCTTGTTTCGGGATTATTAGTTAACTCCATTAGTCCTTATTTTATCCTTAATAGTATATTAATTAATCAACTCTACAATGTTTCGATCATAGAAGCAAGTCCTGAGATAGGAATTACGTGATTAATTTTCTTTTAATTAAAATAAAGCCAAGAAATATTTACCCTAGATCCATATTGTTCATTTTGGTCAAAAAGCATTATCGATCTTGTTCGGAGCAATAAAGCACATGACTTATTTTAATTAGAACTTGATTCGGTCGAACAATTATTATAATTAGTGAAAATTTTAAGAAAATAAATCATCGAACTACAAATATAATATATTTTTTCGTATAATTTATTGAGTTTAGATCGGAACTCGAATTAAAATTATCCTAGCCCAAAAAGTATATTTGCAGTTTAAATTGGATGCTCAATAGAAACGTGCAGTATTTTAAGTTCAATGTATTGAGCAAATTGCAAGTCAATACAGTGCATGGATTGGCAAACATGTGGTGTGGACCTAATTTCAAATTTCAAACAAAAATCATGAACCGTATCGAAGATGACCATATTTGTTAGGCACGAGCTGTAGTGACACTATTTTGGGACTACGACGACGTTTGCCTTGCTCGTCACTGCTGACACCATTCTTCTCTCTAAGTAATAATTTACCTAATTCCTTCAATTATTAATAATACTAATAGAAATATACACTCGCACATATATAAAAAAAAGTTAATTGAAAGGATCCTTTTTACTATTTTTTATATTTAATTTTCAAAAGTAACAGTCCTCGTACTAATTAGTAATTACTTCATATAAAATGAAATAAGCTTAGGATTCATGTTTGCAACAGGGAGACATATGATGACTTATAAATATAAAATAAAAATTTTCAATTATATACATAAATTATAAATATTATTATTTTATATAATTTAAACACAAATATTTGCATAATAATCCCTGAAATTTATAAATATTAACAAAAAGATCCCTGAATATTTACTAGATAACAAAATAGTCCTTAGGGGTATTTTGGGCAAAATAGAAAAAAAAAATTAATGGAATCCTAACTGAAAACAGGGACCTCAAATGGAACACAAAAGTCAGGGACTAATTTGTAATAAACGAAAGTACAGGAACTAAATTGTAATTAGACCTAAAGTGAGGGTAGTTAGAAGTAATTCGTTCTTCAAAATAATCAAAATCGTTTGATTTTAAGTTGGAATATTATATTTTTCTCAAAATCAAAGAAACCAAAAAATCCCTTTAATAACTAGCTGTCAATGTACATTTGATGAAATCATGATAGATTTTGCTCTGAAGTTTGATTTGAAAATTTCAGGAATCGGACATCTATATGCAGGACAACCGATCTTCGTCTGCCTAAAACTAAAGACACAGAATAAAATTGATCCAATAACACAAAGAAAAATATTAGTGACACAAAAGCGAACCGGAGTCGGTTCGACCTCGGTTCACCTTTTTCGAAACCAAAATTTTGATTAATCGAATCCAAAATCCAAAATCCAATAAAAACTAGCGGAATGAATAGCCGTAATTGACCTCCAATTATAAATATATTAACAAAGATGAAGAAATTGTTAAACGCATACCTATTCTAAGTTGATATATGATCATTCGGGTGTGACATTTAGGAAGGGTATACGTCAATTCCATCCCATATATATACTTAATTCTTAATAATGTTAAAAAAAAAAAAATCAGATAAAATAAACGTATATAAGGTTATCACCAAAAACTCCACTTCATAAATAAGCAAGCAACCAAAGTAATTAATAATGTTCGACAACATTTTCTTGGTAAATTAATTTAAGAAATAGGTAAAATACAAAATTAGAAGTGGTCCACAACACGCGAAATATTTTTTTTTTTTTTTTTTTTTTTGGAAACCGGCAAGGAGCCGTAGGGCTATTTTACCGAGAGCCCCCCCTCATATATACCCAATCAACAACGCAAAAGTACAACCAAGTGTTCATGATCCACGGATCAAGAGTACTGGACAAGCAAAAGTGCCCACGAAAAATGGAAATCAACAACACCACATGGGACAAAATCCATAAACACCAAGCAAGCAACAAAGGCTTAGCCACAATAGAGATATGGCTGTAAATCCAATCTACGCCCCTCATGCTATGCAGATTATTAAGTTCCCTCATACCACAGCCGGTATACACCTCTTTTACACTAGCGTCCTCAGGGCCATTAGAATACGTATGTGATTGGTATCGAACAAGATGTACAATAAAGCCGTCAATACATAAGTTACTAACTGGCCATAAAACATGACCGGGATCCCTCTTCATCATGAGCTCCAAGTACTTCCACCACGCAACCTGCAAAACCTCTCCCGACTTACTCCGACCAAGCTCCGCAAGATTAAAAGTCTTAAAGGGAACACAAGGAAAACAGGTTTGTAGCATTATTGAGAACTTACGCCACAAGGAGAAATCACAACATATGTCGCTGCTAATAGCATCCAAATTCCACCAATCCATATAATCAATATTAAAGGCCTGCAAAGTATAGAATACCCTTCCCAAAGCAAGTGTAATGACCTCGGCATTGTAATCATATGCAACCATCACAAACGAACTATGTACAATAACAATATTAAAATACTTACTCATCCCCAACGTAGTGAAGGTAACTCCCATTTATCAAGAATGATTCTTGCTTTAAGATCAGGGAATAAGCCATCCTGCAATGACCATTCCAGCTGAGAAGATGAGCCTTTGTTTGCAAGAATATCTGCAGCCGCGTTGCCTTCCCTGAAGATGTGGGACAAATAAATCTGCTTTCCAGTAATCAATTTCTTGAATTGGTCAATTAACTGTTGAACACCCAGGTCCCCATAGACGCCTCTAGCAAGAATATCAATGGTGATCTTAGAATCCAATTCCAACCAAAGGTTTTGCCCTCCCAACGAGACAGCCCTTCGAACTCCCTCTACTAGAGCAGCTAACTCTGCTATAGTATTGGTAGTCACGTCAATCCCTTTACTGAAAGCATCCACCACCGTCCCATGATTATCTCGTATGAGACCTCCAATCCCTGCTGGCCCCGGATTACCCCTAGAAGACCCATCGGTATTTATTTTAAACCAGTGATCAGGCGGCTTCCTCCAATGAACAATCTTCGGGTTTCTATCCTGCGGCTTTTTAACCTTAATTCCCAATTTGTTTGCCACCAGGATATCTCCCTTCCACCAAGAGTATCCCAAGCGCTTGGACCTGCAAAGATTAAAAAGGTGGTTAATTACACGACGAATAACATTAAATTTGTTGAATTTATTCCCATTATGTTTCGAGTTATTCCTCTCCAACCACAACACGCGAAATATGTTATTAAAGCAATATCCTTTTACAACTATTTTGTGGAAAAAAAATAATCTCATAAAAGAAAGAGACGAAATAATCGGCAATGTGTAGTCAACAAAAGTTATCCAAATGGAATGAAACGCCAAAGATTTGCCTCGTTTAGGCCAAACCGAACTCTTTTAATTTGCATTATTATTGATTCAAACATTTAATTAAGTTGTGAGAATAAATCTTATACTCCAAAGTTAATTATATTATTAGAATTGCTATTGAAGATGTCCCGGTAAGATAAGCATGATCTTTCTCACTATTTTTTTTTACTGATTTTTGCATTGATAGCTAATTAATTAATTAATTAAGGTTACATTTCGATGAAAAGATTAAAATTGAGAAGGGAGCTTAAATAATTTTTATTTTAATAATTTTGAAATGAGGGAAAGCAATTTATTTTTTGAAATATAATTTTTTATTTGAAAAAAAGTGTAACTCATTATCTGTAATCCATAATTCATTCCAAAATTTGTAAAAGATTACTGGATTATCTTAAACTACTAATACATTGAAATGGACAACAATTGGCATAATGGATTTCAAAGCCCAAGAAGAAAAGAAGGCCTTCAAGGACAAACATATTGATAAAGTAGCCCATTATCAATAAATAACTAATAACAAGTTTTCATTTTTACATAATTTTACTTGGACCTTATTCGACTGAATTACCGTAGCGGCAAGCAACATTTTCCACTCATCATATAATTAAAATATAATTATTGTTTCTTTCAAAAAAAATATATATAATTAAACTATTATTTGTCATTCCTTAATCCCCTTCCTCTTGTATTAAACTATTATTTGTCATTCAATTCTCACAAAACTCTCTTATTTACTCTCCTTCCTCTTTTATCTTAAAACTATTATCTGTCCCTCAATTCTCAGGATACTCTCTTATTTATAAATCTCAATTCCCCTTTTTTGAAGAAATTTATAAATCTCATTTCCTGATACCATCCTTTTTCTAATTGATTGGATCTCTAGATTTACTATTCTTATCCTCATTTGTCACTTATTGGTAATTCATAAATCACCCGTGTTCTACTGCCTCTTCCTGCCTACTTGTTTGTCGGCTCTTAGGCAATGCAAACCTTGACTAAAGGACGACTCTAGAATTATGAGATAGTGAGGTCAAAAAAATTTAATTCATGATAAAAAAATATTTATAAACTTAATTACATCGGGTTTTCAAATAAGATGGCGTAATTATAAGTGGTATCTCACTTTTGGATATAATTACACTTACACCTCACCTAAAAAATTTTAATTACACTACCTTGCAAATATGCCCCTTTTTTTTTCCGTAATTAATATATTTTATAGGGGAGTTATAGGTAACTAATGCATTGTTCGTGGGATTTATGTGTAGTTATATTTTTTAGAGGAAAGTATAACTATAATTATATTTAAACATGAGGTACCACTTATAATCACTCATCTAAATTGAGACTAAATATGATTGACTCTTTATTTAAAATACTTATTTTATAATTGTCTTCTATATTTTTTCTTATTTTGAAACCATTCCATAGTTTTATCAAAATTTTAATTTAGACACAATTTTTAAAATTTAAGAGGTTAATATAATTTTTTCATTTATTATGTGGGGTTAAAATAATTATTTCTAAAACTAAGGATTTAAAAACACATAAAAATATATAAATATATTATTAAAAAAAAATTAGTGGGGCCAATTGATCCCACATTACCTATGTGGCGTTGCCCGTGCCTTGGCCCTTGAGTTGAGTCCTTAAATATGACCCCAATAATTATAAAAATCAGTAATTACGCACACTCGATGCGTATGCTCGAAAAAAATATATTATTATTAAAATATATTAAAATTAAATTTTTTATATTAATAAAAATTAAATAATTCTTAAGTAGGTTTTAATATAGTAGTATAAATAAAAATAGATTAAAAACACAAAAAAAAGAGCTAGAATCATATCAATCAAAATTTAAAAAATAAAAATATGAGATAAAAAGATAAAAAGATACATACACTATTCATGATCCACATATCAAAAATATTAAATATCTTCGAGGTCCACAAGTCAAAGAAATAATAAAGAACAATATATGGGTAAAAAAGCAATTACAATCTCTAATACTAAACGATTTTATCGGCCCATTGGCCAGCTCCCATTGAGGTGCTCAGATATTTGGATAAAATCGGCAATCATCACTGTCACTTATTTGGCCACTAATACTCATATTCATACCGTTAGCTTCTCAAACTTTTTTAATCAATATTTGTTTGAGAACTAACATTATTTACAAACATATTACCGTCAATTAGCAAGTTACCAACTAGGCGCATAAACCTATGCTTAATTATTCAGTTAATTACACTTGTAAAACTTTATAATTCCCCGGTTTCATCTATTCTTTATTTTCTCAAATTTAATTCTTTAATAAATTAAAGTTGAAGGTCAAATAATAGGAAAGCTGCAAGTTGGAGTTCTCCCGCGGTGTGAGCCAAGTGTTGTGCTCAAATCACATGCTTCATTAATTAGCAGCAATAGATCTTGAATCTAGGTTAATGGCGCGCCATAATTATCATAATAATTCATAAATCTACGCCCTTTGTCCTTTTTATTAATTAAATAAATTTTGTCCCCCCATTTATTAAGCTTGGAATCCACTGTAATTAACATTTTAAAATTTATTTGGCCAAACTGAGATCAATTATCTGTCTTCACGCAAATCACGACTAGGCTTTGGCCTTTTGTCGTTGACAAAGATCTAAAGATAACTCTAGAATTAAACTCACTTACCCAATTAATGGTAAGGATATTTTATGATTGTCATCTTGTCGAGTCGCGGATTATATATCACATAATAAATTTTAAAAAATTTAATATTATGTTTATATCATACTTGTATTTGTATATAATAGATATATTTTGATTTTACGAAATAATAAAAATCTAGAAATTCGATTAATAGTTCTAATATAATAATCTCTTTTCAAACCGACTTGTTTTAAAAATTAATCGCACTTAGTGCATTGACCGAGATGCTGAGGACACATGCACTTAGTGCACTTAACAATTTCTAAAGTATGCACGCATTTATTGACAATAATTAAACTCTACTAAATTAAATAAAGTATTCAAACTGACAAGGTAAACCCTCTAAATCCCAAAAATTAACTTTTGATTCTTAATTTATTAATCAAATCTTCCTAGGTTCACATCTAACCTATCTACAGTACTCTTCCTCGTTATATCACAACCTTCATATATTTCTTGGTCTCGCCAATCCAATATTGCCCTAAAGTTTTCTCACAATGTTGGATCAAATCGAACTCCTTTCCAACAAGAAAGCAAACCTCTTTTCTCCCAAAAACATTAAATATTCTTTTGTAGTCTTCCTCTTCAAATGTTCCCAGCTCTTGATAATCCTTCTCTTCCAGTTCTATATCCTGAGCACCATTTTCCAATCCCCATCAAAACCCGTATTTCTTCAACAAACACCACAAGAGAACGCAACTCGTGAAAATCCAGCAACGCAAGAAAACGCGATTGCGAAATGCGAGCATGGATTGGTATACGTGTACGACCTCCCTGAGATGTTCAACAAGGAGATGCTAAACAACTGCCGGGATTTAGACCCGTGGCACTCGCGATGCAATGCGGTTTCGAACAACGGGCTCGGCCCGCAGGCTGCCGGATTATCCGGCGTGCCGGAGAATCTCTCCCCAGCGTGGTATTGGACGGACATGTTTGCCGGGGAGATTATTTACCACGATAGAATGATGAAGCATAAATGTAGGACGACGGAGGCGGAATCTGCCACGGCGGTATACATACCGTTTTACGCCGGAATCGCGGTGGCGAAATATTTGTTCACTAATTATACGGCCAAAGAGCGGGATTGGCATTCGGAGAAGCTTGCCGAGTGGCTCCAGGATCAGCCGTCGTGGCTGCGATCCAACGGCTCCGATCACTTCATCATGCTCGGAAGGATGACGTGGGATTTCCGGCGAACCAGAGACGAGGACTGGGGTTCGAGCTTCCTCAACATGGCGGCGATGAAGCGGATCCTACGGCTGTCGGTGGAGAGGGATCCATGGGACCCGCTAGAGATCGGTGTGCCCTACCCCACCGGATTCCACCCCAAGTCAACGTCGGAATTGGGTCAATGGATGAATTTTGTCCAATCTCGTAATAGGAAGAGTCTGTTTACGTTCGTTGGGGGGAAGCGGAAAGTGAAGGGAGATTTCAGGGCGATATTGCAGACTCACTGTTTGAACGAGTCGGACTCGTGTCGGGTTGTGGATTGCTCGGGAACTCGGTGCTACGATGGCACGTCGGAGATTCTGGAGGCATTTCTGCACTCGGATTTCTGTTTGCAGCCTCGAGGGGATGCATACACTAGACGTTCGACGTTTGACTGCATGTTGGCCGGTTCGATACCGGTTTTTTTCTGGAGGAGGAGTATTTATAGTCAGTATGAGTGGTTCTTGGGAGGTGAACCGGAGAAGTTCTCGGTTTTTATAGATAGGAAGGACGTGAGGAACGGGACGTCGATAAGGAAAGTTCTTGAAGGATATAGTAGAGAAGAGGTGAGCAAAATGAGAGAAAATGTCATTAGTTTGATACCAAAGTTTGTCTATAGTTTGGGGCCTAGTGATGGAGATGATCGTGATGGGAGTAGTGATGCTTTTGATCTTGCTATTGATGGGGTTTTGAGGAGGTTTAAGGAGGAAAAAGGGATGATTAGATAGAAATCAAGTAGTAATTATGACTACATTTTTGAATTTTTTGATAATTGGAGCCTTAGGATTCTTGAAATGTTCAAAGGTGATTAACATCAAAGTGCACAGAGATAGAGGCTATATTTAATTAATGTTGCTTTTACCAAAGTGAGATTGGTGCGTTTTGTCTCTTCAAAAGTTGTTACATTGTACATAATACAATTACATTGTATTTGTAATAAAAGGGGTTTGATTCGTTATTTATTACTCTGTTCGTTATTTGCTATGTTGTAATTTATACATTTTGATAAGAAATACTCACCGCCCCACCACTACTTATGCCATTTGATCTAATAAAGTATCATGTATTTAAAGACAACTCTCATGAATACCCTATTTTGAATTTGTGTTTTATCTTCTATTCTATAAATAGATGATCTATGGGTGCGATTATACAAACATTAATACTCCGAGTCTAATACTAGAATGGATGACCCCCTAGACTCTCTTATGTATAAAAAGAAATAGACATGATGTATATAAGTGGATTAAATGAATTAATGAAACACAAACATAAAATAAAGATCCAAACCCATTTATTCGGTTGAAAAGCTTTTTCCTCATTAGAATAATGAATCTTGGACTAATAATTATTCAGTATCACTTATTGTTATATATCATTTTTGTAATACTTTTGTAACAGTAAACACAATATGAAGTTCATGTAATAGAATAACACAGTTGAGATTTGAGTTGACCAAATCCTAAGTCTGATTAAATTATAAAAATATGAATTTCAAGTACTATTGCACGTGATGCACCACCGACTTAGCCATGGTCATTGCTTGAAGTTTGGGTTTTAAATAAGTGGGCTAGAACCTTTTTTTTGGGTATCATAATTGGACTAGTTTCTAAGTATAAATGGGCCTTAGCTCATCAAGATTGGGGCATTGAGCCTTCTCAAATCTCAAATATCAAAAGTACTTCAAAACATGATGACTTTAATGTATGTTTATAATTATAAAATTGAATAATAAGGGTTATATTTTTCTAATAGATAAGTACTTATTCTAAATAATACTTTAGTAATATTCACTATCGTGGCACACAATTTGGCTAATTAATTCTTCCGATGGGCGTGTCATCATTGTTGGCTAATGTGATGTACTTTTCTCTACCAACCGGATAAATTAATATTTAAATTGGATGAAAAGAAAGTGATTAAATGATTAACCATTAATTAATTATTAAATTCATTGGTAAAGTATTTTTATTTAATAAACAAAACTGTATGCTTGTGTGACACCCTGGTCCTACATCGGGAAAATATGAGAATTAAGTTCACTATATAAGATAAAGAGTCCAAGTATAACCAATAGATATCCTTTTAGACAGTGGTTTAGGCCCAATTTTAGGTTATACTCGGTGGGCTTGGAGACTTGCGCTCGCATCCAACGAGCCCGCGGACCCGGGGGGTGACAAATGGTATCAGAGCCGCTCGTCAGCCGCAGGAGCTAAGTGCTATACGAGGCAAAGTGCTACACACATGGGAGCCACTTCTAAATTCCCAACGCAGACGGGTTGGTCATGGGCTATATGTTATGCTGCGACGAGCTTGTAGGAGCCACTTCTAGATTCCCAACGCAGATGAGTTGATCATGGGCTATATGTCATGCCGCGACGAGGACGTCGCGATTCTGAAGGAGGGACCACTTCTAGATTCCCAACGCAGATGAGTTGGTCATTGGCTATATGTCATGCCGCGACGAGGACGTCGCGATTCTGAAAGAGGGGAGCTTGTGGGCTATATGTTATGCCGCGATGAGGACGTCGTGATTCTGAAGGAGGGGAGCTTGTAGGAGTCACCTCTAGATTCTCAATTCTGAAGGAGGGGTGATTTGTGGGAGCCATCTCTTGAGCTTGTAGGAGCCACCTCTAGATTCCCAACACAGACGAGTCGATCATGGGCTATACATTATGCCGCGACGAGGACGTCGCGATTTTGAAAGAGAGGTGATTGTGACACCCCTGTCCCATTCTGAAGGAGGGGTGATTGTGACACCCCTGTCCCACATCATAGGCTATATGTCATGCCGCGACGAGCTTGTAGGAGCCACTTCTAGATTCCCAACGCAAATAAGTTGGTCATGAGCTATATGTCATACCGCGACGAGGACGTCGCGATTCTGAAGGAGGGGCCACTTCTAGATTCCCAACGCAAATGAGTTGGTCATGGGCTATGTGTCATGCCGCGACGAGGACATCGAGATTCTGAAGGAGGGGAGCTTGTAGGAGTCACCTCTAGATTCCCAACGCAGACGAGTCGATCATGGGCTATACATTATGCCGCGACGAGGACATCGTGATTCTGAAGGAGGGGTGATTGTGACACCTTTATCCCACATCGAGAAAATATGAGAATTAAGTTCATTATATAAGTTAAAGAGTCCAAATATAATCAATGAATATCCCTTTTGGATAGTGGTTTAGGCCCAAATTAATAAGAAACTTATGGTCACAACACACGAAGCATATAGTGGCCCACATTTTAAAATTGGACTTTTAATTAGAGACCACTGTCAGGGTAAGGGCAACGGCCCAGTTCTAATTTGTATGGTTCATTACATACAACTACAAGTATACAACGTTAATATTAGCTAGTAAACGAGCATGTAGGCAATGTATATGAATGATTTTTTTTTAAAATTTTTTTTTTATCTATCCAATAAAAAATTATTTCCCATTTATAGGAGTAGAAATCTCATTCTAATATTAATCATAAAATAGTGAAAATTAACTCTAATAATTATTATAACATGACTAAGTAATGAGGTAATAGCAAGAGGAATGAGTTATACACATTAATACAATAATCTCCCTCAACTCACTAACCATATAAATAAATGAGAAGATAAAATAACCCAAATAATAATAAATTTTTTTTGAAGGCAAATAATAGTAATTTTAATATTAAAATACTACATTTACCATATATATATAAATTTAATAAGATAGAAAATTGTAAAACTTGAGGGGCATTTTGTCAATTTAAGATGAAATTTAGTTGGCAGTTGGACCAAATTAAGGGGCGACAAATTAATTTTCCACGCAGCGAAGCCCTTATCCCCGCATTTATTGACTGGGGACTCGTCAACTATTTGTTAGCAGCAAATTAAAATGCGACACTTACTACAAAAATTCCCAAGTCCCGTGAATTACGTAATGCATATGAGCCATAAGCTGAGACTGCTCTAATCACGGGGACCCCAATCACAACTTTGTGCTTAACTTTTTACTTAGAAAAATAGCACTAAAACCCTATTCTTTTAAGACATTTTCCATTTCAATTTCATAAAAATGACTTAAAAGGACCAAAAGTTAGGCAGACAGTAGATCACTTTTCTTTTCTTTTATCCGTCTTTGTTCCAATTTTTTTCCTCTGAATTCACTTAACACAAAGATCAATACGAAACTCCCAATCCGATTACTTAATTTGTAAAGTAAGACCGTAGCACTGCGATTAATCAACTCAATTGCTCAATTTATATCATAATAATTTTAATCGTACACCTAATTAAATGATCTAATATCTATATTTGGTAGACTATTTTGTACATACTGTGTGATCTACACATTTTGTGATTTTGGTTCAAGTGGCTCTCTGTCGCTGTTGTTAGGCATGACCTAAAGTGAAATGAGTTCAAAAGGGTGGTTTTGACCAAACTTTGTTAATATTTTCCCAACTCTTCTAACGTCAAATCCAACGTGAAACATCAAACAAGTGCAAGATTGTAAATAGTAATACTAATATTAAATACTAATCCTTCTTGTTTGAGTCTTTGCTTCACTAAATTCTCTGTCCTATCACCTATCCCAAATCAAAGAAACAAAGAATGTTTCTTGCGAGTAAATTTGAAAACCACATAAATAAAGCCAAAGAAAGTGTAAAAATAAACAGTCCTCTTCATTTTTGCCTCAAATCTTGCAATATCCCCTCACTTTATTAAAAGTAAACAACATTAACAAAAGTCACCAATATTGTCTGAACCAAGATCAGAGTGCATTCAATTATGATTTACAACCATTTACTCTTCATTTCCTGCAAATCTTAAAATAGGATTTTCTTCCAATTTCGCCACCTTAAAAAATCGTCGGCACCATCGTACAGATTAGCTTCCCTACCCATGAAATTAGATCAAAGAAAGCACCCCACATTACATGTTTTTTAGCCTGTCGGTGTCGTCACTGAGACACACATTAATTCCTGCAGTTTCAGTACAGTTTTTCACTTCTTTCCTCACTCTTCTTCCAAACCCAAGACCTCAATTATGCTCCCTGCATACTCGCCGGAGCTCCAAGGTACCAAGAAACACCACAAAAACCTCAATTTTCTCAAAAGCGGTTACAGTTTTGTGAGGACTCAAGTTTCTTCACGCCCTTGTTTATGGCTTTTCGTAACATTCATCCTCATCCAAGTTCTTGTCATTCGTGTTACTCGCAATCCGCCGCCCTGTCTCGCCGATTGCGCCGCCTCCGTTTCCGCCGCATCATCGGAAGAATGCGCCGCCGGTAGAGTGTACGTATACGATCTTCCGTCCATCTTCAACAGGGATTTATTACTACACAATTGCAACGACCTAAACCCATGGAACTGGCAATGCGGAATCGACAACCACCACGGCTACGGCGGCCCCGCCGCCGAGCTCCGCCGTCTCCTGCCCGAAAACCTCTCCAAATCGTGGTATCGAACCAACCAGTTCTCCCTAGAGTTAATTTTTCACCACCGTATCCTGAACCATAAATGCAGAACCATGGATGCGGAGTCCGCCGCAGCGTTCTACATACCGTTCTACGCCGGACTCGCCGTCGGAAAATACTTATGGGTCAACGACACCTCCCAACGCGACCGCCATTGCAACATGATGCTAGATTGGGTCAGAAAGCAGAATCCCTGGCGGAGATCCGGCGGCTCCGATCACTTCATGACCATCGGCAGAATCACATGGGATTTCCGGCGGCTAACCGACCCCGGAAAAGTATGGGGCTCCACCTTCCTGAACATGCCGGAGATGCAAAAAGTAACCCGTTTCATCATCGAAAAAGCCCCCGGCGACCACGGAGACGTAAGTGTTCCCTACCCCACCGGATTCCACCCCAGCACAAGACAAACCCTCAATCAATGGCGAAATTTCGTGCGCGATTACAACAGAACCAGTCTCTTGACCTTCATCGGGGCGACACGTGGCTGGGTGAACCGCGATTTCCGAGGTCTGTTACTGAGTTACTGCTACAACGAGTCCGATTCCTGCCGAGTCGTGGACTGCGCGTCGACTAAGTGCTCCACCGACTCGTCGGTGATAGTGGAAGCGCTTCTGGGGTCGGAGTTCTGCCTGCAGCCGCGCGGGGATAGCTTCACGCGGCGGTCGGTTTTCGACTGCATGGTGGCGGGTTCGGTGCCGGTTTTTTTCTGGAAGAGGACGGCCTACGATCAGTACGAGTGGTTCTTGCCGGGCGAACCGGAGAGCTACTCGGTTTACATAGACCATGAAGAGGTGAGGAATGGGAGTAGGACGATAAAGGAGATTTTGATGGGGTTTAGTAAAGAGGAGATTAGGAGGAAGAGGGAGAAAGTGATTGAGATAATTCCCAGAATTGTTTACAGCATGGAGGATTATGGGGGATTAAGGGATTTTAAGGATGCTTTTGATGTTGCTCTTGATGGGGTTTTGGGGAGGATTAAGGAACAGAAGAGAGTAGTTTAGTCGGTTAATGTTTTCTGAGAACAGAGATTGTGACTAGATTTATAATTTTTGTTTAGTAAGATGGGTTGGTTTGTTGCGGAGTATGTATAGATAATTCTTATATAATACTAATAGCCTCGGGCTCTCGAAATTATATGTTGTTTCTTCATAAAAAAGAATGATATTTCCTTTAATACTGCATTTGGCTTCGGACAATGGTGAGAACAAGTGTTTTACTATTACTCTCTGGCCATGAATGGTAGAAAAATTGGAGATAATAATGACCTGTGATTCTGAAGTAGCCAAGTCCGGCTTTGGTTATTCTTATAAGTTATAAGTTATGTTGATCAGAATCGAGTATTAAAAATTGTTTGAATATTAGTTTTTTAATAAGTGGAAGACCAAAAAGAAAAAAAAGGTTTTTTAATAAGTAAATAACAGTAATAGGTCGAATCTGGGGCTGAGACTTGAGAGAGAGAAGGCTGAAACTATATTCGGGACGTCTACGTTTTTTTATAATTGGATATGATTCACTGAATATTTTTATCGAAACAATATATTAAAATTCAGCCTGAATTTGGATTAAAATCCGCCTATCGACAGCCGCCCATAACAACCCATTTATGAGGCCTCTTTCCATTACTTATATTAATTAGTAGAGCCCAGTCAGTCGCCCACTAGTCCATGTCCATCTTTTTTAAGCATGAGCCCACTGCAGTCTACACATAAAGTTTTAATACGATAATTATATGTATTTGAAATTTCTTTTTATAATATATGAAGTTCCATTTGAAAAAATGAATAGAGTTTTCCACGCAGTGGGAAATTTCTCGACTATAGATGCAATTTTTTTATTACATTTTCTTCCATGAGATTGGGAGAACTTGAGTTTGAATTCAAGAACTCTTATCTTGAAAATTGATGACATTAAGGTGTATTTAAAAGTTTTGGGGCATTTAACAATTAATTTGAGGGACAAATTAGTTATCTCCTTACTATTCACGAATATCGTGTCGTGCCTGATACTCATGTTTAATATCTTATTCGATATTTCTTATATTAATTTTTTTTTTTTAAAATTCCACATATCCACATTCGTATCGTATCATATTCATTTCTATATATTATAATTACGTGTCTTAGCGGTTTAACCTCATAATTCCCATTTGACCATTTGGAATTAGTCTTTTTCACATTCTTGCATCAAGTTCATGCAAGCCTAAGCCATAGGGTCCACCACGACGGCCTAAATACAAAAAAAATACAAATCTTAAAAAAATATCATGAAAAGAGAAAGGAAAAAACGAAGATAATGCCAAACTCAATTGTCATGGAATAGGGACCTATATTAGGGACTAGGAGTAGGAAACAAGTTGACATTTCTACAATTTTACCCTTTTAAATTTCGTATGGGAACCTAAACAATTCAAATTGCACCATATTTTGAATTATTTCAAAGTAGAATTTAGTACTTAAAATATGATTAACTTCCCAAACTCCAGTTATTTCATTTCATAAAGATATCCTTAAATGACAAGCAATGGAAACTTGATTTAGACGAATTAATAAAATGAGTAAAATAATGTTTTATGAAAAATAATTAATTAAATAAAAAGTACAAAATATACTTGGTTGTACGATTGTTTGGATCTAATTTCCGACTTAGAATTTTTTTAAATAGTCATATATCTTTTTTTTTGGAAAGAAAATAATCATATTAAAAAAAGAAAAAGAAAAAGAAAAAGAAAAAAAACCACCATAACAAGCCAACGTATATAAACGCAGAACTCATACGCCTAAGTGGCGGCTTTCCTCACATGAAAACACTATTTGTGGCTTTAATTAAAGGAGGATTATAAGTTTATAACAAATGACAATTCTAACACTGTTTTCCTGTCCTAATTCGCGGAGCTCAATTATTTCCATCTTCCACAGGCCTGGAATCAAACTACCATACATTCATATAATCCAACAAATAGCCGTGGACTTGAAGTCAACCTCACTCGTCTCCTTTATTGATATTTCTAAGTTCTAACGCATTAAGTCCCATGTTGCTATTGTCCCCTCAATTCTTCCATATCTCTCTAATAAATGGTTCTTGATAATTGATTCTTCACCTAACAAGACACATCCATGGAAATCCTTCTCCAATCCCAGATGATATTTTCTATTCTTTTGATCTTCGTCCATTTTCCTTCTCTTTCCTTTTCTCAAGCAACCACTTATATCTTGCCTAATCAGTACTACTTCGTCAACTGTGGTTCGGATAAAACCCTGTCGGGCTACCAGGGGGTCAGCTACGCCGGCGACCAGAATCCTGGGGAATTCCAGCTATCCGGCGGCGGCAGCAGCGCGGTCGAGAATCTCACTTCTTCGGACGTCGAACTCTATCAAACTGCGAGAATTTTCAGAAAAACTGGGGCTTTTTATGAGTTTGATACAGTCCCAAATGGCATTTATGTGGTACGCTTCCGTTTTTACCCCTTTTCCTCTCTGGGAAATCTTTCCGATGCTCGTTTCAATGTTTTGGCTTCTGGGTTCTCGTTTTTATCCAATTTCACGGTCGAAAACAGTGAGTTTCCGCTGACTGTGGATTTCATACACAAAGCTACTTCGGATAAGTTGAGAGTTTCTTTTGAGCCTTATGGTAAGAATCACTTCGCTTTTGTGAACGCAGTCGAGGTATTCGCGCCAAAGGTACCACGTGAGTTCATCCCTTATTCTGCTCCTCGTGTAACACGAGAAAGAGAGGATCAGGGGAGTGATGATAATTATAATGGCATCTTAAATGGTCCGTTGCGCGTAATCCATAGAATCAATGTTGGGGGGGAAAACATCACCCCTGAAAACGATACTTTGTTGAGATCTTGGGTTCCTGATGATCATTATTTGTTCAACAATAACACAGCAAAAAAAAGTCAAGGCACGCCTAAGTACCAGGATGCAAAGTCCTCGCCATCTGACGCCCCTGTATCTGTTTACAGGACTGCAAAAGAAATGAACATTGTAAATCGAAACCAGACGAACTTTTTCAATATTTCTTGGCATTTCGACGTGAAAAAGGAAACTAAGCATTTCGTTCGTGTTCATTTCTGTGACATTGTTAGTAAAACCACAAATGAACAATTGAAATTCAATCTCTATATCTACAGCAACTTCGTTCAAGAAGTATATCCTTGGGATGCTTATCAGCAACCTGCAGTTCCTTTTTACATGGATTTTTTAGTTGATTCAGACAGTTCGGGTTTCTTGAATATAAGTGTTGGGCCTAAGAGGAATGAGGAAGTTCAAATGGCTTTTTTGAATGGGGTTGAGATTATGGAGCTCATTGGGGGTAAGGCACATGATATTAATGATTCAGCAAACAAACGCTTTCTTGTTATCATTATCTGTTCATGCATTGGAGGTGTGTTTGTAATCCTCATTATCTTGGCTATAATCTATTTCACCTTAAAGAAGAGGAAATGGAAGTCTGTTGACGTGAATGATTGGCAGTTGACACCTTTTCATGGAGGAAGTTCATATAGCAGAACGACCAATGGAACTATCGCGGGCTCCCCCTTAGCTGATTTAAACCTCGGTTTAAAGATCCCCTTCTTAGAAATTCTCTATGCCACGAAGAGATTCAACAACAAAATGATGATCGGTGAGGGTGGATTTGGGAAAGTGTACAAGGGCACGTTGAGAGGCAGGAAAGTCGCTGTCAAAAGAAGCGAACCGGGTCATGGGCAAGGGCTGCCCGAATTCCAAACAGAGGTCATGGTCCTATCCAAGATCCGCCACCAACACCTCGTTTCCATGATTGGATATTGTGATGAAAGGGGTGAGATGATACTCGTTTACGAGTTCATGGAGAAGGGAACTTTAAGAGGCCATTTGTACATCTTGAAAGGAGAATCCAAAGAATCTTCTGTTTCAAGATCCCAACTTTCTTGGGATCAAAGGCTCAAGATTTGCATCGGGGCGGCAAAAGGGCTTCATTATCTCCATACGGGCTCGACCGGAGCCTTCATACATAGAGACGTTAAGTCAACAAATATCTTGCTTGATGAAAACTATGTAGCTAAAGTTGCTGATTTCGGGCTTTCAAGATCCGGTCTTCCGGAAGAATCTCATGTGAGCACTGATGTGAAGGGTAGCTTCGGTTATCTTGATCCCGAGTATTTGAAATGCTATCAACTTACTCAGAAGTCAGATGTGTATGCATTCGGTGTTGTACTTCTAGAAGTTCTTTGTGCACGGCCCGTGATAGATAATGCCCTTCCTAGGGAGCAAGTCAACTTGGCTGAGTGGGGGACGAGTTGCCAGAAAAGGGGCGAGCTAGATAAAATTATGGATCCTTTGCTTGTGGGGAAAATTAATCCCGATTCTTTAAGGAAGTTTGGGGAGACGGTTGACAAGTGTTTGCTTGAATGTGGGAGTGATAGGCCGAATATGGTTGATGTTTTGTGGGATTTGGAATACTGTCTGCAGCTGCAGCAAACGGGCACAACTAGGGAGGGGTACGAGGATAGCTCATCTGATGTGGCGTGGGGTTTGCCTATGCCGGTTCTTCAACACTTGCCTTCGAATAGCGGTTGTATTCGTGAAGAAGACGATGAATTGGCTCATGGCTCGTGTAGCTTTTCGAGTGAGGTGTTTTCTCAACTGAAGATAGATGGAGCTAGGTGATGGAGATTTGGATCTGCATTTCTTGTACGTTTGTGTATCTTTTTAGTTGTTGTTGCGCGAGTAAACTGTACGTAGTTGTATTATTTAACTTATATAGTTGTCAAGGACTCAAGATATGTAATTGTATGTGTTTTGTTGAGTGAATGCACGTCCACATTTTGCATCCATCACCTCCATATTCCGAAGCATCAAAAATCTGAAATTCTTGCTTCATGAATCATGATATCTGGCCGATGCCTCTCCCATCAGGGCCCGGCGATTGTGTGTACGATCATTGCACGTAAGTAGACTGTCAGCGTTAGGCGTTAGCTTCTGTACGCTTAGAAGAGCTCAACTCTCGAGATTTCGTCGCAAATTGGAGGCTGAAGTTAGTACTCTTTCCAACTGTTGTTTCATGAAAGAGGTTGATTGTACAAGACTGGAGACGCGAAGATAGAGATTGTACATGGCTGTTTTGTTCATGCTTAGGGTAACCGAGAATGTAAGTTGTAGTAGTTTTGATGGTTGAAGTATGTAAAATGGCGTTTGTATTGGCCTAAGTTCAACTTTATATAAGGATTGGTTTGGTTGACTAAGGGAGGTGAAAGTGTGGAATTTTTAAGGTCGAATGTAAGAAAATATTATAATCTTTCATATTTGGAGTTTGGACTGTTCTTGTTCTGTTAGAAAATATAAATCTTTCACATTTGGTTGGTGCTCATTTTTTGTACATATCTTGATTTAATTAATTTATTTTTTTCCACCCGAAACTGTCATTTTTCATGGGCATAAGTATAATAGCCAAGTAATTTAACCTCCCTATTTTTTTAATTTTCAAGGTTAAACCTATTATTTTAACACTTAGCTCTACAAATTCCTAACATAATTTTTATGATTAGAATGTGCAGAAGTCGAAAACTTTCATCTATGCTCAGATATTTCGCTTTGAGAACAGTACAATTCGACATTCTCGAAAAGTTTATAAGGGCCTTTATATAGGATCACTAGCGTGAGTGGCACCGCGCCAGGCGCGGTGGTCGTGCCCATAGTTAATGTAGTATTTCATAATATAAAATCAAGGGATAATTACAAACAACCCCTTGAGTTATAGCGAAAATACAGATTCTCCCCTAAAATTTGAGAAATTACGAACACCCTCCTAAGTTTTACACTCTCTCTCACAAATTGCCTCTGCCGTTAATAACAGTATTAAATTTTGATTACGTTAGCAAAATTATTTTTAAATATTCCAATCCTATTATTAGGGGATAAATTGTAATAATACTGAAAATATGATAATATATTTGTAATATTAGTTAAATTTGTATTTTTGAATTTAAAATTTTATAATTTAATATAATATTTATATTTTATCTATAAGTATAAATCGAAATAGATAGTGCATGCATATTTATTCCATACCATATGTTTATGTTTTAGTTTTATACTTTTGTGTATATTTTGCATAAGTTTATTTAAACTTGTTTGTTTGAAAATAATAAATTTTTACTTCGGAATAGAATATTATAACAAACATACCAATATCAATCAACGCATTAAAAAATTCACATAAATATCCATCAGTGTTATTGAACAAATATTTCATGTGATTGTAATCCTTAAGGGACTGTTTCGTATATCCTAAATCTACAGTAATACCTTTCCCCAAAAAGATATATTTTCTCACCATAAGGGACTGTTTCGTATATTCTAAATCTGACTTTGGTAAAACATGTAAATTCTAAATCTGAGAGACTTTGATAGTAAATGTTATTCTCACAATTACGTATCTACACCAGGAAAGAAAAGAAAAAAAAGCAACCATAGTTCTCAACCATATAAATTATCAGGCCATTGTACCAAAAAATATATATAAATTATCAGTCCTATTTTCGATATACTTGGAGAACAAGATACAACATAAAGTACAAAATTTTTGTCAGTCCCTAAAACAAAATTAATAAAGAATGAGACATTGACTCAGGAAGTCTCCAATGAAGCTTCATCAAAAAACATATTATGTTAATAACTTACAAGCAAAGGATTCATGCTTCGCGGTAGCCACTTTATATCTCTCTCTTTAATAACATCCATTTAGAAATGACCTTCTCATAAACATTAAATGATCAGACAAATCACAGTTCGATAATTAACCGTACCTGTAATTACTTTCCTCCAACAGTAAATGATCTCAGATCAATCAGTCCTGTAAAATACAACAATAAAAATTTAAATAAATTTTTATTCTCTCACCAGTTATGACCCTTAGAACTCCTCTTGTATTCTTGAGGCCTTTTTTTATTCGTTCAATAATTTATTCAAGCACCAGAGGTAGCCAAGGAGAACATTAGCTTTCATCACCTCACCTTGTTTCTAAACACAAGGAAGAACTGTGCTGCAACATCTCTCTTTGTAAATTTGGCAACGTGTGAAGGAACCAACTACCCCCTTTAACTCTTTGAAGTGTGGGACGATCTCTTGCACGTAAAGCTATGATACAACCTGTAACATCCCACTCGTCCGACTTATAAGGTACGCCACGTTTCAATCTTTTTGTGTGTTTAATTATGTGATTTTGTGTTTTGTCCGGTCCTATTTTGAACTCTTTCAGAGTTTAGGGACCTTTTTGCAATTTTCTCTTTTAGGGGTTTTCGGTCATTCCTCGTTCGATCGAGATTTCGACCTCTTGGACCCCTTCAAAGCGTTTGGGGCATCGAAACGAGTCCGTAGACTCCGAGTTTGCCCAATTATGACGTCGTTAACCCCTTCTTCCGACCGATTTCGCGTACGAGGACCCGGGATGAATACCCAAATCCTCGTTTTATGTGCCAGAACACGCTTCAGCTCTCTCTCTCTCTCTCTCTCTCTCTCTCCACGACACATACATACAATCGAGGTGTAATTTCACGCACAACCTGGAACTCCATCGTTTCTTGACGGATTTCGATGAATGAGTAGTCCATTTCAAAGAGATCGATGACGCGGTCACAATCGTACCAAGATCTTGGCCCGACGACAAGCGGAGGTGGCCCGTTTCGCCGATGTACAGTCGCGGCTGGAGTCCGCCACCACTTCGTCGGCCCTTTTCGACGGCTTACGGCGGCGCTTTTGGGACACGCGTCCCAGACCCAGATAGAAGACCTCCCGGCGCATCGCTGGACGTTGGCGGCGCGGCCATGGCGGCCACGTGCGCCGCATGAACAGTGATACGTTGGCGCTCCGACGGCTTTTTCCGACCAACGTTAGTGTTTTCCAAGGTTTTCCAACCCCCGGAGTTCATATCCGGCATCAATTTGAGCGAATTTTGGCCGTAGGTGGTGGTTCCGGTGATTGGAGTGGTGGCAGAAACTTCGGAGGAAATCGGGGTCCCTTTTCGTCGATCTTTTGGCCACGGGCTCTTCACGAAAGTTGTTCGGAACGACGAGAACTATCGATCCCCTTTCACGTGACTCCAGATTTGGCCATTTGGTGGCGGATCGCGGCGGCGCAGCGGCGGTTCACGGCGGAGGCCTGCTCCGGGGATTTTTCCCGGCAAATAGCTTAGGGCTTTCAAAGAGCTCTCCACGGTAAGATAATGCCTTTTACGGATCTCATTTTCGTTCACCGGTTTGGAAGTAATTTCGATTTGAAGATTTGAGGGTTTTCATGTTCTTAGATGTGAAATTGGAGGAGATTGGCTCGGATTTTCTAGAAATTGATCGAGAATTTGGAACGAGCACGAGGAGTACTTGTACGAGTGAATTTTGGAGATTTTTCCGGCACGTTCCGGTGGTGGCCGAGCGGAGGCCGGCCACTGTTCTGGAAGCTCCGGTGGCGGCGTTCCGACGGTCTTCGGGAAGTTTGTCCACCTCGTTGTGGTGAGTCCAACGCCACTTTCCGTTCGTCAATCGGATGCCCGGTTGATTTGTTGTGATTTATTTTGTGTAATTTGAATATTTAAAATTAATTGTTTTAATCGCGATAAATTGTTAATTGCTTGATTTGTTGATCAATATGAATTCCAATGTATACAAAATCATGTATTAAATGAATTATGAAATATGTTGATGCTTTGATTTGCAATTTGAATCCCGTTTTGTCTAATTGAGCTAATTGTCTAACTTGAAGGGGTGTATGTGTAATTTTGAAACGATATGAATTTGTTTGATTTAATTAGGTAAACCTAGTCAATTGAATCCGTTCTGTGATATACGAATTGGTATGCCATGTATGAATTATATGAACTTAGTATGGTTGGAATTTGATAGGTAACCTCATGAGATTTATATGAAATTCGAAGCATGCTATTATGTGATTTAGTTGTTCTTGTACTACGTGCTTCTATATGAAATGTGATATGTTTTGATTTGCAATGTGAGTCCCGGCATGTTAAATTTGTTAATTGTTTAACCTAGAGGGGAGGTTTGTGTAATTTTCTGAAATGTGTAAGTTGCATGATATGAATTGATTAACCTTGTTAATTGAATTTGTTATGTAATAAATGAATTGTTTGTGTGACAAATGAAATGATATGATTTGCCTTGCCTTTTTGTTCTCTTATTTGCATTAATTGTGCGCATGAACATGCCTTAATGTTTTGTTTTGCATATAATTGATATGAACTTGAATCCTGCTTATGTGATTGCATCCCTTATGTGCTTGAGCATTGTCGTGCGTCTCCGTGTGGTTGTCTGAGTTTGAGTTTTGTGGTCTGTTTGTGTGTCCAGTTGGAGCAGGTGCACCCGGGGTGGTGACAAGTGGGTCGTGCAGGTTCCGGGGTGGACCATTTGCTTTGTCTTCTGCTTTTTTTGGTACCAAGTGAGGTTAGGATATAGTTATACCCTATTGTAACGTACTCGTTTTCGAATGCATGCAGTTTATAAGCCTTATGTATATGTAGATATGTGTGAAGTGCTTATTCTGCTGGTTTTGTCATATGATTTGATTTGAAAAGTACGAAACGCTATGTATGAGCCTATGTATGCTTAGTTTCAGTTTTGTTATGATTTCGAGGTCAGTGTGTGTGATATGTACGTGCATTATGATAAGTACGATATGCATGAAATATGTTTGTCTGCCTGTCTGTAGCGGGGTTTGAACTTTTGAAACTTTGAACTTTTGAACAATTTGAACTAGGCCCCGGAGATTTGTACGAAGGAGCCCCGGGACGGCATTTGGCTGTCGGGTTACTCCCGAGTGCAGTCTCCATCTGTCTGAAAGGATCAACCCGAAATCCACCAGGAGATTGGTGGAGGACGGGGTCCTGAGGGTTTGAGCAGCATTGAGCACTCCTCTCGACTGTTTGTGGATAGTTAGTGTAACACCCCATATTTCCAAAATAGGACAAGACAACGTTACGAGTGAGTTTCGGAGTTACGTATTTTATTTACTAAATTATAATTTCACGTTTTATCGAACTTAATTGCTTCTTTATGAAATATGTGCTTATATGTGAAATTTTGAGGCCTTTATATAATTTAAGAAAGATCAAGAGGATTTAATTAAATTTTGTTTAGAAATTAGGGGGGTTTAATTGCTTAACATAATTTTTCCAAGGACTATATGGTGAATAAATAGAAAAATTGGACAGATTAATTTACAACACTACACGTATCATGGCTCCTTAGCCTCCATCTTTTAGTTGCTGAATTCAGATTAAATAACACAAAAAGAGCTGCTCCTTTATCCTCATTCCATACACATCCGGTTCCATTTCGTTTCCTCTCTTACGATTGAAGAACAAGAAAATATTCAGCTCTTAAGCATCATAAGCAAGCGCCATCGCCACCTTCTTCTTCCTTAGCTACGTGCGGCCGAGACCAGCACCATCTCTCAACCTTTTTAATTCTCTTTGAATAGGTAAGAAGTATTCCCTTCACCTCTTTCTTTCTACCTAAAGACTGATAGGATGGTGTATTCGATTATTGTTTGATGAAAATTGGTCTATTACTAGAGCTTATATGAAATTTTGCTTAAAAATGGTGGAAATCATGTTAGGAGATAGATTTCTTGTCGAATTCATGACTTTGGTTAGTTTAAATTCTGAGATGATGAACGGGTTGATGAACTCGGTGATTCTGATAGCTTGGAAAGCCTGGATTATTGGTTCGTTAAGTGTTTATATGCTTAGGAGTGATGTACTTTTCATTTGGCATGAGTTCTTGATTTTTACTTATGTGACAGCATGTCTGCGTAGATTTCAAATGCAAATTCCGAGCTCGTGCGATGCCGTTTTCAAAAACTGTTTTAACTGGAGATTAATAACATATTGAAGTTCATATCTGCCAAATTTCGTAATTTTCCGAGCCCGTTTGATACCTCGAAAAAATCCCGAAAGATGCCGCAGTCCCCTGTTTTTACCCTGTTTTCTGATCTGGAACAGCAGCTGAGCAGACCAAGTAAACCTTCGAATTTTGCAAAACTGTTTTACAGAGGACTACCTATATGTGTTGGGAGTATACCTATTAAGTTTCAGAATTTTCCGACTTCGTTTGATGTGGTAAACAGGCCGGTCTTTGAAAGGTGTCGCTGCAACCAAGTTGCTGTGTTGTTTGAAATTTGACAGCTTATACGCAGAGAATTCCGACATAAATTCCGACCTCATAAGACCTCAATTTTCAAAACTGTTTTTACTGGATACTCCTAGTATATTAAGGTTTATGTCCGTCAAATTTTATGTTAATCCGAGTTCATTTGATACCCGAGAAAAATTCGAAACGACTCAGCTGTCCCCTGTTTTCTGGTCTGGACCAAAGGCTTGAGAAGAGTGAGTAAACGTATGAATTTCCCAAAAATTTTTTACAGGGGTACTTATGAATGTATTGAATATATCCGCTTAAATTTTCAGATTAATCCGACTTCATTTGATAGGGTAACGGTAAACTTTTTGGAAATGTGTTTCTGCAGCGTTGATTCTGTTTTTCATGACTTTTGCTCTGTAATCTGTATTAATACAGAAACATCCAGGGATTGAGGCCTATACCACGTGAAAGGTCTACGTGTCTAGTTTACTAGCAATTTTACGGTTCGTTAAAATAATATCCGAGTAATAACTTATGACGAATTTTCTACAACGTGGCATGAATAAAGTTTCTGCACAAATGTGCCGCGTTTGATGTGAGTGGCAGCTTATCAAGAATTCTTGAAGAGCGTAGGACACTCAGAGATCATCGCAAGCATTCAGGTCCTCCTATTTCAATGTCGACAAGACGTCAAGAATTCAAAGATGGTTTACGACAAGGACTAATAGATTGCAAAAACATTGATGTTTCATTCGAAAATTTTCCGTATTATCTAAGTGAGGCCACTAAGAATGTTCTTATTGCTTCAACGTACATACATTTGAAGTGTAATATATTTGCGAAGTTTACTTCTGATCTCCCTTCAGTATGTCCAAGAATTTTGTATGAATGTTGCATGAACTCTGTTATCATGATTTCCCTAGCTCGTTTCCATGGTTTCTGCAGCACCTATTCCAAAATTTCAACCATATACATGCTGATATAATTACATGTTTTAATTACATTACGTGGCATTAATCATACATTTAGACATGTTCCCTCCATCTCATAACTCTTATTACATCTTATATCATCTCATTACATTACGCTTCATTGCCGAGCGTCCTTATTTGGTCTTATTAGAGTCTAATTTCACCCATACTTATGTCGTGTGTCCAGGTGATCCTTCCGTGGATCCGGTCGTTTAGGTTGTCTTGTTCTCCTGCCCTTTTTGTCGAGGTCATCCAGGTGAGGTTATTTTCTTGCTGCAACCAATAGCTTATACCTATATAACCTACACGAATTGGTTTTACTCCCTGCTTGTGGCCTATTATATGTATATGTATACTATAATAGATACGTGATTGATTACCATGCTATTGACTTTATTAAAAGCGTATTGCAAGTATCAAAGGCATTATACATATATATTCTCGAGTGAGTTCATGACTTCAAACAAATGAAACGAGAGTGTTTTACATGCATTGCATGAACGAGTGCTTGTCAAATGAATCCTTAATGGTTTATTTCCATTGGGAAGGGATCCGAGGCAACGTGTATGAGGTGATCCGGGGAGGCAACGGGTCGACGGAGAACCTTAATCGCGGCCTCTACGGGGGCCCGTATTATCATCGGAGGTAGTTGATAATGCGCGTATCTACTGTGACCGGTACGCCGAAGGAGCATAGTACCAAAATGGGCTATGACTCGAGTGTTATTGGACATTAAGGGCCTAATTAACCCTTTCGTCACCCGGAGGAAGAAGGAAGGATTTCTTGTTATTGTTAGTGACCGTGTTTGATTGTGGAGTAAAGGTTGGAGAATGGCATAACTCGGTGCCAAATTGATTGATTGAAAAACCCTTAATTCGATATAGTCCCATTGTTCTTAAACCTAAAATGATTGTATCGATATTAGAAGATAAAAAGGGGACTATATCGGGTCAAGGTGATTGCATTGTATTGTATTGCATACCTCTTCTCTTGCATTATATACCTTGTATATTGTTCCCGCCTCACCAGTCACTCGACTGACTCTCTTTCTCTCTCTTTCTTGTTCCCCTTATTGGTTGCAGGTTGGAGTCGACTAGGCGGCGTGTGTGTCTAGTCCTTTTTCTTTAGAGTCGAGTTCAACTAGGATTACTGTGAGCCCGTACTTAATTTACTTCAGTTAATGGCATGTATAATAATGATATAAGTTGAGTATTGTTACACTTTTGATAACTATGGCCAGTACGGCCTAGCTGTAGGAGGTGTGTTTTGGCTCGTGTAACTAGCTTGTGTATAATGGTTATGAAGTTTGAACTAGCATGCTTTAAATATCGTTCGTCCGTAACCACTGCTTGTTTAATTCTTTATTCGCTTCCGCTAGTGTATACTTTCTCTGACGACAGCACGTTTAGTGTTGCCTAGTTAGTCGTGGGTCTTGAGTGTCTCCCGTTCGCTAGTGCTTGGTGTGTATACGGATTGCCCATTTCGTATATGTACTGTGTACTAGTGCGGGGGATGTGATGGCTCTACGTTCGGGGCGTCACAGTTAGGGTATGTACAACCCTTCCATCACCCGGAGAAGAGGTATGTATGTCTGACTTTGATTTATGTTTGACTCTGAATTTAAATATGATCTGAGGAGTTGGTTGGAATTTGAACTAGTGCCCGCCGAGTGTTCTGTCTGTCTGTCTGTCATAAGTTCGTGAAACGGGGGTAGATTCTTAAATTAAGATAAAAGTTGGTATACTTTTAAACTAATAAAATATGCTCTGATATGTGTGCTAAGTCTGCATGAATTTGAACGTATGCTTTGACCAAAGTATAAGTTAAGTTTTGTTCGCTCTGTTTTGATAAGCCATCTTATATTTATATGATCACGAGCAAATGTTTTGGCGAGCAAAAACTAATCCCGGATTCACGAACATTTAATTTGGAACGTGCTGTGCTCTATATATATGTAGGTGTGTGTGTGTAGCCCCTCGCTCAGTCTTTGGACTGACCCATCCCCCTTTATGTTTTTAGTTACAGGTTCAGGTTTTGGAGTTCAAGCTAGGCGGCTTTGAGTCGGGTCTGTCGAGTCTGTGTCTGTCTGTTTGATTTGTTAAGTACTTTGTTTCGAATTGTGTAGGAAACTATGTATATGATATATTTTATGCAGGTTTGTACTTATGATTTGAATATATGGAATTCGGGACAGGTTAGGACAGGTGCTTGGATTAGATGAACCCGTTGTGATTATATGATTATTCGGGACAGGTTTTTAGGGCCAGTTGAACCCGTCTTGTTGTGTAATTGTTCGGGACAGGATAGGACAGGTTTGCCGGATTAGTAGAACCCGTATAGTTGATTTTGATGTTAGTATTTCACTGTATGTTATGTATGAAAGTTTTTGAAAGTTGGTATTTTTGTCTAGCTTCCGTTGTCATATTTCGCATATTTTCTTTTGTACAGGGTTAGGTAGCACCTAGCTTAGTCTGGTATTTTGCTTTGTCTCCCGTTCGTTATGACTCGGTACGTGTGCGGAGTCTTTGTTTCATTACACGTGTCGGGTTATAGTGCAGGGATGTGGCGCCCAATGCTTGGGGTGCTACACAACCATCCTCCAGCAGGTCACCTGACTTCTTTTACTAAGTTCTACATTTGATTCTAGGAACAGCTCTAGAGATAGCTCCGATTTTGTTTCAACTGGTGCTTTCCTCTCCTTGAATCTTTAGGAGAAGCGAAACCTAAACTCGGACTTAAAACATGTTCTGTGCCAGTCATAGAAGCATCTCTATATGAACTGCTATCTTGATCAAAAGTCAAACCATCATTACCTTTATTTTGAGATTTTTACCAGTCATGCCTCTTTTTAGCCTTCTTCAGGACCTGCTTTTCTTTGTTCCAAAGTAGTTGGAAGAATTTTGGAACAAAACTGAACCTTGATTTTGTGAGGGAGTCTTTTTTGACTGATTTTAAACCTTTCTAGGAACTTCCAGCCAGTAGTTAAATATATTGAGACAATCGATCTCCTATATATGAACCATGCAATCAAGTCTCATTTTGCAGCATGTGAAGAATCTACATTGACAATTTGAAACTTATCATTAGTTAGAACACAATGATTAGATATGAGGTCACTTACAGTAAGCAAGTCACTAAGGATATACATATATATAACATCAACTTTTCTTCCAGAGCTAATCTTCCACCTGGCAAAAGGAAGACATTCCCAATCTATCACAATTAACTTAAAAAATCTCTGATTGCTCATTGTTGTATCTACTCCTATGTGCACAAGATAAAAACATTAAAAACTATTATCATTATAGTTCCACAAAATACATTCGAAATCAATCAAAAATCGGCACACGAAACTAAAAATATAAGCTCTAGAAACATTAAAAACCCACCAAAAGCTTCTCATTGATCATTGTTATATCTACTCCAATGTGCACAAGAGAAGCAATAAACACTACATCATTATCATTCTACAGAATACATTTGGAAAAAATAAGCTCTGGAAACATTGATGAATCCACCAAAAACACTAATAAAAACAACTAAATTGTATATATGCATAACAGAACAACTTAAAATCAGAATACAACATAAATGCATGCAGAAGAACAGGTTGACAGTAAACCCAACGACCTCGTCATTTTAATATAATTCGTAGCCGATTGGCAAAAATATAAGGCGCCAAACTAAAACCCAAGCAAAATTGTTGGAGATTTTGAGCTAAGAAGAAGTTTACCCAATGAAAAAACTTTCTCACAAAAGCTGGCATGGATTTACCAGCCATCAGCATGAAAAATTCAGTCAAAATGTAAGCCAAATTTTAAGAAAATTTCAATAACTATAACAGCAATACCCCGGACTACAAAACCTGAAAGGAAAAGATAATTGAAATCAGAAATAGTGCATACATAGATGGTGAAAACTAAAAACTATCGAAGCTGCCAGTTTGATGAAATCCAACACCTTCAGAAGCTATGTTTAGTTTTCCATGCCTTAAGAAGACAACAAGGAAAAGATATTGACGGGAAAAAATGGTTGAGTGTACTACACGTGAACATCGGAAGGAAAGTACCATAAGGACGAAAAATGGCAGCGATTCGAAGAAATCCGACTTCAAAATTCAACGGTGAATGGTGAAATTTGGGGTTGGGTAAAAGTAAACTGAGAGTGGGACAAATTAGTGAGAAAACATAAACACGACCAAATCGAGTACTTATCCAAACTTTAATTAAAAGGTAAGAATCTAGTGTGGCAGGAAGAAATACTACAATTATGAGCCCAATCCTTAACTCGATTTTGACTTACCGCTTTTATATATAAGTTAAATTAAATAAGAGGTGAGTAATTTAGTGATATAATTTATTAAAAAAAAAATAGAAATGGATAGAGGAGTAATCCTTTTTTTGGTAGCAAGATAGAAAATTAGGGAAACTAAAAAAACAAGGTGATCTAAAAATAATTTGAAGAAATTATATTTTTATATACAACTCAACACTTTATACATTTTTTATATTTTTATTTTTGGATTACAAAATAGCAATTCCAGTCAAAATGTGCATGCAATTACTTATTTTGGAACATAAGGGTCTATTTTGCGATCAAAAAATGAAAAGTACCGAAAATACTTAAATAGTTGAATTGATATAACAAAAATGGGATAATTACGAACGACTTAAGGTATGGCAAAATTACGTATTTCTCCGAGGTTTGAGAAATTACGAGTTCCCCCTTAACTCGTTAATTCCTTCGTTAAATTTAACAAAATGTGCGATCTTACTATAACCACATATGCTAAAATTGAAGGGGGTACATGTAATAAATAGTCCAAAGACGAGAGGGGGTTAATGCAATACTAAAATTCTTGGGGTGTTTGATGTAAGTATTTGATTTTGTGAGTATCTAATCTTTTTTTGTTTTTTTTCAAAAAATATTACTTAATGATATTTTAATATTTTTATGTTGAACTAATTTCATACATAGAGTTTATGAATGCTACTTTTTTTAAAAAAAAATATATTGGACATGCATGCTTATATTGAGATGTTATTCTTTATATGCAAGTTAGATGCATTAGAGATCACCAAAACTTGAAATATCGGTTTAAATAACTTTAATGGATATTTATGTGAATTTACTAATACATTGATTGATATTGGTGTGCTTGTTATACATCTTTATTTTGGAGGAAAATTTTGTCATTACGAATGAATAAGTTCAAATAAACTTACGGAAAATATACATAAAACTAAAATATATTTGCAATATATTTTTTTTATCATACTTTATAGGAATAAATATGCACGAAATATTATCTATTTCGATTTATACTTATAGATAAAATATAAATATTATATTAAATTATAAAATTTCAAACTAAAAAATACAAATTTAACCAACATTACAAATATATCATCATACTTTCACTATTATCACAAATACCCCCCTAAGGGTCCAATTTGAATTTTTTTTATAAATATTTATTGATGTCATCAACATTTAATACCGTAATGAACGATTGGAGCAATTTGTAAGAAAGAGTATGAATCTCTGGAGAGTGTTAGTAATTTCTCAAATCTCAGGAGAAATCCTTATTTTGTACCATAACTTAGGGGCTGTTCGTAATTATCCCTGATAAAAATATAAATTTCCCAAATAATCTGAAGTATTCGGCTAAAAGATGCTTCTAGGAAATGCCAAACGCAAATTAAGAAGATTAAACAAATTCATAGGTCATGGAACAATATGAAAAATAACCTCAAAAAATTGGGTATCTATTTAGGCCTCCCTTTGGAGGTGGGGGGATCTACGGCGACAGATTTTGCATTTATACGTGAACGAGAAAGGAAAAATATGCAAGGTTTTTTGGAAAAATTCTTATCTACAACAAAAAATGAGGTGCTCATTAAAGCATCCGTTCAAGCAATCCCAACATACACAATGGGTTGCTTTAAGCTTCCGGATGTTTTGTTAAATGAACTCGACATGATCATAGCCAATTTTTGGTGGAACAACATGGATAAGCGCAAGATCCATTGGTTATCTTGGGAGAAGATGTGCAGAGAAAAATGAGCGGGTGATATGGGGTTCCGCTGACAATGCTCGTGAGAAGCAAGCCTGGAGGATAGTTACGAGACCAAATTCGCTAGTCAGCAAGTTACTTCGAGCTAAATATTTTCCACACACCAATTTCTGCGATGTAAGATTAGATCGTTCTCCTTCGTTTTCATAGTGGAGCATTCTCTCAGCACACTAATTTATAAATGTGGGATCTAGGTGGCGAATCGGATTCGAAACAGAGGTTGATGTTTGGGATGATAGGTGGCTGCCTAGGTGGCCTTCATTTCGAACTCAACTCCAACCCAGATCTGTGCTACAACCTGAGAAAGTGAGTGACTTGCTACTCCCGAGGAGTGAAGGTTGGAATAAGGAGTGTTAAGTGTTCGACATCGAATTATCAAAGATGTGGAGTTCAATATATAATGGTTTGGCAACCCTCTCCTCAACAGCTAGCGTTTGGGGGTGAGTAAAGTCAAGCACATTATTCAATATGGTATCAGAGAAGGTTCACAGATGTTTTGATTCCTGTGCCTGTCTTTCCACCCAGCCAGATGTTTCGATTCCTGGCTTGCAGATATTCCAATTCCTGCAATGTTCACGCTCCGATTTGTCCTGCATTCCGTGGCCCTGGGGTTGACAGGGGTATGTTAAGTGTTCCACATTGAATTATCAAAGACATGGAGTTCAATATATAATGACTTGACAAACCCTCCCCTCAACAACTAACTTTTGGGGGTGAGTAAGGCCAAAACACATTATTTAATATGGTATCAAAGCAGGTTCACAGATATTTCGATTCCTGTGCCTGTCTCTAGATATTTCGATTCCTGTTTCTGTCTCTCCACCCAGCCAGATGTTCCGATTCCTTACTTGCAGATGTTCCAATTCCTGCAAGTATAAAATTATTTCTTCTACCTTTCTAAGGATTTAAACACAAGATTTTTGGACAGCAATAACAAAAATGATTAGTGAGGGTGTCACATCTGTCGGAACTATAATCCGGCCAGGTAGGAGATTGACGATTTATTATGTCATTTGATATTTAGATTTATTTCTCTTGATCTGATTTATTATCATAATACTTTGAAAAAGATGAATTTTTTTTATTTATTCATGAATGATGAATAATGTGCCTGATATAGGGGTGCGTTTTGAGTCGAATCGAGTCGAGTTTGGCAAAAAAAAAAATCCAGCTTGAGTTTGAGTTTGAAAATTATTTGCATGGTTTGAGATTGAGTTTGAGCTTGTCAAACTTATTTTTTGAGGGCTTGAGCTTGGTTTGCCCAAAAATAAATTGTAATCATTAATATATACTTGATATTTTAGATTATGTATGAGTATTATTAATTATATTATAATAAACTATAGATTTTGTAATTAGACAATAAAAATTATTAATTAATATTTTATTAAAACATATATGGTTATTATGGTATATGATATTTATTATTTTATTATATTAAATATTTTATGAATATATTTTTGTATTAATAATATTATACGGTCTAATGTGTCATTGTAAAATAATATATTATTAAGACATATTATGATACAAAATTTAGTAAGGATCATACATATATTATAGATAATATATAATATAGTAATAAATTCTGTTATATATCTTGTAATTATATCAAATAAATTATTAACTATATTTTATTAAGATATATACTTATATAATTAATTATTTATTATAGTAGATTGAATCTATTTTTTATTACTAAATCATATAAATGTAGATTAATTTACTGAATATTTATATATATATATATATATATATATATATATATATATATATATATATATATATATATATATTATGCATATCAATATATTGATATAATATAAATATATATATACTAGCTTGCGAGTCGGCTTGCAAGCTTCGAGCCTCAAAAAAATAGGCTTGAGTTTGGCTTAACACACAAGTCGATCTCGATTAAGCTTGGCTTGAGCTTGACATTGTTCGAGTCAAGACAATTTGAGCTCGGCTTATGCGGGTCACAAGCCAGCTTGGCCCAGAGCACACCCCTAGTCTGACATAACTCACTTTCAATTTCTCTTGATTTGATTTACTACTGTAAAACTTTGAAAAAAGAGGATTAATCCATTTTTCTTAATTATTGATGAATAATGAAAAACGGGGATTAATTCATTTTTTTGATTTACACACCCCGTCACCCCCAAGATCGCGGGTGATGGGGTCAAAATACACTCGTCCCACGTTAGGACACGTGGCAACACAAAATGACGACACCTGTCCACTTGTGATTAAAGTAATTATACACGAGCGCTCGGACTCCTAAAGCGTCAACGTCCCTCAAGGACACGTGTCATCTCCGCTACGCTTGCACGTGATCGACATCGCCGATCTCTAACGAGCGCGATCCATACTACATGGTTAAGGTTCCGACCAGTTAAGAAAAGCCCTCTTCGAGCGCTACACTCATTCAGGGAAACTTACACTCACAATCCTTTTGTGAGCCTTGGCCTTCATCCCCTAGCGGATTCCTTGGTCTCCAAGGCTCTTGGTTGACACGAGCCTGCTCTTAAGCCCTCGTTACCAACCCCTAAAACGTCTCTCTAACACCCCGTACATGCCCGCGCACCTGCCACTGTTGTCCACACTAACTTCCACCACCTTTTGCAGAAGATTCCTCCTAGGGCAACATTCGGCCAGGACCACACAATGCAAATGACTAAAGGGTCCCTGACCCTCAACTATAAATATGTGAGTTCATCTCCTTCACTGTAAGCAACTTTCATTATTGCAACTCCATACTTAGCATATTATCTCTTTCAGATCTTCATCTGACTTGAGCGTCGGAGAGCCAAATTGGGAATCACCCCCAGTTGGCCTTCTGACTTTGTCTTTGTGTTTGTCCTAGCAGGTAAAACCCCCATCTTTTCCGGCGAACATCTACTGGTTTTCCTCACCTAAACAAATTCTAAAGTGATTGGATTCTGTATCCCATATTCAGACCCATCATTTTTGGCGCCGTCTGTGGGAAACCACCTCTCAACTTGTTTCTCTCTTTCTACTAGTTGAAAAACAAACACACAGTATCTTCTCAACCATGGTAACTCCAAGATCAGGAGCTGCAGGAGGAGGAGAGGATCTTCCCCTTGATGCCAGCACCACCACCGTTCCATTGGCGGTCATTGGTGGAGCACTGCCCGCCGGAGGTGTACCTCCGCTTGCAGAATCTGCGGTCCCTCCACCTGCGCCACCAGCACCACCCGTTTCCAGCACCGTTGGAGGTATCTCCCTCCCCACTCTTCCACAACCTCCCCAGAACCAGTGGATTCATCCTCATGCGAATCCGGGAGGGAAACACTACATGATGCCGCCGCCCGGATACACGTTCACCCCCACTGTTATGATGCCGCCGATTCAGCCCTACCAGGCCGGCCAGATCCAACTCCCGGTGGTGATTCCCAGGGAGATTGAAGGGGTTGAGTTACCCCCTCTAACCCCCCAACAGTTGAGGGTTCTTTACGCCCAGTGCGAGGTTCAGGCGGCCCAGGGGGCATGGGAGAGATTTCATTCCATGTATTTTCCCTCTGGGCAGGCCACTCAAGCCGCCGCTGTAGCACCCCGCACGGGAGGCACCACATCCCCCGCACTATGGCTCAACACGAGTAACGAAATGGTAAATCCGCACCCGTATCAAGCCATAGCGAACGGGAGACAAACAGAAAAACCCTCCTAAGCTAGGCGGAACTTAGACCCTGCAATTATAACCAATTAACAAGACATAATGCAACGGAGAACTAAATCCACACACATGCATTGGCCACGGGCCTGCAGAAATTAAACACTCGAACCACAGGCAGACTTGGGCTCCTCAGGCCTCTTTTAATTCATGACAAAACCCGACAAGGCAATTCAATAACAATTACATAAAGGTTCAAGTTCATAATATTACGGAATCGGATCATACACAATTTAGATACATATGTGAGTGCAGAGACTCTTCTAACTAAGCTTGACCGACTCAAAGACTCAACCAAAACTCCGCCTAGCTCGAACTCCAACGCTAAACCTGCGCACTAAAAGGCTGGGGAGGGAGAGGGTCAGTCTCTAGAAAACTGAGTGAGCAGGAGCGATGTATGAATATATATAACATGCACATGCAAGTCATAAATCCCGAGCAAGGTTTTATTTAAAATTAGTTCCCAAAAAGGGCAAGAAAATGACTAAGCGATGCTCGAACTTTATGACTAATTATATTAAATTTATTAAGTTTATAATTCATACATAAACATAAAGGCTCAGCGAGTGAGCGTGCATTATCTCCAACCAAACTCCGACCGTGTACGACAAATATCATTAATACATTAAATAGGTGATCATGCAATACATCATAATACACACAAATCATATATCATATCATAAGACATATTCGTTTGGGCAGTCCGTGTCCTGGCCTTCCCGCACGGTGCATATCAATCATAAACATAATCATAATCATAAAATAAGTTCCAACCTTCTTCCTCCGGGTGGTGGACGCGTCGTTTAGGGTTGAAGTGTACCTTCCCGCCCCAACGATATTGTCCTCACTGGACAGGTTTTGTTCCTCCCTGCCGTGTACCGACCCAGGAGGACGCGTCTACCCAGTCATTGACCAAAAGGGGTTACATGAATTCCCCAATTGGCACTCAGCTCCCATTCCCCGCTAAAACTCCTAGCGAGGGCAGGTACTGCCTTTACAATGTGGTGGGACTAGTACAAGGGATCACCGTCGACCCTTGCCTCCCCGAATAGCCACTTGCACTAAGTCCCTGGGCCCGTGCAATCATAACATACATACATAATCTCGCCAAAATATTTGATTAATGAGAAACATAACATATTCATAATTCATTAGAAAAGGGTTACTCGATAATAATTTACTCGATGACTCCACTTTGAAAATAGTATATGTATATATATAAGGTTTTTGGCCCAAAACTTATCACATAAGGGTTATAGGGATTGATATGTAACTAGAACGAAAACACCCTCACCTGGAACATAGCCATACAAGGATACGAGTTACCGAGTGCCTAATTGATCAAGATTTCTCCACCCTGGAGATAAACTGTACAAAAGACTACATGACGTGTTCGTGAGACTCAAGACTCCAAATGAACCATATATGACGCACGGCAATGTATGATCATGATGTGAATACGTAAAAGATGATATTATGTCATGAAAATGTTCATGTGCACTATTAAGGAATTTAAGGCATAAAATAAGCCATTCGTTAATTCATTCATTTCATTCAATTCATAAATTCACAATTCATATCAATTTAATCTAAGAACTCCGTATAATAATCATAGCACGTACTATTTCACGTTTACAATTAGAAATAAGATAAATAAAATGTTCAAGTAATAATCGGTAAATGAAATACGTGAAATAGATATCAATTAAATTATAAAATTGCATTAAATCAAATAATACTTAATAATATCAATAAATATATATATATACGTACACCTATTACATATGTTCCATGCATGCATAATTACATTTAAATATTTACTACATATATATATATATATATATACACGTAACCATGCATGCATTTAACAATTTAACAATAACCATGCATGCAAATACACACAATTATATATATATATATATATATATATATATATATATATATATATTATACACATCACAAACACATGCATGCAACCACTTCCATGCACACACAACCACACCTATGTATATATATATATATACTCACGCACAATGTAAGAAGAAAGGAACACAGCAGCAACATCACTAAATAAACAAACACATGCACACACTCTGCACAATTGAAGAACAGCAGCAGCATATTCACTCCATATACATAACACACACACGGCCAAACAAAGGAGAAAAGAAGCAACAACGCAGCAAAAGAAAGGAAAGAAAAGAAAGAAGCAGCAGAGGAAGAAGGAAAAGAAACAGAAGCAGTACTGCGGCAGCTACCCACCCGGGTAGAAACTCGAAGCCAACTTCCCCGACCGGGGAAGGAAGATGCAGAAGCTACTGCATCAGGGGTACCCGGCCGGGTACTTCCATGTACAAACTCTCCCCGCCCGGGGAGAGTGTTCCAGTTTAGCAGACAGCAGCAACAGTAAGCAGCGACGAAACAGGAGAGGAGAAAGGAGGTACAAACCAGGCCAAAACTCACGCACAACTTACAACCAATTCAAGTCAACACTTCAAGGAAAGAAAAGGCTACAAATGCACAGCAACTAGACCTGGAAATAACCTCATACTACGCAGCAAAACTGGGAAGAATTACAGTAATTTTCATACACAGAAAAACAGGGGTAAACGGGAAAAGAACAGAGCAAGCCAATACATGATCAATCAACCAATTCTTCTACAACAATTGAAGTAAAAAGAGACAGCAAATGACACCAAAATAAGTCACTAAAGCTGGCAGCAGTTCAAGACGTGAAGAAGAGCAAATTTCAGTTTGAAGTTTATTCAATACATAACCATTTCATTAATGATATCTCAACCAATTCTTAACCACCAACCAATACAAGCATACTCAGTCATAAATGAGGGAAAAGGATCATATATGTAGCACCAAAACAAGTCAGAGATCAAAGGAATTCAAGGAATCAACAAAACACCTTAAAACCTAACTATTCATTCAAATGCTCAAAACTCTATGAAATCTGACTCAAAATTAGGGATGAAAGGATCAAAATAACCAGAGATGCATGTATAACACAATCCTAACTCACCTTGTTGATTGGATGAAAGTTGGTAGAGATTTGAGCTCCAAAATCTCAAGAGTAGGCACAGTGACGGGAAAACTGGGATGCAGGAGCTTTTGGCTGAGTTTCTTGCTTGTGTGAGGGTGTGATCGGTTAGGGATGGTTATGGGAAGATAGAGGGTTGAACTAGGGTTACAAGGACTCCAACCATAGTTAATTTGGTTAAGAATTGAAAGAGTTATGGCTATTTTATTGCAATGTGGTAGTTTTGGTGCCGTTCCGTTTTTCGGTTGGATTTCAGAGGTTCAAATGATTTTGGAAAAATATAAGGCTAAGTTTATTAAACTCGAATCTTTGATACGAGTTCAATGAAGTTGTCGGAACTCGAATCCGAGTTCCCGAGCTCAAGATATCACAAACGGAACCAATGGTGCGCTAATTGCTCGTTAGCCCCCGATTTGGTTCTACAATACAAATTAAATTCGTTTACACGTCAAATGAGTTCGAAAACATAAACCGAGCATATAGGCATGTTTATAACACATATATTTACGACATACTAAATTTCCACGACATATCGATATCATTTCATATATGAACGAAGCACAAATAAACATTCATGAGCATAACATTAATAATTCATTCATTATAAATTAAAACCAAAATTTAAATTCTATCCTAATTATAATTCAAAGTCAACGGATTTCAAAAGTAATTCAGCTAATTAATGTTATGGTTTGATTAACACTAAACACTTAATTAACAATTAATTCACTTAATTAACGAAATAAAATATTAAGTAAAATAAAATAAAACGAAATAATAACAATTTATAATAAAATTAAATATTTAACACCTATAAACAATTAATCAAGTAATTAAATGATTTAATTGCGCAATTTATAAACAAATACGACATATTAGTATAAATGAGTAAGCGGGGCGTTACAGCCGCTCCTTTGGGCGGATTGCAGACCTACCCGCTCAGGGAGGTTCAGGCCATCCTAAGGGCTCAACCACCGCCCCCGCCCGCCAGAGAAACGCCCAACCAGGGCGAAAATGAGCGTCCCCACGGGGACAGGGGCAGAGAGCCCACGGAAAAAGTCAACGAAAATTAAGGGGACTCTCATGCTTCCAAAAGGGCCTCTCGAGCCACAAAACAAGGGGATAAAGAAGGAGATGTAAATCCTAATCTCCTCGCGGCTGTGTAAGACCAGCTGCAGGGGATAAAGGATATGGTTGGGCAGCTCTCTCGAGCGCGGTCTCAGATCTCCCACAGCAGGGATGAACGAGCCGATGCCAGCGACGCTCGCCCCAAAGACCGCCAGCCACGGCTCCCCCACCGTAAGGAACAGGAAGAGAACTTTTGCATGTACGAGTATCATCCCCTGGCGAGGGGCTTCCCCCTCGTGGAAAAAGTTCTGATGGCCCAAGCAGGAATGGCCAAAATCCCCACTTCCGTCAACCGCTATGATGGGACAACGGATCCAGCGGAACATCTGGATCATTTCCTACACTTGATTCACTTGTACGAGCATTCGAGCCACTACTGGGCCAAAGTCTTTGTCACTTCCCTAGTAGGAATGGCTCAGGAATGGTATAAACGGTTGCCGCCACGCTCGATACACTCGTATGAAGAATTGGCCAACGCTTTCCTCAACCACTTCAACTCTTTGAAGGCCCCTGTCACTGTGCCCACAGCACTTTACAATATAGTGCAAGGCAAGAATGAATCTCTTCGCTCGTTCTTCGCCCGCTTTAACAAGGAGATATTACAAGTGGAGAGGCCCTCCATGGATTTCTTGATCCCGGTGCTCTTTCAGGCTGTGGATCACAAGCAATACGTGAGCAAAAAGTTTGCCGATACCATCGTGGAGAGAAGGCCAGGAACCCTCATGGCCTTAAGAGAAGTTGTCGAGCCGTTCTTTGCGCTCGAAGATATGTATGGGACGAATGGGCCCCGGCATCACAGCCCCGTGAGACACGAGCGTCCCCGAGAGTGGGGCCGAGAAGATGTAATCAGGAAGGACTGCAAGAAATCACCTCCGGCCCCTCGTCGTTTCGAGCGCACCCCCCTTACAAGGCCAAATTCTGAAGTTTACAACCTTTTAGACAAAAAACTCTTCAAGAGACCTGTCAAAATGAGGGAGACAGAGGCATTGAGGCACTCGAACAAATACTGTGCTTTCCACAAGCAAAAGGGGCACGACACGGATGAATGCCGCCAGCTGGAGGTGGAAATTCAGAGGCTCGTCGCGGGGGGGCATTTGAAAGAGTTTGTGTCGTTTCGAGCGCACCCCCCTTACAAGGCCAAATTCTGAAGTTTACAACCTTTCAGACAAAAAACTCTTCAAGAGACCTGTCAAAATGAGGGAGACAGAGGCATTGAGGCACTCGAACAAATACTGTGCTTTCCACAAGCAAAAGGGGCACGACACGGATGAATGCCGCCAGCTGGAAGTGGAAATTCAGAGGCTCGTCGCGGGGGGGCATTTGAAAGAGTTTGTGAAAATATTGGAGCGCTATGACGAGCGTTGTCAGGATCGTTCAAAAGAGAAGAGAAGGAGCCCGTCGCGTTCAAGGAGTCCGCGAGGGAGAGGCCCTCCTGAGAGCAGCCACCACAACAAAGGAAAGGCTCCTGAGCAAGAAAATACCCCTTTTGCGGTCATCAAAATGATAGCTGGGGGTTCCTCCGGGGGAGATTCTAACGCTGCCCGGTGACGGTACGTCCGGAGTTATGATCAACGCCCCTCAGCGCTCAAATCAGTCTATGTCATCCAAGAGGCAAAAGATCCGCGCTCGAAAGAGAATGATGTGATAGGATTTACTGATAAGGACTTAGAGCATATTGTAACACCCCATGGGGACAGT
The DNA here is from genome assembly GCA_037501455.1 of Lantana camara. Taxonomy (NCBI): domain Eukaryota; kingdom Viridiplantae; phylum Streptophyta; class Magnoliopsida; order Lamiales; family Verbenaceae; genus Lantana; species Lantana camara. The sequence continues at coordinate 5,742,307 of CM074855.1, read as the reverse complement.
GAACCCTCTGACTGCCCCATGGTGGTTAGCATAGATGTCCACAATCACGTTGTAAAGAGGGTGTTAGTGGATAGTGGAAGCTCTGTTAACGTTTTGCCCTACACCAAGTTCCAAAAGATGAATGTTACCAACATCCCACTCTAGCCCCTCAAAACAGCCCTCATTGGCTTTGGAGGTTCGGAGGTCATACCACGAGGGCAAATTCGCTTGGCCACCTCATTTGGCCGAGCCCCACAGCGCAAAACGTTCATGGTCACATATGCAGTGGTGGAGATTGATATTCCTTATAACATCATAATCGGGCGACCAGCCCTTGTTGATTTCAAAGCTATTATCTCCACCTACCACCAGAAAATCAAGTTCCCCACCCCCGAGGGCGTTGGAGAAGTTTTGTGCAACGTGCGAGAGGCCTGGAAATGCTACATGCTATCCCTCAGAAAGCCTAAGGTAGAAAAAGCGTTCCAAATCGGGTCCACCAAGAAATCCGTTGATTTTCCCAATTTGGACGAGGATGGTCCCATGCGTAAGAGGGCCAAGTTGAACAAGAAAAAGAATAAGAAGAAAGATCCCAGCGCTAAAGGCTCCCTCGAAAATGCTCCGCCGGGGACCGTAGGAGAATCCTCCTCTGAGGGAGATGAGCGTGAGGGTAATGAGCCCTTTAGTGATAGACGTTTGACAGGGAAGAAGAGGGCGCTCGAGCTTCCCTGTCCAGAAGTGAGGATCGAGCCCTCAGAAAAATTCCTTACTATTGAGCTAGAACCAGGGAACAAGGATAAAACTACTCAGATTGGGTCCAACCTCTCTGGACCCTCGCAGATTATGATGATTGACTTCCTCAGAGAAAACATTGATGTTTTTGCATGGAAAGCATCTGACCTTACAGGGATTGACCCGAGCGTCATAGTCCACAGGCTCAATGTGGATCCCTCGTTTAAACCCATAAAGCAGAAGAAACGGGATTTACACGTTTTTCCGAAGAAAGTCATTGAGGAAGAAGTTAACAAGCTTCTAGAGGCCCAGTACATTGAGCCCATCTTGTACCTAGAATGGTTGTGTAACGTGGTATTGGTGCCCAAGAGCGCAAATAAATGGCGCATGTGCAACGACTTTACTGATCTTAACAAGGCTTGCCCTAAGGATCCATACCCATTGCCCCGGATAGACCAATTGATGGATTCGACCACCGGATGCGAACTCATGAGCATGATGGACGCCTTTCAGGGGTACTATCAAATCTTTATGGCCCCAGAAGACCGCCCCAAAACTTCATTTGTTGTTCAGTTGGGGGTTTATTGCTTCTTAGTCATGCCTTTTAGGCTTAAGAACGCTGGAGCCACTTACCAGCATCTTGTCAACAAGATGTTTGAAAGAGAAATTGGAGGATCCCTGGAGGTTTACGTCGATGATATGATTGTCAAGAGCGAGCGTCAGGGCTCACATCTGGAGGATCTCAAACGCACTTTTTCCATTTTGCGCCAGTATGGGATGAAATTAAATCCTTCAAAATGTACTTTTGGAGTACGAGGGGGAAAGTTCTTGGGCTATATGGTCAGTCAGAGGGGGATTGAAGCGAACCCTGAGAAAATCAAGGCTATCTTGGAGATCCCCTCCCCTCGAAATGTCCGGGAAGTGCAAGTGTTAGTAGGAAAAATCATTTCCCTGAACAGGTTCATTTCACGCTCGGCAGACAGAAACCTTCATTTCTTCAAAATTCTGCGAAACGCACAAAATTTCACTTGGACTGAAGAGTGTGAAAAGGCATTGCAAGATATGAAGGTTTACCTTTCGAGCGCTCCGCTCCTGACCAAACCCGTTAAAGGTGAAAGGCTATTTATGTACCTCTCCGTTTCAACTGAGGCAACGAGCGCGGTATTGATAGTTGTACGGGAAAGTAAGCACTTGCTTGTTTATTATTTGAGCAAAACATTACAAGGGGCCGAGAAGAAGTACTTGAAAATCGAGAAATTTGCGTTTGCCCTCATCAACGCATCAAGACGATTGAGGCCTTACTTTCAAGCGCACTCAATAACGGTCCTCACTGATCAGCCTTTGAAGCAAGTGTTATCCAAACCAGACGTGTCTGGAAGATTGATAAAATGGGCCATTGAATTGAGTCAGTTTGACTTAAGTTTCGAGCCCAGAACCGCTATACAAGCGCAGGTTGTAGCGGATTTGTTGGTTGAACGCTTTGGTTTAGAACCTGCTGCTCCAGAGAGCGAGGGGCTATGGGTCCTGCACACGGATGGTTCCTCAACCTCTCAGGGGGGAGGAGCAGGGGTAACCCTTAGAGACCCTAATGGGATCGAGTTAGACTTTGCAATCAGGTTGGATTTTCAAGTCACCAATAACGAGGCAGAATATGAAGCCCTTGTGCAAGGATTGAAAATTGCTTTTCAGAACGGAGCCTCCAGAATCACCGCTTATGTTGATTCACAATTAATTGCGAGCCAGATTGAAGGAACTTATGAGGCTCGAGAAACCACCATGGTGCAGTATTTGAGTAAGGCCAGGGAAATCATTGGGAAATTCAAAGAGTTTCACCTACTTCAGGTCCCACGAGCAGAAAACGAGCGTGCTGACGCTCTTTCAAAGTTTGCCTCGACGTTGGAAGGTACTTTCGAGCGTTCTGTCACGTTCCTTAGAATAGAAGAGCCTTTGATCAAGGAGATGGTGGCTATGATTGATCCGCACGAGCCTTGCTGGCTTGATGATATAATCAGATTTCTTAAAGATGGCGTATGTCCCACTGACAAGGTGGAGGCTCGGAAAATCCGAAACAAGGCCCCTCGATTTTCTTTAGACTCAGAGGGAAGGTTATTCAAGAAATCATTTCAAGGGCCCCCGATGAGTTGTCTAAGGCACTCACAAGCAAAAGAAACGCTCGAGCTTATTCTCAATGGAAGCTGTAGGAACCATTCAAGAGGGCGTATCCTTGCAAAGAAGGTCTTGAGGAATTGGTTTTATTGGCCCACAGATCTCCAAGATGCCGTTGAGTTTTCCAGAAAATGCCCTAAGTGTCAATTCCATTCTAACCTTCCTCAACTGCCAGCCGCTCAAATGATCACTATAGATGTCTCATGGCCCTTTGACCAGTGGGGAATTGACAACGTAGGCCCTTTGCCCATCGCGGCCGGACAGAAGAAGTTTGTCATTTTAGCTGTCGATTATTTTACCAAATGGGCCGAGGCTGAAGCTGTGGCAAAAATTACCTTTAGGGTCATGAAGGACTTCATTTGGAAAAACATTATCTGCAGATATGGTATACCGAGGGTGCTCATTTCAGACAATGGATCCCAGTTCATAGCAGCTGGCACGCGAGAGTGGTGTTCAGAGCTAGGGATTGAACAACACTTTACCTCCATAGGCCATCCCCAGGCCAATGGACAGGCGGAAGTCACCAACAGGGGCATTCTGCAGCATCTGAAAACAATGCTAGAAAGCAAAAAGAGTGAATGAGCAGAAGAATTGCAAGGGGCACTCTGGGGTTATCACACTACTCCACGAGCGGCCACTGGCGAGACACCTTTCGCGCTCGTATATGGGTCAGAAGCAATGATACCAGCAGAAATTGTAAACGAATCCGCTCGTGTAGCCTATTTCGAGCCTCAGCTTAACGAAGATAACAGGAGCCTGGAGTTGGACCTATTGGAGGAAAGAAGAGACAAGGCCTGGGCTAAAATACACAGATATAAGGCAGCCGTGGCACAACAATACAACAAGCGTGTGAGAGAAAGAACTTTCCAGCTGGGAGACATAGTCTTGAAGAAAGTGGAAGTATCCAAGCATGTGGGAAAATTGGACCCCAACTGGGAAGGGCCGTTCAAAGTCATACAAATCAGAGCTAACAACACTTACACCCTGGAGACACTTCAAGGCGAGCGCTTGCCTCGCCCTTGGAACGCATGTAACCTCCGGCGGTTTTATGTTTAACAACTCTCTAGGAATGATGATGTAACAATCCCACTAATAAGTTCTATGTACTACTTCAAATCTCAAGTAAGTTATAATGCATTCTCTTGAATATTTCTTTATTATTGCTTTTAAATTACACAAATGGATATGACCCACGTCCCTCGTTTTCACGAGCGTGGTTGGCAATCCGTCCCGGTACGCATGATGTTACTGCCCATGGGTTACGCTTGCCAGCGCTCTACTCCACGTGGGGGGACGCCCTCATAAGGATAGCCTGGTAATGCTCACAACCAACCAGATGAATCGGAGAAAGAATGCAAGGAAAATCCTAGTAGGCCCTGGTCGTTTGTCACAACGCCTTGCGCTCGAAAACGGGATCGCTTACAAGTCCTAAAAGTTAACGGGTACAAGCGCGTTCGTTTAGCGGTAACGTCATTCGGAATGAATTTTCACAAGTCTTGAACGAGGGCAGCCTCTTAGTAAGACCCTCGTAATCACTCAAGACTTAGTAAAATTTTCCAAAGTTAAGAATGAATTTTCACAAGTCTTGAACGAGGGCAGCCTCTCAGTAAGACACTCGTAATCACTCAAGACTTAGTAAAATTTTCCAAGTTAAGAATAAATTTTCACAAGTCTTGAACGAGGGCAGCCTCTCCCTAAGACCCTCGTAATCACTCAAGACTTAGTAAAATTTTCCAAGTTAAGAAGAATTTTTACAAGTCTTGAACGAGGACAGTCTCTCAGTAAGACCCTCGTAATTACTCAAGACTTAGTAAAATTTTCCAAGATAAGAAGAATTTTCACAAGTCTTGAATGAGGGCAGTCTCTCAATAAGACCCTCGTAATCACTCAAGACTTAGTAAAATTTTCTAAGTGAAGAAGAATTTTTCACAAGTCTTGAATGAGGCAGCCTCATAGTAAGACCCCCATGATTACTCAAGACTTAATAAAAATTTTCAAGTTTCAAAGACTTAACTAAGTAATGCAATTTTTACTAAGCATGTTACACACAATCTTATTATTACAAGATTTTGTTACAACAAGCGCAAAGTAAAATGTCACACTCAAGGAGCTAAAAGGAGAACATTATGAGGGAAAAGAAGAACTTCATTAATTAAGGCTTTCGCCAAAGTTACAAAACGAGGGCGCAGGGGCCCATAACATCTTTACAAAAAAAAGGCATTAAGTCAGAAGGAGGAAGTTACAACATAAGCAGGCTGAGAAGGAGCGTCAAGCGGCGGGAGTGACATCTTCATCCAAAACCACCAAGATATTTTGAGCCACAGGACGATGAACTGGGCCCTCCGGCTCTTGTGCTTGGGGGGGGGGAGGCGTTTTCATCTTGGTTCTGGGCAGCTGGACGCTTAGGCTCATTGTTTCCTGGCGCTTGTGGAGCATTGGGCTCGTTGGCTTCATTGGCAGGTATGGGGACGTTTTCAGCAACAAGAGCGGAAGCATTAACGATGGGCGCCTGAGGCTCATCTGCTGGAGGGTTTTCAGAGGAGGCATTAGCAACGTTATTCCCCTCACTTTGTTCTGCCTGAGAGGCTACTTCTGGAGGATGGGCCGCCATGTACTCATCCTGGATAAGATTGACCAGGAAATTATATTCCGGTTCAGAGATATTGGCCTCAGGGTCCTCAGGGTTTTCATCATCCTCCTCGCAGCGCTCGTTGAATATGAGTCCCATGCCTTGCGCCCCAGGAATGGCCGGATCCGTCAAGCCCTTGTGGATGCCTTGCTCAATAGCCAAATTGAACGCTTTTTGGGCTTCGTCGAGGCAATAAAGAAAGGCCACAAAATTGAAAGCCTTGGAGTGACAAAATTTGATAAGCGCTTCCTTGTTGGATTGCTCAAAGCGACGAGGGAGTTGATTCATGGCATCAGCATATTTCTTTTCCGCCTCCATGGCCCTCGTCTTCCAGTTGTTGCGCTCGGCAGTTAGCTTCTTATGATTTTCATCAAGTTGGTTAAACTGGTTGCGCCAACTCCTTCGAGCGTTCTCCGCATTCGTAAAGTAATCTTGCAACTTCTTCATCTCTGCCTCCATCTTGTTGTGCTCCTCCTTAAGAGAAATGTACATAGCCTTCTCTGTATCCAACTCCTCCTGAAGCTGGGCAGGATTGTTCGAGCGCGCCATCTTCTTGTACTTTGCCTTCCGATCAGCGTAAACCGTGGCGCGCATCTGGATATTCCTCGCCCTCGGAAGCACTTGCTGCACGGGCTCGAAAGAGTAAGGGTGTTAACAAATAAATTGAAGAACAACACTTTCTAAAGAGATTGAAATTACAAGGGAAAGGACACTTACGGAGATGAGGGCTTGAACCATGTCGCTTGTCACTTTCTCCACAGACTCGGAGTACAGATGCTTATGATCCGCAGTAAATTGGGCCCTTTCATAAAGATTCTGGCTAATTCCATGGGATAATGTCCCGTGCCTTAGCAATACGGCACCCCTGTCTGCAGAGCCCTTGTAGCTCCTGTCCCCCCGGCGGTCGAAATCCCATAAATGTTCCTCCTCCGAGGAGGAAGTTTCACCATCGCCACCCTTGGGGCCTTCCACAACTTGTTTACCCTTGCCTGTTATGGCGAAGGCATCAGGCATTCTCTTCCTTTTGCGGGAAGGTTGGCTAGCGCTCCCTTGAGCCTCGCTTATTACCACACTTGCAGGAGGCCTCGTTTGGTTGACAGCGTTAGGGTTGATCACCCTCGTACCCACACTTACAAGAAAAAAGCAAGTTACAAAAGCAAAGTATAGTTAGCATCCCTATCTACAAGTTAGTGCCCTAAAGTCTAACCATCTCTCTCCAAATCTCGAGCGGGAGGGTTGTTGAGATAATGGGGGTCGTTAGTGAGCCCGCAAAGAAACATGAGTTCTGCATCATCTATCCAGTCCTTGGCTTGAATTAGGTGGCCCTCGTCCCTCAACGCCCCAGCCATATCCTTGGCCCAGTCCCTTGGGAAAACAGGTTCTAAGTGGCTCTTTACAAGGGATCCCTTCTCATGAGATATCCATTCTCGGGCCACCCCAAAATCATCATCTTCTGGGGCTCTGACGAAAATATACTTCTCCTTCCAATCTGGGCCATAAGTGGTTGAGGGAGAATTAATCAGTTTCAAGTGGGCCTTCGCTTGAATGTAGTAGAAGTAACCCGCCTCAGGTGACGAGCGCGGTGAGCTCACTACTTGGAATAGGGCGTTGAAATTCCGCATGAAGGGCTCGAATCCAGCGCATTTCATGAGGATCACAAAACTGGATATCAAAGCGAGGCCGTTGGGCACGATTTGTGAAGGTCAGAGATTCAAATCATTCAGAATAGAGGCCACTGGGATTGGAATTGGAAACCGTAGGCCCCCCGAGCCAATAGCGTCCTTGTATACCGCCATTTCGCCAGGTGGGGGATGGTTGGCGCGCTCGTGCTTGGCAGGGATTCTCCATTTGTAACGCTCGTCCCAGAAGATTGGGGCCATAACAGACTTTATTTCCCCCAGAGTGATGGTACTGGAAGTCTCGTTCGGGGTGCGATCGGTCGCCTGCATGCCCGAGCCTTCACCCTCGTTTGGCCCTTTGGTTTTCTTGGTTTTCTTGGGCCTCTGAGTTCTCTTGCCCTTGCCCTTGTCACGGGATCTTTCTGAGGGTCCCGCTCCTTCCTCGGGTTCCGGAGCCGGGGCTGTAATGGCCACCGTCACGGTGTGGCGATGAGGGTGAGTCGCGCTCTCTGTTATCGGGAGAGTCACCCCCTGCCTCTCCGCCTCCATTACCAGATTCATCTCTTCAAAGAGATGTTCAACCCCACCTGGGTTCCTTTCATCTATGGCCATCACGGTCGCGTCCAAGTCCTCGTCCCTAGGAGAACCCGGTGGAGACGAACTTTGGGTAGCCATGTCTTCCACTTCACGGGTGAATTCTTCTACATGATCTCTGGCCATGACTATGGTGGATTCTGGGATAGATATGAGGATTTTGGAAGAGAGGGATTTTCGAAGAGATTTGGGATTTCTAGAAAGTAAAGCTTGTGGGTTTACTAAATCCTAATTTGATTCTAAGGTTAGCAAAGTTAGAGGATTTCACCGAGAATTACCTTGGGTTTTCTGGAAAAACTGGGAAGAAGATTGTGGATGCTCTGAAACTTGTTTGCAAAGAGTTTTTTTGCAAGTGTCTGCTTTGAAGATGTGTTCGCGTAAAAAGTGGAATGGATACAGAATCCCCTATTTATAGGGATGGAAGTTAGTACGTTTCTGGCAAAAAATTCAAAATGACAATCATTTCCCGCCTAGGAAACCGTTCACTTTATTGAACCGTCACGTACTTCCCAAGTCTCACGCGCCCCATGCGCATCAGCATTCAATGCTTAGACGCTCCAAGTGGTCAGAAGAAAGGACTGCATTTAATGTATGAACGTTACAAGCGGTCAGATGAAGAGACAGCATTTATGGCACCATCAGAAAGTTGATTGTCCAACACGCCATGCCCCATACAAGCGCGACGCTCGATGACTTACCTTGGTGGAATTCTACAGTCCTTATCACTAAAGACTACAGAATTGAGGGGCAAAATGATGGGGTCAAAATACGCTCGTCCCACGTTAGGACATGTGGCAACACAAAATGACGACACCTGTCTACTTGTGATTAAAGTAATTATACACGAGCGCTCAGACTCCTCAAGCGTTAGCGTCCCTCAAGGACACGTGTCATCTCCGCTACGCTTGCACGTGATCGACATCGCCGCTCTCTAACGAGCGCGATCCATACTACATGGTTAAGGTTCCGACCAGTTAAGAAAAGCCCTCTTCGAGCGCAACACTCATTCAGGGAAACTTACACTCCCCCTCCTTTTGTGAGCCTTGGCCTTCATCCCCTAGCGGATTCCTTGGTCTCCAAGGCTCTTGGTTGACACGAGCATGCTCTTAAGCCCTCGTTACCAACGCCTAAAACGGCTCTCTGACACCCCGTACATGCCCGCGCACCTGCCACTGTTGCTCACACTAACTTCTACCAGCTTTGCAGAAGATTCCTCCTAGGCTTCTCTCTCGTAACGCCACGTGTTAGGGCAACATTCGGCCAGGACCACACAATGCAAATGACTAAAGGGTCCCTGACCCTCAACTATAAATATGCGAGTTCTTCCAGATCTTCATCTGACTTGAGCGTCGGTGAGCCAAATTAGGAATCACCCCCAGTTCCCCCAGCTTGGCCTTCTGACTTTGTCTTTGTGTTTGTTCTAGCAGGTAGAACCCCTATCTTTTCCGGCGAACATCTATTGGTTTTCCTCACCTAAACAAATTCTAAAGTGATTGGATTCTGTATCCCATATTCAGACCCATCAGCGGGATCACGGAATGTGAGACAAGTGGAGAAACAAACCTAAGATAGAATCTGCTCTGATATCATGATGAATAATGTGTATGACTTTGACCTAACTCATTCCCAAAAATTAGTGGTTGAAGAAAAAATTGTCAAGCACATTATATATTAAATTCTACATATTTGATTAATCGATATGACCATATGGGAAACTTGACATTCATTGCGCTTGGGCAGGACAAATGAATTGGTTACAAAATGTTCAATATAGATTTACCAAAAATTGTATTTATAATTTTTTTTAAAAAAATTGTCTTATTATTTTACGGAAAGAAATACATTCTCATTCCTCACTTCACAAATATCATTCATGACAAGATGTGAACTATTACCAAATGAAAATGCTTCTTTTTTTATTTTTTTACATTTTAGATATTATAAATTTACTCAAGTATTTTTCGTAAAAAATAAATAATTAATTTTTACTCAAATATTTTTCGTAAAACATAAACAATATTCATCTATACAGTCTAAAATGCGGAAATTGACATCTATAGTATTATATTAAGTTAGAGAGAAAGATATAAACAATTTTGATCTCTTAGTATTTTTTTTCTTTTTAATTTTAATTATTTATTTTTTTATCCATTTTCTTCTCATGCATTCTTTTCATTTATTTATTTTATCACTGTCACTCTAACAATGGTTTCTAAACTTTTTTTCTCCCTCAGTCTCACCTCACTCCAATTCATTTTATTTTCTTTTTTTATATAATTTTTATTTATTTTTTCATATTTTCAATTTTATTAAGATGCCCATAGACTTTAAATGATGAGTAATTCGAATGGCAACTTGGTTCAGGCGAATTAATATAATAAGTAAAATAGTGTTTTTATGAAAATAACTAATTAGATAAAAAGTATAAAATACACTTGCTTGTATAATAGATTGAGACCTAAGTTCCGAGCTGGAATTTTCTTAAATAGCATATATATATTTTTTTGGAAAGAAAATAGTCAATTGACAAAAGGGAAAAGAAAAAAACCTCCCAACGTATATATGTCTAACACAAGGAAAGCCAACTTATATATGTCTAACATAAGGAAAGCTGAATTCTAGTGACTGTGATTAGTAATTGATCCTGTAAAATCTTTTCCTTGTTTAGCCTTATTCTTGTATATTATATGTAGCTATTCTTTTATCTCCTTTGTACAGAATACAAATTATACCTTTCAATAAAGAAATGCTTTCAACAATGTCTATCTCTACAACTATCAATATAAATGCAGAACTCATACGCCTAAGTGGCGGCTTTCTCACATGAAAACACTATCTGCGACTTTAATTAAACGAGGATTATAACAAATGACAATTCTAACATTGTTATCCTGTCCTAATTTGCAGAACTCAATTATTTCCATCTTCTACAGGCCTGGAATTAAACAACCATACATTCATATAATCCAACAAGTAGCCGTGGACTTGAAGTCAACTTCACTCGTCTCCTTCAATGATATTTCTAACGCATTAAGTCCCATGTTGCTATTGTCCCCTCATTTTTTCCATATATCTGTTAATAAATGGTTCTTGATAATTGATTCTTCACCAGGCAACCAACATCCATGGAAATCCTTCTCCAATCCCAGATGATATTTTATATTCTTTTGATCTTCGTCCATTTTCCTTCCCTTTCCTTTTCTCAAGCAAATTCCTATAGGTTGCCTGATCAGTACTTCGTCAACTGTGGTTCTGATAAACCCCTCTCAGTCTACCAACGCAACTACGCCGGCGACCAGAATCCTGGAGAATTCCGGCTATCCGGCGGCGAAAGCAGCGCGGTCGAAAATCCCACTTCTTCGGACGTCGAACTCTATCAAACTGCGAGAGTTTTCAGAAAAAGAGGTGTTTTTTACGAGTTTGACACAAACCCAAATGGCACTTATGTGGTACGCTTTCGTTTCTACAGCTCTTCCTCCCTGGGGAATCTTTCCGATGCTCGTTTCAACGTTTTGGCTTCAGGTTCAGGGTTTTCGTTTTTATCCAATTTCACAGTCGAAAACAGTGAATTTCCACTGACTGCGGATTTCTTACACAAAGCTACTTCGGAGAAGTTGAAGGTTTCTTTCGAGCCTTATGGTAAGAATCACTTTGCTTTTGTGAACGCAATCGAGGTATTTCTCGCGCCGCAGGTCCCACGTGAGTTCATCCCTGATTTTGCTCCTCGTGTAACACGAGAAGGAGAGGATCAGGGGAATGATGATATTTATAAAGGCATCTTAAATAGTCCATTGCGTGTAATCCATAGAATCAATGTTGGGGGCGAAAAAATCACCCCTGAAAACGATACTTTGTTGAGATCTTGGGTTCCTGATGATCACTATTTGTTCAACAACAACACAGCAAAAAACAAATATTATCCGGGTATGCCTAAGTACCAGGATGCAGGGTCCTCGAGATTTGACGCCCCTGAACCTGTTTACAGGACTGCGAAAGAAATGAACATTGTTAATCCAAACTACAAAAACTTTTTCAATATTTCTTGGCGTTTCGACGTGAAAAAGGAAACTAAGCATTTCGTTCGTGTTCATTTCTGTGACATTATTCAAACTTCAAATGAATATCGGAAATTCAATCTCTATATCTACAGCGACTTCGTTCAAGAAATACCTCGTAAGGATGCTAGTCCTCAACCTGCAGCTCCTTTTTACATGGATTTCTTAGTTGATTCAGACAATTCGGGTTTCTTGAATATAAGTGTTGGACCTAAGAGGAATGAGGGAGTTCAAATGGCTTTTTTGAATGGGGTTGAGATTATGGAGCTCATTGGGGGTAAGGCACCTGATATTAATGATTCAGCAAACAAACACTTTCTTGTTACCATTATCTGTTCATGCATTGGAGGTGTGTTTGTAATCCTCATTATCTTGGCTATAATCTATTTCACCTTAAAGAAGAGGAAATGGAAGTCTGTTGACGCGAATGATTGGCAGTTGACACCTATTCGTGGAGGAAGTTCATATAGCAGAACGACCAATGGAACTATCGCGGGCTCCCCCTTAGCTGATTTAAACCTCGGTTTAAAGATCCCCTTCTTAGAAATTCTCTATGCCACGAAGAGATTCAACAACAAAATGATGATCGGTGAGGGTGGATTTGGAAAAGTGTACAAGGGCACGTTGAGAGGCAGGAAAGTCGCTGTCAAAAGAAGCGAACCGGGTCATGGGCAAGGGCTGCCCGAATTCCAAACAGAGGTCATGGTCCTATCCAAGATCCGCCACCAACACCTCGTTTCCATGATTGGATATTGTGATGAAAGGGGTGAGATGATACTCGTTTACGAGTTCATGGCGAAGGGAACTTTAAGAGGCCATTTGTACATCTTGAAAGAAGAATCCAAAGAATCTTCTGTTTCAAGATCCCAACTTTCTTGGGATCAAAGGCTCAAGATTTGCATCGGGGCGGCAAAAGGGCTTCATTATCTCCACACGGGCTCGACCGTGGCCTTCATACATAGAGACGTTAAGTCAACAAATATCTTGCTTGATGAAAACTATGTAGCTAAAGTTGCTGATTTCGGGCTTTCAAAATCTGGTCTTCGGGACGAAACTCATGTGAGCACTGATGTGAAGGGTAGCTTCGGTTATCTTGATCCTGAGTATTTGAAATGCTTTCAACTTACTCAGAAGTCAGATGTGTATGCATTCGGTGTTGTACTTCTAGAAGTTCTTTGTGCACGGCGCGTCATAGATATTGCCCTTCCTAAGGAGCAAGTCAGCTTGGCTGAGTGGGGGACGAGTTGCCAGAAAAGGGGAGAGCTTGATAAAATTATGGATCCTTTGCTTGTGGGGAAAATCAATCCCGATTCTTTGAGGAAGTTTGGGGAGACGGTTGACAAGTGTTTGCTTGACTGTGGGAGTGATAGGCCGAATATGGTTGATGTTTTGTGGGATTTGGAATACTGTCTGCAGCTGCAGCAAATGGGTACAGCTAGGGAGGGGTATGAGGATAGCTCGTCTGATGTGGCGTGGGGTTTGCCTATGCCGGTTCTTCAACACTTGCCTTCGAATAGCGGTTGTATTCGTGAAGACGACGATGAATTGGCTCGTGGCTTTTCGACTGAGGTGTTTTCTCAACTGAAGATTGATGGAGCTAGGTGATGGAGATTTGGATCTGCATTTCTTGTACGTTTGTGTATCTTTTTGGTTGTTGCGCAAGTAAACTGTACGTAGTTGTATTATATAACTCATATCGTTGTCAATTGTATGTATTTTGTTGGGTGAATTAGTTCGTGTTTAGAGAATTTGGTGTTAGTGATGTCCTATCCCAAATCAATAATAAATTTAACAAATATTACTTATTGTTAAGTTGTTGTCAACGTAGCGTAATTCTTCTGAATATAAACGAAAACAACTACCCAACATAACATTATATATTGAGTGTATGCACGTCGACATTTTGCATCCATCACCTCCATATTCTGAAGCATCAAAACTCTGTAATTCCTTGCTTCGTGATCTGTGGCAACTGCCTCTCCCATCAGGGCCTGATCACGATTGTGTTTACGCGAATTGCACGTAAGTAGACTTGTCGGCCTTCTGTACGCTTAGGCGAGCTCAACTCGAATTGGAGGCTGAAATTAGTACTCGTTCCAACGGTTGTTTCATGAAAGAGGTTGATTGTACTAGACTGGAGACGCTAAGGTAGAGATTTCATGGCTGTTTTGTTCATGCTTAGGAGTTGGGAGAATGTAGTAATTTCGATGTTTTAAGTATGTAAAATGGCGTGTGTATAAGGATTAATGGTTTGATTGGCTAAGGGCGGTGAAAACTGTGAAATTTTTAAGGTCGGGTGTAAGAAAATATAATGTTTCACTTTTGGGCTGTGCTTGTTCTCTTAGAAAATATAATCTTCACATTTGGTTGGTGCTCATTTAGTTGTATGAGAAATTCTACCTTCAGTTTGACTTGGTCAAATCAGTATAATGAGGGGCGGGTATTTTATATTTATTGTGTAGTTGATTGGAAACTTAGGGAGAATAACAAATCAAATAACAAATTTAATGCATTTACTATTTTAATTGGTTGGGTTATACCGATCGAATTTAGAAAAGAAATCAATAGAGGAATTGCTAGAAACTAAAGAAATAAAGAATTTGGACTATTCCGCTGGAAAATGCTTGTAGGAAGTGAACAACACAAATTCATAAGTCATGGAACAGTATGAAAAAAACCTAAAAACAATTGCGGGTTTTTGTAATTTACCTTATTATTTTACATAACAATAAAGACATTTTGAATAGTTAAGGGAAAAAAAAACATTAAAATGTAAAATTTTCCCTATCAATAATACTAGATTTTCAAGTACATAACTTTAAAATTTTTGGTTAAACTAACATAGGGCCAAACTGTTAAATTACATCACTTAATGATATTAACGCTCACTTTTAACGGTTAATGACAAATTTCAATTTTGTGGTAACGAAGATGGTGTCCCCTTATCGGCCCAAAAGAGAATTGACTCAATAAGTAGGTTCTAATGAGAGAAACTCTATAATTAAAAGATTGTCTCTCAATATAAGAATAAATCATACCAAATTAAATAAGGAATCAACTTATACAATCCATGAGACTAAAGCTAATAGCCGTTTAAGATATTATGGTTTATTATATACTAGCCTACCACCCGTGCGATGCACGGAATGATTATAGTTATATTATATTTAAAATAAATAAAAATATTATATAGAATTATTATAATTATATTATATTTAAAATAATTAAAAATTATTATCAATTATATTTTTAGTAACATATTACTTGATGGGTTCAGAATGGGAGGATCTGAATCCGATCACTTTATGATTTGTATTTGTGGAGGAAACCGCCGGAGAATCGCCGGAGATGGAAAGGTGGGTTCTACCTGTTGGGACAAGCACAGCAAAAGTCAGAAGGCCAAGCTGGGGGAACTGGGGGTGATACCCAGTTTGGCTCTCCGACGCTCAAGTCAGTTCAAGGTATGGAGGAGAAAGTAAGTTCAGTCACAGTTGAAGTGATGACGAAGGCTTACCCGTGTAGAAGATGACTTCTGCTATTTATAGTTGAGGGTCAAGGGCCCTTTGGTCATTTGCCTCAAGTGGTCCTGGCCGAATGTTGCCCTAACACGTGGCGCTATGAGAGAGAAACCTAGGAGGAATCTTCTGCAAAAGCGGCTAAAAGGTGGTGCTGGCAACAGTGGCAGGTGCGCGGGCATGTACGTTGTGTCAGAGAGCCATTTGGGTGGTTGGTAACGAGGGCTTAAGAGCGCGCTCGTGACAACCTGGAGTAGTGGAGACCAAGACATCCGCTGTGGGGAATGAGGGCTCCAGTTAAAATGACGAGCCAAAGGGGAGGCCGCTCTGAGGGAGTGTGACACTCGAAGAGGGCTCCCTTGGCACGGGGGCGCGCCAACCATTCAGTAGGTAGGACGCTCGTGGGAGTGACAGCGCTCGTTGGGCTTAACTCCAGAAGAAGGATGGCACTTGTTGAAATTAGCGCTCGTGGATTGGTGGTGCATCCTTGGGGAGACATATGTCATCATCTCGGTGATGCCACGTGTCCTAACGTGGGACGATCGTATTTTGACCCCATCATTTTGCCCCCCAATTCTGTAGTCCTTAGTGATAAGGACTGTAGAATTTTGACACGCTCTATCGTTCGTATGTAGTGCTCGTATAGGTCTTGGCGTGTTAGGGCAATTTTTTTTTCTCTGATTGTGCCATTAATGCGGTCTTTTCAACTGACCGCTCGTAAGGCTTCCGCATTAAATGTTGTACTATTCTGAAGCACTCAAAGCGTCAGGGCATTAAATGCGGGCGCGCGTGGGGCGCGTGAGCATTGGGAAGCATGTGACGGTTCCATAAAGTGGGCGGTTTCCCAAGCGGGAAATGATTACCATTTTGAATTTATTGCCGAAAAAGGTACCAACTCCCATCCCTATAAGTATGGGATTCTGAAGTCTTGCTACTCTTTACGCATTCAGAACTTCCAAGCATCCTTTGCAAAAAGAATTCTCTCGCACTCCAGTTCTTAGAGCATCCTCAACCTTTCTCCCAGACTCTCTCGAAAACCTTCAAGGTAAACATCCAGCATAATTTTCTAACTCTGCTAACTTTAGATTCGGACTCCAAGATTTCCCAAACCCTTAGATTTTTCTCCTTAAGGAAACCCTAATCTCTTTCCAAGAAAAACCCCATTGTCTAACCGAGACTGAATTTCCCCCAAATCTCAGTTTCTGCCATGGCTGACCAACATATTGAGGAATTTGCCCGCGAAATCAATGAAATGGCCACTGAAAGTTCTTCTTCCCCTGATTCCCCTAGAGACGAGGAGTTGGGGACAGCGGTGATGGCCATGGAGGATAGGAATCCTGGCGGAGTGGGTCCTCTCTTTGAGGAGATGGATCTGGTGATGGAGGCAGAAAGACAAGGGGTCACCCTCCCCATAACTCAAAGTGCCACTCACCCCCACCGCCATACCGTGACCGTGGCTGTTGCAAACCCGCTCCCAGTGGCTGAAGCCATAACCGGGCCTTCAGACAGAACCCGTGATAAGGGAAAAGGGAAGAAATCCCAAAAATCCAAAGGGCCCAACGAGGGTGAAGGGTCAGGCTACCAGGCTACCGAGCGCACGCCGGATGAGACTCCCAGCACAGTCACCGTGGGAGATGTAAAAACGATGATGGCCCCCATTTACTGGGACGAGCGGTACACATGGAGAATCCCGCAAAGCCACGAGCGCGCGAATAATCCGCCTCCTGGGGAGATGGCAGTGTACGTGGATACAGTGAGTTCAGGAGGCTTGAGGTTCCCTATCTCGGACTCGATGGCTCACTTGTTGAACGATCTAGGTCTATGCCCATCACAAATAGTGCCCAACGGCTTGGCTTTGTTGACCTGTTTCGTGATTCTGATGAGGAGCATGGGTTACGAGCCGTTTTTGCGGAACTTCCACGCTCTATTTCAAGTGGTCAGCTCCTCTCGTTCATCTCCTGAGGCTGGTTTTTACTATGTCCAGGAAAAGGCCCATATGAAGTTGATCAATTCGCCCTCGAGCACTTACGGCCCCGACTGGAAGGAGAAGTTTATCTTCGTCATGGCTCCAACAGAAGAGGGCTTTGGGGTGCCCACGCAATGGGGCTCGTTTGCAAAGGGCCGCTTGCCATCAGCACTCCCTAAAGATTGGGCCAAGAGCCTGGCAGCAACTCTGAGGGACGAGGGTCACCTTATTCAAGCGAAAGATTGGATAGACGATGCGGAACTCATGTTCTTGTGTGGTCTTTCCAATGACCCTTATTATCTTGACAACCCTCCGGCTCGTGATATAGAGAGAGACGGTTAGATTCTTAGGGCACTAACTTTAGATAGGAATGAACACTAACTGCTTCTTTTCTGTACTTGTAACTTGCACTTAACAATTCTTGTCCAAAGATTTATAACCCTCGTATTTTCCATTTTTGCAGGAGCCGCTATACTAGAAATGGCTGGTGGAATCAGACAAGCAGCCCGGTTTGCCCACGCCAACAGGAACCAAACCCAGCAAGGGGACCAACAGCGTGAGCCACAGCGCCCTCGCAGTCGCAACAATCGCGCGGACGCTCGTAGCGGCGCAAGTTCGAGCGCCAATCCTGAGGTTCAACCCCCTCGTGGCCGGGGGGAGAATAGGCAGGCCAACAGGGAGTCCAGGAGGCGGTTGGCCACAGATCAAGCGGGAGACGTTCGACCCCCTACGACCGCGGAACAAACGAGGCCAATAACCACACTAACCATAACCGAGGCCCAACCGAGCGCCAACAGGCCTTCCCGCAAGAGGAAGAGGATGCCCGATACGACTGCAATCCAGGGCAAGGGAAAACAGGTAGTCGAGGGCCCCAAGGGCGAGGGGGAAACTTCCTCTTCAGAGGAGGAACATGTATGGGAGTTCTCCCGTCGAGGGGACAGGGAATACACGGGTGCCCCGGACGGGGGGCCAGTTCTGCTGAGGCCTGGCACGCTCTCTCAGACTGTCACCAGGAATCTTTTCAGCAAGGCCCAGTTTTCGGCGGATCATCGGCATCTCTTCAGCGAGTCTGTGGAGCAAGTGACCTTTGATGCGGCCCACGCTCTAATCTCTGTAAGTCTTCATTCCTTGCTTTCTTTGCTGATTTCTGTAAGTTAACACACACATTTTTTTTTTTTTTTTTTTTTTTTTAACACTTTCCTTTCCTCCAACTTATGCAGCAAGTTCTTCCCCGGCTCCAAAATGTGCAAATGCGAGCCTCCACTTACGCCGAGCGCAAGGCCAAGTACAAGAAGATGGCCCGCTCAAATGATCCGGCTCAAATCCAATCAGAGCTGGACACAGAAATTGCCAAGTATGAATCCCTCAAGGATTTGTACAATAAGACGGAGGAGGAGTTGGGGAAGCTGAAGGAAGATTTTGTGGCGGTGGACGGCGCTCGAATTGGTTTGGGCAACCAGCTGGCCCAGGCTAACGAGCGCTGCAAGGGGGCGGAGACCGAGCGAGAAAGCTGGAAGGCGAGGGCTCTGGAGGCCGAGAGGAAATTTAATGATGCCGTGAATGAGTGGCCTCGGAGTCTAGCTCGAGCGAACAAGGAGGCCCTTATTAAATTCTGCCATTCAAAGGCCTTCAACTTCGCGGCCTCGTTGCACTGCCTGGAGGAGGCTCAGAAGGCTTTCAATCTGGCCATCGAGCAGGGCATACACAAGGGGCTAACGGATCCTGCCATGAAAGAGGCTGAAGGCACGGGGCTCATGTTCAACGAGCGCTGCGAGGAGGAAGATGACGAGGGGGATAACCCTGCGGATTCCATTGCAGAGGCAGAGTATGACTTCCTGGTCAAACTCCTTCAGGATGAGTATATGGACGCTCATCGGGATGGGGGTGCGGCTCAATCCGCTCAAAACGACGATCCTGAAGATGAGCCCCAAGCGCCTATCGCAGAGGATGCCCCGGTCGAAGTTGATGAAGGTGCCAACATCCCCGCTCCAGCCGCAAACGAGCCCGGTGATCCCCAAGCCCAATTGCAAGAACCTGAGGGCCCAGTCCATGGTCCGGTGGCTCAGAATGTTCTGGTGATCGTCGATGAAGACATTGCCCCAGCCGCTTGAAGCTTTTTCCTTTATTAATCCTCTTATGTAATTTCCAGCTTTTTTGTCTTCTTTTGGAACAATGTTTATGGGCCTTTGAGCCCCCTTCCCTGTAATATTTTCTCTTGTAATGAATAAACATCCCATTTTTCTTGACTTTGTTGTTCTTCTTGTTCGTTTATGAATCATATAATAAGACTGTGTAGCATATTCCGCGGATGTTTTATTTCTCTGATGCAATGAAAATTTGTCTAAGTCTTGAGCGCTCGTGAGGGTCTTATTGTGAGATTGCCCCCCACTCAAGACTTGTATAAATTTTTCTTGAAAATTTGTCTAAGTCTTGAGCGCTCGTGAGGGTCTTACTGTGAGATTGCCCCCCTGCTCAAGACTTGTGTAAATTTTTGCTTTTATTATAAGCCTTGAAAATTTGTCTAAGTCTTGAGCGATCGTGAGGGTCTTACTGAGTGGTCGCCCTCGTTCAAGACTTGTGGCATTCCTTCCGCTCTTGGGGGATTTTGCCAAGTCTTGATCGTGTGCGAGGGTCTTACTGAGTGGTCGCCCTCGTTCACGACTTGTGGCATTCCTTCCGCCCTTGGGGGTTTTTGCTAAGTCTTGATCATGTGCGAGGGTCTTACTGAGTGGTCGCCCTCGTTCAAGACTTGTAGAATACCTTCTCGATTATGAGGCCATCATTCGAGCGCTCTGGCTCTCGTCGTATTTCCGGCTCTGCAGGAAATCCCGTTTTCGAGCGCAAGGCGTTATAAGAAGCGGCCAAGGCCTACTAGGATTTGCTCTTGTAGGAGATCCCGATTTCGAGCGCAAGGCGTTTTGTGAAACGGCCAAGGCCTCCTAGGACTTTCTCTGTAGGAGATCCCGTTTTCGAGCGCAAGGCGTTTTGAGAAACGGCCAAGGCCTACTAGGATTTTCTCCATAATCTTCTTCCAATTCGCCTAATTGGTTGTGAGCGTAACCAGTCTATCCTCATGAGGGCGTCCCCCCATGTGGAGTAGAGTGCTGGCAAGCGTAACCCATACGAGATAACAACATACATATTGGAATGGGTTGCCAACCACGCTCGCAAAGACGAGGGACGTGGGGCTTATCCATTCAAGCAATCAAAGGAACAGGAATATTAGAGGAATTAAAAAGATTATGTCATCGCTTACTTGTGAGTGGAAGTACATAGAACCCGTCAAAGTGGGTTGTTACATCAGGGTTTGCAGATAGCTTTTAAACATAAAACCGCCGGAGGTTACATGCGTTCCAAGGGCGAGGCAAGCGCTCACCTTGAAGTGTCTCCAGGGTGTAAGTGTTATTAGCTCTGAATTGTACGACCTTGAATGGGCCTTCCCAATTGGGGTCCAATTTCCCCACATGCTTGGATACTTCCACTTTCTTCAACACCAAGTCCCCCAACTGGAAAGTTCTTTCTCTCACCCGCTTGTTGTACTGTTGGGCCACAGAGGCTTTATAATGGTGAATCTTAGCCCATGCTTTGTTTCTCCTTTCATCCAGCAAGTCCAACTCCAAGCTCCTGTTGCCATCGTTGAGCTGAGGCTCGAAATATCCAACACGAGCGGATTCATTTACTATCTCCGCTGGTATCATTGCTTCTGATCCATAAACGAGCGCGTAAGGAGTTTCTCCAGTAGCCGCTCGTGGGGTAGTGCGATAAGCCCAAAGCGCTCCTTGCAATTCTTCAGCCCATTCACTTTTCTTACTCTCAAGCATGGTTTTCAGATGTTGCAAGATGATCCTATTGGTAACTTCTGCTTGCCCATTGGCTTGAGGATGTCCAACAGAGGTAAATCGCTGCTCGATCCCCAACTCAGAACACCATTCTCGTGTGTCAGCTGCTATGAACTGGGATCCGTTGTCAGAAATAAGCACCCTCGGGATGCCGTACCTGCAAATGATGTTTTTCCAAATAAAATCCCTCACAACTCTGAAAGTGATTTTTGCAACAGCTTCGGCCTCGGCCCACTTGGTGAAGTAGTCGACGGCTAAAATGACAAATTTCTTTTGTCCCGCAGCCATGGGCAAGGGGCCCACAATGTCTATTCCCCACTGGTCAAAAGGCTAAGATACGTCTATTGGGATCATCTGTGCGGCTGGCAATTGAGGGAGATTTGAATGGAATTGGCATTTGGGGCATTTCTTCGAAAATTCAATGGCATCCT
Source organism: Lantana camara (assembly GCA_037501455.1). NCBI lineage: Eukaryota > Viridiplantae > Streptophyta > Magnoliopsida > Lamiales > Verbenaceae > Lantana > Lantana camara. The sequence goes on along the minus strand of CM074855.1, from coordinate 5,720,785 downwards.
GGAGAACTGTAGGCCAATAAAACCCACTTCTCAGAACCTTCTTTGCCAGGATACGCCCTCCGGAATGATTCCCGCAGCTTCCATTGTGGATGAGCTCGAGCGTTTCCTTCGCTTGTGAGGGCCTCAGGCATCTCATTGGGGGTCCTTGAAATGATTTCTTGAATAACCTCCCCTCGTGATCCAAAGCAAAACGAGGGGCCTTACTTCGGACTTTCCTAGCTTCCACCTTGTCAGTGGGGGGAATTCCATCCCTAAGGAAAACGACGATGCCATCAAGCCAACAGGGCTCGTTTTCTTGCACGGGGGCATTTCCTTTATTGCCCCGGCGGCTGCTGCTTTCAGGGGGTCCCCTGCCCCTTGGGCTCCTTGATCGGGACGGACTCCTCCTTCTTCCTCCAGAGCGCTCGTTGCAGTGGTCATCGTAGCGCTCGAGCGCACGGACAAATTCCTTCAGGTGGCCCCCTGCGACGAGCCTTTGAATCTCGGCTTCCAACTGGCGACACTCATCCGTGTCATGCCCCTTCTGCTTGTGGAATGCACAGTATTTTTTCGAGCGCATGAGTGAGTCCGTTTCCCTCATCTTGATGGGTCTTCTGAAGAGCTTTTTGTCTGAGAGGTTGTAGACTTCTGAATTCGGCCTAGTGAGCGGAATTCGCTCGAATCGACGAGGGGGTTGTGGTGACCTTTTGCGCTCTTGATGGCGCTCCTTCTTGATTACCACCTCCCGTCCCCGCTCGTGATGAGGTCGCTCGTTCCGGGCCGGACTGTGATGCCGGGGACCATTCGTCCCATACATATCTTCGAGCGCGAAGAACGGCTCGGCCACCTCTCTCAAGGCCATGAGGGTCCCAGGCCTCCTTTCCACAATGGCGTCAGCAAATTTCTTGCTCACATACTGTTTGTGATCCACAGCCTGAAAGAGCACTGGGATCAAGAAATCCATAGAAGGCCTCTCCACTTGTAGGATCTCCTTGTTGAATCGGGCAAAGAACGAGCGCAGAGATTCGCTCTTGCCTTGCACCACATTGTACAGGGCAGTAGGTGCGGTGACTGGCGCTTTCAAAGAGTTAAAGTGGTTGAGGAAAGCATGAGCCAGCTCTTCATATGAGTGAATCGAGCGCGGCGGCAGTCGTTTGTACCACTCCTGAGCCATTCCTACCAAGGAAGTGACGAAGACCTTCGCCCAATAGTTGCTGGAATGCTCGTACAGGTGCATGAGGTGCAAAAAATGATCCAAGTGTTCAGCTGGATCGGTTGTACCGTCGTAACGGTTGATGGAAGTGGGGATTTTGGCCATGCCTGATTGGGCCATCAAGACTTCCTCCACGAGGGGCGAGCCCCTTGCCAATGGGTGGTACTCATACGTGCCGAAGTTTTCCTCCGGCTCCTTGCGGCGGGGGACCCTTGGCGCGGGGTCCTTGGTACGGGTGCTTCTGGCGTCAACCCGTTCATCCCGACTAGGGGAGATCTGAGTTGAACGCCCTCGTGAGAGCTGTCCCACAATATCCTTTAGACCCTGCAGCTGGTCTTGCACAGCCGCGAGGATGTCAGGATTTACGTCTCCGTGTTTGTCCCCGTGCCTGGGGGCTCGAGACCCTCTCCTGGAGACATGAGAGTCCCCTTCATTCTCATTAACCCGTTCCGTGGGCTCCTTGTTCCTGCCCATGGAGGGACGCTCGTTGCCCTCCTGCAGGGGCACTTCTCTGGCTGGTGGTAGTGGCGGTTGCGCCCTCAGGATAGCCTGAGCTTCTCTGAGGGGAAAGTTTTGTTGTCCGCCCAAAGGGGCTGCAACTTGAGTGGCCTGCCCAGGGGGAAAATACATGGAATGGAACCTCTCCCATGCCCCCTGAGCCGCCTGAACCTCACACTGGGCATAGAGAGCCCTCAACTGCTGGGTGGTCAGTGGTGGTAACTCCACTCCTTCAATCTCCCTGGGGACCACCACTGGGAGCTGGAGCTGACCAGCATGATAAGGCTGGACCGGCGGCATCATAACGGCCGGAGAGAGAGTATATCCGGGTGGAGGCATCATGTAACCCTGCATCCCGGGAATCACCTGGGGGTGGACCCATGGGTTCTGAGTAGGTGGCGGAGGGATAGAGAGGGAGACTCCTCCCGCGGCGGCGGAAGTCGGCAGCGCCGGCGGTGTAGGTGGAGGTATTGAAGATTCCGCTAGCAGGGTCCCTCCTGCGGCAGGAGGCGCTCCACCGACGGTGACGGAGGGAGGCGGGGCTCCACCAGTAGCGGCGGAGGGAATAACAATATTGGCATCCTGGGAGGCATTATCTCCTCCTCCCACAGCTCCAGATCTCGTAGCAACCATGACTGGTAAGAGTAAGAATGTGCTTGCTTTTCTACCAACAAAAGAAAGAAAGAGATAGAGGAACGGTTTCCCACAGACGGCGCCAAAAATGATGGGTTCAGAATGGGAGGATCTGAATCCGATCACTTTATGATTTGTATTTGTGGAGGAAACCGCCGGAGAATCGCCGGAGATGGAAAGGTGGGTTCTACCTGTTGGGACAAGCACAGCAAAAGTCAGAAGGCCAAGCTGGGGGAACTGGGGGTGATACCCAGTTTGGCTCTCCGACGCTCAAGTCAGTTCAAGGTATGGAGGAGAAAGTAAGTTCAGTCACAGTTGAAGTGATGAAGAAGGCTTACCCGTGTAGAAGATGACTTCTGCTATTTATAGTTGAGGGTCAAGGGCCCTTTGGTCATTTGCCTCAAGTGGTCCTGGCCGAATGTTGCCCTAACACGTGGCGCTATGAGAGAGAAACCTAGGAGGAATCTTCTGCAAAAGCGGCTAAAAGGTGGTGCTGGCAACAGTGGCAGGTGCGCGGGCATGTACGTTGTGTCAGAGAGCCATTTGGGTGGTTGGTAACGAGGGCTTAAGAGCGCGCTCGTGACAACCTGGAGTAGTGGAGACCAAGACATCCGCTGTGGGGAATGAGGGCTCCAGTTAAAATGACGAGCCAAAGGGGAGGCCGCTCTGAGGGAGTGTGACACTCGAAGAGGGCTCCCTTGGCACGGGGGCGCGCCAACCATTCAGTAGGTAGGACGCTCGTGGGAGTGACAGCGCTCGTTGGGCTTAACTCCAGAAGAAGGATGGCGCTTGTTGAAATTAGCGCTCGTGGATTGGTGGTGCATCCTTGGGGAGACATATGTCATCATCTCGGTGATGCCACGTGTCCTAACGTGGGACGATCGTATTTTGACCCCATCATAACTATATGCCTCTGCAACGCATGCAATACATATAATTATATCTTTTATAATATATAATTATATGCTAGTATGCGATGCATGCGATACACTTAGTTTGATAATTATATATTCTAAAGTAACTAAAAATTATTAAATATTAAAATAATATTACAATTATAAAGTAGTTATATTATAATTATATTATATATATATATATAGAACGTCTAACTAAAAATATGTAAAGTTATTATTATTGATAAAATTAATTGAAAAATGTATGTGAACCAAAAAACACAAAAAGATAACTAAAAACATATTACACATATTAGAATTACAATAATATGAGTATCATATTATAATAATGTTTCATTTTTCTAAAATGAATATAGAACCATATGAAGTATATAAAATGAATAAAATATAACTAAGAATATAACTTTAAAGTGAAATTGGTCGAATATAAAAGAAAACTCAAAATTATTAGATTTTAAGAATATCAATTTGATAATTCTAAAATCATATATGTAATTTTGCATAAAAAACCATATAAATTATAAAGTAAAAGAAGTAAAAATGAACCGTGAAAACAAATCACATTCTTAAAATACATATCAATTTTGTAATATCATTATATACTAAATAACGAAAATATTATGAATAATATGAACATTTAAAAATTAATTTATAAATTTTTACATAATATAATATTTATTTTATAGATTTTATAAATTTGTAATAGTTGATAATTAAAGGTAATAATTTAGTAATAATAATAATAATCAATTATAATTTTTAATAAAACTTAAATAAGATCTCTTCCTCCATTAAAGAGTTAATATACTCTATAGTCTAACTTTTTTTTTTTTTTTTTTGGTGCTACTCTATAGTCTAACGACATGATTGATATGACAAAATAACGTATGAGTGGAATGAGCATTTTCACATTCATTTCTAAACCCTTGATTGGTATAAAATACAATTAAGAATGTTCATTAGTCCTTCCCAAGATAATGTCCAATGCTTTATTCATGGTATTATCCATTACCCCAACCTTGATGGTATTAATGATTCTCAATCTATTGAGAAACAACTATATTTTACTTTTATAAAATTATCCTCATTAAATCTAATTAAATCAAATCTTATTCTTTTATGTTCTTCATTTTTTCTTCTGCTATTTTTTGACTATCTTCTTTCCCACAAAATTTAATAAAATCTAAATCAAATCTCATTATTCAAGTGTCTTTTGGGGTTTTAAGGAAAAAATGAAAAATAGAATAAGAATGTTAAAAAAAAAAAAGTTAATTAAGAAGATTAAGAAGCTAATAGTGAAAGGGGAAAAATCATAACATTATTGCATGAATAAGGATAAGAGTTCTTGAGCAAAGGGCCAACATTAAAAAGTAAAAAATAAAGGTAAACTATTAGTTATAAATTTAACGAAGAAAAATTGCTACAAATAATTCATAATTAATGTTATAAAATTAAAGTATAAGAGGATTTTTTTTTTTTTTAAATAACACAAAGAAAAAGGATTGAAAAAGTTTTTAAATAACGTAAATAAATATTATAAATCCATAAATAGTTAGACAAAAAGTAAAAAAAGAACACTGGAAATTAAAGAAACAACATAAATGCTTCAGAAAAAAAATATATTATAGAAAAGATAGATGAATGCACAAATATATTCAAATATATTAATCATATAGATGAATTCACAAATATAGCTAAATACAAAAATAGTAAAACTAAATCTGGGATAATTTAAATAAATAGCGGATTCAAAATTACAAAGAAAGGAAGATTTGACTAGTAAAAAGGTAAACATCCATAAATTTAATATAACAAATATAAATTAATAATTAAAAAAAATATACATCATATCAACAAATAACAAATCTGAAAATTAAAGATACATAATAATATGAAGAAACTAAAAATATTACAATTCAACATACTTATTTTAGTAAAAATAGAGGTATCTTCGAAAACATGAAACTAAAATACTAATCAATAAACAATAATAATAAAAATTTATATATAAATCTGCAACGTATAGTATAAATTCACATTCTTCCTAACGGAAAAATTAAATGTAATCATTGAACAAAGGTCAATGAAAAGTAAAAAAATTCAATTAAAAAGAAATTCAAGAAACTCTCTTATTTTTAACTTCATCTTTACATATTATACCATTCATGAAAATACAAAGAAAAAAAACCATGAACCTCAAACATCATCAAAGGAAGAGACAAAGATTATGAACACTATACATTAACTGAACCCCCAATCAACATTACGAAATTGCGTACAAATCTCTACAATTTAAAACATCTTAGATGAATTCGAAATGAGAAAAAAATGAATGATAGAAATAAATCTGAATGAATGCATTTGAAGAGAGGAGATTTGGAGATGGAGAGAATGATTATATAGGCATGACCAAATTTGAATGATATGGTAAATTGAAAGAAATAAGGAAATAATAAATAATATCCATTAAATACGTTTGTAATTGCATACTAATAGAGAATTGATTCTTGAGATCTTTATGAATTAATTAAAAAATACGAAAAAGAAAAAACAATTAAAATCATTATAATTATATTTTTGATTAACAATAATTTGGAATTATTAAAATTCACCAATAAATAAATTTCAAATGCCATGAATTCTGAGGGAGTGGTGGCTATATTAGGGAATTCAATTCCGTTTGCTCATTTTTAGGAGATTTGATTACCAATAGAATATTTTTAGTATTGATTCATGGAATTATTAATGAATTGCATATAATAAGGATTGTGTTTAATAATAATTGAAATATATTGATCCAACAACCAATTAGAAATTATTTTTTTAATAAAATATTTTTAGAAAACAACACAAAATAATATTGAGTCAAAATAGTACAATATATATAATAGTATAGATATGTATATTTTCAAAAGAAATTCATAATGAAAAATATATTATGAATATTGCTGAAAATAATTATTTTCTTTAGTAATATTTATTTTCATAATAAAATTATATACAAAATAAATATTTTAATTTTAATTTTTCTTTATCTATCTCTTTAAACCTAATTAATGATAGCATTAAATATCACCCTAATTCATTCTTTCTTAATTTAAAGCTCATTAATCATGACCTTTATTTATATTGATAAAAATATGTATAATTTAGAACATAAATTCATACATAGAAAGTATATTATAAATATTGTCAAAGATAATTATTTCCATAAGTTACTATTTGTTTTAAAATAAATAATATGCAAAATAAAGATCAACCAATTACATTTTTTCTATTTAATTAAAAATCTCAAAAAACCCACAAAATTCCACATCATCAAAATACACAATAAAAAGTCAAACCTCGTTTTCAAATATATAATAGTATAGATGTTATATGATATTTAAACTAATCTCTTGTACGCTTTAATTTACCACGATAATACTTTGAAAAATATAGAGGATTCATCCTATTTTTTTATTTATTGCGTTTGGGTTAAACACATCAATTGGTTACAAAATGTTCAATAAAAATTTACCAATGATTGTATCTATGACTTAAAAAAATGTGAGGAAATATCATTTTTAATCTTATGAAATGCCTTTTTTCGGTTTTGGCCCTAATTTTTTAACTTTCTTATATTGTATCATTTTTTTATTCAACATTTCTCAATTTCAGTTCTTTGACTAATTGGCGTTAAAAAATAGACGGAAAAAATCACGTGCCACTCACGTAGCCTGAATTCTAGGGTTTTGGGGGGGAAATTGCACGTGAGAGGCACGATAAAGCCCGAAATTGAAATCACAACTGCTAAAGTAAAATCTCTAATTTCTTACTAAGTTTTCAATTCAAAATTTCACAAACACTCTTAATTGCAGGGTTTGAGGGAGTCCCGAACGTGCACAGCGTAGAAGCCCGCCCACAAAAGCACATTACGTTCTCAATTGCACAGATGGAAATGAGAGGATGAAGAACCCTAATTTGATGTTTGGGGAGAAAAATGAGGGAAAATCTATTAATAGTCTAATTTTCCCTCCACTTTTCTTATGATTAGTTTTCCCTCCGATTTGCAACGGTTAGGGCTGAAAAAACTTATCAATGTGGGTCACGTGAGTGACACATGACTTTTTCCATTTATTTTTTAATGCCAGATAGCTAAAGAATTGAAATTGAGAAATGTGGAATAAAAAATGATGCAATGTATGAAAAGTTAAAAGATCAGGATTAAAATCGAAAAAAAGTATTTTCAGAGGACTAAAAATGATATTTTCTCAAAAATTATTTTTTTTTTTCATATTATTTTACAGAAAAAAAATGGCATTCTCATTTCTCAATTCATAAATATCGATCATTACAAGATTTGAAGTATTATTATTTATTACCGAACGATAATGCCTTTTTTTTTTTTTTTTTAACATTTTAGATATTACAAGAGATAAATTAAATTTTACTCTAATATTTTTCATAAAACATAAGTAATATTCGTCTAAACGGTTCCAAAATGCGCATAATCGTTATTTTTGAAGCACCACTGCATGAGAATGGACAACTTGGGCTGCTTGGCTTCAGCACCTTGGGCGGTTGAATTTAATTCATCAATAACGAAATTCAACAAATTTTATTTTTCTTTGGCTTGACCCCTAAGTTTTAGATTAAATTGTCACGTGCAAATCACAATATGCATAACGAAATTTGATTTTTCCTCCCATGGAATTATCATGAAAATTAAAAAGATAATTCCCCCGTTCGACAAGTTATTAATGACATGTTTACTTTGATGTTGGGATAAATGAGTAATGAGATAAATAGTGTGATGTAATGATCAATTATTGGGAGAATGCGTGACAAATAATTAATTATTTATTCAATATAATTTCAGACCGTGCCATTAATTTCGAACTTACAAAAATATTAGTAAATATAAATTTAATTAGGATTATTAATCTATTTATCTTTAATTCGACAAACTAAACATGTTGTTACGATTTTGAATTTAATCATCACAACTAACTTTGCTTTATTACTGATTGTTCTTTGCTCTTATTGTAAATTTAACAATCCATTAAATTAAGCATAATAACATAATAAATATTTTATCACCTGATAGGCTTATGCCATACACTTAAAAATTAACACACATTATCAAATCTTACTTCACTCTTATTTCGTATACACACTGACACATTATCAAACCTCATAGTTAAAATGCTATAGATAATAGTCGAGAACTTTATGCACAGACTTTTTTAATATAGTTTCTTGACTTGATATTGGATCGAGCACATACCATGTCATAAATTTTTTAAAAACAAATATTGTTATGTCTAGATTTTCATATTGAGCATCGTAACATGTGAAATATTTATGTCTTAAAAGGTAATAATATTCAATTTTGACAATTTTTATTGAGGTGAATATGTCTATTATTACTACTTATTTTTTATACGTTGTTCACCTGTACAACCTTAATTTTATTTTAGATGGAATATAACGAGGTATAATACATTTTTTCTTGTAATTAGCTAGTCTGATCGGGGAAGTAGACTTCCATTTTCAAATTTATGTACTTTGTTTTCTCATTATGAAAGAGTCTTCAAACTTCAAAGTACACAATTTCCATTTTTTAGACTTTAATTGTGTTTCCAAGCGGAAAACAAATAAAAAATTAAGAATAATTTCAGTCACCATACATAAAACCTAGTTTTGACTTTTGACCGGTCCTATTGTGGACTTGTTGGCTCAAACTTGCACACGTGTTCAAAATTGAACACCTAAAAAGTAAAAAGAAAGAAAAAACTCCCGCATGCGTTGTAATTTATAACACAACTAATAGTCTAATATCGTCAAATTGTAATACCAAAAAATGTCACAAATTGGAACATTTGAAATTGCGAATGCAGCCTTTAGAAATTACAGCAGAAATAGAACGAAACTAGCTCCATGCATATACATATGCTGCCCAACTTAGACTCGCAATCTCCAAAATTTCTCAGCTCTAAGACCATAATTTCAAGAATTGAGAAAGTTCCTATGCAGCTTCCATTCGTGACGTGGGGTTTTGAATGGTGCCAACAGCCTCCATTCATAGTCAACAAATTATGTTGTATAAATATGGCCCCTAAATCCCAACTGAAATCCCACACACAACACTAATTAACCTTCTCTTTTGAGTATATACATTTCTCTCCATATATAAACATTTTTCTCCAAATATACAGGGAAATGAAAACTTTTAATTTCTTGTTCGTTGTATTTGTACTTGGCTCGATTTTATCGTCAGCCAAAGCCCGTCGACTCAGTGCGTCAAAAAGCGGTGTTTACTCGCCTGATGTTGTCAAGGATGGATCTGGACCAAGTCCAGGGGATGGAAATAAGTATGTGACGGCTCACACGCTTGGAGGAATTAAGGATTCTGGTCCGAGTCCTGGTGATGGTCATAGTTCAGGAAATGCTGAAACACTCGAAGTCAGGGAATCGGGTCCGAGTCCTGGCGATGGCCATAGCTCAAAAAATGCTGAAACACTTGAAGTTAGAGAATCGGGTCCGAGTCCTGGTGAAGGACATAACTCCAAAAATGCTAAAACACTCGGAGTTAAGGAATCAGGTCCAAGTCCTGGCGCAGGACACTAAATATATTTGTTAGTCGAGGGTAATCGTAATTATATAGTCCCAAGTATATATATTTTCATATTGATTTGTTCTATAGGAGAAATTCTTAAAATTTTAATTTGTTTTAGAGTTGTGGCTTATTAGTGGCACAACATAATTTTATATTTTTTGAATTACCACATAATCCCGTGGGAGATGTGTGTTCAAGGTATATTGTTTTACCATTAATTCTTTCCAAATCATTGTAATCTTCTAATTTATGCCATGCAGACGACTTCACATTTTGTAGTAATACGTGTGTGAAGTTGATAACAGCAATAAAAACAAACCATTTTCCATTTCGACGAATGTGTTGTTCTGATCATATTTCATAGAAATGTAATTGTCTTCCATTTTAAATATATTTTGGAAGTTATTATTGTTTTTGCGCTTAGAGTAGATTATTATTATTATTATTATTATTCGTTTTAAGGTGAAGCAAAAGATAAGTTACATACAATTTAAATCTTTCGCGACACTGAGATCTACATTAGGGAGTTCAAAGTCCCATCAAAATATTAAGTGTTATGCAACGTGTCATTTATATTCAATTTTCGGAATGTGTAAAAATATCACCTTAATAATTTTAACCAACAAAAACTATTAAACTAAGATGGTTTTATTAAACAAAATATTGTTTTGACTAAACATTTGCTTATTTTCCACATTTATAGGAGCACATCTCTATGTTTCTTCATTTATGAAGTTAACTGAGAATATTAATAACTGTTACTTTAGAGTTCAAGATACAAACATAATTACTAAGTTAATAAGTTTCATGAATATCTAATTCATATATCGAAAATACTGATATTTTTCAATAGAACGTGAATACTCAGTATTGTATATTATGATGAAGATGAAACAATACAAATGCATTAAAGCAAGTATGATATATTTTTTTTTTTTTTAAATTACGTCAAAAGTATTCGATTTGATATTTGAGAGGGTACAATATGAAAAATAATACTATTTGAATTATTGTGCATTAGAGGACGATATATAAAACTCATGTCTGCTTCTCTGTTTTCATGCGTTGTTATTGCCTTTAAATTATACGAATTATAAATTAATTGCTCATTTATTTATACAATCCCGGAAAATCTCCAAGTAATTTTGCAAGTTTTATAAAGGCAAAAATACAAATTTGTAATTTTAACAATTTAGTGTTGTCCGTTTTAAAATTTACAATCAAGTCCTGTAAGTTTATAATTTTGGTAATTTCGGTCCGCTTGACAAAAAAAAAAAAAAAAAAAGATAATTTTGGTCCTTTCCGTTTCTAAATTTACAATTAAGTCCTGTAAGTTCTAAAATTTTACAATTTATGTCCGATTTTCGCAGAAAAATTTATTAGTTCCCGAAATTGGCCACGTGACTCATTTCTTTGCTAACTTGGGGGATGACATGACAAAAATATCTGATATGTATAAAAAAAATATTATACATGTGACATATCTAATAAAAGAAAATTTAAATAAAAAAATATAATTATATTTGAACTAAAATGTCATGTCATCTAGCCGAACCTATAAGAAAATGACTCGCTCATATAGCTGACTCCTTTACGATAGAAAAGAATAGCCAAACCAACCCAAATAGCTGGTCAATTTCAGAGATCTTATCAGCCGACAAACCGGAGACGGACTACTAGGGTCCTATGAAGATCTCTATGTACTTGTTTCAATTTAGGACAAGTGAGATATTCTGGTTTGTGTGCGTGGGAGCAGCTTAAACAAAAAAGATTTTATCTCGGTCTGAATTTATGCATGCGCGCTGTCTGAATTCAAACATAAATTACAAAATTTTAGAACTTACAGGACTTAATTATAAATTTCGAAACAAAATGAATCAAAATTGCCAAAATTATAAACTTACAGGACATAATTATAAATTTGGAACGCACTAAACCAAATTATCAAAATTACAAATTTAAAGGACTAAAATTGCACACCCGCACTTTACACCATCCGCCCGCGCGCGCTGTCCTAGGCGGATAGGTGGTGATGTGCGGTCCGGCCCGATAGGTGTCGGGAGTGTGCGGGTGCTGGTGCGGACATGTGCGGGCGCTGTGCCGACGTTGCTAGGGGCGCCCGAGCGATGGTGCGGGCGTGTGCGGGGGCATTGCAAGTTGTGCTAGGAGCGCCCGGGCGTGTGTGGGACGTTCTAGGCGCGCCCGGGCGGCTGTGCAGACGGTTCTAGGCGTGCCCGGACGGATGTGCGGACGGTGCTAGACGTGCCCGTGTGGATGCTCGGGTGTGTGCGGGCGGTGCTAGGCGCGCCCAGGCGGATGCACGGATGTGTGCGAACGGTGCTAGGTGCGAACGGGCGATTGTGCGGGTGTGTCGACCGGGCGGATGTGCGGGCATGTGCGGGACGTTCTAGGCGCTGCCGGGCGGGAGTTCGGACTTTTGCGGGAGTGTGCGGGCGTTCCCGCACATGGCTAGGACTAAGCGGGATTGTGCGGACGTGTTCGGACCTTCCTTGGCCGTTTCGGTCTTGGCCTTCTGGGCTTTGTGCGTGGTCTTCATTATTTAATTTTAGTGGAGATTTCTTCCTTGTGTTTTATTGATACCGCCCGATCTGTTTTGGGCTTGGCTTTATTTTGTTAGACGATTCCGGCCCAACATGTTAGCGGACTCGGTTGATTTGTTTGCTTAGGGTTTAAATCATTTGTAAATTTTTTTGGTTTGATTTATAATATCTCGGGAGTGGCCTCCCGAAAAAGGGCTGGGGCCGTATCTTGTTGAAAAAAAAATACAAAAAATAAAAGTAATTCAATATACACGGTCCGACTTCCGAGTTGAAAAACCCGGATAATATCCGGGTTCGGGTATAATCAATCGATATATATCCCAACCCGTTTCCAAATTTGAAACCGGCAAAGAAGTGGGAAACAAATCCTCAGCTCACATCATGTGGAGGAAGAAGAACAGCGATTCTACCAAGGTAATGCTCAGTGCTGTTTGATTATCTTTATTCTTCCAGTAAGCTCAGAAAGAGAAACAAATTGTTTGGCGAAATTATTTGGCGAAGAAAAATAAATCTCCGGCGACGAAAATGGTGAGCACTTCGAAGGGAGAGTCGGCCAGCGACGGCGAGAATTCCTCCGGAGAGGCGCCGGTGTCTGATTCTAAGAATAAGAGCATGTTCACCGAAGGAGAGAAGGTTCTTGCCTATCATGGACCCCGCATCTACGAAGCCAAGGCATGCCCTAAAATCCATTTCTCCTTAGGGTTTCTGCTTTTTGGTTTTTGATTTGACTTACTTTTATTTTGATAGATTTATAAGGCTCGTCTCTCTTTTTTTAATTTTCCAAAGATTCTACTATGATTAGGAGGAATCTGATTCTGCTCCACACGATCTTTTTGGTTTATGAGTCCGGTAGAAGTAAAAAAGAAAGCTGCTAGATGTTCCTAAAGTTTCTTCTTGGCTAGCCGCCTTGTCTTTGTGGTTTGATGTAATTTCCCTGCAGTAAGTGTCTAGTTTGACTACCTTAATGTGTGAACACATCTCAAGGGTACTTGTATGATGTAAATGCAATTTTTTTCTTTTTTGTTTTTGGACGAGTCCATTATCTGAAAATCTATATTTTATACTGGTCTGTCTGCATTTGTGCCTGCACATGTGTTCATATATCAGTTGCTTGTGCGTTGTTCTAGTTTATCTTGTGTGAAATCTCAAATGTGAATTGATATTTTTGTTACAGTTGGCTCTGGCGTCTATGAGTGAGGAACGTGGACTAGATGTGCGAGTTTCTTTGTAGTATTCTTTGTTTTAGGTTGGATGGCTCGTTAACAATATATAGGTATTTTTACGACCAAGTGGTGTAGCTTAGCGATTTAGTACTATGTTAGCTTAACGAGAGGTCTCGTGATAGAGTCCCTAGGAATGCAGCTGCCATTGGTAGGAGAGCTTTATACCTAAGTGATCTGACCCATATATATATATATATATATATAGGTATTTTGATTGGGTGAACAAGCGATACAAATTAGTTATTTACTTTCTTTAAAGAAAAGATGATGAGGCTGGAACTAACTGGAGAAGGTTTCTTCTTCTGCATATGAAGATATAATGGATCAATAATCTCGGTATGTTATTTGTTTATGCATGTGTATCGATACAAGTGTGCAGACAACTGTTGAATTGTCTGTATATGTGTATTCTTCACAGCTTTTATAAGTTTCATATGCAATAATAGATTCAAAATAAATTTTATATTCGTAATGTCTAAATGTGACAGACATTTCTGATTTTTCAGTTGAAATAGATCCATTACACCAAGTGCTTATCCATTTGGGCGCTGCCTCAATTTTTGAGGGATATAATGTGTGAATAATTTCTGCATTTCTTACTTTTTGAAAACTTAATGTTCTAATATTCTAAAAACTACCCTTAATATAAAAGGGCCTATTTTTGGCCATTGGTAACTAGTAATGTCCTAATGATGGGGCATTTATATTTGTGTGTTATGTAAAAAATCTAGACTGGGAAATTCAGTCAAAGCATGATTTCTAAAAGAAACAATTTACCTACTTGTAATTTTGTAACTTCCACATTATCTGTTGCCTATGAGAATCCTGTTGAAAATTCTGGAGACCTTCAAGTCAATTAACAGAACTCCTTAACTTTGTTCAGCTGCTTCAACAAGGAATTTGAGTGCCTGTGCAGCATTTTTTTAATTAGCTTAACCCTGTATTTGTTTTATGCATCTTGTTGGTGCTGTTAATTGTGAATCATGTATTGATGAGATCATCGTTGACGATCTCAACTCTTTTATGCATTTATCTACCTTTGATCATTACATATTTCTATGACCTTTTTACTTCATGTTCCCTTTGTCCAAATTAATAATTTGTTGATTTGGTTATCTTTTGTTATTTAAGGTTCAAAAAGCTGAGTTCCGGAAGAATGAATGGAGATATTTTGTCCATTACCTTGTAAGTTTAATAAACAGTTTCCTTTTTTACTCTTGACCATTGAATTGCATTGTTCCATTACCTCGTGTCGTGTTTATGACTTTCTCTATGATGTTTTTTCCCCCTATTTTTGCCAATCTAAATCATCTTGTTTTGCCATTATTTGTAAAATGATATACTGTTTTCTATCTGCCATGACTTAACTGATGGATTCTTGATTTTTCTGCAGGGATGGAACAAAAAGTGAGTCTACTACTGCAACATGTGATGATTTTATTGCTTCTGAATGGACACATGACCCCCACCCCCACCACACACACACATGCAACCCACACACTCACCATTTCCTCGGCTTTGTTTTTGTTTATCAAACCCCAAAAGTCCTATATCACTCCTCTTTTCTTTTGGGTTACTTTTTTTGTTCTCGTAATTATGTGAAAAATAATCTAGTATAACTCTTCTTACCCTCTAAAATGTTCAGGAATGGATTAACTGCCGGGGTGATTAGGTCATATAGTTTCTTATAGACATGTACAAGATGGTATACCATCAATTTGTCAGGCCGAAGTGATAAGAGGCCCAAGGGGAGGACAATTAGACATTTGATGATTGTCACTTTATAATGATAAATTAAAAAGCCAATCTGAAGGAATGCGCAAATAATTTGTCATCTTATTCTATACTGACAATGGATAGGATACTTTGAAATTAGATTTTCAAGAAAGAACAAGGGTGAGAAATTCTAGCAAAGCCACAAGTTGGTGTGGATTAAGGAGCAGCTCCTCCATGTGAGAAAAATATCTTTTAGGCTGGTTCTCTTCCCTAATTTTCCCAAATGTGTAATTATTTTAAGTTCATGGAGGGAATCCTGTCTGTGACAGACTTTACATTATTGCTTGTGTTGTGATATTGGTTAACTCATTTCACAGACTTTTCTCCAAGGTTTAAAATTGTGGATAGGTCTTCACATTTAACTTGTAGAAATTTGATTTTGTTTCTTTTGCCACCATCGAGATTCTATAGCTCTCTAGTAAGAATAGAATAATGGTTATTTTAGTAATCATGCAGAATCACTAATTTAGTGCCAATTATCTTGCCAATTTAGTTGGGATGAGTGGGTAGGCATGGAACGCTTGATGAAGCATACTGAAGAGAATATTTCGAAGCAACAGGACCTGGACAAGAAAGCTGGTGTGGACAAGAATACTAAATCTGGGCGCTCAGCAAGCACTAAACCAAAAAATTCAGCTGGTGTGTCACTCTATCTCGTGTTAGATAATTCTTTATAATTCTGGACAGTTGATATTTGTTGTATTAATCTAGTTGCTATTCCTTTTATGGTTTTCTGCAGACGCTAAAGTGGATAAAGAGGAGGCGAAAAATACAAGTACGCTACTCTAGTTTCTTACTTTTTGAACTATCCTACTTGCCATGTTTCACAGCCTCTTGGAAATAATCTGATTATTTCAATTTAATATGTTTTTGTTTTATTATCTATTTATCGTCTTGGTTTTTTACTTCGCTTCATGTGGTTTTCCTTTTTCTAGCTTCCAAAATTGGGGCCAACAACCGAGAAAATTCAGGGAATTGAGTCATTAATGTTCTTGATAGTTATCATGTAAAATTGTAATAAAACACAACACTACCTTGATGCATTGTTGAGTGGTTATTGTTTTGTTTTTTAATAACGTGTATTCTTTGACATACTCACTGGATTCTCTTTATGATAATTGATACTGTAGGTGGGAAGGGGAAGAAGCGCAAGGCTGATTCAGGCATTGAGGTCTGCACTTTACTTCTTGTTGACATATATTTATTTTTGTTCCATGGATTTATGGTTGTTTATGTAAAGGTCCACACACATCATCATATTTCGTCTATCTTATTCATGCATACTTTTCTGCTACATTGTCGTCTTATTGACTATAATTTGTTACACTTAACGAAGATGGTGGCTTTCAGCTTCATCTCGGATGGGTCTGCCCTGTTCCAATTCAATTTTAGGCCAATACTTTAAGTCTACGAGAAAGTATAGCTAAATAATATTATTATTCCTCTTGTTGGAAGCGTAATTAAAACGACTTGGTGATGCTACTCTGCAACTGCAGCAACATCTAGTTTATACAGAGCAATGGTTTCTCATTTCTTACATCTGTAGTTCACAGAATTTCAGCTTCATCGTTTTTACTTTGTTATTGACCTGAGGTTTGGTCTTGTCATTGTTAGGACAATCCAACAACAGAAAAGGTCGTCAAGATCCAAATTCCACCAAATCTAAAGAAGCAACTAGTTAATGATTGGGAGTTCGTCACTCAGCAAAACAAGGTACTTGTATCTACTAATCGGCTACATGAACCAATCTGAACTCCTAACAAGGTTCATAACAAGCGATTTTTTTTTCCCTTTCTATCTTTGAAGACACTAGGGATGTTGTGGAACAGAAATATATCAACTTGGATTTGTGGTGGAAAAGTACTGGACTAGCACTGGGTCTTGTCCTTTATATAGCATAAACGAAAAACAGTGCATTTAACCTTTGCGTTTCTTGCAGCTTGTGAAACTCCCAAGATCTCCAAATGTTGATGAGATATTGACAAAATATCTTGAATACAGGTCCAAGAAGGATGGCATGTGAGTTTCTTATCTGCACCTTTCTTGTGCATTCAACCTGAAGTTTTATAACCGTTGATTCCTTTGCTGATGGTATGCCCTTTGGTGGGTGTTTGACTTTTTTATTCTCCATTGGCATCTTATAAATATTGGATCGGCAAGTAGTTTGCTTTGTTAAGAATGTTACTAATGTATGAAAAGATGTGCGCTGTGTGTTTATAGTAATGCCAAACGTGATCTACTCTCATGTGACTGTTCTGCATTACTTGTTAGTGGTACCATTACCTTTGTTTAATATAAATGGGGCTAATGGAATTGATTTTGTGATAGGCTCAGTGTAAGAAAAAGATGGGTTTACTTGGTTAAACGATCCTTGATATTATATTTCAATGATTCAGGATGACTGATGCTGTTGGAGAAATTTTAAATGGGTTACGATATTATTTTGACAAAGCATTGCCCACCATACTTTTGTACAAAAAAGAGCGGCAGCAGTATAGGGAGGCCATACAAGATAATGTCTCTCCTTCAAGCGTATATGGAGCTGAACATCTCTTGCGCCTCTTTGGTATGCTTATTGTTTGTTTTATCTGAGAAAGTTTTATAATTATGGAGATTTGTTATTTTTTACACTGTCTTGTTAATAAGTCATATATCTCTATGAATACAACAGAAATTTGGAAATTTTATTCTCTTGTTTTATTGATACCAGATTGAATTGTGTTTATTCGTACTATTATTTGCAGTGAAGTTGCCAGAGTTGTTGGCATACGTGAAGATTGAAGAGGAGACTTTGATTCGTTTGCAGCAGAAATTGTTGGAATTTCTCAAGTATATGCGCTATTAGTATTTTTCTTTGATTTCATGTTGGCTATTGATCTGGTTCTTTAATTTATTTTCTGTGTCGTGTTTCACCATATTGTTTCCAATTTTCACTAGCTGCTTCAATTGAATCCTACCTTTCTTCAGTTCACTTTGTTTCAATTTTCGGAGTTTTTTTTTTTTTGGACATTTCATGTTCTTACACAGTTTCTTTTGTTTATGTTTGGTGTAGGTTTTTGCAAAATAATCAGAGCTCTTTCTTTCTTGCTGCATATGATGGCCCTAAAGCTACTGAAGGAAGCGGCAAGGGCAAGGATAATTGATTCAACAACTGACACATGCCCGTTGTAATCTAGCTTTAGTATTAGTTGTAGCATAACCAATCTTTAGGCTTCTTAAAACAGTTATCTGTTGTTGTATTGCCAGAATTTTCTTTTCCTTTTCCTTTATAATTTTCATTTGCTCCGAAAACAGAATGTGAAAAACATTGCTTCATTTTTCTAAAGTCCAACATCAAGCATAAATTGTTGTAAAAACTGTAAAAATTACTCTGTTAGGCATTGTATAAAATCTTTAATGCATTACACTTTTAGTTTGATATTCTCACTTCTGGCTCTGGACAGTCATGTGCTTGCTGGACATATTTAACAGGAGAAATTTGTCATCACGGGCTCCATTTCTGTGAGGTAGCTCAGAAGAATACAGTGATGGATGAATGTTTTCTTTTAGTAGATGCCATTTTGTTTGTTTAAATTAAACCTAAATTCGTGGATTTTGTAGCTCATGACAGCTGCTATCTCCAGGAAAGAAGATTGATTCTTTAAGCTGGAAATGGCTTTTGCCCTGAAGGTTAGTTTTCTGTGCTTTGATGTATGTACAAATTGGTTGTCTGTAAGTTCACTTGATACTATTTCCAAAAGATAGTGGGTTTGACTCACTTTTGAAAATTTTGACTTGATATGATGTTTGACTACAAATTCAAGGAACTCTTTTCCTACAACTGAGAAGAATGCTTTGGTTAAATCTTCACGAACCTTTTTGCAGCCGTTTTTCTTTATTTTAACTGATGATTTTCCACCTTATGTAGGAAATGTTTGAATATTTCTTGTGGCAGGAACATTTATTTATGGAATGAAACATTTAATTCGCATCACACACTTGCTTATGAAATACATGTAAAGGACTCCAGAAGAATCTGCTGAAGGTTCTTTGTTATTGAAAGATAAACTGAAAGTAAAGGATAGTTGGCATCATCCATCACTCAGTAACTGAGCCAGCTACATCAAGTACGAACCTGTATCTCACATCATTTCTCTCCAATCTCTCGAAGGCTTGGTTCACATAATCTGTCTTCACCACTTCTATCAGAGTTGTCAAACCTTTTTCCTCCCAGAACTCCAGTATTTCCTCCATCTCCTTCACGCTTCCAATGAAACTTCCTGTAATTGTCTTTTTTCCTACATGATCACCAAAATATATTGAGTATTGTTACTCTAATGTTATTTTGTGTGTTGGACTTATGTGTACCTAGTATAATATTAGTAGCTGTAAACTGAAGTGGCTCAGGAGCAGCTCCCACTATTATCAGCTTTCCTTCTACTTTTAGTAACGAAAGATATGTTTCCAGGGGGTGGACTGCTGGCACAGTGTCCAGAATATAGTCAAGGCTGTTTGCTGCTTTCTTCATTTCAGCATCGTTCGTGCCCACGAGATAAGCATCTGCATGTAAGTGCTCTATGGCCTCCTCTCTTTTTTTATTTGAAGAGCTTATCACTGTTACATGATGCCCCATTCCCTTGGCTATAATAACACCTAGGTGACCGACTCCTCCCAACCCTAATATTCCCCCTTTCAAGACCTTGTCAGAATTCAGAAACTGCTTAAGAGGACTATAAGCTGTCACACCAGCACATAGTAGTGGTGCAGCTTGTTCTGGTGCTAATTTTTCAGGAATTTTAACTGCAAATCTGTTGTGAATATATAGTGGTTAATTATCTATTACTTTTTTTATTCTGTATATAAAATTAGGGAAAGATTCGCAAACCTTTGATGAATGACCAAACCAGAAGAAAATCCACCCCGTGTTGGTGTGCCATCGTGGTAGATATCATTGTAGGGCATTATTCTTTTGTTGCAATATTGTTCCAGATTGGAATTGCATAAATTACATTCGCCGCAAGAACCGATAATGCCACCAACACCTACAACGTCTCCAGTTATGAACTTCTTCACTTCCGAGCCCAATTCAACAACTTCTCCAACCACTTCATGCCTTGAACATGATGAAATACAATCATATTTATGCATTAAACTACAGTTTTGATGCAATTACGGATTGGTATTAGTATTCTTCATTACATACCCAGGAACCAATGGATACTTGGTTGTACTACTAGCTAGCTCACCCTTGATCTGATGAAGATCTGTGTGGTCCATTCCGCAATACATCACTCTCAACAGCACATCATCAGGACCTATTTCCCTGTTCATTATGAGGTGAATCTTTTGTACAACATTCCTATATCTATTCTTTTTTAAAATAATTATTATTTTCATTATTGGATGAGAAGAGCAGACCTGAGATGAAACGAGTAAGGAGAAAGATGGCCCGACGAGTCGCTTGCAGCCCAGGCATTAACTTTTTTTCCCACCATATTTATGCAATGAGAGGACTATAGTAGATGGAGATGGTAGAAGAGAAGATGAGGGGATACTGGAAACATAAGTTTTGTGGTTCTATTTATACAAGTAGCTTTGCATTAATGTAGTTCGTCACTGATTTGATCATTTCTTTCCAGTCAATTCCCACAAAGATAATACATTATGAAGGCACCAAGCAACAGTTTGAGTAGGACTTGTCGCAGTGGGAGGCGGCTGAAGGATTATGATACCCTTTCTTACATGGGTAAGTTTGCTTTATCTTCTTCATCATGGTGTCTGATTTGGTTTGTTTATTTAATTGCATGTCATCTTCTGCTATTCTGGTCAATGAATTCCACTTGCTTGAATTATCATATATATAAATAGGCTACTTGATTGTTGTTTATGTATGTGCTGATGTATTCAAAGATTTTTTATGCTGGGAATCAGATTTCAATTTTGGTAGTGATTGTGTTTAGTGGTCAGCCCTTTTGAATTCATTAGTTAGGAGTAGGGTTCAACGGGGCCAATTGGATTCGAGTCCAATCAAAATTTGAATATTTTCGGCAGATTTAATCCGATGAAACATATCCATATTAACGTTTATAATCTTTTAGAGATTTAGGTATAGTCATCCTCTTGTAATTTAGTCGGTTATCACGAGTTTGGGATCTCCTGTTTAAAAGTTGTTTTTATCTTTTATTTTATTCACATACATGCGCCACTAATACACTTAATAATACACTTGACGCGTGTATATGAGTAAAATGGGATATGAAAGACAATCTTAAAATAAGATATCCCAAGCTACTAGACCAAATGCACCCCTTTTTTATGATTTAACAGCCGTAATTAAGAATGTTCATTACCTTAATCATTCGGGCTCTTAAGATCTATGATTTGGCCCACGAATCCAAGCCTATTACCTTGTTAACGGACCATTCTTTCTTGCATTGAATTCTATTTTTATTCAGTCCTACGATATCCCAATCTAAGCAAACCCAAAAGAGAAGATTCTTTCATTAATTCCAGTCATTATTTCATTTCATTGCCTGTCAGAGATATTTTTCACTTGCTTCTGCGCGCTCTATTCGAAAAAGTTTCTTTTTATTAAAATTCTTTTATTATTTTAAATTTTGGTGATTTCCTCAGTAAATCTAGATTTTTTTGGATATAAATTTTAGCTCCGTCCCTACACAGCTCGGCCTATGGCTGTACAGTGCCTTTGAAAGGCAAATAGCCATAGGTGGTACCATCCTGAAAGATGCTCCACATTTATAGGATGTTTTAGCGGATTAATCAACCAACCTTTTTAATGCAAGGATTGTATTCCGGATACCCCAAAACAACTTTTTCTCCATCAATTCGGGTCTGATTGTTTGCTTTTATGTTTGATACTGAAGTACAGTGAGGGTCCTATTGATCTAAACTAGTGCAACACAGCTAGCCTTATAGTTATATACAAGATATAGTGATAGTGTTAGTGTGTCTTACAGAAATCCTATGATTAAGGACATTTTTTAATACAAATGGTAATATTATGCGATTGTTAGCAAATTCATGAAGATATATTGGTATGAGCACCAAAACAGAGACTCTCATTTTAACCGCCATTATATGCTGTATTTTTTGGAGAAAGAATGATGAATAATGTACACTTGCAAATTTTACTTTCAGTTTGTCACGCATGTCTTCCGCGACTCTAGGCATGAGGGGTATGTTCCACATATGTTCTTTAAAAATGTGGCGTTCAATTTGTAATGGTTTTTTTAATTTTTTCCTCAACCGTTATGTTTTTTTTTTTTTTTTCCAAATACACACACCCCAAGTGGCCAGAGAGATTCAAATTCGAATCATTACCTTCGAAAAAGAATCGCTAGGTTAATAAGCTGGTTTTGATATACTGAAAAGATATAGATAAAAAGAATTTCTTAATAGCGGCAATCTTTTGTTTGGGTTGGTGTGCGTCCAAGATGCGGATGCCTATATAAATACAATACAGATGTGATTTTGTAACTTTCTTTTATATACAGGGCGAATATGACGCCGTAATTTTCTTTTTAAACTGACCTTGTGCTAGATGTGTGCGTGATATGAATTGATTTGGTGAACAAATTAGAATTACCTTATCTTTACAGTAAATTTAAGTCCAGAAAACTTTGGCCTTTAGGGATAAGAATACCATCACAGGCATTTTATCCTGTCAAATCAATAATATTTCCTTGTTGGGGTAAACGGAACCAATTTCATTTTCATATCTTGCAATTACCACCACCTTTTACTTTTACTCTACATCCAAGAAAATAAATATAAAAATATATACTTTAAAGTAAAGAAAATTCAAAATAGATGGATTGAAATTTAATCTACTTTTTGTTTTTAACATTTCTGGATTTTTAATTTTGCTGCATCTTTTTTTTTTTTGTTTTTTTGTTCGTTTTCCTAATATCTGCTAGGAGATGAACAGAGGTTTTTTTCCCCCCAAAAAAAAAAAAAGAATGCAGTCACCTCTCTTCTCAAGTCTCAACTCTTCTCTCCATCTCCATTTTATCTCACTGTACAATACCAAAAACTATTTCTTTTGGCCATTTTTAACTTAACATTAACAAGAAACAAAGATCGTTTCTTTCCCTCATCATCATCATCATCTCCATTTCTGATCCTTCCTGTCAAAATGCCTGAACTAATCAATCCTGCTGATTCCGATGCGCTTCATGGCTGCATTCCTGAATCCTTCATTGACATGGGCTTGTTGAATACATATCCCCATCTTCTGCTGCTGAATGTATTGCTGCTGTTGCTGTTCCACCCCCATCATATAGTTCCTCACCTCCACCTTTATCATCTCCTGCATCACAGCCATCAACTCTCTGCCGAACGGCATAAATACCTTTTCTTGCACCACCGCCGACGCCGCCGCCTCCGTGGTGGTGTTAATCGGAGCCAGAGATTGAACTGGGGTAGAGATTGGTGGGGGCACCGGGACCAATTGGATGGGAGGACTAGTTTTCAGTTGAGTTGACTCAGCCTTCTGATGAGTCAACTCCACCCCGGGAAGCGAAAGGCTGAGACCCGTCGGAGGGTCAACGGCGGCTTCCGCCGTCTCAACGACCGGAGGCACCACGCCGCCGGTCCTCGCCACCGGTTTATAGACGTGAGAAACCGCCACCGCCGGGAAACTCGTATCACTGACATCCGACCCAGAAGGGCTCCCCGGGCTCAAACAACGGCCGGAAACCGGGACGCCGGCGCTGGCGGATCTCTTCAGCGGCCGCGGCGAATGATTCTTATCATCAAAATCACCCTCGTCGGAGCTGAGAGAAGTGCATTTGCGCTTGAGGGTGGAGTTCCAGTGGTTCTTGATGGCGTTGTCTGTTCTCCCCGATAGGAGTCTGGCTATGGTGGCCCATTTGTTGCCGAACTTGGCGTGCGCCCGAATAATGGTGCCGTCCTCCTCCGGCGTGAAGGCGCGGTGCTCCACCTGGGGGGAGAGCTGGTTGCACCACCGCAGGCGGCAGCTCTTGCCGGATCTTCCGGCGACGGATTTGCTGATGAGGGACCAGTTCCGGGGGCCGTGTTTCTGAACCAGCTGGCGTAAGAGGTCGTCTTCCTCGGGGCTCCAAGGGCCTTTTATACGATCCATGTTTCCTGCCATTTTCAGAGAAGCATCAAACAGGTTAAAGATTTGATTTTTAAGTGTTTTTTTCCCCTCAAGATTTCGTTTTTCTCTGAGTTCTTGGATGGGTTTTATATAAGAGAGACAGAGAGAGGAGCGTTGTTTGTTTTGGGTGTGGAACTGGAAACGGTTGAATGGGGCACAGCTGGCAAAGGGACACGCGTTACATAGGATGGAAGGTATGCACTGATTTACACATATGCATAAATCATTACATCTCCACTCCACCTTTTTCACTGGCGTAAACTACACTCTCTTTATTTTACCACCTTTTTTTACCTCTTTCTTTCCTTACACTGATTTTTCTAATTAGTGTGGATTTCCATCATTTAATTACTGAAATTATTATTTTTGGATTGAACTTAATCGAAGATGTGGAACCTTCGGGCTATAAATTACTGAATGTTGATTTGGATATGGAAACTTAAAACGGTTAGGAAATAATGTCATTAAATATTGAATCAACGTCTAATGTAAGAGCGTAACTTATTAAGGAAGAATATCATTAAATATTTATAATAAGTTTTCTGGGTGTAAATGGATTTTCTTGTTTTGGTTTGATTTTGCATTTGAATTTCATCTTTTGGATTTAGATTTTGATTTCATAAGTTAAATTATTGAAAATAATAATTATTAAATATTTAGGTATTATTATATTTTCATGTCGGAACTAAATTTCGTTGCATACCGCTATTCCTGTTTTATATTTTTTGTGTACCTTCATTCATACTTTGTGTTTTTTACAAAAGGCCATCTCCGATTAATTTCAATAAGCAATATATACTTTGAGAATTCAAACTCAAAAACTTCAACTACAACACTTGTTATAATAGGAAAAGTTAATAATATATATTTTTGTTTTCCATTAGATTCAATCAAACCTCAATTAATCAAATAGCCACTATATCACTCTTATTATTTAATTAATTATTCTTTTTAGATTTTCTGTCAATCGGGCAATAAATTTGATACATTTACTCCTTTACTATATTGATTTGTTCAAATCAAGTTGAGTACAAATTTAATTATTTTTTAGATTTCTACAAATCAAAAGATAAATTTAAAACACCTGTGGTGGTTGCATTGGTTTATCTCAATCGGTTGGATCTATTAACAATATATTCTGAAGTCCACAAATCCGTTTACTTATAGCAATTTCGGAACATTTTCCATTTAATTTGGATTAAATGTTATGGAAATTTTTGCAGGTAAACTTTGTCGAGAAGACTTAAAATAAATCAAATCATACGAATTGCATCTAAATTTCTGGTTTTAAAAAGTTCTCAAAACCGTGTCGTGAAGATATTTTAGGACAGAAATAGTTGAGACAACCAAGACTTGAACTCGGAATTGGTACTACTAATAAATCGCTACAAGCAAGAACTTGTTAGAATTTGACCAAAGTTTGTAATGATTAATCCTACTAATTAAGTATATATATATATATATATATATATATATAACAAGAACCATGCATTTGAAGTGGGTTTGGTATGTCTTTAGGTACCATAAATTTATAGAATTAATTGTAACCATCAATATTAAAGATTGAATAACAAGAGTTTGGTATTAATTGCCTATTTATTTGGAAGTTATTGGGACCATTGGGATTATTAATTTAGATATAGTTAGGAATTGGAGATTGTCATATTTAAATATCTATTCTAACAACATATTTGTCCCAAGACAGACCCGCTTCATGACATAATATTTTATTAATTTGAGGATAGGTTATATCTACCGATTGTTTAAATAACATTTAAGGTCCCAAATCCAAACAATACTAATTTCATTCATTTGGCCCCCGATTATAATAATTTCACTACTTTACTTCCATACATCTTCACTTTTATTTTCTTTAAAAGATATTATCTATTGTTCTTCATTCGATTTTATCATTTTATCTAATCTTTTCACAATATAAATTCTCACTTCGTCTCAAACTGGATTTAAAAATAAAAGATAAAAAGAGTTTATATGACAAAATCCAATTTCGTTTTGCTAAATTGTGAAACATTTGATTCTATTATTTATTTCTACGGATCGAACTGAATCAGATCAATTAGTTTGAAACAAATATTTTAAAATTAGGGTTGCTAATGAATCGAGCTAGCTTGAGATCTATGATGCACGGACGTTAAAAAATATCATTTTATCGTGTCATATTGTGTCGGACACACTCTTTTTGTGGAAAATTCAACAAAAAATTCGTGTCGTCATATTCAAATCGTGTTATGTCCGTATCCATACATCATAGCTTGCGATCCTAGCTAGCCGAGCTCGAATAGACTCAGCTTGAAATCGGATTGGTTCGATCTCGAATGGACGAGCTCGATTTGGAGTTCAAGCTCAAGTTGATCTCATCCCCATGTATCTAGATTTGTAGTTTGCGAGCCTGATATATTTAATTATACAACTATAAATATATATATTATCTTATATATATCGGATCAAGTTGAGCGGAGTTGTTCCCGAGTCACAAGTGGACGAACTCAACAAGCTCGCTCCCAAGTTCGAGTTGCACTATCAATTTTTGAGTTCGAACGCAAGCCAACTATTTTAGATCAAGCTCGGCTCGACTTGATCGGTTTGCTACGCTTTTGAAAGCATATAAGCTACGCAAACACATAAATAAATAAAATCGGAATTGGATTGCAATGTTGTTGTAATCTCAAACCCAAAAATAATAGAAAAAAAAAAAGGTTGGCCGAATTAGCTCACAGACTTTTAGGTAGACCTCGCATAAAAAAAGAGCCTATCACTTTTGACTAGGCCAGGCTGGAGAGCATTTTCTTTTGGTGTGGGTCTTGTCTGATTTTATCCCATTTTTTTAATAATAAAATATGAAAATAACGGCCGCAGGGAATTAATGACGTGGCAGAAAACGACAAGATTGGTCGCCGTATCGGAGGACGAATCCTCTGCAATCCAGCCTGTATACTTTCCTAACCTCCAATGCCAATCTCTTTATTTATTTATTAATATTATTATTCTTATTTTGTGGCGACCGGGATTAGCCGGTGAGTCGATCATCCATATACTTTCAAAGGAACCGTCCTTTCCTGTTAGAGGGTTACGTTTACCTGTACGGATTCGAATCAAGTAAAACGCACGCTGAGATGCACGTTTTTTATGTATGGGGAAAAGCACGCTTCTTGTTACCTTCCTTGAGTCCTTTCATAATTAGTCCTTAAATTAACTAAGAGAGCATTAGGGACGGTTTACTTTCAAAATTCTTATCCGTCGGAAATAAATATTTTTTTGATTAAATTATCCATCATTAATTGCTCTAAAAAAATCTTAGAACAATTCTGTTTATTCCATATCTTTTATTTTGACGACCTTAATCTTCCATTCTGATAATTATGTGACAAAAATGCCCCTCTTCCTATATGTAAAAGGTCAAGTGATTGTGCTCTCCCCACCCCAATCCTATTTTGTGCTCTCGTTTACAAAAATAAAATTCTAATAAAAAAAAATGAGAAAATTTAAAATAAAAAATAAAAGGAATTGGACTTATCATTTGGTGAGTTTTCGGGGAATTCCCCGAAATAAAAATTTTAATAAAATAGAAAAAATGAAAAAATTATAAAAAAAGAAATCCATGCTTGATCGTTTTTGTAATGCCTCTAGACTTAAGATAAGTCTGAACAAATCCAAAGTCTGGTTCTCACCGGCGATAATGGCAAGCAAACGAGGATCGGTACTCCAAATCCTTGAGATTGGAGAAACTAAGGCCATTGGGAAGTACCTTGGAGTGAACTTGGGGGATGGAAAGCGTTCGAACGCTATCTTTATGGAGGTTCTTCAGAAAGTGCAGAAACGGCTCTCAAGCTGGAAAGCCAAAACGCTGAATCTCGCCGGGCGGATGACCCTTATACAATCTATTACTTCGGCTATCCCCAAATACCAGATGCATACAAGCTGGTTTCCCACGAGCTTTTGCCACAAGCTTGATCAACTCAATAGGAATTCCTTATGGTCAACGGATCCAGAAAAACGGAAAACACACTTGGTGGGTTGGAATAAAATACTCCGGAAGAAGAGTGAGGGAGGCCTTAGCCTCAAAGAAGCGAGAAAGTCTAACGTTAGCATGCTCGCGAAGGTAGGCTGGAATATCTTAAGAGGGAAAGAGAAGATTTGGTGCGATATATTTAAAACCAAATACTTGAATGGCGAGGATATTTTGGATTACACAATGAAGGCTAATGTATCACCTCTTTGGAGAGGAGTGGTGGGCAGTTTAAAACAGATTTTCCACAAAATTTGATGGCGGATTGGAAACGGTAGAGACATTTTGATTTGGGATGATGATTGGACCGGTGTAGGCTGCCTTAGAGATGTGGTTGGCAATGTGCATCCGGGAGATGAGGAGCTACATGTTAGTGACATTATTGATGGTAATGGCATGTGGCAACTGGAGAAGCTCCGCACCGAAATCCCGCCGGGAATCAGCAGCCTTATCAAGGAAATACCAGTCCCGCTTGATCGTACAGCTCGCGATGAGCGTTATGTTAGGAATAGTGCCCTAGAAAGCCGATTCGACGTAATCTGCTTTGGGACTTTTCTTGTATCACAGACAATCTTTGAATAATATACGATTGATCATAGGCAAACACTTCTTTATATGCCAATACGTGTTTTGAGTGTTTCCATTATATGCGCATGTATGAGAACTCTCCTAATCCTGATGACTTTAGGACTCTACCATTTAGGTGAAATGGTTCATGAAACGAGCCCTATATCACATAAGTCATGATTAGTAAAATACTCCAAGCCGATGAGTCCTACAGACAGTGGGAGTGTCAACCTGACTCCTCTAAGGCTTGCTTGTGGGATCACGCCCTTAAGAAGGACCACCTTGTTTCATGGAGGTGCAAAGTGTATAGTTGATACGTGCGTGATACATGAGGGTGCTTACTTCAATAAGTAAGTTCACTGAGGTGCCCCGTGTGAGAAGATTCCTAAATAGGAAAGGAAGTTTCTATTTCAGGAAATAGAAACTTCCAGATTAGGAAATATCTCACGAGTCATTGATGTGATTAATTGATCCTTAGACTTGAGGTTCCTTGTCACTTTATGAGTTAACTCTGTAGTCTTAGGTATAAGCTTTAAAGGGTGTCGCCTTAGACAACTGATTCAAGGCTTATGCTGGGGCTGCACAAGTGATTCATGAAAGTGAATGAGAATGAAGAAAGGACCTACACTTGCATTTGCAAGGTGATCTCTTATTGTGTAAGTCATTCATATGCCATATGGAGTCCTTGGCCAAGGCAGTAGATCAAGACATCAAGAAAAGGGTTTCTTGGATTGAGATCAAATGGATATGAAATGCACTTAGCTTTAAGACCGGATTATTAGGGTTCTGATTATTCCCTTGCCCTAGATCTTGGTTGAGAGATAGTAAGTAGGAGGATTGTATCTCACATGAATCAATGACTTAAAGGTTCTGTCGAATCCGAACATTCCAATTCAGCTAGGGGTTAAACACCTGTTGCTAGACTATGGTAGTTTAATCTGTGGACTGATTAATTAATTAGTGAATTAATTAATTAGGGTCACTGCTAATTGAATTGAGAACCTAGAGGGTCACACACAACAACTTGGTTACATGAGTTGAGACTTGAAAATGATTAAACGAGTTAATCGGGCCTAGAGGGTTCCACACGTGTGAAATCACACGTGTGGGTCACGTGAGGAGCACGTGTCCTTGGGACACGTGCCTCACACGTGTATATGTATATATATGATATATATTAAATAATTAAATGTGTTAATTATTTAATAGACTTTGGTTTAATTTTGAATTAAAAAAGGAAGTCTAATTTTGGAGAAAATAATCTAGTTAATTAATTATGAATTAATTAATTAGATAAAAAAATAAGTTATTTATTTTATAATAAATAAAGTATAAAATTATCCAAAAATAGTTTGGATATTTTTAGCTCTCTTAAAAGTTGACTTGAATTAGAATTCAAAGTCAAAGTTGGAGAATACTTGATGATCAAGTAATAGAAGAGAGACAAACCAAATTCTTGCCCAACAAGGAGTTCGGCCGTCCCTCCCCTTTCCTATATATAGGGGAGCTCATGCTCCCCTTTAGAGCTAATTGACAATTCTTTTGGTTCATGTGTTGAACACCTTCCTTTCTCCAAGATTAAATTAAACCCTAGGTTAAG
Source organism: Lantana camara (assembly GCA_037501455.1). Lineage (NCBI taxonomy): Eukaryota > Viridiplantae > Streptophyta > Magnoliopsida > Lamiales > Verbenaceae > Lantana > Lantana camara. The sequence goes on along the minus strand of CM074855.1, from coordinate 5,690,072 downwards.
CCTAAACACTAACTAGAGAACTAGCATCCTTACTAGTTAGATTGTGATCAAGTTGGTGGACTTTCTCTAGAGACTTCAAGTTAGAAGTTTGAAGATTCGAGCTTTACCAAGGAGAGGGGATCAAGCCGCGAGAAGAGCGTTCTTGGGTGGCTTAAAACGCTTCAAGAAAGAACAAAAGAAAAGTAAGTTTTCTATCTTTACGAATTTGGTTACACGATTGCGAGTCCAAGGTCCTTTTGTTGGGAAATTTTTTTTTTTAAATTCCGCTGTTTTCTGATTCGTGTTTTCCAACACGTTATTGTGCTGGCAGTCCCTCCGGTATGCTCAGCTGCAAATCAGTGTATGAAGCGCTGGACACGGTGACGGTTAACCCCGACAAGCCTTGGAATATGATCTGGAAGAGCCATTTACCTAGCAAGCTGAAAAGCTTCCTTTGGCTCTTGAATCATGGCAGCCTTATGTGCAACGCCCTTCGGAAGGACCGCCGGATGACGAGTGATGGGAGCTGTCAGCGCTGCCACGTCATTCATGAGGATGCAACCCACATTTTTCGGGACTGTGATACGGCACGTATGCTATGGGGTAAAGTTTTGGATGAGAGGGACTGGACCAGTTTCAATTCGGCATCAAGGGAAAATTGGTATATGCAAATTTGGAAGTTAACGTGCCGTAATAAAGTTATACCAGCCGCCTCATGGAAATGGATCTTCATAGCAGGGTTGTGGGTGCTATGGAAACAAAGAAATCGGTGGGAATATCAAGGCAAAAGGGAGCCGCTTGACGTCACAATTAGTAACCTAAAAGCTCTTGCTTCGGACTTGGAGAATATTCGAGATCCGGGAGTGAAAATCAAAAATCCGCCCAGGAATGTGGAATGGAAGAGACCTCCGGTGGAGTGGCTTAAACTTAATACGGATAGGAGTGTATTTGGAGATAAGAGAATGGCGGCAGCGGGTGGGGTGGTCCGAGATGATAAGGGAAAGTGGATATTCGGCTTCGCCATAAAAGTGGCAACCCCGGACATTGTTGTGGCTGAAATTATGAGGGTTAGGGAAGGACTGCATCTGGCATGGGAGCGACGTTTCAGGAACATCAAGGTGGGAAGTGACTCCAAAATCGTGATTGACCTTATCAAGGAAGCTGACCCTCATACATAAGCCTTGGAACTGCGCTTTGCAGCACGTGCACCGGGAAGGGAATTCTTTGGCTGACAGATTGGCCAAAATGGGGCATCATATTGTTGAAGATCGCTGCATCTGGGATGATCCCGTTTGAGTTTGTTTAGGCTTGTGCCCTTGCTTTTGCACCAAAAAAAAAAAAAATTAAAAATTAAAAATTTTAAAAAATAAGAAATAATTTTTGGCAAAAAATAAACCACATGTTAACACCTAAATGTTAGATATGATAATTTGAATTTTTTTATAAAGTGCATATGACATTTTGAAATTTTTTACAAATTACAGATGATATTGTGAAACATTTAAAAGTTCATTGAACAATTTAAATTTTGTTATAAAGTACGACAATTTGAAACATTTGAAAGTTTAGATAAAAAAAAAAAAGAAAAAACAATCATAATACATGAGATAATTTTTTTCCCCCCTCTTTATCATGTAAATATTAAGGAGATAAAATCCATATCAGACGAAAAGGAAGAAAGAAATATTCTTATACAATTACAAAATTAAAACTAAATTTGTGATTAGGTCGTATCAGCCGTAACAACATAAAATTAAAGATAGTCGTGTTATAAGAAATTAAAGATATAAAATTATCGGATTAGAAACTAGTCTTTCATTTTTTTTCATTTTTATTTTTAAATTTCTGGGATAGTTTATGATAAGAGCGCATAGGAGCAATTTTTACCAAATTGACAAAATTGTAGAGGATTTTTCATAAATAATATTTAATTTAAACCGGATTCATAAAATGTTATTGAAAATGGGCGGGTTAATATTTTGTTATAGAACCCCAAATGGTTTGATGTTCTTTTATTTTTTTAACGGGGTCGCCATATGATTTTTTTTAAAAATATTTTATTAAAGGTCGCCATATCATAAGGCAACCAAATGAATTTTTAATTTTTTTTTATATTTTATTAATTATATTTTTTTTTTTATATTTTAATGAAGGTCGCCAAATCATTTGGCAACCTTTGATAAAATATTAAAAAATTGATGTCCTGACGTGACCAATTAACATACAGGCAATAAAATTGATGTCCAAGTTTTTATGGTCATTCAGAATGAAATCGGGACTACAGGTATGATCATCATGATAAACAGAGATTACCCAAATCCCCACTCTCTTTTTATATTGGGCCCTCAACTCCCACGGGTAGCCTACATTCTGGCCTCGTCTACAATGAACCTTCCAAAATTCTTGTGTACTATTTCAAACTTTAAATTCTCGCTTAGCCCATCGAATGGAGAAGTCCTTAACAGCTGCTTGAACATGTTTCTTACTTTGAAACGACATCCCCACAGCAAATCTACCAATATTACAATCATAGAACTGACTCCATCTGCCTGATGGCAAGTCCATCGAGTCGGCGTACATTTCTGATCCAACTGCATGGTAGTAGGAATGGAATTCATGGAGTTGAAAATGAGAGCTTTCACTGTTGTGCTGTGCCAACACCTCCGCAACAACTGTAAGCTTCTCGGCACGTTCTTCGGCACTTTGGTTAATGCCATCGCCGGTTTCATCCTCGCTGTCACTGGTATCATCCTCTTCGTCGTCTGTCTCCAACTCTGACAACACATCATCAATTGGTTGGAATTGATATTCCAAATCTTCCTCCTCCTTATCTAGGCCACATTAGCATGGGCCAGATTGCTTTGGTGGAGTGATGTATTGGGTTCATTGATACCAAATGCTTCAAAACCACTGCTAATCGACGGCATATCCTGGGTGAGCAGATCCACATAGTGTTGCATGTTTTGACCCCAAGTAGCATCTACTGATTGTTGTTGTTGGATGGGTTCAGCGACAACAAACCCCTTGAATGATTCGAGTTGGGATGCTATATTCGTGTAACAACTCAGGAAATTATCATCGGATATTTCAACCACATTTTCGATCGGTACCGGAAATTTTGATATATACCATGTCGAGAAAAGCTTGACGTTGTATTGCTCTCGTTGCAAACAAATTACATCACAAATATGATGAACGAGATCATAAAATAAAGTTGAACATGAAATTCTAGTGATGGTAAATGGTGGTCGATCGTAAGAAATACAGTGGTTTTGTGACGCCCCGATAATTCGGCCGTACAGGTATGTTGTTTACCAAATTGCACAAAATAACTATTTTACGTGTTTATATAGTTGATTTTATTTTAAATGTATTAAATGTTATCTCTTTTATTTTATTGTTATATATATATATATATATATATATATATATATATATATATATATATATATATATGTTAATTGTGTACGTATTTAATATTAAGTATTTTGTGGATTCATATCAAATTGATACTTATTGCATAAATTGAACTTGCTTGCAACGTGAATTAATTTCCCGAATTGACTTAATTTCGTTGTGACCATATTTGATCATTTCATGAAACTTTGAGGACCTAATTGCATGGACTTAATTGTTTACATTTCAAAAGTTTGGGGACTCACTTGCATAACTTATTAATTTGGAGGACTCAATAGCAAATTGGCCATTTCTTCTTCATACAAAGCAGCATATTACGTTCCATCCCTTCTCTTTCATTCATACAAACATTACATACATCCTTGCTCTTGCTCCCTTGCCAACCGAGCCAACCCTCTCAAGTTAGGTGTAAGGTTTCATCTTTCAAGCATCATAATTGTGAGTTTTGTGATCATTCAAGCATCATCAACATCATCTCTTCATCTTAGCACCCATTTCTTGCATTTGAGGTAAATTTTGGAACTTTGAGGAATTTTTGGGAAAAATGAATAGATAGGGCTTTGTATTGAATTGGTTAAATTGTGTAATTGTTATTGGAAATATGTTTAGGAACTTTGAGCTCAAGTTGTATGCATTTATCTTGTGAATTATGGACTTGGAGCATAAATGATGAAATGGGTTTGATATTTATAAATCTTGATGATCAATGCATGATATGAGAATATATGCTAGATTTTATTATGCTTTAAGTATGGTCACATGTTTCTTCAAGTTTTGATTGCATTTGTTGGTTGAAATTGGTGTTTTGGGTTGTTTGCTGTTGTTGTGGCGTTGCTGCCCTGTTTTTCTTTCTGCTGCGTACAATGACACGGGCGTGTCACTTTTCCTTTCTTCAGCATGACACGGGGGTGCATGTTGGTTGGGTTTTTCTGTACCGTGACACGGGGGTGTCACGGTTTGCTTTGTAATGGTGACACGGGCGTGTCACTTTCTATTTTCATGCATGTTGTCCGCTGTACTGTGACACGGGGGTGTCACGGCTTAGTGCATTTAGGTGACACGGGCGTGTCACCCTCTGTTTTTCATGCATTTGTTTTGCATGCATGGCTGTACGTATGCATGTATTATATATATATATATATATATATATATATATATGTTTTATATAATGTAACATATTTGCACATTAATATATGTTTAGTGAATAATTAACTATTATTTGAATTAATTTGATTGAAACGTGAATTGATGAATTCGAATGACTTGAATATATGATTTAATCTCTTAATAGTGCACATGAACATTTCATAACATAATCTTATCTTATACATATTCATATCATGATCATAGCATTGCCGAGCGTCTTATTTGGTCATATTGAGTCTCACTTCACCGTTCTTGCACATATTTTGATCCAGTTGGAGACGAGGCCGGTCAGTGAGGCTCGTGCTTTCTTCTTTTGACGGTTTAAGGTGGGTTTTTCTTCTATGTGGATATAAGACCCTATATATACCTTCAGTGTGAAAGCTTTTGACCAAAATTAATATATATATATAGAGAGTCGTTTTAAAGAGTAAATGTTTTCAACGTAAAGCCTTGTTTTATAAACCCTACCTAATGTTTTGGCGAGAAATGATCGAATGCACGAATGGTGCCCAGGGACTTAGTGTGAGTGGCTATCCGGGGAGGCACGGGCCGACGATGATCCCGCACACTAGTTCCACCAATGAACGGCGTAACCGGACCTCGTTAGGAGTTAGCGAGGAATGGACGCTGAGCGCCATCTGGGGAGTCATGTAACCCCTTTTGGTCAATGAATGGGTGGTCGGGCCTTGCAAACCCACCACCAACCCAGAGGAAGAAGGTGTAAATGTTAATGATTGTGCACAAAAGAATGAATGAATGAATGTTTAAATGATTTACACAAGGTGTTGGTTGGAGATAATGCACGCCCGCTCGCCGGGCCACTAATGACCTAATGTTAGTGATTCGTTATAATCCCTTTTGATGATTTCTATTCACCCACTTGGGAAAGTCTTTAAAAACCTCACTTGGGATTATAGCTTGCATGTGATTGTTTAATTACCGTCATATATTCTATTTATGCCCTGTTTTATACCCACCAGTCCCTTTTGGACTGAACCCGTTTGGTTTTCAGCTGTGTTGTGCAGGTGTTGAGGGAGCTAGGCGGGAATACGAGTCCTAGGTCTTGCATTCGTCTCTAACTCTTATATTTTGGTCTTACACTTGTATACTTTTATTTTGATCATTGTATATGTATAATGATGTGGAGCGTACATGTTTTGGGCCGTGATGACAATTGATGATGTATATGACTTATTTTTGGAGCTTGGATGCTCATGGTACATATATATATGGTATATGTTCGTTTATTGCTTCCACTTTAATGTTTTATGTTGTTTTATGGTTTTAAGGGTTAGCCCGCCTAGCTTAGAGTGTGTGTTTGTCCCCGTTCGCCGTGATTTGGCTCGGGTATGGATCGTCCATTTCATATTCGGGTCGGATCTCGGTGCGGGGGATGTGACACCTTGCGCTCGGGTGTTACAGGTTTGATTCAGTATGATTTCCACCGTAGTAGACAATTACCCCAATCGAATCCATTGTAAACAAAAAAAAAAAAAAAACCTAGAAACTAACAACAAAAAGTTGAAATGCAGATATCTGAAAGAAAGTTTCTAAAATTCTAGGAATGGCGGTGTTTTGCATTTGATTGCAGATATCTCCAAGGCTTTAAATAAAATATGATGAGCCCAAATCACGCTCAAGTCAGATTTGCACACGTGTCACAATCCCTGAGTCTTATCCTAGGGGGCCCAAAAACACTTGGGCTTGGACGCTCATATTTGCGGGCTCGTGAGACACGTCCAGCCCATACAACCAGCCGCTTTAACCCCTGAAGCCTACCTGTAATGGCCCTTACACCGAGCGTAGCTTTCTTCGCTGACCTCGTACGACGCTCGCGCTTGAAGCCTCACAATGGCTCCGACTACCCCAATGGGGACCCTCACCTCCACACCATGGAGCTTTCCCTTGGGGACCTCCCGCGGTCGGGTACCCTACTAGTCCCGAGTGACCCAACGTTTGGATTAAGTCATTTGAAGGAATCCATCCCCCGAGCGCCCCAGCGCTCATATAACTCTTCCCCGAGCCAATGAGCGTTCGGATCCCATTTGACGCCCACATCGCCGCTACTGCAGGGCGTTCAGGATCTCTGAAAGCCCATCCATTCCTTAGCAAAGGATTTCCAATGAGGGCACATTCAGTAATGTGAGCAACAAGTCATTTTGAGCTTCCCAAACGCTCGTTGACAGCTTTGTAACTGCTTCTGACACACATAGGTAGTGCGCACACATTCCCCTGACACACTATCATCACCAACCCATAGGTACCTTTCAAGAGTGTCCCTTTCAGACCATCACATAATGCCACGTGTTAGGGCAATACGGGTTCGGGACCACTTGGTTACATTTACCAGATTGCCCTCACCCTCAACCTATAAATAGGAGAACTTACACTCAAGTCGGGAGAGTCACCTTCCACACAGAGAACATACACAAAAACTGGGCATTTCCTCTGCATTTTCATCTCCTTCAGGCTCCCTGTATTTCACCATTATCACTGTATTTTCTTGGTGTTATCCTAGCTGGAAGAACCCACGTTCTCCAGGAAACCCAGTTCCTGAGGCTCACTGCCTGTGATGGTCTTCCCTCTCACAAACAAATCTTAAAGTGTTGGTGTATTAGCACACTTTTAGTTTCTGCACCATCAAAATTCCAATGCATTGTCGAACATACTTTCAACTCATTATCATTGTGAGTGCTTTAAATTGTATTGTCAAATTTGATAGATATCGTACAATAATGCACATATCGCCAAATTTGGCACAGTATAGACAATAATGCAATGATCGCCAAATTCTTTAACGAACTTTTTGTTAATTAAAAAACAATAATTAAATATCACCAAATTATTCGGCGACCTATCTAAAAAACAAAATTTATCCTACCCAAAGCAAAAACAATTTCAGTTCCCCATAATTTCCCCCAAGGTAGCCAAATTATTTGGCGACCATTATATTATATTTAAAAAAAAAATTTAAAGGTCGCCGTATTATTCGGTGACCAAAATTAAAATATTAATAAAAAAAAAAGTGGATTGGGTCGCCGAATAAAAAAAATATTAAAAAAATAAAAGAACACCAAATAATAAAATATTAACCCGTCCATTTTCAATAATATTTTACGAATCCGGTTTAAATTAAATATTATTTATAAAAATCCTCCAAAATTATAATTAAAGAGGCTATGAAATATTTTTTTTTTTTTTTTTTGGTTTTTGTTTTTTAAGAGGCTATGAATAGAGAAATATTGACAAGATATAGGTAGGTTAAAAGGGGGCCCACACCATTTGTTTCTGTTACTCGTACGTCCCAACAATTACCTAACACCGTGTTGTTTTGCATTGGGGTGGGGTTCCGTAAAAGACTTTCTTTTTCTCCTTTTCTTTTTATCTTAACTGAAAAAAATAGAATAAAAATCTGGAATTTCTGGTCTACAATTTAATATTTTTCTTTGTCTCACATCCTTGGGACCATATCAATTTCATTTTTCTACCCCTTATTAACGTCCGTCCTTATATTTTTTACTTGAGTATACTTATGTCTACGTCCCTTATAACTTATAAGGGGTGAAAAAATAGAATTGATTATATTTTACGATTCTTTCTTATTATAAATAAATATATTCCGGTATAATTTTTAATAATTTTTTTTTAATTGATTATATTTTACCACTAGTTAATTCTTCAGCACTGATTGAGGGAAAAATATCATTATTAATATCAATTTACAAACAAATCATGTGTTGATTCTTTAAAAGACTTCTTAAATTACTTGTCTGTCATTTAAGAATGATGTATGAGTTGTTGTGAGGAACTAATTAGTGGTGAAATATAATCAATTCAAAAATAATTTTACAAAAAATTAAACCGGAATGGGTTTCTTTGTAATTTTTCAAACTTGAAAAGGTAGATTGTGTAATATTTTTATTTAAGAGGATACGAGTTATAATTATCCAATCTCGCATGAGTGCAGAAATAAACAACCCTTATTTCTTTTAATATTGTCGACTTGATCCTTTCATCGAGTGTGTTTAGCTAACGTTAATTGAAGTAGTATATAAGTACGTATATTTTAAAATATGGCTTTTGGACCTTGGAGAATAACTAATTTTATTTGAGAGTAAAAATAGTTACAAAAACCTTTAAAAATATTCTGAGCAAAGTATAAATTTTTATGTTATTCTTCATAATTCGTATTGATTTTCATAATAGAGCATCTATAAAAATATTTTTCCATAACTTGTTTAAACCTCAGGGCATGACTCGCAATCTTCCCTACAAAAATAAGTTCTAGAAATTTTGGATAAAAATAGATTAATTCAAGCGGCGGGGAATTCCCGAAAACTCCCCAAATGATAAGTCCAATTCCTTTTAGTCTATGTTTTAAAACCCGGACCGGACCGGCCGGTCGGACCGGTTCGACCGGTGACCGGCCGCCTCTCCGGTCCGGGTGACCCCTGAAAACCAGTCCCTTAATGGACCAGTTCAGCCCGCTCAAAACCGGCCGAAAACCGGTCAGAAACCCGGACCGGACCGTTTTGCGGGCCGGTTGGCCCGGATTTCCTTTTTTTTTTCAAAATTTTAAGTTCAAAATATTTGATTTTGCTGGGGCTCGAACACGTGACCACCACATACCATGAAACCAATTGATCTAGCAACTCCCTTGTTAACTTTGGGGTTAATCAATATTAGTAACCTTCCGAATAATAAAGACTTAGTTTCTAATTCATATTTAAAAAATTGATTGTTAAGAAAATATTAATTACAATTACAAATATTATACACGTAGTATGAACTAAATTTAAATACTGATAAAATAATGTGAATTGTTTTTTTATAGTATATATCTATAGAAATATAAATGTATGTGGGATTTTTTCTTTATTTTTTTCCCACAATAAATAGTATGATATTTGTTAAATTAATTTTTATCTAAATTGTTTGTAGATTTTTTATTTTAAAATTAATTATTGGAGAATGTTATTTGAAAATTAATGAGTGGTTGTAAGTGATTTAAAATTATATTTTTTTTATGCTATTTAACTTATTTTATTATTTTTAACTAATATTTATAATATTATATAATATATTTTATTAAATATAATTATTATATAATTATGACGTCACACCGGTTCGACCGGTGGTCTAACCGGTCGAACCGGTAAAACCAGTAACCAGTAAGGCTTTCGGTTCGACGTCCGGTCCGGGTTTTAAAACATAGCTTTTAGTTCTTCATTTTCAAAAATGATGTATTAAAACTCAAGAATCGCGTATTTAAAACCCCAAATGATGTATTTGAAATACAAGGAAAAAATCATGTATCTAAATCCCAGAATCATGTATCTAAATCCCAGAATCGCGTATCTAAAACCCCAAATTATGTATTTAAAAATGGGGAGGTAAAAAGAAATTTTCAAACCCATGGAGAATTTTCAAAAATTGTCCCTTGAAGCGGTAGTTTTATGAATTATCTTTTTCTTTTTGGTGATAATGCTCGTTGAATTATCAACACTAATATTGTGGTGGATCTCAACAGCGACTTGAGTTGTCGTAAACGAAGAAAACGGAAAAGTCGTGTTGGGAAAAAGACTTAAAAAGCGGGATACGGGAAATCGCAACTTTATCTTTATTTAATTATAACCGTAGCAGGACAGTTGTGACAGCTGTCGTAGGGACCATAATGGACCGGTTTTTGGCGGTCATAAACCGCTCAAACCGTAAGTGCATGTGGGAAAGAGCATATTATCACGTGTTTCAGACCGGGTTGAAGGAGACACACGTGTGTGTTGCATCCTCAGTCGCAGTACAACAATTGTTAAAACCTTATCCATATCTACTCCCAAGATTTCAAATTTCTCAACACTTCTATATATATATCATTAATTGTTACATGTTAAGGAATTAGTCACAAATTTTTGGATTTAAGTAACACATTTTTTTATTATAATAGAATGGACTTGGCTATCGCTTAACCCGGAAGTTTTATTTTTTCGAAAATAATTATTTATCCAAAATCAAATCTATATATATATATAATTTAGAACTCTCAAGACTATCCACGTGTATGCTGATGTGGATAATCTTAATAAATTTTTATTATATTATGCAAATAAATAATAGTTTTAAAATATTTAATGTTTAACCAAAATTTTTTTTAATTGAATTATCTAAATTTTAAAATTCTTTAAATTAAAACTCTACGTAGAAACCTCAAAATTTGTTGTTATATAAATCTCAAAATCCGTTAGAAAGAAATCTCATAAAATTTATTATATTATGCAAATAAATAATATTTTTAAATATTTTATATTTATCTAAAATTTTAAGATCGTTTAAATTAAATTATTATAAAAATCTCAAAAATTTCTATCATAAAAATTTCAAGATCCGTTAGTAAGAAATGTTTGAATTCAAAATCAAATTCTCAATCATAAATCTAATTCAATTTAATGCAGTTAAAATAATTTAAGATTTAAATTTAAATTAGTAAGTTGATATTGGATAAAGTATTCAAATTTAAAAATCTTTTAATATCTAAAATCCTTATCCATTTGCTAATTCCTTAAAAAAGAAAAATAGTTAGAAAGTTAGATAGAACTCACATTTAAATACGTCTTCCAAAAATTTTACGTTTCATTTTTCTACTAATCCCAAATTATTCTTCATCTATTACATTTCTATTTTTCTAGGCATTCGGCACTGCATTCTAAATTATGTCTCTGCGTTTTTTCTACCCTTCTTCTCTATGTGTAAGTTCTCCATTCCATTAACTAAGTTATGTACATTTTTCTATCCATTAAAATTTTCTTTATCTGTGTGTTTGTTTGTACTTTAAGTATCTCGATTATTATATTTGCCTCTTATTATTATGTTTTTCATATTCAATATTTAATAATACTTTTTTCTGTATTTTATTTTTTGTTTACCATAAGTTTATTTCATACTTATATACATATATATCTTGGGCTGTTATGGTTTTATATATATTTTTGGGTTAATCTTACTTTGCACCCAACCTTTGGGGTGTATTACACTTTAATACCCAACATTTGAAATGTTGCACTTTGGTACCCAACCTTTGAATTTTGTTGCACTTTAGTACCCAAGTGCAGACGTGTACCCCTTTAGTTTGTACCGCGTGGCATTTGCTCATTGGTCGGGGTACTAAAGTGCAACAAAATTTAAAGGTTGGGTACCAAAGTGCAACATTTCAAAGGTTGGGTACTAAAGTGCAATACACCCCAAAGGTTGGGGTGCAAAGTAAGATTAATCCTATATTTTTTGAGTTTTGAGACCATATATATATTTTTTAAAGGATTTTAATTTTTTTATTTATATAATTTTTCATATTTATGATTCAATACTTTTTGAGATGATTATGTATGAATGTTTAATGCATGTGATTTTTGAATTTTTTATTTAATTTTTGCAAATGGATTTTCTAAACATGATATGTGTTGTTTTTAAAAATAATTTATTCTTTTAATTGAATGTATCCCGTGCCTTGGGCACGGGTTTAGAACTAGTTTATTGGTTTAATTTAGTTCATTCTTAACTAGATATTATTTAATGGTTCGATAAGTGATTTGCAACTATAATTCAAGGTGATACTAAAAGCGTTTTATACGAAAACCTTTTTCTACCTTCATAATGTTGGAAGTCAAAACCTTATTTAAGTGAATTCAAACTCTTATTCACTTGAACCAATTGTCCGTTGGTAGAAGGAATTAAATTGATCTATGAATAAACAATGCGTCTGCATTATCTTGCTATATAAACAATTGAACATAACAAATCTTACACACAGAAAACTAATATTAATTAATTCCTACCCAACTGCCTAAATGAATAAAATTTACATGTACACCCATTTTCAAAATTAGAAGTACAAACAAAAGGGTACGTTCAAGATATACATATATATTATATATATACAAACTGGACCACTGAAATCCATGGAAAATTGAATATTATTCTCTCGTAAATCGTAATAAAGCAGTTGTTACGCTGTATATAATGTGGCGGTGGCTCGTAAAGGCAATAATATGATTATTATGGGGTCACAAGTCACGTGATTGTGAAGGTTCCATCACCTTTCCTTCACATTTATTGAAGAGTTGATTTGAGCCTTTGAGGAACCGCATTTCTTGACTTTTTCACTATTATTAATATTTAATACTATCTAATCTCAACCTTTTTCTATTATTTTCAACTATTTTAGATGGGCAGTCTATTTGATCTCATATTAAATTCCCAGCTTTTACATCAACGACAAATTAAAATTCATGCTCTACGACCTCATCCAGACAATGCATAATTAATGTTGCCTACTTGCATGCAACTGGATGCATATACATATTCTTGTATTATCATATTTATTGGGTTTTTTCTATCTTATTTTACTCTGCGTTTATCTAATTTCTTCCTCTTATTTATAGACATCAAGTTCATCAACTCCTTCGATCTTCCTTTTCCTTATCTTCAAAGGTATCTCTTGGTTAATTCATTGTTAGCGAACTCGATCATCCCGTTTGAGGGAGTTGAACCCCGACTTGGGGCCGGTTCGGTTCTGGATGATTTTATCTATCCACATTGCATCAATGAATTACTCATTTCATGCTTTCTACAAAATCCCTCACAAAATTACCTTAAATATTATAGTTCTGGTCTCAAAGAGAAATATGCAAGTATATCCGATCCTTTCAAATTTCAATTAATAAACAACTTTGGTTTGTTTAATTGAGTTTTGTTTATTCAAGGAACTCTCACGTACATTTGCAAAAATGAACCCGAAACGTTATAATACCATGCAAAATATATATTATATCTTGTTTTCAAGAAAATCATATTAATTAATGGACTCAACCCGATAATAACAATATTAATTAGGATAAACACGGGCAACTCTCATTTACTATGTATAAGTACATATATTCCCATATATAGTATATATTAGAAGGATTATATATTTATCATCATATTAAGTTAAAATTTGTATCCTTCGATATTCTTTATCATAATTCCTAACTAATATTCTTTTTATTATTATCAATGAAACAAAAGTTTTATGACTGGAAGATGCTTTTGCAAGTTGCAAAATCTGATCTTCTCTGTCTCCCGTCAATAATTATTGGGGAACGAATCATGTAACTGCACGTGTTAAATAAGCCTTAATAGGAAAGAAAAAAGAGTATTAATTCCTACCAGAAAAAAAGATAAAAATAAAAAGGGATGATTTCATCATAAATTAAAAAGAAAAAAATAAAGATATATACTGACTCTTCAACCTCAGACAAAGCCTTCCACCTCACTCATGTCCGGTTCCCCAAAGTCTCCGCCACGTAACATTGCTTAGATTCCCGTTATGGCGTTATCTGTAACTCCCAACAAAAAAATCACTATTTATCTGATTAATATAATTAGGCATCCCTAATCCCTAAATAGTTTACCAATTTTGAAAATAATGATGGTCAAATTAGGCTTCTATTTGCCACAATTTCACAATAATTTTCATTAATATTCCTCTAAAATTAATTTTAATAGTAAAAAACCCAAATTAAGGGAATTATTTCATACTTGCTACACTTATCCGAAGAAGGTAGGAAAATATTATTACTACCGTGGTATGAGAGCATAAGAAAATAAGCTTAATAATAATTAATATTTCTTATAAAAAAAATATACTATCATATCCATATTATGTCACGTTCGTATTGTATCATTCTTTTCGTATTGGTGGATCACAAATAATACAATACCAAAATATTTACACTCATGTACGGAAAACAAAAAAGAAAAATATAGAAGTCATTTTTGGGGTTGATCGTAGCAGTAGCATGAAAAGCGAGGCAGAAGGGTGGGTGGGGTAGGTGGATAGAGAGACAGCTAACAATGCATTAAAGTCTGTAAAAGTACTTTTGAATTGTAAATCATTTTTCTCACCACCTTAACGATTCGATACTATACTATCTTAATCAGAAATTTTGGATTCGAGTTCCTGGGAACACAACTATCAATAGTAGGAAGAGTTTTACATCTTAAATAATCCGTCCCGATATCACCCATAGAAATGAACTATAAAACAAAAAAAAAATAAATAAAAATTCATTGTTCTATCCCGATTCCACTCATGGAAATGGACTATAAAACAAAAAAAAAAAAATTAATTGATCTCTACTCGGCTTAATTCAAATACGTACTTGAAAAAGACAACACACTAACCTCGTTTCGGAATTGGGATGTCTTAATTCTCAACAAATAAATAAGTACAAATCATGTTGCTGCTCGTACCTAACCCTACTGCACATCCCACGATTCCCGCTAATGTTATTGCCAACCATTCGTGCACCGTCTAAACAAACATATCTCATCTTACAAACCAAATTAGACTAAGAATTGTATTTGTTTAAGAACCAATTTAAATATTGTTGATTTAATCATCTCAACTTAGAGGGAGTAAGAATATGGACAGATTATGCAAAGATCCCGTTAAATTGCTCGAACTTAGAAGTATAAAACTGTTTCGCAATTAGAGTTGGAAATCGAACTTCTCACTCAACTATACTCACTGCTCGCATTTTCTATATGTCTATTTCAATTTTTCTAAATATATTTTCTATATGTCTATTTCAATTTATCTAAATTTATATTGTAACAACCCAAAGACCCGCCGTTCGATATTGTCCGCTTTGGCCAAGGGTAGACCCCAAGCGCCTCACGGTTTTACGTTTCGAGCCACTGGTATAACCCAGTGCGCCCAAAAGGGCTCTACTCAGGGGAGAGGGATCCACTACTTATAATGCAGCTTCAAACCACTCTCCAATCCGACGTGGGACAAGCACCTTAGGCTATTACAGTCCACCCCCCCCATAAGGGCCCAGCGTCCTCGCTGGCACACCGAATCCGGGTCCCTGGCTCTGATACCATTTGTCATGGCCCAAAGACCCGCCGTTCGATATTGTCCGCTTTGGCCAAGGGTAGACCCCAAGCGCCTCACGGTTTTACGTTTCGAGCCACTGGTATAACCCAGTGCGCCCAAAAGGCCTCTACTCAGGGGAGAGAGATCTACTACTTATAAAGCAGCTTCAAGCCACTCTCCAATCCGATGTGGGACAAACACCTTAGGCTATTACATATATGATTTATTATTAAGATACGATTGATATGAGTCTTGAGATCACATTTGCAAAATATATGTAGGGTTGTTTTGCTTATAAGTTTATGTAATATATTAAAATAATCACAATTAGTTTTTATATTATTGTATGTATGTGAATTAATTATATCGGTATGCTAATAAGAAGAAGAATATGCTTAATGGTGTACTTGGTCAATATTTTCTGCAGTACTGGAACTAGATACCCATAATCACTAATGCATATAGAAAATATTTAATATAATATCTACGATTTTTTCTTGTAACTGCTATATTTATTATTTCTGCACATAACATTACCAGCGGAGTTACTTAATTATTTGAAGTAATGGTAATTAGAAGTAGTGTTAGTTATTGTCATCCATTGTTAATTAAGTTAATCACACTTTGACGATCGAGAAGATGTTTTAGGTCAGTCACAATGGTTATATTATGACCGACAAATGTAGTTCTTCGATCGGTTCAAGTTGCAGTGACGGGTTCAAAATTAAGATGTACACTTTTAGGTACCCGTGACGGCCCTAAAACATTACATATATAACGAAAAAACGGTTTATTAAAACAAAATCTTTTAATTTCATCCGATTCACAACACCTCATTATTTTTATTTTTTTCAAAATTGGATGAATAAAATACATGTTGCACCGACGACACTGCGTGCTCAAATACCAGAAAGGAATAAAAGTGAAGTGTGTAAAAAGGTGGTGTAATTGAGCATCTAAAGGGCAAGTTAGCTTCTGTCTTTTTCTTCTTTCTTTTCTGTTCTTTTTATGTCTTAATCAAAGGGGATACAAATTAATTGCGACTTTAGTGTCACCTTTAATTTAAATTCCTAATTTATATCCCACCTGATATTATATATGTCAACAATATTAATTCGAGTATGCTGGGAAATTAATTTCGTTAATTGCCTTCAAACCAACCCATGGAGATCATTTACGGATACTTTGGAGTTTCTACTAACATATTATGAAAAAAGAAATTAAAATAGGCACATATATATTAGTCATATCCATGGTACTGTATGAGATCTATTAGACATGCACCTCTTGAAACAATCATTATCTCAGATACATGGAACACTTTGAAAAATATCATTTTATCGTGTCGTATTGGATATCATATCATACATTCTTCACAGAAAAAATTTAAAAAAAAAAACGTGTCATCATATTCATATTCGTGCATCATAACTATCGATATGTGGTATTTTTTCATTAAAACATGAATTTTTCATTAATAATTATAATATTTTGTACTTTCGACATTATAAATCTAAAATTTTCACTTTATCATTCTCGCGCTTTCTCGATTAAAATTCTAACTCCGTCCCGGTCACATATCACAGAAACTATCATTCATAGTTTGCTAGTAATAATACACTTTCCACAATACATACCTATTCTTAATGTTCTGCAAATTACACAAACCACCCTAGATCTATGTGTGATGGATGCATGCATGCCTTTATCTTTGCTGTTAAGTGTTAACTACCATGTATTTTTGTGTGACCATATGAAACAAACAATCCATTAGGCAAAGATAGAGAGAGGTGAATGATTAGACAGTTCTTATCCATTGACATAAAGTTGAACCAGTAAATTTGTCCTAATATGCTTACTAATAATTGAGTACCCTCTTTTGAACTAATCCAAAACAGCTGCACATAGCTGGTCCAACCCTAATTACCTTTTAAGGCACAGTGGTTTTCTCATTAAAACAAATTTAGTTCTACTTTATCCACAAAATGAGGCACAAAACAAGGCTAAGAACATTGTGGGGAGTGTATAATTATAAATCAATCTCACTTGAAATTGATCATGGTGCTCTAGAACAATATTTTATGATATGAATCAAGAAATTTTATGTTTCTTGTAATATTTCGTTCTCATTTTATATCGTGTTCGTTTTGTGCTATTGATTATTAGTGTATGTTGGGGTTATGATCCATCCTTCAATATTTGTTTTCGTTTATTGTAGTAACATTCCAACTATAAAGTTATATATATGGTCGTATATATACGTCTATAGCTGCAAAAAAATACATGTCCTTGGTGTTTTGAGTTTATTAACATTCATTTAATAAGTGCCCCATATTAAGTGATTGATCATTAATGAAGTGCATATGACGTTCTCAGAAAATTGCATCTATCTCATGAATCATTAAAATATAATAATTAGTATACTCATTAAAGACCAATCAAAATTTCTAATTAATTATACATATATGTGATGATTATCCTAAGAGTGGATGCCAGAAGTGGTGCAACTAACTGCACCGAAAACCAAACAATCCTCTACTTTTTCTTGTTTTCCTGCTCTCATCATTCGGCTCTTGGTTTTCCTATTAGTAAATAGAACCCTTTGAAACGAGATATTTTTAATGATGTACGGATAAAAATATAGTAATATCTATGAATATAAGTATAATATAATTATATAAATTTTGCTGATTGAATTATGATATTACTGCTTAGTTAGACATGAAAATAGGTGCACATTATTGATTATTAAATTACCCTAGCCCCTATAATGATTAGATGAAATAATATAGGGCTGAGAACATAGTACATCTCACGATCAATAAATATCTTTTGAATTGAAATTAAGTGGAATCCATATATATATAACAGCTTATGCATTCAAGAAACTGGAATTAATTGTCAAAGGAGGTGGAGCCACCATGTCTTATTCCTCACAATTTGGGTTGGGTTGAAGGTCATTTTCTTGTTGCAATCAAAGCTTTGTTTTGACAATTCAATTTTTCCTGGCTAATTCAACGACATAAACTAGATAAGTTAATAGTTTCTTTAATAAATCAACTTTATTTGGAGGAAAAGACCAGAAATTTTAGAAAATGGTCATATCAATTTTTTTGGGTTTGGTGTGCTTTTATCCCTAAATTTTGTAATCAATGTGATTGTTCCAAAGCTTAATGTTTGAAAAATATCAAATTTAACTCATTTTCGGTGGAATTTTATGGAATATTCCGTTCATTTCTTTAATAGAATTTGGACGTGATTTATAAGCGTAAATTTGGATAGATTTAATATCAAATGTGTTGATATTATACATCAAATCGAAACTATCGATGTAAGAAACATAATGACAGTGTCCAAATCATAATACGACAATCGACGAAGGATGAACCATTGGTCAAAGATATATGGCGCACGACGGGTGGAGATTTGCAGGTGGCGTGCGGCAAATTCCAGCTGCCAATAGAACCTAATGAGGTATGAGTTTTGCTCGTTTCGAAGAGAAAAATACTGTGGTCTGTGGCCTGGACTCTTGGATTGTCGTGATATATAAAAGAGAAATCAACAGTCAAAATTCGAATAGAATGGAATATTTTCAAAATATTCCGTAAAAATCATCTAAAAGATCAGGGTAAATATTATATTTTAAAAATATTATGAGGACAATTATATTGATACACAAATTAAAGAACGAAATGCACTAACCAAGAAAAATGAGTGAAGGTGCGAAATTAACCCAAAATTTTAGTATTAGGACGACTCACGTTATAACTTGCAATCACCATCCACCGTAATCAAACTTAAAACATTTAATTCTGTTTTTCATCATTTTCTTTTCCTAATATATTTAAATATTATTTTTGATGATTTTCTAGCTACTTTATTGGTACTATTTCCGTAACTAATCTACTTACATTGTTTCACATTTCTTTCTTTTGAAGGTATAAAAGGTTAAATCATACAATAATGTCTTGACTAATGTTATTTTATACTATTACTATTTATTTACCAGGCAGTTTGATAGAAAAATTCTACTTCGCACTCTTTCCACCACCCAAAACGTACAATTGTAATATACGAGCAATCTGTGTTTGTAACTAAAAATATATATAATTACATTCTAATTTTTAAAATAATGAAAGTAAAAAATAATTTCCAATTTAGGATTAAAGGAGAAAACGATAAAAAAAAATATTGAAAAGATAAATAACAAATACAACAAATGACAAACTAAAGAAATGAGATTATTAGATATATAGGCGAGAGACACAAACTCTAATGCATTTGACGTTAAGTTCTAATCATGGAGACTCTGAGCTCCGTAATCCGATTGTATCATTAGTTACGGAGGATTTAGTATTTTAGCTAATTGTTGTTCTTATTGTTTGTATTTCATCAAAAAAGATAGACAAGAGGAGAGTGAACAAATAAATTAATTTGGAAACTTACTATTTTAGTTATTACTACTATATAGATGGTATTTCCCTTAATATTGATATACTACAAGAAAGATGAAATATAACCGCTAATTATATAATAGTAATACACAAGAATCATGCATATACTCTTAATATAATATATTTGAACTGAATTAGTTGATACAGTTGTTAGTTATATATTATTGATGAAAAATATTTGGGGTCAATTGGAAAAAACCGTCCAACGAATCGTTTTATTGCAATGATTTGGTTGGGCAGAAAAATGTGATATCCTTTTATGAAAATGGACATTGGACGGTGACTCTTCCCCATTGGACGGTTCTCCTGGTCCCGGCCCGGCCGGTCTGATTGGCTCACGGCTTTTTTCCATTGTGGGCCCACTTCTTTTCGTACTTTGTCCTACGCTCCAATTATAAACACAAATAATTGAGTGGTCACCAAAATTCTTTAAGTTTGATTCCAAAAGAATTTGAAAGAAAACTTCAGTGTAAGAACAAGACTCGATTTGATATGGATGTGTCGATAAATATAATTTATTATGTATGATATCAATATAATACAATAAATTATATTTTTAAATATATATACAAATAAATTAGGTTTTACTGTTACTTCTCGAATTATAAAAGAAAAAATAAGTAAATTCGTACCGTATAGTAGCAGGTGTATTTTAGAAACTCGAATCCAAACGAAAAGGCAAATACCAAACTTATGGCCCGATGGCCGATAGGCAACTGTTAATATAATGAATATGATTGGCAAACTATAATTTCCTATAAATAATATATTATAGGATACTGACAGCTTCTTTTCAAGCTGTTGAATTGTCAAGCACTAACAGTATTTTAATATTAGCCATATCTTTAATCAGATGGTGCCAAAAATCATTATTCACCTAACACTTCTTTTGGTGAATAATTATTAATACAATTCCATAACAAAATAATAATAAGTGAAGAAAGAAAGAAAAGACGAACGTTGGGCTTTATGCTTTCTTAAGTTTTATTTGGGGTCGTTTGCTATCCGTAGCTACATGCTTCAAATTATTATTGCAACCAATAAGACATGAAGTTTTTTTTTTTTTTTTTAACATTGAGCCGATTAGGAATCAACACACGAGGTTTGCTTAACGACTCTAACGCACGGATACTTATAAAAATATCATTTTGGCGTGTCTGACACCCCTCTCGTGAAAAATTCAAAAAATAATTTATATTGTCTTCAATGATTGTCAACAATGATGACGTGAATATTTTAAAAATATTATTTTATCGAATCGTATTGTATCAGAAAGTCGTGTCTAACACTTCTCATGTGAAGAAAATTTTAAGAAAAAAGTTGTGTCGGTATATTTGTGTGGTGTCGTGTCTGTCGTATCCATATCCGTACATCATTGATTATTAATTAATAATGTGATTATGACATGAGATTAGGGTTATGTAATAAATTGGGCATGAATTTTTTAGACCGTTGTTGGGTCTTTTGGTATGCTTACGATTCAATAAGGAATTTACTAAGAGATTAATTCACATTGGTATGTCGCCCTCATCTAAAAATGGGACTTATCTTAGGTAATTCGAAGTATAATTCGATACATATTACAGTGTACGCAACACGCAAGTAAATATTTACGCACACTCGATGTGTGTGTGCGCTAAAAAAAATATTATTATTAAAATATATTAAAATTAAACTTTTTATGTAAATGAAAATTAAATAATTCTTAAATAGGTTTTAATATAATAGTATAGATAAAAATAAATTACAAATATAAAAAAAGAGCTAGAATCATATCAGTCAAAAAAATAATAAAAAATAAAAAACATGAGATAAAAAGATACAAATATGAAAAAGATTAACCATTTTCAAAAAAAAAAAAAAATAAATAACATCTCATGTGAGAGAAAATGGGAGTTAAGAGATAATAGTGAATTAATTAAAAGAAAAGAAAAGATTTTAAAAGTTAGGGGCAGAAAAGAAAAGGAGAAGATAATACGTGCATAAATTAAAAGAAAACAAAATTAAAAGTCAGGAAGAAAAGAAAAGAATCCAAGAGTCAAAGACATCAAAACGGTTTCTATCTACGTAACGCTAATATAATAGTATAGATATTCATTTAATTTCCCACGTGATATTATGGGCTCAAAGCCCATTAAAAGATGCGATATATAATATCTTCATATTAGGGCTAGCCAATATTTGGTGAAGGTTACTCTTACTCATAGTACGTTATATTTGGGCCCTTACCCAAATTAGGCCGAAGTTGGTTAAGCCCACACTTTTACGATAGTCCAGTCCAATCAGCTATAGTGCTACACCATTTTAAACATGGAATATCACTGTCACAACTAACATTTAGAAAGGTTGAATTATGCTTGCATTCATCCATAGTAACTTAATTAAATACTTGTTTCTTTTTGGTACATTAATACTTGGAAATAGTTTACTTGGGCTTATTTGAATCCATTGGGTTATAATTATTGACATATAGATAGTGATGTGATCTATTTAACCAGCCCATTGTTCACTTGGGCATAATAGTACGGTGCTAAAAAAAGTGGCCTGTTTACTTCACCCTTTATAGTCCATCTTTATTGATGGTAAATACCATTTTTGTCCCTTATTGGAGCACAAAAGATTAAAAACATCAGCTCATTTCTTGTTTTGCTTTTGTGGCTTTTTTGTCTTTTTCTCTTGCCCATCCGTACTGGGCTAATTTGCAACTCCAATTTGGAGTTGGTAATCACTCCATCATTGCATGGCCAATGCACTGGGCCGACGGGCCTGCAACAGGCCAGAAGCCAACCTAGTTAAACACTATTAATAGCCAGATACTGAATCTAATCTGACTTTTTCGACCGAAGTAAACTATTTCATAAGGAAACACAAATATTATTAGTAAAGATGATAATATCATAAGGAAACATTTGGTATGATTGGAGACCTAATTTGAGTTAGTGTTGTTCGAGCTTATTAAGTGTAATGCTCATACAAAGATGAGCTAATGTCTTGTTTGGCACACTTTAAGGTGCGTTAAAGTGTCGGTGGGCACATTTAATTACGTGTTTGGTATGAATGTACTTCACCATATTAATGCTTGAAATTCCTAACATGCCCCTCTTTTAATGCTAAAGATTTAACACAGTTTTACAGAATAACAACTGCCAGACCATACCAAGTACCTCAACCATTGCAAAATCAGGTAGAAAAAACCACATAATTACGTATAACATTATTAGAAGAGAAAATGTGAAGAAATGTTTGTAATTCTCATTTTTGAATTGGAATTAACCAGCAGATCTAGTACAAGCTATATACACAAACTACAACCAATAAGTAAAGGCCACGTGTCTAATTTGAATATGGTGCCTAACTAACTTGACAACTAATCTACGGAAATTGTAAGCTAAGGCGGCAAACTGAAGATTTTGGAATATTACAAATTCCTCCCCTCAAGGTGGATGGAAAATATTTTTGACAGACAACTTGTCCAAAAGCAGCTGCATCTGAGATGGTGGTAGAGCTTTAGTAAAAATGTCTGCTAACTGATGTGCAGAACGTACTGGTAACAGCTTGAGGAAACCCGTAGAAATTTTATCCCTAACGAAGTGGCAATCAACCTCTATATGTTTGGTTCGTTCGTGGAATAGTGAATTTTCTGCCAAATGTATTACAATAAGATTATCACTAAACATGAGTGTTCGAACTTGAATAGGAACTTGTAAATCTTTAAGCAACTGAGATATCCAAACTAGTTCACTTGACGCCACTGCTAAAGCTCTATACTCAGCTTCATCTGATGATATTGAGACCACATTTTGCTTCTTGGATTTCCAATATATTAAAGCTGAACCTAAGAAGATGCAAAATCCTGATGTAGATCTTCTTGTATCTGGACCAGAAGCCAGTCTGCATCTACAAATGCTATCAATTTGAAGTCATTATGTGCAGGAAAGAAGATGCCCTGTCCTGATGTACCTTTCAAGTATTTCAGCAAATGATGCACAACATCAAGGTGTACAGAAACCAGAGCAATAGAAACCACCTATGACAGTCCGGTTTTTATGATGGTGTGCTAAGATATTAAAAAACATAGCCACCTTGCACGGAATGGTCACTAATCTTTCATGTGTAAGACCACCAAAGTGTTCGAGCAAATAACACAAACGGCAAAAGGCGTTCCTATAAACATGTTATCCCAAAAATTCAAGTTGACAGGACAAGTTCGAATTCACTTTGTCCACAAAATTCAATTTCAAATAACAAGTTCAAATCCTTTCAAAGAGACACAAAAGAAGCATCTTATAAACCACACAACAATTACACACAAAATGGGCAATCTTTATGTTGCGCAGGTCTCATGTTTAAGACAACATCTGAAAAAATGCGTGAACCTTGTAAACATTTACAACAACAAAGTAAGAACTAACAAAGAAAACCAACACCTATCACCAAACAACAAAAGCTACACAGACGTTCAGATATAACCTGGGCTAATTCTTCGTCGCCGCTTCAGTTGAGTGCCCAACACGTAGACTTCAATTTACATCGCAATTAGTTAGTACTCCGAAATGGAGAATGTAAGATTAAAGGAAGCATACCCAGGTCTTCTTCTCTACTTCAGCGTTTTTGGTGAAACGATTTGCCCTAGATTCACAAACCCCTACCTCTGAACAATGTAATGGTGAATCCTATATTAGAAGATTCAAGAAAGGGCATTCTCTGGCATACAAAATATGTACAGTAGAGGAGCAAAATTCAAGAAAAGCTAACACCACTTTTTTTTTTTTTTTTTTTTTAAGCAAGAACAAATATTATTGCTTAAAAAGAGGCAAGCGTAATCAGGGATATCAAAGTCCCCTTCTTGAGAAACAGAGGCATTCCTTGCTAGATTATGTGCTACCCTATTTCCTGTTCTACGAACACAACTAAAAGAGACGATAGGGATAAGGGATAGAATTTCCTTAATATCAGCAATAATAGCACCGCCTGTAGAGTAATCTGGGTCGTTGTCTTTGAGCTTTGTGATGACGTTCTGTGCATCACCCTCGAATTCCACATGAGACCAACCCCTTCTAGCAGCCAGCTTAGCGGCCTCTAGAGCGGCAAAGATCTCGACCATCTCTGAGTTAAATTTTCCGGATCTCCGCCTCGAAACCCAACCCATGACATCTCCCTTTTCGTTTCTAGCTACGACCCCCACCCCAAATTGTTTGTCCAAGTCAAATAAAGCTCCATCAAAATTCAATTTCACGTAAGGCACCATCGGGGGTTGCCACCTTGCTGACAAACTCGTTGACACCCCAACACAAAACTAAGCCTCCTTGTTCATATCTATGTGGGCTAACAGCCCAACCAAACGCTTTCTAATAGTATTAAGGGTCCAGCTCGAGACGTCCAACCAATTTTGAAGCCCAAAAGGAATTTCAGTTCGTTGGAGCGTGAAAAACTAGTGAAAAAAAAAAAAAAAAAAAACACAATTGGTCTTCCTTTATTCAAATTCAAATGCACTCAATCCCTAGATTTGGGAATATGAACCCTGATTTTTGGTAATTATCTTACGGTAATAACAAGGTTGACGGCAATCCTACTCATATTATATCAAAATATATAGGGAGTGTTGGGATAAAAAGAGATTAAAAATACTTTTCAAAGAAACTTGTAAAAGAACCTAAATTTTGAGGAGAAAAAGAAGAAGAAAACCCCCTCAAGATGCTAAAATTCCCTTATTTAATCTTAACAAAACACTCTCTTTTTTTTCCCTCCTTTTTTTTTAAGCAATAATAATAATGATAATGATAATGATTAATTAACAGCATTAGTTATGTGCTCCGAAAATGCCTTCATGCAAGAAAACAATATCATGAAACATTGTGGTTTTGATTGCTTTGATTAATCTAATATGAAAATGACTTACCAAGATGGGAAAAGCATAAAGTGTAATATGACAAATTAAATAAATATGAAATGCCAATATGTACGTCCATTATCAATGTGCACTGCACATAAACTCGTCCCTACTTGTTTCTCAATAATTTTAAAAATTATTAGGAGGGAATTTTGGCATTCAATATTTTTGTTTTTAACTAAACTTGATTTTCTTGATTATTATTTGCAATGTTTTTAAAAGAGGAACGAATTATTTTAAAATTTTGATACACCAATATGAAAATAAAAATTAGTACTTTAAAGAAGTTACTATCAGATTGATTAAACAAGTATCAATTGAACATGACACTATTGGTAACCTCATTGGTTGTTCCGATTGGAAAATTATCGGACAATAAATGGGCTTTCCTGAAAATAAAGATAAAGGTAGTATTTTTAAAGATACTTTTGAAGAAAATGGAAAATTATTGTGGAGATTTTTATTTGATGGTACTGACCTAGATAAAAGACTATTTCGAGGATTTGCATTCACCACAAAGGCCGCGTTCGCCTAATTTTTTTAGAAATTTTTGCTGCAGTGAAATAATTGATTTGAAAAATGAATTTTTTATTTTTATTTTTTATGAATATCATAGTTTTTTAAGGGATCGAGTAGTACTCCTTATTTATTTTAAGGAAAAAAAAACTAAATTGTATTTTTTCAAGAAAGAAGGCTAACTTATAGGTGCAATTTTTGTCAGCCATGACTTCAAAAGCCAAATGTAAAATGTGATCGAGAGCATCTTGGGTATCTTTCAGTCCTAAATCACTTTTTCTCCCTTCACAAAACTAAAGGAGATAAGAAAAATGCCCTGTTCTTAAAATTGCAAATCAATTATAGAAGTTTGTTATATAATCGGGATCCAAAATATATAAAATTTAAAAGAAATACTGAATTTAAATTTCGCAATAATATATATATATGTCTCTATCTTATTTTCCTTTTAATGTGTAGAAAGTATATAAATAAATAAATTAATTACAGCAAATGCCCGACATTACAATAAATTAAATAATAACTTCAGAAAAACATTTCCCTTTTTCCTTTTGATCCTTAAAGTGGGTATACTGCGCCATTGTTGTCTAGCTTTGTAGCATCAATCTGAAAATGAGACTTTAATATATTAAAGAATCAAATTAAAGCCCAAGAATTGGATTCCGTATGCCCATGATCAGCATTCTTTTGTGATTTATTAGTGCTTTTTTACTTTTATAAAAAGAAATGATTCTTTTCTTTACGTCAATTCAGTTATTTCCCATACAGCTTTTGAATTAAACAGAAATAAAAAAAAAGTAAAAAAGAAAAACTCAGAAATTTGTCGTGAGAAATTTATTGATTAAGTTTGAACTTTGATCGGATAATAATTCTTAAGTGTCATAAGTAATAATTCTGAATAACTTTTTTCAAGTATGATGGAGTTGAAATCAAGACAAATTTTAAATTCTTTTGAATTTTAAATGTGTCTGAATCTCAAATATTTTGTGAGTAAATATTGTACTTCAATTGTTGGCCCCTCAATACTCAATGACAATAACACACTTCTTTTAAAAGTGAATTTTAGGGAAATATAATATATATAATGTTAGAATACTAGAACTTTGGTATGTTTGACTTACCAAGTTTAACTTCCAATCTGCTGTAATTAGCCCAGATTAGGCCTTATATATCTTTGTGTCTCGTGTGATTGTTGTAACACAGAAAATGCAATACAATGAATGGAATATCAAACCTAACATGGTGAACTTGGGGACTCAGTTTTAAACATCATTGTCCCATACCAATCCCGAACCCTAATCATCCTCGATCCAACAACAACCTGCAAACCAACCAAACATGCATGTCAACCCCAACAGAAACCAATCCAGATTTGTCAATGCAATTAGCAAATCTGCTGCGTAACAACAACCAAAACCAACTTTCTCTGCCCAGTTCGGGTAATCTATCCATTGGAATCAAACTTAACAGTGACAATTATCCGATATGGGCGCGTCTAATGAAGATGGCGATCGGAGGCTGGGGCGGCCGATCACACGTAACCGGGATCCCACTAGCCCTGGAAGAAACAGACCCCAAATTCGATCAGTGGGAACAAGATGATCAGAACATGTTTACCTGGATAATCCAAGACATAGAATCAAACCTTCTCAACAACGTCCTGCAATACCCAACGGCAAAGGCGTTGTGGGAGGGTCTCGCCACCACTTATGGCAGCGGAGGTGATCCACTTCAACTTTTCGATCTACATCGAAGGGCTAACACCCAACGACAGGGACATGAGAGCTTAGAGGATTTCTGGGCCAAACTCCAGGCGATTTGGATGGCCATCGATAGAAAACAACCCAACCCAATGAAATGCCCCGAAGATATCACAATCTTCAACAAAATCACCCAAGAACAATGTCTGTATCAATTTCTTACAAGAATAGATGAAAAATTCGAAGGGATATACTGAAATAAGATCCCAAACCGACGATGGAGGCGGCGTATGCCACCGTAAAGAGGGAAGCCGCCCACCTCCAAATCCTGAAGGCGGTGGCCGGTGGCGAGGAAACCCCCACAACACAGAATACCGGAGCTGGACTTGTGGCAAAAAGAGAGAAGAATGGAGAGGATCTGTGCGCTCAGAGGGCGCCGCCCGGTCCAATGATGGCGGTCGCCGTTCATCATCGTGCGAAGACAAGGAGAAACTGATATGTGGTCATTGTGGCAAACCAAAACACACCACAAAGCAATGTTTCGAGATCATCGGATATCCGAACTGGTGGGTGGGGCTCCGCAAATCTGGCGATGCGGGACAGACGACGTCGACGGGCAAACCTTGCCATCAGTGACGAATGAATTAAATTGTGTGGTTATCATATATCCTCATTTTTGCTTGTTGCAGGACATTCATACGAAGGAGATCATTGGACGTAGTACTGAGTGCGGTGGGTTATATTATGTTGATGAAGTTAAGAATAAGTCCAAAGCTCTTCTTTCACAAGGAACGGGAAACACACAACTTTGGCTCTGGCATCGGTGACTTGGACACCCCTTACCTAGATATCTGAAAGTGTTATTTCCTTCTCTTTTTCAGAACAGTCAATATTTGGATTTATCGTGTCAAACGTGTCTTGCTACCAAAAGTCATAGAACTTTGTTTAAACCCAATAATACTCGAGTTGAGTCTGTTTTCTCTTTAGTACATTCAGATGTTTGGGGACCAGCCCCTGTGACTAATCAGAATCAGTTTCGATATTTTGTGTTGTTCATTGACGATTATTCTCGTATGACATGAGTATATTTTCTTCGTCATAAATCTGACGTATGTGATGTATTTCTGAATTTCTTTATTATGGTGTAAGCACAGTTTGGTCGCAAAATCAGAATACTCTGGTCAGATAATGGATGAGAATACATTAATGTTAGTATGTGATTAGTGCTTAATTTATCTTAATCTTCTCCCTACATTTGACTGGATATGTGCTTAATTAAACTTAATTATAGCTTTGTAGGTTTATTGGAGCTAAAATGGATCATCAATGCAAATTTGGACTAAAAGAATCGCCAAGAGCAGAAAATCAACTGATCCATGACCTTAATCCATGATCATCCCTTAAGCTAAGGATGACGTAGCAGACACCAAGTCAAATGTTGCGGTTGACTTTCACTTTTTGTCAACTTCAGCTACTTGCAGCAGCTTTGCACAGTATTTTGCGTCTCAAGAAGTGTAATCATCATACTTAGGAATTCTAAAGAATATTTGGCTTGAAATGTGTGCCAAAGTTGAGATTACCAAGCTTTTAAGCAAGGGTTATGGAGTGAAGAAGCATTATTCAGCCTTCCTCCTGAAGAAGCAGTCACGTAGCAGCTGAAACAGCTCCAGAAACAGCAGAAAACAGGGGACTTCTCCCCTGTTATGATCAGCTAGCATTTCCTTTCCCTTTTGTTCTCTTTCTAGCTAGAATTTATGCATAGATTGTGAAGTTATTGATCAATCTTTTAAAGACAATCTTTGTTAGCTTAATTTCAATTCTTAAACAATTTATTATCTGATCTTTTTGTAAGAATGTACAGCAGCTAAGTCCCTTTTATCCTAGTGAAGTTGTTTCTTTGATTCATGCTTTGGATTTGTGAGATCTAAATGAGTTTATGCAGCTTTAATTTCTCGGTATATGCATGTATCTTGAACATATGGTTTGAACATGTCTTTGAGATGATTTTCTGATCAATCATTATCTTGATACTTGTTCTACTTGACTGTACAAATACTTGATCCGTAATTGTCATGTAAATGTGCCTAAGAGTTACACATCATTGAAGGCTTACCACCATGTTTGCTTGATAGTGATGAGATGCATGTATAATGACTTAAACATTCCAAGCTTCTTGAGTTTGTTGGTTAGGATTGGTGTCCTTTTCATGATTAATGCTGTCACAAAGTTAAATCTTAGGATCGTATCTTTAAGACTGCTTTTGTGATAAGAAGATGGTTAATGAGCTTCTCATAATCATTGTAAAAATAAGAAAGGACTAGGGTGTGCAGAGCTTGTTGTCCACCGTAGCCAATCTACCAAGAAATTGAGGTTGAATATTGCATCAATGATCGAACCAATGGCATGAATTATAAGAACAACTTGGCTAGGATAATCTATCTTTTATTCAGTTCATTTCAGACTTTTAATATCAGATTTTACTTGCTTGTTACCTTTGGTTTAGTGTTTAGATTTGTAGTTTGCTAAATTACTAAAACCCCCCTGTCCCGAACCATTTTTGTGGATAATTTATTTGGTTGTGTGTGAAATATAACGCCTGCTAGTTCATTGGGTTCGACCCTTTGCTACTGTACTCAATTTATTGCATATTGGAAAGTGAAGGTTTTATTTGGTGGATTCGGCAACCATCAAATTTTTGGCGCCGTTGCCGGGGTCTAGATTTAATTGTTGTTATTTTCTTGTATGACCAGGTCTGAATATTCCAAGAAATTGGTTCTCTACGATCCTGAGATTGAAAGAACATTAAGACAGATCAAGAAAGAAGCTAGAATACGCAGACAACAAGCTGAAAGTAGCAGATTTCTTGAAAAAGATCAGTTCCCCTGTTTGGTTAATTTATTCACTGACGCAAATACTAGAAGCGTTAGTTGTGGTCATCCCTTAAGCATGGCCGCAGACAATCAGACATTGAGGCAGCTGGCAGCACCACCTGTAGCTCAGGAACCTCTGTGTATCACATTGTCTACTTTGACAATTGACTTTGAGCTAAAGTCAAGACTGATTCACCTACTTCCTACATTCAGAGGCAAAGAGAATGAAGATCCAAATCAACACCTTAAGGAATTTCATGTGGTTTGCTCTAGCATGAGGCCAAATGGAGTTACGGAGGAGAAGATTAAATTGAGAGCATTCCCTTTCTCATTAGCTGATGATGCAAAAGAATGGTTGTATTATTTACCTCCAGGGTCAATCACAACTTGGACAACCATGGCTTCAGCTTTCTTGGAGAAATTCTTCCCCACATCCTGAGTTGTCTCTACGAGGAGGGAGATAGTTTCAATTAGACAAAAGGAATCTGAATCTCTCCATGATTATTGGGAGAGATTTAAGAAACTCTTGGCATGTTGTCCACAACATGGACACTCCGAGCAAGCTTTGATCCAATATTTTTATGAAAGATTAATTCCAATGGAAAGGCGAATGATGGATGCAGCAAGCGGTGGTGCGATTGTGAACAAAACTCCAAATGAAGCTAGGCAGCTAATTTCTACCATGGCTGCTAATTCTCAACAGTTTGGCACTCATCATGCATGATGCCCCAAGAAAGGTAAATGAGGTAAGCTCCACTTCAATTGAAAGTCAATTAAATAAATCAACAACGTTGGTGCAGAATTTAGCTGTAGCAAACTCGACACCATCTTTGGTTTGTGGAATCTGTACGAGTCCCGATCACCACACGGATTTATGCCCAACACTTCAAGGAGATGGCACCGAAAACGTAAGTGCAATAGGAGGAGGTTTTCAACAAAGAAAATATGATCCATATTCAAATACATACAATCCAAGTTGGAAAGATCATCCTAATTTCAGCTATGCACGGAGGCCTCAATTGTTTCAAGGACAATAAAATTTTCAGCCAAGGCCACCCATACAAAGACCACCTCAGAACTTCCAGCCACATCAGAATTTTCAGCCACAACAAGCAAATTTTCAGCAACCTTCAAGCTCTAATTCAGGTACTTCTTTAGAAGATATGTTTAGGGCTTTTATGACTAAAAACCAACATTTTCAGCAGGAAACAAGATCAAATATGCAGTAGTTCCAATCCACTGTTCAAAAGCTGGAAAATCAGTTGGGACAACTAGCATCTTCAGTTAGCAAGCTTGAAAACAAAGGAAAGTTGCCATCCCAAACAATTGATTCCAGAAAAAATGCTAGTGCTATTACCCTGAGGAGTGGAAAGGTGCTGGAACTACCTGTGAAGAAGCAAAAAGTAGGGCAAGGCAGTGGAATAACAGAGCAAATTTTGATGCAGATACAAAGTCAGGAGGTAAGGGCGTAAGCTATGATCATGGCTTAGAAACAGAGCAGGAGGCAGAACCTTTTGTGGAGCCCAAACCTTTAATCATTCCACCACCTTTTCCTCAAAGGTTTGCACAGTCTAAGAAAGCCAAGGAAGAGAAAAAAATTCTGGACACATTCCGGAAGGTTAAATTGAATATTCCCCTCCTTGATGCCATAAAACAAATTCCCAGGTATGCTAAATTTCTTAAAGATCTTTGTACAAATAAAAGAAAACTATTGAGGAATGAAAAAGTGAGCATGGGAGAAAATGTATCAGCTGTACTTCAAAGAAAACTCCCACCTAAATGTAAGGATCAAGGTATGTTTGCAATTCCATGCAAGATAGGTAATATAGGTATAAATCATGTTATGTGTGATTTAAGTGCTTCCATAAATGTTATGCCTTTGTCTATCTATTCTTCACTAAACATTGGTCCTTTGAAGGGAACAAGAGTTATTATACAGCTAGCGGATAGGTTCATTGTACATCCGGAAGGAGTGTTGGAGGATGTACTTGTACAAGTCAATAACTTGATATTTCCTGCAGATTTCTTTGTGCTTGACATGGAAGATGATAAGATTTCAAAGTCTTCGGAATTGCTGCTTGGGAGACCATTTTTTAGCACAGCAAGAGCGAAGATTGATGTTCATGATGGGACATTAACAATGGAGTTTGATGGGGATCTCATTAAATTTAATGTTTATGATGCCATGAAATATCCATCTGAAAATATTTCAAATGTCTCTTCCATTGATGTTATTGATAATCTGACAGAAACTACCTTGAAATTGGATTATTATGATGAACTTTACTTTGCGTTGGGTTACAGCCTTTATGTTGATAAACTTAAGGAATTGGAAGCTAAGTATGAAATAAGAGAGGAAGTTTGTGATGTTGTTTATGCATTAGAAGCTCTTAAACTTGTTAAGCACAACATTTCTTGTAACAAATTGACTGTTTCTCATACTAAATTACTTCCCTCTATTGTGCAGGCCCCTAATTTGGAGCTTAAACCGCTGCCATCACACCTTAAATATGCATATTTAGGTGATGAAGAAACTCTTCCAGTGATTATTTCAAATAAACTCTCAAGTTTGGAGGAAGAGAAATTGATACGAGTTCTTAAAGAATTCAAGGCATCCTTGGGGTGGACCATTGCAGACATAAAAGGCTTGAGTCCATCTACATGTATGCACAAAATTATCTTGGAAGAAGACTGCAAACCAAGTAGGGAAGCTCAAAGAAGATTAAATCTTCCAATGATGGAAGTTGTGAAGAAAGAAATTCTTAAGCTCTTGGATGCCGACATCATATACCCCATTTCAAATAGTCGATGGGTAAGTCCTGTGCAGGTTGTCCCTAAGAAAACAGGGATAACGGTGATTGAAAATACAGCTGGAGAAATGGTACCAACGAGAGTGCAGAACGGTTTGCGTGTGTGCATGGATTATAGAAGGTTAAATGCAGCCACCAAGAAGGACCATTTTCCCTTGCCATTCATTGATCAAATGCTTGAAAGGCTTGCGGGAAAGACACATTATTGTTGTCTTAATGGATATTCTGGATTTTATCAAATTCTCGTTGCACCGGAAGATCAAGAGAAGACGACATTCACCTGTCCATTTGGAACATTTGCATTTCGGCGTATGCCATTTGAGCTTTTCAACGCCCCTGCCACATTTCAAAGGAGTATGGTGAGCATATTTTCAGATTATGTTGAGGATATAATTGAAGTTTTTATGGATGATTTTACCATTTATGGAAATTCATTTGATGCATGCTTGAATAATTTGGCTAAAATCTTGGAAAAATGTCTTGAAAATAACCTTGTTTTGAACTATGAAAAATGCCATTTTATGGTTGATCAAGGGCTGATTTTAGGACATATAGTTTCAATTAGAGGCATTGAGGTTGATAAATCAAAGATTGATGTTATAGAGTCTTTGCCTTACCCCACAAGTGTGCGGGAGATCCGTTCTTTGCTTGGACATGCAGGCTTCTACAGGAGGTTCATAAAGGATTTTTCAAAGATAGCACAACCTCTATGCAAGTTACTGCAAAAGGATGTGGAATTCAAGTTCGATGAAACTTGCAAGAAAGCATTTGATTTGCTTAAGTTGAAGCTAACTTCTGCCCCAATAATCCAAGCATCTGATTAGAATCATCCATTCGAATTGATGTGCGATGCAAGCGACTATGCTATTGGAGCTGTTCTAGGACAAAAGATAAATAAATCACCTCATGTGATTTATTATGCTTCAAGGATGCTGGATACAACTCAAATCAACTACACCACAACTGAAAATGAGCTTTTAGCCATTGTTTTTGCTTTAGATAAATTTTGTGCATATTTGTTGGGTACTAAAGTGATTGTTTATTTTGATCATGCAGCTCTTAGGTACCTCTTGAAGAAAAAGGAGGCAAAGCCAAGGCTGATACATTGGATCTAGTTGATGCAAGAATTTGATATTGAAATCAGAGACAAAAAAGGATCAGAGAACTTAGTTTCTGACCATCTGAGTCGAATCTTGGCAGATGCAGACTCCACTCCTGTAAAGGATGAGTTTCCAGATCAGCAACTGTTCTCCGTAGCTGATGGTAAGCTAAGGTCATGCCTAACGCATGCCCCCTGGTATGCAGACATGGTAAATTACATGGTATCCAAAACTTTTCCTGATAAACTGTTTAGATCTAAGCGCGAAAAGATAAAAAGTGATGCTAAATACTATGTATGGGATGATCCTTACCTTTGGAAGTTTTGTGCAGATCAAGTGATTAGGAGCATAAGTGAAGAAGAAATTCACTCTGTTTTAAAATTCTGTCATTCCCATGCATGTGGAGGCCACTTTGGGCCAAAAAGAACTGCAAGAAAGGTGTTAGAATGTGGACTATAATGGCCTACATTATTTCGTGATGCATTCATGTTTTGCAAAACTTGTGAAAGATGTCAGAAAACTGGGAATTTGAGTGCTAGAAATCAAATGACATTGTCCCCCATTTTAATTTGTGAAATATTTGATGTTTGGGGCATAGACTTTATGGGTCCGTTTCCTAGTTCTTTTGGCAACAATTACATCTTACTTGCAGTTGATTATGTATCCAAATGGGTAGAAGCAAAAGCCACACGGACTAACGACTCTAAAACTGTTGTAGGTTTCATGAAGTTTAATATCTTTAACAGGTTTGGAACTCCAAAAGCAATCATTAGTGACCGTGGCACACATTTTTGCAACAAAGTGGTTGCAGCTTTGCTTAAGAAATACCACGTTTCACACAAGACATCGACAGCCTATCATCCACAAATAAGTGGACAAGCTGAAATCTCCAACCGTGAAGTAAAATCCATATTGGAGAAAACTGTTAACCCAAATAGGAAAGACTGGAGTTTAAAGCTTGATGATGCTTTGTGGGCCTACAGAACAACCTATAAAACTCCAATTGACATGTCACCATATAGGCTAGTCTTTGGAAAGCCTTGTCACTTACCTGTGGAACTGGAACACAAAGCACTATAGGCCATAAAAAAATGCAACATGAAGATAGATGAAACTGGAGTACACAGGAAATTGCAACTCCAGGAATTGGAAGAACTGAGGAATGAAGCATATGAAAGTTCAAGAATCTACAAAGAAAAGACTAAGAACTTTCATGATCAGAGGATTTCCAAGAAAACTTTGCAAATTGGGCAGAAAGTTTTATTATTTCATTCACGTTTAAAGTTATTTCCTGGTAAGTTAAGGTTTAGATGGATAGGACCTTTTGTTGTAACTGATGTTTTCCTCATAGTGCAGTGGTAATCAAAAGTTTGGAGACTGGAAAAGCTTTTAAGGTGAATGGTCATCGTCTCAAACCATTTTATGAAGGATTCCGAGCTCATACAGTGGAGCAAGTCAGCTTGGACAGTCCCACTCCAATGTATTAACAATGAAATGAATCCGTCTAGCCTAGGACGTTAAACAAGGGCGCTTATTGGGAAGCAACCCAATTCTTTTTGATTTATTGTTGTTCAATTCCAGTTTCTCTTTGTTTTAGTTGGGCTGTGATTTTTAACTAAGGACCTCTTTTTGTTTTGTTTGCAGGTTTGAGGCAGAAACTGCTACCAGGACCCGAACCCTTAGAGATGGTCATCCCTATAACTCATGACACAGGCTGATAAATTGCTTTTAATATGAAAACGCATCTCTGCCTTGAAAAACAAAAAAAACCGTTTGATTAAAAGTGTGTTTTTCAAAATCTGATTTTTAATCCCCAACATCACTTTATACATGCATTTTCAATTAATCATCAGACTCCAAAAAAATTTCCAACTCTCAAAAACCCCTCCGTCTCCCTCATCAGAATACAAACAGTCACCACCCCCACTCCACCGTCGGCCACCGTAGACCACCACTCTCAGCCTACAACCATGGTGAAAACAAGGTCTGAGAGGCCTTTCTTACCTCCAAAACCAAAACTACGTCGCCAGTGTATGCAGAAGGCTAGGACCATCCGCTACATGAGCCATGGACCTGAAATCCCAGCAAACACAAATGAATAAATGCATGCAGCACCACCGGAATCCAACACTCTGCCGACATAAAACCCACCTCAGGTAATTGAACCAAACCCACCATCTCCCACATACCACACCGCTTCTGAAAACACATCCCTTTTATCTTCTCCACACACCGACACTACCGAAAACTAAGGTCAGGGAAAACAAATTCAAAACCCAAACACTGAAATCCAAAACCCTAACCCTCAAACCACAATCACCAAAGCACAACCTCCACCGCCTACA
The DNA here is from genome assembly GCA_037501455.1 of Lantana camara. Classification (NCBI taxonomy): domain Eukaryota; kingdom Viridiplantae; phylum Streptophyta; class Magnoliopsida; order Lamiales; family Verbenaceae; genus Lantana; species Lantana camara. Next base: position 5,652,933 of record CM074855.1, on the reverse strand, counting down.
AAGCCTGCTGCAACCATTTCAAACCCTCAAAGGGGGATTCGTCCCAAAAAGAACCAAGGGCAGAGACCCAGAAAAAGAAAGCTGATTCTCCAAGATAAAGATGGAGATGAAACTGAGAAGGAGCCAGATGTTAGGGTTGAACAGGGGCCAATTGATGAAGAATCCAATTTGTAGAAAAAGGCTCCGGTGAAGAAAAGGGGTACGAGACTGATAAAAGCAAGAAAGAAGAGGAAGAGTTTAGGGAATAAATCGACTAGTGAAGCAATTGATACAACTGAGACAGTAGCCCCAGAGGATATACAGTTGGAGACAGAACAAGAGAGGGATAACAAAGAGAATGAAGATACTCCAGCAGATGAGCAACAACGTGAGCAAGCAAAAGGAAAAGCCCCTACTCCAGTACAGAAAAGGAGAAATAGGATCCCCAAAAGCAGAACACCTCCACCTACACACTTTGAAAACTTGGGAGGTCATTTAAAGTTCAGCAAAACTGAGAAAACGAGGTACAATTGTGTTAAGAATTATCTTATTTCTCCTGCGAAATGTTTGCATACTCCCACTCTAGAAAAGTTTGAACTTCTTGAGTCTGTGCATAAACTGATGAATAACATAGGCTGGAGTAAATTTCTCAGCATTAACTGTGACATGTTCTATGAACTTGCATTAGAATTCTATTCTACTTTCAAGTTTGACAAAAAGAAAGCACATGATTGGGACGCAGAAGGAATTATTAAGTTCAGACTCCTAGGCAAACTTTTTACTTATTCCATTAATGAATTGTGTCTTGCCTTGAACTTTACTGATTTTAGAGCCGAGAATGAAGAAGAGGAGGATGAATTTGCTTGTTTTGGTGATTTTCCTAAAGAATTTGATGTTGATACATTTTTTTCTGAATTAACTGTGGGTAAACAGACTAAATTTAAAGAATCAACAGCTAAAAGCATTCACTTGAAAGACCCTGCAATTGTTTACATGCATAGATTAATTGTCAATTTCTTCTCACAGAGGTGTGAAGGGTCCAACACCATTACCAAAACTGAGCTTTATTTCTTGTGGGCCATGTGGCATAATCATAAAGTTAATTTGGGTTTTTGGGTTGCTGCACACATTCACCACTGCATTCGATGGAAAACACCTCTCAAACTTGCACATATTATCACACACCTTGCACTACATAAGGGAGTACTTGATTTGAATAGCCATAATTTGAATGTGTATTCCACCCTTTCTTCCCTTGATGAGCAGACACTACTTAACATGAAAATACTCCAAAAGAAAAACGAAGTATTGTTGTTTCCTGGTGCAGGTGCAAACTTTGTACAAACTGAAGAACAGGCCGAAGCCCAACCTGAGGCTATAGCTAGCACCTCCAACTCTGCTCAACTGGATCGAATTGAAACTCTCCTGCTTGAACTCAAAACCAGGCTGGAAAAACATGAAAAGTCAGTGGAAAAGCTCCCAACCATGGAGAAATCAATGGACATCATGGCAATCCACATAGCAGGAGTAGAAGGAGACTTTGAAACCATCAAGAAAGGCCTCAAAATTGCCCCTCACTGAGCTTTGTTCAGGGAAGTCCTCACGTTCTTATCTTTTCTTTTAATTATACATTGAGGACAATGTGGAATAAGTGTGAGGGTGGGGGGTGGGGAAGAGTTTGTGAATAGTTTTTGTTGGATCATTGGATGCTAATAACTTGTTAGTTGGTTAGATTGGTCCTATTTGATAACTACCTATTTTGCCTAATCTGCCTAGTTTTAATTTTTAGTTGTTAGTTGTCAGTTCTTAGCTCTTTTTACTCAGGTCCTTAGGTCTTTTTGTGTTGATTTTGTGCTATTTTTTTTGGTTAGAATCTGATCATGTACAACATGTTTTGATTTGAGAGCTTTTGAACATGAAAAATAGGTTGAAGTAGCATGAATTTCCATGTCTGATTCTTGAAATTGATCAAATTTATAAGTTATTTGGCTTTGACAGAGAATGTTTTTGAATTTGGACTAATGGGTGAAAACTGAAAATGCATGCTAAATTGGACCTTCATGTGTGAAAAAGTGTGCAATTTTTGGACTGTCTAAAGCTGAAGTTTAATGATGTTGAATTTTAATGTTAATGTTGATTGAGGGATATGAATAAGGCTGTAATGCCATTAGTTTCTGAATAAGGCTTTTTAAGCCATCGCTCTCTGAATAAGGCTGTTACAGCCATTTGCTTGATGCAATCCGCTCGTTTCACTCCGCTGGTCACCTAAAGACTGAATACAAATCATAAATTGAAAAATGGGTGACTATGAGTGATGCACTGAGTGCAGTTTAGGGATAGTCATACATTACCAAAGCGGTATTATGACACCCGAAATAGACAACTTTTTGAATTTTGGTATAAGCGTAATTATGGAACCCTCACTGAATCTTTTGTTTTGTTGAAATTTAGACAGTCCAAAACAAGTACCCTTTAATCACATGTTGTAATTGCTACATGGTAAATGCGCATGCTTTAATGAACTCTAAATTCCTTAAGATTTGTTCTTTTCCATCTTGATGGTTGTGGAGACTTGTTAACAAACTCATTTTAGTGTTCATATTTTCTCATTGACAAACTGTGGGGCTGTAATGGTTAGAGGATAACCTTCTTCTTTTTGAAGTCTAGTTACAACTGCTTGAGGGCAAGCAAAGTCTAAGAGTGGGGGGATTTGTTAGTATGTGATTAGTGCTTAATTTATCTTAATCTTCTCCTTACATTTGACTGAATATGTGCTTAATTATCGCTTTGTAGGTTTATTGGAGCTAAAATGGATCATCAATGCAAATCTGGATTAAAAGAATCGCCAAGAGCAGAAAATGAACTGATCCATGACCATTAGCCATAATCATCCCTTAAGCTAAGGATGACGTAGCAGACACCAAGTCAAATGTTGCGGCTGACTTTCACTTTTTGTCAACTTCAGCTACTTACAGCAGCTTTGCACAATATTTTGCGTCTCAAGAAGTGTAATCATCATACTTAGGAATTCTAAAGAATATTTGGCTTAAAATGTGTGCCAAAGTTTAGATTACCAAGCTTTTAAGCAAGGGTTATGGAGTGAAGAAGCATTATTCAGTCTTCCTCCTGAAGAAGCAGTCATGTAGCACCTGAAGCAGCTCCAGAAACAGCAGAAAACAAGGGACTTCTCCCTTGTTATGATCAGCTAGCATTTCCTTTCCCTTTTCTTCTCTTTCTAGCTAGAATTTATGCATAGATTGTGAAGTTATTGATCAATCTTTTAAAGACAATCTTTGTTAGCTTAATTTCAGTTCTTAAACAATTTATTATCTGATCTTTTTGTAAGAATGTACAGCAGCTAAGTCCCTTTTATCCTAGTGAAGTTGTTTCTTTGGTTCATGCTTTGGATTTGTGAGATCTAAATGAGTTTATGCAGCTTTAATTTCTCGGTATATGCATGTATCTTGAACGTATGGTTTGAACATGTTTTTGAGATGATTTTCTGATCAATCATTATCTTGATACTTGTTCTACTTGACTGCACAAATACTTGATCGTAATTATCATGTAAATATGCCTAAGAGTTACACATCATTGAAGGCTTACCACCATGTTTGCTTGATAGTGATGAGATGCATGTATAATGACTTAAACATTCCAAGCTTCTTGAGTTTGCTGGTTAGGATTGGTGTCCTTTTCATGATTAATGCTGTCACAAAGTTAAATCTTAGGATCATACCTTTAAGACTGCTTTTGTGATAAGAAGATGGTTAATGAGCTTCTCATAATCATTGTAAAAATAAGAAAGGACTAGGGTGTGCAGAGCTTGTTGTCCACCGTAGCCAATCTACCAAGAAATTGAGGTTGAATATTGCATCAATGATTGAACCAATGGCATGAATTATATGAACAACTTGGCTAGGATAATTGTAGCACCCTAACCCCCAGGGCACCACATCCCCCGCACTATAGCCTCGATCCACGTATGAAATGAAAAGTCCATACATAAACCAAAACTATAGCGAACGGGTGACAATAAAAATGACGAGCTAGGCGGGACACTCTCCCCAACAACACCAAAGCAAACATAATAGTGGAAGCGGAAGCAATAATTCATCCATACATATAGGTACCATATTTACCGAATAGATATGTATAGATACCAACTTAACTATCAATACATTATCATCTTTTAATAATATACATGATCAGGTATCCCCAAAATGTGATAATAATGATTATAACATGATAGGTAACAAAATATATACAAGAACGGTACAATGCTAGACCCGTGATATGCAAGACCTGACAGAACTCCCGCCTAGCATGACCACGCTCAAAGTGTACCTGAAAAGTGAAGTATCAGTCTACCGAAGACTGAGTGAGGGGCAATAAATATATATAACACACATCACATGCAAGGTGTAGCCTCGGGTGAAGACTTTGGACAAGAAAGGAATATATAATTCAAGAAACTTAATCTTTGCCCGAGATTACAACCAATCACCTTAACATTTTAGCTTAACATTTCATGAACATGTGACCCCGGCGAGCAGGGGCGATTCTCCAACCTTTACACCAACCGTGACAATACGTGCTTGCTTTATCAATTCAATACATGATCATGCAATTCCATTTAGTGCTCACATAGACAATTTCATGCTTGAAATCATGCGATAACCCGAGGATAACCCGACATGCCGGATTAATCCCCAGTCTCCTTCTTCCTCCGGTTGATAGCGAGTTTGCAAGGCTCGACTATCCACGACATGGTGTGTGTAGAGGACATGACCCTCTAGACACGGAAATCCTTCCACCACTAATCTCCTAGTGGCTTCGGGGGTGATCCCAACAGTGTGAGGATAATTCAGGAGTTACCCGTCAGCCCTTGCTTTCCCGGTTGGCTCAAGAATTATCCTCGGGCCCACGTGCAATCATGTACTCGCCAAACTTGCTTGAAATCATGACAATCAATACTTTCTTGCTTGAAATGTTTATAACTTTGAAAACGTTTATAATTATAATAGGTTTTGGCCGAAAATAACACATAAGGGTGGTAGGGTTCTATAAACATAACCTAAAACCTCACCTGCAAAATACAATAATGTGGTGTTCTAAGGAGCTTGCTCCCCGTCCACGCCCCCGTGACCTGTGCAAACACGACGTATATTCGTGAGACATGACCTAAAATGACCAAAATATGACGAACGGCGGAAATGTATCGAGACGACCACGAAAATACAATGTGGCATGATAACATGTTGTTTCACTTCATATTAGCACATATTATAGCAATTCGGGGTCAAAGAAGTCGTTGGATCGAGGGGTCATTTTCGTAATTTTATGCAGTGAATTTTGTTCTGCATTCCAGGTGGGAACGACCGTTCCGGTCTCCTTTGCAAAATGGGAACGGTCGTTCCCATGAGTTCCCCAAAACGCGCCAACGATTTTAAAAATAAAAGCGCGCCTTTTAGCTGGGAACGGCCCTTCCGGCAGCAAGGCTAAAGTGGGAACGGCCGTTCCCATGCTCGGCCGCTCAGTTCACTTGAAAAGGTGGGAACGCCCGTTCCCTCAATGCCTTGAGGCTGGGAACGGTCGTTCCCAGTTTCTGCAAATTTGAAGAACAGAGCAAAAACAGGGGATGCTCACGGGAATGATCAACAAAACCGCCAAATTCCATTTTACAATCAACAAAGTCATGATTTCTGGAAATATACATGTATACTTGTTCAAGAAATGATATTACAACATTCAAACACTCAGAGCATGCAATATTATCAAGAATTCAAGATTTCAAGTTCATGATCACACTTGATCATTCATGCCAAATTTTCAAGGATTCAAGCTATAACTCATGCCATAATTCATGGAATGATCTCATAATCATGCTTCTAATTCTAATTCCTTCATCTAGCATATAATTCTCAAACCCTAACCATGTCAAATTTGAGCAAGAATCATCACTTCCATGCAAACCAACCTTGAAGATGAAAATATGGGGAAAATAGATGAAGATGATGATCAATCTCCCAAAACTTGGATGGTTTCTTGAAATCTTGATGATTGGATGCAAAAGATCACTCTTCCCTTTTCCCTTGAAGAACCGAGAGTGAGAGAGCAAGTTGTTGGGAAATTTTTGGATAGAAAAATGATCAAGAAAGAAGCTTGGAGATGCATTACGTAAAACCCATTTTTGAAATGTGTGAAATATGCCAATTTGCCAATTAATCCTCTAACTCATGAGAGTATGCAATTGAGTATACATAGTTTTAAAATATGATCAATTAGATCCTTGAAGGATTATGCAATTAAGTCCCTAAAATTTTAAAGAAATCTTCACTAGGGACAATTTGGTAATTTAAAACACTCTCGGTACTTGTTTCATTCAATAAATATTTTCCGTGTCGTGAAATAATATTTTCAATGATATGAATTCATATAATTCACATAAAGGGTGTTTCGTGAATTTTATAAAATTATGAATGCCACGTAAGAATATATCATAAAATTAAAGAAATAAAATAAAACCTACGCTCAAACTCACACGTGGCGTGCTTACCTGTTCATCCGGAACCGGGGCGTTACAATAATCTATCTTTTATTCAGTTCATTTCAGACTTTTAATATCAGATTTTACTTGCTTGTTACCTTTGGTTTAGTGTTTAGATTTGTAGTTTGCTAAATTACTAAAACCCCCATGTCCCGAACCATTTTTGTGGATAATTTACTTGGTTGTGTGTGAAATATAACGCATGCTAGTCCATTGGGTTCGACCATTTGCTACTGTACTCAATTTATTGCATATTGGAAAGTGAAGGTTTTATTTGGTGGATTCCGCAACCATCAATTAACTAGAAAATGCACAACTTTTTTCAAAAAAACGGCCTGATCCACCAGACCTCTTGTCTTAATACCCCTCAACAAAACAGGGTAGTGGAACGAAAAAATCGAACTATACTTGAAATGGCCCGAGCTCTACTCACTGAAGCAAGTGTCCCAAAACATTTTGACCTGAAGCTGTTGCAACTACAACTACCTTACAAACCGATTGCCCATGAAAATCTTGGCTCGAAAGACTGGTACCACTGTCCGTCCTCCAAACTCAGACTGAAGTACCATCCCATCTCACTTTACCACCTCGAATATTTGGGTGTATGGTTTTTCTTCCATATCCCAAAATCTGACCGGACCATGTTGGATCCTTGTACGGTAAAGTGTGTTTTCTTGGGATATACCCCCAACAAAAAGGAGTATCGATGCTACAACCCCAGCATTAGACGGTTCCTTGTCACCATGGATTGCAATTTTTTGGAAATCGAATATTTCTATCTCTCCCAGCACATGATCAGGGGGAGAATTAGGATAATGGGTCTCTGAGCTGGTTGAGCTATAGTGATGTGATTAATCCCACACCGTCTGGTTGAGTTGATGCTACATCACCTGAGTCTGAAGAGTCAGAAGAACTCAGTACCACACTTACGCCCAGCGATCCTCCTCCGGATGATGTCCAAAATGAGGTAACTGAACCTCCATCTCTTCCTATTGTCATTTCTGATAATATTGATGCCACAAGTACTCCTGATACTGTAACTGAGAATGCAGCCAGCCACAGGTACAACCTACCACAGAGGAGCACTAGAGGGGTACCCCCCCCTCCCCAAAGGTATTCACCTGACCATACGTCCCGATCAACCAAGTACCCAGTGGGAAATATGGTCAGAGGGAGTCTATCAAACACGGCAAATGCATTCTTAAGCAGCCTTTACAAAGAAGAGATTCCCAGAATAGTACAGGAAGTCAAACAGAATGAGGAGTGGAAGAAAGCCATAGAAGTAGAAATGGAGGCCTTGATAAAAAATGGGACATGAGAAAAGTGCGTGTTACCCGAGGAAAAAAAGCCGGTTGGTTATAGATGGGTGTTCACTATCAAACACAAAGCTGATGGGTCCGTGGAAAGATATAGGGCACAACTGGTTGCGAAAGGGTACACTCAGACTTTAAGGATCGACTACTCTGAGACCTTCTCACCAGTTACAAAACTTGACATAGTTCGGGTATTATTGTCAGTAGCAGCAACAAGGATTGACTACTTCATCAGTTTGATGTTAAAAACACATTTTTGCATGGGGATTTGACTAAGGAAGTGTATATGGAAACCCCATCGGGTTTCGCAGAAGATTTTGGGAAGAACGAAGTGTGCAGACTTCGAAAGCTTTATACGGACTCAAACAGTCACCACGGGCATGGTTTGGTAGGTTCACGTTAGCTATTCAGGGCCATGGATACACACAAAGCAACTCTGACCATACTTTGTTCCTTAAAAAACGAGGAGATTTGATTACATGTTAATTGTTTATGTCGATGATATGATCATAACTGGCAGTGACAGGGAAGAGATGGAGAGACTTCGGGAAAATCTCTTCAAAGAGTTTGAAATGAAAGATCTCAGGGGATTGAAGTACTTCTGGGGCATCGAGGTTCTTCGATCAAAAGAAGGAATATTCATTTCTCAAAAGAAGTATATCTTGGATCTGTTGGCCGAAACTGGGATGGTGGATTGCAAACCCGTGGAAACTCCGACACAAGCAAACCACAGACTTAAGATAGAGAAAGTGGGGGAACCAGCAGATAAGGAACAATATCAACGGTTGGTAGGAAAACTGATTTACTTGTTACACACGAGACCAGATATTGCATATTCAGTAGGGGTTGTCAGTCAGTTCATGTACCAACCTCAGAAAGAACACTTGGAAGCAGTCGTACAGATTGGTCGGTATCTTAAAGGTACCATAGGGACTGGGATTATGTTTGGGATACATGGATATCTTGATATTGAGGCATATATTGACACAGATTGGGCAGGGAACTCGAATGACAGGAGATCCACGTCTGGGTTTATTACACTTGTTGGGGGCAATGTTGTAACTTGGAGAAGCAAGAAGGAAAAGGTTGTGGTGCTCTCTAGTGCCGAAGCAGAGTTCAGGGGTATAGCGAAAGGGGCGAAAGAGCTTATTTGGCTCAGAAAACAGATGACAGAAATTGGCATGGAACCGAAGGCCTCGAGTCTTTTGAGATGCGACAACAAGGCTGCGATCAGCATCTCAGAAAACCCGATGCAGCACGACAGAACGAAACATGTGGAGGTTGACCAACACTTCATCAAGGAAAAACTGGAAAACGACAATATTTCCGTTCCTTTGTCAGGTACGAAGATCAACTGGCTGATATTCTTACCAAGACGATTACAAGTCAGATATTTCAGACCACACTGTGCAAGCTAAGGATCGGTGACTCCATCACTTAGCTTGAGGGGGAGTGTTAGAGTACTAGAACTTTAGTATGTTTGACTTTCCAAGTTTAGCTTCCAATCTGCTGTAATTAGCCCAGATTTGTAGGGATTGTGTATAGGCCCTATATATCTTTGTGTCTCGTGTGATTGTTGTAACACAAAAAATACATTACAATGAATGGAATATCAAACTTTTTCCCTGGATACCATGTTCTAACAATATATATATATTTATTTTCATGTGATGCAATTTTGGGTTTGATGTGACCGAAATAAAAGATTTTGCTTTTGAATTCTTGAATACAACAAAAAACTTTATACTGTAGTCTCTAATGCATCGACACTTCTAAAAATATCAGTTTGCCGTGTCGTGTCGTGTCCGACACCATATTCGACACTTCTCACGTAGAAAATTCACAAAAAAAACCGTGTCTCCGTACCCTTGTCGTGTCCGTGTCGCCGTGTCCGTATCCGTGCAACATAGACTGTAGTAATATCTCTCAGAAAACCAATTTCTTATAATTGGCAATTCGAATTATAATTGTGTGAAAAGTGTTTGATATAGTTGATTTTTATCTAACTTTATTTTATATAATCTCGCTTCATAAGTTAGTCGATATTAAATAATTCGGATATGGGCCACTTCATTTTCGGCTTGCACCAAATCTATTACTCTTCGTTGATTAACCTTGTAGCAAAAAAATGTTGAATACTCAGCCCTAAGGGCCCCTACACCCCGGCCCAACGAAGCAAGTAGGAGGAGGTAAATCAGGTACTCAATGACCCGTTAATTAAGGGGAAGATGTGCCGCCCACAAGTCTATAAGGAGCCCACCCCTCAAAACCCATAATGTCATAATGAATTCAAGAATATTGCTCCCACACTGCAGCCTGTGGGAATTGAACCTTGCATCTACCCCTCCAGAACCAACTCAGCCTGTGGGCTTCGTTGATTAAGCTTTAAATTATGGAGGAATGGTGTAATTAAGTGAGATTACAATTAGATGAAACTACAATTCACTGAAGTTAAATGTAATCTAACATATCTAATACAATATTAACTACAATTTCATTAAATTCTTTTTCACAATCTCAAATATCAAACAAAGATTATTTATTGTTAACTCAATTTAACCCAACCTAATAATCACGATCAAGATTAACCCAAAAAAAATAGTGTTGCTGTGTTGTATAATAAACTGTAGTTCATTACATTATTATACACATGAGGAGTGGCAGTTAATTAAGGTGATGTCACATTCATTAATCAACGAGCTTTAAAGAGGTCCCGGCTCAATCATTCACAAAGTATAAAACTTTAGGAACTATTTTAATTATGAATTCTGCCACCATATATATTAACTTATAATTTATAAAATATTGCATGCATGCATATCAGAATCAAATCGAGTATCCACTTCGACGTCATTGCATGGGATTGAATATTACAAAAAATGATATTAACTAAAAACTTAAAATTATAAAGATATTATAATTTGGAGAAACACACGCACTTTAAATGACCAGAGGGATTTGAACTCGGGTCATTACCTTCAAGAAAGAATCCTCAAACCACGTAACACTCCAGTTGGGTTCGAACCCAAGACCTCGCCCTTGAAAATAAATTCATTAATCACTTGGACCAATTCCTATTAACAATACATACATATTAAAAAGCATTTTTTTTTAATAAAAAAAAAAAAAAAAAAAGATTTAGAAGGGGTGTTACGTGGCTCTAAGCTTATTAATTTTGATTGATTTAATTGTTGAAATATTCATTTTACAGTTGGAACGTCGTTGTCAAATTCCGGTCAATTCATTCAGCTATAATCTCCTCACTAAATGTATGCATTGTTCGATGGAATATTGATCAGGAAATTTAAATTTATTTTGTCGTTGGAGTACTCGTGATTCGAACTTATAACATTTGGTTAAAAATGGATACGTGATTTCATCCATTTAAATTGGTTTAATTTTTGTGCATGTTATTCTCACTTCTATCTAACCTACTAATTTAATTTTTTACTTCCTCATCTCATTTGTGTATATTACCATATTCTATAAGATATATTGCCTTTAATTAATACAAGAGTCCTCCCCTTGTCACGGACCATCTTTTCGTATATGGTCCTTTTGTATTTTCTATGTCTACATAATATTAATTTCTTGACTTGTCTATATTGAAATTTGAAAATAATTATAAGTTAAATGAAGAGGGCTATATATGGGGAAAGGTTGAAGGAAAATATCATCTATTGTGTGGATAAAATAAAATTCATAATTCATCAATATACTGGAATCAATCACATTATATATAAATATAACACATTCCTGAGGGGTTCAAATCCTGAGTTGATCGAGTAATCAGTTTTAGGTGGTTACATAATTCAAAGATGAGATTAATTACTGTTGGGTGCTACATATATTATATAAAATAATGCAATATGTTTGTCATATTTCGTTGTTGATCTCTCCGTGTATACATTAATATCACCTTCAAGGCATCTCACACCATACTAACTTGATTAATAATTTTGTGTTCGAATCTTTTGGTATACAACTATCATTGGTAGGAATAGACTTACAACTTAGTAGTGTCATCCGGTTTGAATCCGGTGGGAATATAGGAAAGGATATAACAACATAATAGGAAAAGATATAACAACATAATAATTATATACAGATAATCCACTTGGTTTAGTTTATAAAGCTCTATTCTCATTCTCATCCTCATCGTTAAACATCTGTAAAACTTAAACAAGAATGTCATGTAACATCCACTTAGATCTACTATGGATCTCAGTAAAACAAGATCGAAAAGTGGCAACAGTTTGAATGAGGACATCCCATGTTAGAAAAGCAAAATAAGACACAAACACATTCAATAATTAAATAGTACTTTTGCAAAGTCAATCCAAAAACCCATAAATCTCAAGGAAGATCCCTGCACACCTTCTTGACTCCATCTCTGTGTCCCTTTGCAAAGATGCTTTTTTCCCCATATATTCATCGTTTTCAGTTTTTTACTTCAAAAATAAAAAGCAAAGAGTCAAATCAGGTGGCCAATAATATAATTGCCAATAAAGTAATACTAATTCCCTGAATATGATAATTATAATTATCTTCATCAAGCTCTGAAAACCAGAGTATTTTGGTAAGCAGGTTTGGTTGTTTCTGGTGAGCTGTGACTCTTTCCTTAAATATAAAAGGATATAAACTGTTTTGTATTTTGTGCCTTCACATGGTCGCTTCTACTCCATAAATCTCACTTCTTGCTTCCTACCATCTTCTCTCTCTCTCTCTCTCTCTCTCTCTCTCTCTTTCTCTTTCTCTTTCACTATCAATCTCTGGAAACAGAGATGTGGGATCGTTGTGAAAAATCATGAGAACCCAGAATTTTGGTTTTCTCAGGTTATGGTGGAGGAGATTTCTTGCATTACTTCTTCTGATTCGGGTAGAGTCGTTCGGGCTCAACACGGACGGGTTGCTGCTGTTGTCTTTCAAGTATAGTATAATTAAAGATCCGTTTGGGGTTTTGCAGAACTGGAGTTACCATGATGAGTCGCCATGTTCGTGGAAAGGAGTTTCTTGCGAGAGTACGGGTTACGTGCCCGGGGATTTTCGGGTTACGGGCCTGATATTACCGGGTTCCGGCCTTGTGGGATCGATACCTGCAACAGTCGGCGTTATCAAGCACCTGAGAATTCTTGATCTCTCCAACAATTCGATTAATGGGACTATTCCGTCGTCTCTTTTCAGTGCTTCTGAGCTTCAGTTTCTTGATTTGTCCGGGAATTTGATCTCCGGGGGGCTGCCGGAGCTCGTCGGGAAATTACAGAACCTTCGGGTTTTAAATCTTTCCGACAATGCTCTGACGGGGAGACTGCCAGAAAATCTGACTGCGGTGCAGAATTTGACGGCGGTTTCTTTGAAGAATAATTATTTCTTTGGTTCGATTCCTGGAGGGTTTAATTCGGTTCGAGTTTTGGATCTGTCTTCCAATTTGATGAACGGGTCTCTGCCGCCGGATTTTGGTGGTAGTAATCTTGAATATTTCAACGTTTCGTATAACAGGCTCGCCGGCGAAATACCGCCGGAGTCGGGAAGTAGAATCCCGAGAAATGCGACCATAGATCTTTCTTTCAACAACCTGACAGGCCCAATTCCCGATGCGGATATTTTCTGGAACCAAGAGACGACGTCGTACGCAGGCAACCCACAATTATGTGGGAAGCCATTGGAGAACCTCTGCTCTATACCAGCTTCCGCCGCCACTCCCCCATTCGCTTTTTCACCAAATTCTCCTCCGGCCATCGCCGCCATACCAAAATCCCTCGACACCAACCCAGCCGCCGCCGAAAACCCCCCTGAAAGCAAAAGAACCGGACTAACCACCGGAACCATTCTCGGAATCGTCATCGGCGACATTGCCGGAATTACAATCGTCGCCGTCATTTCCATCTACGCTTACCGCGCGAAGAAAAGAAGAAAACACAGAGCCCACACAATCCAAAAGGAAGCAGAAAGCGCCAAAGAGTTCGACTGGGCCTCCTCCGAATCCTCCTCGGAAGAATACAGTTGGCTGCGATCGTGGACCTGCTTGAAAAAACCTCGACGCGCCGCCGATGATGACGACGAAGAACAAACATCCTCGGAATCCACAAGCTCAGAACACGACGCCGAAAACCCGCAGAAGAATCAGGGACTACACTCCACCCAAGAGCAGAAAACCGGGGCCCTCGTAACCGTCGACGGCGAAAAGGAGCTTGAATTGGAGACATTGCTCAAAGCTTCCGCCTACATTCTTGGCGCGTCCGGTTCGAGCATAATGTACAAGGCGGTGCTTGAAGACGGCACCACCTTCGCCGTCCGGCGAGTCGGGGAGAACGGCGTGGAGCGGTTCAGAGACTTCGAGAATCAGATTCGTGTGATTGCCAAATTGGAGCACCCTAATCTTGTACGCATTCGAGGCTTCTACTGGGGCGCTGACGAAAAGCTCATCATCTACGATTTTGTGCCAAATGGTAGCCTTGCTAATGCTCGTTACAGTAAGTCTCCTTAATCTCCATTTATCGTTAATCAAATTTGACTCATTATTTCATTCTTGAGTGTGCAAAAGAGAAATTAATGCTAGCTATGGATTAATGAGTATGATCGATGGTATTTTTTCGGAAAATTCTAACTCGTATCCGACTGAGTAATCTAAGTAAATGTATTACAACGGATTGTTTCAAATTTCTTTTTCTATATTATCACTTTTCTTCAAACATTATAGAGCAAAAAATTGAATTTGTACATTAAGGTTTTGAAGTGTCACAATCACAATGTTGTAAATTTTGTGTTGATGATAAAATGGGGAATAGAGATATGCTGGTCCCAACCCAATTGTCGATGTGTTGGCCAGTCTGCCCATTACCCTACAAACTGGAACAAAGTTCCGTATCTTTCTAACTATTGGTGCTAACGTGCGCTTCTCTGGACTGAAGCTAAGAACGGTGGAGTAGGTGTAACCAAAACCCTTTCTTTATTTAATACACCTCCACTCCATTACAAGTCAACCGTGTCCGCTTTCCTTATCGTTGTCCCACTGCGCACGATAGCGACGCCTCTCTCCTTTTGTTATCTTCTGCATGGAAAGGGACTCCTCCTCCTCTCGGTGCTAACCTGCGCCTCCCTTTGTGCGTGTTGTGTTTTTCAGGGAAAGCTGGCGCGTCGCCGTCTCACTTGCCCTGGGAATTGCGGCTCAAGATAGCAAAGGGTGTCGCACGTGGACTGTGTTACATCCACGACAAGAAGCACGTGCACGGGAACTTGAAGCCCAGTAACATCCTGTTGGGCCAGGACATGGAGCCCAAGATCGGAGACTTTGGGCTCGAGAGGCTCGTCGGGGGCGATAACAGCTCGAAAGCCGGCGGTTCGGCCCGTAATTTCGGTAGCAAGAGGTCCAATGCCTCGCGCGACAGCTTCCAAGATTTGGGAACCGGGCCCACTCCGAGCCCAAGCCCGAGCGCAATAAGCACATCCCATTATCACGCGCCTGAATCCCTTCGGAGTCTGAAGCCCAACCCGAAATGGGACGTGTATTCGTATGGTGTCGTGCTGCTCGAATTGCTGACCGGGAAAGTCATCGTGTCGGACGAAGCGGGGCCCGTCCTGGCCATTGGATCGGCCACTTCGGTCGAGGACGACAAGGTCAAAGTGTTGAGGATGGCTGATGTGGCGATTCGTGCTGAGATGGAGGGGAGAGAGGATGCCTTGTTGGCCCTGTTGAAATTAGGGTATAATTGCTTGTCACCTGTGCCGCAAAAGAGGCCATCAATGAGAGAGGTCATTCAAGCCCTTGAGAGGTTTCCATCTTGTTCATTTTCTTCGTATCAAGCTCAAAAAGTGATGTAATAAGGGAACTCTTTTGTGGGGAACATGTATCTATGCATAGACTAACATGTTTTGAATGTTTTCTCTTCGAGATTCATGGTTGTAAGTACAATAGTAATTAGTAGGCAATGTGTTTGTAGTGTCCACAACTAATAATGTGCTACTCTTAGAACGGACCCTTGGTACTTTGTTTTCAAATTATCATAAGATTGAGATAATCGAAATATCATGACCTTCAAATTAAAGCGTCTGAAAATACAAGTATCATACGTGGAAAGAATTATTATAATATAATTGTTAGAGCTGATTCAAAATAAAGATAATATTAGTACTTATGTATGATAATATTATTCTACTCATTGGCTAATTGATCTTACTAGTCGTTCATGATGAAGAAATTGTAGCTAATCGAAATTATTTAGGGTTTTTCTGAAAGAATAATTATGTTATTTTAAAAAAGTTTTGATTTAGAAATTTAACGAAACAATTTAAAAGGACAGTGACAAAACAACGAAAAGTTAAAGTCAAAAATATTCCCGAAACAGGTCTAAAAGGATAGCCTCAAAACAAATTTAAGAGAGGAAAGACAAAGATTTAGAGTTTAAGCAACAAAACAAATTTCAGATGGGGTAGGAGAAGCGGATCACACGTAGATTTACGAGGATAGTGACAAAATAGATTTGAAAGGACTGTGACACAAATCTAAGAAGGTAGTGGGGGAATTTTTTTAGTCTTCCGTGTGAAAGTTAATCTCTTTTATATAGTTTAATTTAATTTTCCCATGAAAATTTTCCATATGAAAGTTAATCTCTTTTGTGTAATTTACTTTTCCATAAAAATGAAGAATCTTTTTGTTGAGCACTGAGACTTTGAGATGGGACTTGGGGCAGATTTATGAGGATAGTGCATGAAAATGAAGTGTCTTTTTGTTGGGCATGAGGCTTTGAGATGGGGCAGAAGAATCAAATCGTGCTCAAACTTCTGATTTATCGATTTATAGATATAAATGGTTACCATTAAATCATCTACTCGTCTTTATTCGCATTAACGAATTAAAGAAGATGTGGTTTTCTGACATTGCGGTTTATACCGAGTTAGTTCTATTTGATGATTTGTTTGCATAATTCATATAATATTTGTTGTTAAAAAAAGAAAATATTTTTTTAATTCTTCTTTTTAGTAATTTTAGACGATTTTGACATTAATTGTAAATGGAGTTAATCAATTAAATTTTATTTTTTTATGTTTTAAAATATTTAATATTCAAACAAAAAAAATTGTCCATAAAAGCCCATTAAAATATTTTATTGCATTAAATTTCAAAAATGGGTTCGGATCCGGACCAATTTGGGATCAAAACCCAGCTGTATGCCAACGGTCGAATTTGAAATATAATTTAAAAGAATGGACAACTCCCGCTTAACCTTCATTTCAAAAACACGAAACAGAGGCTCCCTTTCTCCCTTTCCCACTGAATCTACATACTCGGTAAAGAAGGGAAACGAAAGACGAAGATCTAGAGGAAATGGCCACGAACATTGGAATGATGGATTCAGCATACTTTGTTGGCCGATCGGAAATTCTTGCTTGGATCAATTCGACTCTCCATCTCAATCTCTCCAAAGTCGAAGAGGTGCGTTCGCATCAAACCCTTGATTTCGTTCTTTGCTTTTGTCATTTTTGTTCACTTTGATTTTATTCGTTTCCTTTTTGATGTTCTAATTCATTCAGAGTGTGCTGATTGATATTTTGCTTAAGTGGGGTTTGATTTTCAAGCGCAATGGTGAATTATTTGATTTTAATTGACTGGCTGAAATATTCTGCAGGCTTGCACGGGTGCTGTTCATTGCCAGTTGATGGATGCAGTTCGTCCTGGGATAGTTCCTATGCACAAAGTTAATTTCGATGCCAAGAACGAGTATGAGATGATCCAAAACTATAAGGTCCTTCAAGATGTTTTCAACAAACTCAAGATCACTAAGGTGCTCATTTGTGTATTTCTGTTGTGAATTTTGTCTAGGTTTTGATAAATCAGAATGTGCATGAAATGACACCTCTTTCGTTTAATATATATCTATTTTGATTGTCATAGATAGGTTGAGTGTATATCAAATTGTTTTTGTAGTCATTAGATTTGCTTTGGTTAATTGCAATCTGATGAACTTTGGAGAAAATATGTCTGTTGATTCTCATTATGATTGTTATATTGGCGTGAAAACAGCATATTGAAGTGAACAAATTAATTAAAGGGAGACCGCTGGATAATTTGGAATTTATGCAATGGATGAAGCGATATTGCGATTCTGTTAATGGCGGTGTCATAAACAGGTAAACTTGGTGTTCGAAACAAGTTTCATGTTTTCCTTAGCACAGTTTAATGACCACTTGGATGTTAATTGCAATCTGATGAAGTTTGGAGACAAGTTTTATGCAGCCTATTCGTGTTTGTTTTCTTTGATCTTGTATGCATCTTTGATTAGGAACTTTTAATTGATATTAATTGCAACCGTTTTGATTCTCTGGACAAAAGTGTATGGCATTAGAACAGTGTGAATTGTATCAATATCTTTCTTTAGTTCTCGTGCATAATTTTGTGTAGTAGGAAAAGGTATGAACATTTCAAATTATCATGATGTGTTGTGATGATCATTGTTTGGCACATGTCTTCTTGACTTCTCTTGTCAGAATGCAATGATGTAGTGCTAAAGATGCCTTGTGGTCATCCTATGCTTCTCTATTTTGGTACATTGAAGTGGTACATATGCCTTTTGATCATTCATTAACTCTTGAGATTAACCAGTTGCCCGTGATGAGTGAGTTATCTGCAACAATTTCCTTTGCTACCATTGTTGCTCATACTAATATGCGTGGTCTGTATAGCGTAACTAACATAAAAGACTTTTATGGGGTTTTCATGCATAAAAAGTATTCTAGTTGGTTCGCAGATGACGATTTTTTGGAACAATGTTTTGTTATTGCCACTAATAACTTCCCTTGTGGTTAAGTTATACATCAACATGAAATTATCTTGGTTGGACCTCTTTTGTTGAACTATTTTTTACTGCCCATGCTAGTTACAATCCTTTGGAAAGAAGAGAGGCTTCCAAGGGTGTAAAAGAGCTAAACAAGAAATCTTCAACATCACAAGCTACAACAAAAACTTCATCATCTGCCCCCAAAAATGTTCCTCATACTAGTCGTAGGATTGATGCACCTCATCCAAACACGCACGGTCAAGTTACTAAAGCAGCTAGACCTTCTTCGAGTGGAGGGCGTTCTTCCAACTCCGAAGTAGACCATTCAGAGTTTGAGAAACAGGTTTTATTCTATCTGCATTGAATTATACATATCATTTTGGAACATTTGGTATCTTATTATCCTAGTTATACCATGCAGATTACAGAGTTGAAGCTATCAGTAGATAGCCTTGAGAAGGAAAGAGACTTTTACTTCTCCAAGTTGAGGGATATCGAGATCTTGTGCCAAACCCCAGAAATCGAAAACTTAACTGTACCATTTTCAACATTTCTTCCTATTTATTTAGAAATAATATGCGATTGAATTACATCTTTACAAGTTCTTTTTATTGTTTCCTATATCCCAGGTGGTTGTAGCCATGAAAAGGATATTATACTCTTCAGAAGACGATGCATCAGTGGTCGCAGAAGCTCAAGCCATGCTATCATCAGAAGCAGAGGAAAAGCTGAAGCCTGATACACAAAAGAGAAAATCTATTGTCAATGTGGATGTGGATGCAGTTGCAAGCGACATATCATCTCCGAGGCAAAGGTTTTCCGAAGCATCCGATGTCCGTAGCAGTGGATCATTCCTAGTCACTTACTGATCACATCCTTAATCCCAAAAGGATCGTTTGTTCCGTAGCAGTGGACCGTTTCTAACTTCTTGTTGATCATATCCTTAATCTCAAAGGGCCCAGGTTCACATCTTTTGCTCATCTACTTTATAGAATCTCTTCTAATAATTGTTGGAAGCATTATAAAATCTACTCCTACTATAAGGCCTATTATCTTGTATAATGCATTGGAATAAAACCTCAGCTTTTTGCCTATTATCTAATAGATCAAGTATTTGATGAAACAACATACTATGGTTGGCTTGTTGGCATTAATTGTCTCCGGAAAATTGAAGCTTTTGTGACATAAAACTTCAGACTGTATGATTAAGATTTCTTTTTCTAATCCTACCTGACTCAACCGAACTCCAACTAAAATTATATGATAATTGTATACTCGTCCTCTCGTTAGTCATTACTTTGGTTTGGTCGAGCCTGTATTGCTGCCTGAGTGTAAGTATCAATAGCCAGCTGTGATGATGGAAAAAATAGTAATGGAAATAGTTTTTTCAGGCAAATAATAATTGGGGTTTGAGGAAATTTCATTTATTCATATGGGGCAGAATCATAATGAATGTGCAATATCCTTTTCATTAATATCTAGACACATGAGGCCGCAGTACCTTAATAGGCAGACAGATTATTCACAGCGGAATCAGACACAGTAAATGCTGAAATAAATGTTACATCTTACAATATATATGTAAATGCAGCACTTAAAGCCTCAAGTTCAAATATAAATTACTCCATCAACCTAGGGCAAGAAGTTGTTGAATTTAGGGCCAGTATTTATATCTCATCCCACCTCGAATCTTGACTGCTTTGTTACTACTCCAATTTTTTGCCAACCTTTTGACTACCAAATATTATTTTCGGATTGTTGGGGAATCTGGTCATATGTAACCATATGGATCCATCAAATTTTGATGACATCTTTTTTTTTTTAATAATTGTTGTTCTGTTCTCGACGGTTATTGATTCTTTTAAATTCATGACTGTAATAACATCTTTTTCTCGACGGTATGTGATTGTCACTATCTTGATTCCTTTTCGATTTGGTTGTCAAAAAATAAAACCCGGAAAGTAAATAATCGGTGTGATAGAGGCCAAAGGAACGCATGGGGAAAATATATTGTGACAACTTTTGGTGTACATCAAACATGTGAATTATCAAATCACATAATGTATGCAAGGATCAAAGTTTTGGTCATGGTCAAGAGTTTCCCCTCGTATTCATGCAACAGGAATACCACAATCAATGTCCCACGAAATAGTACGTTGGATTTCCAAACTAAATGATATGTCAGTTAGCATTTGAGAAATTAGGTGATACATTTAAAGGTTCAGATCATCTAACATGTTACATGTCCTATGTTAAAATTTAAAACCGATGCATAAAGTTTCTTACAGTATCTGCTTCAAAATATTAAGTTTTGATTTGAATCGGGTCGATTTGAATGAATGGGTCCTCTGTTTCTGTGCGTGGTGGGAACACATTCCAATTAAACATAGGTATCCACACATCGTATTGTATCCGATAATATAAGAAAAGGTCCAGATTTTATTATTCATAGCGTATTTGATGTATGAATACTTTTAATAATACTATTTTTATAGTATCGTGTCGGATATTCTTTTTTTATTGGACACTTCTCAAGTTAGAAGTTCAAGTAAAAATTCACGTTATCATATCAAAATTGTTATGTTCATGCCTGTGCATCATAACATTAAATGCTTCAATGCGTCAACACTTTTAAAAATATTATTTTTTCGTATCGTGTCGTGTTGTGTTTGACATTTCCACCTGAAATTTTTTTAAAAAAATTTATATAATTGTATTTGTGTTTTGTCGTGTTCATGTTACCATATATGATGGAGCCCAATCTCCCTTAGCTTAGCCCCACGTACACCAAAATCCTTGCCCAATTATGGCCTTTTTTAATTAAAACTAAAAAAGAAATCCTTAACTATCGTAAGTTTTGATGTTCTTATCGAATAAAATTCTAATTCCATTACGAGTTTATGACCTACAACTTCAGGACTTATAATTTGTTTCATTTATATGTATTAATATTCTATTATATATTACTTATAAAATAAAGGGGCATATGTTCACTCAATACATAGAGAAATAGGAAAAATTTTGACCTTGAAGAGACCCTTCGATTGAAATGACATGAGAAACAAACATCTTTAGCTGTCGTCCTGTCTTCTCACATAATAAGATCAGTCCTTTTTTCTATTATTTTGCTATTTAAACAGTATTCATGAAAAGTCAATTAAGACAAGAAATATAATGTAGAATTATATATAGGAATTAGGAACAGAAAGAAATACCAAGATTTCTTGGCATGATTGCTCCCCAAGTGATATACAGACGAGCAATTTTGTAGTACACTGTCTAAATATGTCGAATCATTATGGTACACCTTATTTTAAACAAAGCTATAATGGTAATTTAAATATTTTAAACGATGCTTTTATCTTATTAAAAATATGATTCGATGAAATCGAATAATATTATAAATCATGAATAATTCGTGCCCGTCCAATTATCTCGTCAAGGTATTATAACTTAGTGATAACATTATAACTTTGATAATAATTTTGTGGGTATGGTTTGTAGATTTGCATGTTTTATAAGAGGAATGAAAGTACTATGTATCGGTCTTCATCGCGGAATACAACCTAATTTTCTTAGTTGACATTACATCATATAAGAATAACGTTTCAAGTCAAGAAACACATCAAGACCCTTTATTTATACATGGTTCCGTTACTGATCCTCGTAAAACTTGAGATATTTATGTAGATAGGTCCCAAAACTTGCATCTTTTTTTTAACATAAATGCCCCTATCCTTCCATGGTCCTATATTTCCACTCTTCCATCAATATATGCGTGCATCTCTTTCATTAATCAAGAACCAACACTTTTTCATCAAAACAAATGTATTTTCAATGCTCGCATAAAAAATAAGTGTGGATTTTAAAGCAACGGGTTGCTTTATTAAAAACCTTATTAATATATATATATATATATATATATATATATAGAAAATATTGAACTGGCACGACACTATGAGGTAACCTTCTTTATAATCTTATGACAATACAAGATTTTAGAGAATCTTGTTACTTTCCCTGCATACCAAAAACAAAGAGTTGGAACCTAAATTTGTGCAAATATATTAAGAGTATTTGGACAAAGGAGAGTTATTTGTCGATTAAGTCAAAAGCAGGCAAGAAAAGTCTATGAAAACGTTAACATAATCCCACTGACAGACAATCTGTTCCTACAACCAAGACATCTCTCCACATTTTAATTCAATTTTTATGTTTTAAAGTAAAGGGAAACCAGTTAAGAAGAAGCAAATAGTCCACTGCCCACCTGTCCTCCATTGAAAAGCATTCTCAATTCATTTGAGAAAAGTGAAAGCACAAATTACATTTAAGTCCCCTGAGATTTACCCTAATTACAAATCAGTCCCTCTTATTTCGAAAATTACATGTTATTCCCTAAAAACACTATTTCAATTGAGGTCCCTATACGCCGTTAGGGTTCAGTTAATTTTGACAGAACTATATTGTTGAGGTAATTTAATTAAGGAATCGTTTTGTAAAAAAATTCATAGTTCAGGGATTTTTTATAATATTTTTCGGAAATTCAAATATCAAAATTAACGGAACCCTAACGGCGTCGGACCTTAATTGAAACAGTGTTTTTAGGGACTAATATGTAATTTTCGAAACAAGAGGAACTGGTTTGTAATTAGGGCAAACATCAAGGGACCTAAATGTAATTCACCCAAAGTGAAAACCCAAGGACTTTGGACACCCATCCTTGTCTCTGATTCTTGATCTAACCTAGGTATACTATACCCATTATTTATGCAACCAGGCATTATAGTATACACTATACACATAAAAATTATGTCTTAATAATACATAGGGAACATATATTTCGGGGAAAGTTGTAATTCAAACTCGGCTCCACTGAAACCAACCAATTATACAACATTTGTAAACACTCGCTACTCATTAAACTAGTTTCGTCGAAGCAGGTTCAAACTATAAATACCCATACTTTTGTCATCCAAAGTACACGGGTTTTGCCAAACACCATCTAAACACACATTTTGGCCAAAAAAGAACAGATTTGCTCACGGGATTTTTCTCCCAGCTCGGCGAGTGAGGGTGTACATATGTCTATTTCTGCTATAATGTGCATTTAGATGGTATTCTGTAAAACCTGGATTGGATACATAAATATTTACCCCTAATATATGGTAGGCAGTAAACTTGAGGGAAGAAAATCCAATAATCTCACTCTGCATTCCCAATCAAAGATTCAAATGTCAAACATGTTTGATCCATCATATGGGATTTGCCAGAAAATATTGCACTGAGTTATGCTAGACAACATAAGCATAGCAAAAGAGTGATTTATCAATAATCGAATGCAAGATTTAATTAGGACGATTAGCCATAACAACAGACACAGTGGTGCTGAGAGAACCCAACCTCACGTGCTGTTCTTGAGCTCTGCTTCGCTTCAACAAAGGCTCGGGTGATGATGAAACAGAGGATGCAACAGACCATGAATCATTTGAGCTATCAGAGCTGAAATAAGCATCAATGACACCACTAGGGCTGCTAGGTATGGAGTCATGTTTGCGTTTCAAGTAAAATGAACGGCCATGATCGTCCATGATCTCCATGATGAGTTTATAGCAATCATCAACATTTTTCTGCCGTAATTCACAATCAAGAATGTTAAAAAAATTGCATGACACTATGAAAGATCGAAATGTATGCACCCAAGAAACTTATTTAAAGTTAACCTTGCTAGTTCTGAGGACAGTCGTGAGTTGATTCCGGTAATCGACAGCATCACAAGGCTCCATCTCTCTAAGAACGTATTTCATTGTTGCAGCAGCAATAATAGAAGGAAGGTAATGCACAAGCCTATAATCTGAATTTGTATATAAATTAGGCTACGATAGAGATTTATAAAGTCATAATCGTTTTTGGTATAAAACTTAGCCAGTATGTGCATTCTTACCGGTTATAATAGAGAGAACTACGCTCTCACATCTCTTATAGAACTCCCAATGTTGGTTGCCTATTAACTCAAATCTCCTAACAATGTGGTCGAAGAAGGAGATTGGGGTTACAGGATTCATCTTCCATTGGAGTGTGGAAAGAACCAAAAGCTCCATTCTTTGTATAGTTCTTGCCTCAAAAACATACTTGGCTTCTTCCACCTAAAACACAGCCAAGCACAAAAATAATAAACAACACAACATACATTTCGGACTTTTTTCACATCAACCTCAGAGGCATTTCAACAAACACCTACTCAGCAATGCACAAACACAGAAAATACAGCAACGTTGAAACATACCTGAAAGTCTAATAGAAGTGGCACTTGAGTCTCCTCCACCTTGGCAGCTATAGAGAGACAAGCGACAGCTGCCAATTGACTCATCCACGGCTTATCCCTCTGAAAACAAAGGCTTGTAACAAATCTATCGTAATAGTTCACAGCCAAAACAGCAGTCATGGCGTTGAACCCATATCGCGCAATCACCTTCAACATCCACTTGATGGCCTCATTTCTCACCATTTTCAGACACCCATCTGAACTTATTACCTCCCCGCATCTCAAATGGGCTTGCTTTTTCTCTTTAGATAAAAGGGTAACAATCTCCTCATCCTCCCAGAAAAGGTCGTGCTCAAACAGAAAAGCAAAGGGCTTTTTCTGAATCCCATCAAAACCCTCCTCCAGGCAAAACCCATCACTCAAATCCTCATCAAAACGCTCTTCGTCACAGAGAAGAGCATCGAGAACAGGATTCTGGGCAAGGGTTTGCTGCTGCAGAGAATGCGGAAAAACCATCCTCTTCCCCTGAGAAGAAGACACAGGAGCCTCTGCTCATTATCTTTTAAGACATGAAGCTAAAGCTCAAAAGATTGAATCTTTCACTCAGTACCATATCTTCCCACGTTTGTTTTTACTTTTTTTTTTGTCCCTTTTTTCGCCTCTGTCTCTGTCTCTCTCCCTCTCTCTCTCTCTCTGTCTCTCTCTCTCTCTCTCTGGTACTGGAAAGAAGGGACTGAGGGAGAAAGTGAGGAAGCCAACCAAAGAAGCAAAGCGGAAGAAGGGGTTTTATCTCAGAGATCTTTCACGCGCGTCCTTTTTTATTTATATTTGTAATTAATTTAATGCGACAATTTTTATTTTATTTTAAATTTGTTTCCTGAAAACTTTGGAATTTTATTTTGGCGCCCAAGTAAAAATCTGGCATTGACTCTTTGGAGGACATAATAATTCATATCTGTAGCCTGTATGTACTTGCTTATAAAGTACAAAAATAGAGAACAAATCATGGACACAATAAAAAATCTATTTTCTTATTAAATAATTTACCGGTATTATGCTAGCTAAAGTATATAAATGCAAGAATTACAATTCAAATACTATGTTAATGTCAGTTAATCTAAGTAAGATAAGGCATTAAATTCCTTAAGTACGGTTTGGAGTTCAAATATTTGTCTTATAAACGGAGTAACTAGGTTAGAAAGATCGTCTTATATTGAATCTATTTGGAATTTGAAATAAAATTGAATTAAAAGAAACTCAAATATTATGTGAAAGAATTGAAATCCTTTTTAATTTAGGTGCATATTGAATGAAATTTGGGATAGAACAAAGTGATTGGTTGTAGAAACCAAATGCATTATTAACCAAACATTTTCAATGTACCTATATCTAGATAAGAATAATCTATAACGTACGGATACTTTTAAAAATATCATTTTGATGTATCGTGTTGTATTAGATATTTTTATTGAATACTATATCCGATTTACTTTATCATATGAAAAATTGAAGAAAAATATTATATTCTAATATACGTGTTGTGTCGTATATGACCATATCCGTATGTTCGATGTATGATGGAGACTAACAAATTGCAAAAGAAAATAAAAGGGCATAATAAATTACTTTACAACTTGGTTTAATTATGTATAATTGCACCAATATTAATGATAGGAAATCATTTCTTTATGATTGTTGTAATCAATAAACATGAACGAATGTGCAACAACAATATTGAATATTCTAACTAATAATGTGATAATATATCTACGCATCCAGCTGTAAATACATGAAAAATATTTTAAAAAATTTGACACATAAATGGTGACACACTTATCTGCATTAAATAGATTCTGAACGGCCCTCTAGTAATTAACTCCCCATTTTTTTATTTAACAAAAATAATAAATCTCCTAAGGTGGACATCCGTATTCTTACTCGAGTTCTCGTGTATGCAGTTATTGCTTTAATTTTTATTAACTATTTTAATCGATTATGTTGGAATAGCTTGTAATTAGGCTACACAAAATCTCTAAATAAAAATTGTAAACATATTTTTTTGCAATTTAATTAAGAAACAAAGTAAAAATTATAAATTTAATTAGATGTGAATTAAAAGAGGCGCCGGGATTTAGTATTTTCACACTGCTCAAGTAAACGAAGCAGGGATACGTATGCGTATTAATTAATGACAGTATACGTAATTCTTAAATAGTAATTACGAGTGAAATAGAGGCCGTCGATGGGGTGAAATGAACGGATGGATGCGGTGCGTCCTACACACGCGATTTAGAAGGGAGTGGGGATGATTGTGGAAGGTAGGTCTAACGTTTGACGAATCGGAGAGTGGGTTTGCAGTAGCGGAGCCAGAAATTTCGTTTAGGATGGGGGATCGATCAAAGTATAATACTAAAATCAAAATAACAAGTGACCCTTACTAGTATTAATTTTAACTTTAGTGAGGGGGGATCAATAATAAAAAATTCCATAAAATTACATATACATATATCATATATCTATATAATAATAATAATAAAAAATATAGTTGAGCGGGTTCAATTGTACCCCCTCATCCCTAAGTGGCTCCGCCACTGTGGGTTTGTCTTATATTGGGTTTCAAGGGGCAATGGAGAGATCTGAGATGTTTTGGCCTTTTAAGGAGAGAGAAGTAAAAGGTCATTAGTGTAATGACATATATATATATATATGGATTTCTACGTCTACCGTTTCGTTTGCTTTTCAGGTTGCATTGCTGGTGACAACTGTGTGTATCAAAATACGTATAATTCTTGGCAGATAAAGTTGTATAGTTGTATACGATTTGCGAGTCTTGAGTCCTTGACTACGATACTTATATCGTATCAAACCCTTTTAACGTAAAAAATAAAAAATAAAAAATAAAAAAAATCTTATAATGGTACTTATATCGGGTGATATTCATATCACTATTTAATCGATAAATCATAAGTGATAAAAACGTATCATGAAACTTGTAATCATAATGTTGTGTTTTTTTTTTATAGCTTTTTTCTGTTCCATAACTGAATCATGAGTGGCAATATATCAATAGTCGATCCAATTGAATTCTGGGAGTGATAAAAACACTATTGCTAGTTTTGATACAGCAAATAATAATTAATATATGTTTTGAAGTCCATTTTGCTTGATTATGTGCAACAATAATGCACTATGTTACACTCCAACTTGATGTTTAGTTATTGTGGTTCATCGTTGGCGTCTTATTATTTTACAAGATATATAAAGTTTTGTTTTTTTTTTTTTTAACACACACACCCCAAGTGGCCAGAGGGATTCGAACTCGGTCTTTGCCTTCGAGAAAAAACCCTCAAACCACTTGATCAACCCTTGTTGGCTACCAGATATTTAAAGTTGTTTTATATTCTTAATCAGGATTTAAATTTCTAATATTTGATTAATAATGAATAAATCTCTTTCACTCGATAGCAATCTTTGAACTTTCATTTACATTTATCCAACATTGAGTGAGTATCAAAGGAGATAGTTGATACATATGGATTTAGCGGTCTGAATAATATTCACCAAGTGTAAGCCATAGCGATAACAAAAATTACAGGACTAAAAATGTAAATTAAAATGAACGATGAAATTAGGTGCATTTACAATTATAACTATGTCAGCAAAGTAATTTCATTAGTGAATAGTGTTTCCGGTCTTATTATTATTTTTAAATAATAATTTTTAAAACAATGATAACTAATTTATTATTACACCAAACTTTAAGAATGATGAATGCATGTAGTTTTACAGTATATTTGGGCAAATTATTAGCAAAAAGTTACTTATGTACGTGGTAATTATTGACGAGAGTCCAGCTATGGATAGGTTAATAAGTATGGCCGGGCTATAGGTATACAATATACATGTACGTGCTTGCAATTAGCAATTAAATGTTCAATAATGCATGCAAAATTAGCTGTTGAAGTAAGGCATAACGTTTTCAACTGATTGGCAGCACTCAGCTAATCTGTACATAATGTCGGCAAAGTACTACGTGAAATCATCCCTTAATGTTATAGCAATACAAGAATACATTAATTATATATGTAAGGATAATTAAGATGAGTTATTTTCCTAAATTGATCCCATCACGTGTATCAATAGTTTTAAAAATATTAATAATAATAATAAATTCGATCACTAATTATCTCTATTAATAATAGTTATGTTACCAAAATTTTGAATACAATACGCTAGACCGCTACACTACTCGATGGTCCTTGTATCAAACAATTTATTAAAATTGATCTCATCTTGATCTTTTTAGTTTTGATGCATTTGCATTTACAAAATATATAGCAAGTTCCCACATCAAGGGCTAGTGGAATTAATCAAAATGGAAAGAGTTATCCATCATTAATTAATCAATTGATATTAAAGGTTCAATCTTTAATTTGGATAATGACGCAACTTTAAATTCCTTAATCCGCTGTCTTTTCCATGTGAGTTACTTACAACTCAGTAAGATAACTAACCACTGTAAATGGTGGATGATTTGGTTAACTAAAAAAAAAGTTCTTGAAATTGAGAAAAGTTTATCTCAAAACTCAGTTTAGTCGAATCTACCTAACCAAGTATATGAACAAATGTGTTATACTTACTGCTTGATTGGATGTTTATTCTAAACTTTATATCGATTTTAAAACAATATTTCCTTGATTATATTGATTTGGCCGAATCAAGTTCGATTTAAAATTAAGCTACGATTGAACCCACCATCCAAAATGACCTAAACCCCATGATTGGAGAGGACAACACATTCAAAGTTGAAACTAGTGAAGCAAAGAGAGGAGCTTTTTGGTGTGTTTCCATGGTTTTCCGTTTTAGTTGGACAAAGCCTTAGCTTTAGCTGGGCATCGTCTGAATAAGATTCCTCAGTTCTGAATTCAAGCCAACATCTTTTATACAACACAGTCCATAAAGTGATGCATAAAAAGAAAAGGTACCTCTCTCTCTCTCTCTCTCATATTTCTTTTTCAAATGTGTATTATGTATATATTTGTTGTTGGGAGTTGGTAAAATAGTGTGGCAAAATGCATAGTGGTGTTGGTCTTCACTGCACCCACGTTATGTGCATAAAGGGCCACTCATAAGACTGAGCTACTAAGTTAGTAGCAGCAGCAAAAAGAGGAACAAAAAATTCCCATCTTTTTTTAGTTCAACTGCATGCTGCTGGTGTTGTTAGTACATTGCTATAATACACGAATATGAATATTGGCGACTCATTCTTGGATTTTTACGTGCGGGTGGAATATCTTTGTTGAATAACGTATTTGTCTATTTGACCTAGAATTGCTACTAAGTTATGATATCATGATAAATAATATGTTTGGCCTTACTCACCCTAAAAAACTAGCTGCTGAGAGAATATATGTCAAACCATTATATATTGAACTCCACATCTTTGATTATTCGATGTTCAATTTTGATTTTTCCTCTTTATCCACCCCACTCGCAATTTTTTCTATTTTTCCAGTTTTGTTATTATTAAATTTATAATATATTCATTTAAGCTTGGATCATCGGGTGCGAACTGTAATTATATAATTTGTCGAGATGAATAATATATTCATTTAAGCTTGGATCATCGAGTGTTTCATAGGAGGCAATCTTAGGGGTGAGATAGGTATTCTTTTTACAGCTGTTTTGCTTCCATATTTCTATACCTTTAGACCATAACAAGTCATTTTCATTTCTGAAAATGATGAGAAATATTACAGACCAAAATCTGTTAAAAGGTTTATGAACCACACAATTTAAAGCACTGAATCCATTAGATAATTTTTGGGTAAATTTATTTCATCACTTTACTTCCTATTATTTGGGTAAAAGAGAGATCTCAAATCCTTGTAATTTAATGTCTTTCTCACCTTTATATTATGTGTAATTCCTTTCACCTTTTAAAAGTTGACCCCCAAAATTCTATGTATATAAAAGCATAATGCTATTTTCTGGAATTTTGATGTTTTATGATTTGTATTTTACACATTTTTGTTTTTCAGATCAATTTGTTACATGCAGACTCATAAAACACTTCTTATTCGAATGGAAAATTTTCCTTTTCTTTGGTTCTTGAATTATAATGCGCCATTTTTTTTAAATTTATAAACTAGTTCCCAGAAGCATATTCGATTTTGTTCTGCGTAACTTGGGACGCAAACCCGATATATTTGTTAAGGTAGTGTAACGCTGAACAATTAAGCTATACTGTCCAGTTATATATGCTTCTTTTTTAACTTCGAATAAATTACCCCAACTGCAGGCAATTGTCCTCAATTTCTATAATGGTCCAAATACGAAAAAATGGATTGAGATTTTGGTGGCCCAAAATATATCCAACTTCTCCGTTTTGGATCTCAGTCCAGTCCTTTCTAAACCCAACAGGCCACTCGATTATCATTCCTATTTTTTTTAACAAAAATATTATGTTACTTTTATCACCCTTTTGCAATAAAATAAATAAATAAGGGATTTTAGTATCTGGATTTTACCAAATTGGATACTGTATATACTAAATCGGAATGGGTTTCAAGCCGAGCTGGGCTCGAGCTCGAGCTCAAAAATATGAATTTGGGCTAGAGATTGCTGAGCATTTCTTCCTTTCTTTCTTTTTCTTTTTTGGAGCTCGATCGAGGAAAGTTGGAAAACGAGTTGCTTGTGTTAGTCTAGTACTTTTTTTGTTTTTTGGTGGAAGTTAGTCCAGTACTAGTTGTTTTATTAAAAGGTTTTGATTATATTAGCGATGCACAGTTAATCTGCATTAACCACTAAAACAGTAGTTCAACTGAAATGAAATTAACAAGTACGGCACTGCTTTGATTTGGACCACCAAACTTTGCCGTATTTGAAAGTTATGTATGTTGAACTATGCCTTTTCCAACTTCACACAGCAGCGGTCTCACCACCCAATTAACCCTTTCATGTACGTTTTTACTAAATAAATGATACAAATTTTTTATTACAACTTTCATATAATTAATATGGGATATGATGTGATAAAATAATGTGTTTAAAATATACGTGTATTATATGATATAAGTAAATCAATTGTTATAAGGCAAATATTCGTATATCAATGTAGGTTTAGATTAGTTTATTCACATCATTATTTTTTCTCTTATATCAATTAATTATATTTTAATCTTTATTAAATCAAATTTTAACTTTATCGAAATGGTATTTCATTGACAATGTTTGATCAATTTTTTATTTAAAAAATATTAAAAAAATTATGAGAGCTTATAAATTTTTTTAATAAGTGAGAATACCAATCGGAAAATTCTAGGTCGATCTGATTCAGTCAAATATAACAATGTATTACAATTATTATTTAATTCCTGATTCTCTCTAAAATTTTCAAACATCACAATGTAGAAGGTAAAATAATTATCCATTTGTTATTAAGATTCGAGTCATTTGACCGAATTAAGTTCCATTTCTTGTTTTTCACCATGTTAACTATGCGATTATTATTAAAAAAAAAAAAAAAAACTATGCGATTATTACTTATATTTTATAAGTGAATTATATTAATTTTATTTTATAAAAATTAAATTTTACATTTAAAATAAAATAAACTCCATAAAATATTTTATTTTCTTACGGAAGAGGCTGCATTTTGCCAAGTCGATTTTCTTCGAAATCAACTTTAATTAATTCCTCCATAGTTGGGTTCATCTGAGCTCCTTGCTCACGTCCATAATTCCGCGGTGGCATTGACGCGCCACCTTCCACGCACCCACCATCCCCGCGCTTTTGACGGGTCCAACAACTCCTCGCATATAAAAAGCTCGCAAATTTCAATTCTTCTCTCCCATATCTGTAAAACAATATCTCCCACAACTGACTCCCCGCCACGAATTCGCACTCCGCCCTCCGACGGCGCGTGTACCCCACCCGCCGCCGTCACATCACCTGAAAATGGGTCAAACCACCTCGGTCCAGGGCGTATCCCTTGGTGGCGCGACCCATTTCCATAATCCCAGCCTTGCTCCTGAGGATATTGCCTCCGCCAATCCCAATCCCCAAAATGTTTTCACGGATCAAGGGGGGGATTACACATCGGAAATCCCAGATGAATGCTTGGCGCTAATCTTCCAATGCCTCAGCTACGGCGATCGGAAGCGGTGTTCCTTCGTCTCCCGCCGCTGGCTATCCGTGGAGGGCGAGAGCCGCCGCCGCCTCGCCCTGTATGCCACCGGCGACATCTCCGCCCACCTCCCCTCCATCTTCAACCGCTTCGATTCAGTCACGAAACTCGCCCTCCGGTGCGACCGCAAATCGATCAGCATAAACGACGACGATCTAACCTTCATCTCCCTCCGCTGCCGCAACCTCACGCGCCTCAAGCTCCGCGGCTGCGGCGAAATCTCCGATGCGGGTATGTCCGCTCTGGCCCAAAATTGTAAATCCCTGCGAAAATTCTCCTGCACCATGTGTTCATTCGGATCCAAAGGCATGAACGCACTTTTAGACAATTGTTCTTCATTGGAAGAACTTTCAGTCAAACGTTTGCGGGGGATTAACGACGGATTCGCGGTGGATCCCATTGGCCCTGGTGCTGCAGCTTT
Organism: Lantana camara; assembly: GCA_037501455.1. NCBI lineage: Eukaryota > Viridiplantae > Streptophyta > Magnoliopsida > Lamiales > Verbenaceae > Lantana > Lantana camara. Next base: position 5,619,445 of record CM074855.1, on the reverse strand, counting down.
GTCTCTGAAATCAATCACTCTTAAGGAGCTCTATAATGGCCAGTGTTTCGGGCCATTGGTGGTTGGAGCCAAGAACTTGAAAAGTTTGAAGCTTTTGAGATGTTTGGGAGATTGGGATATATTACTAGAGAGAATTACTGCAACAAAGAGTTCTTTGTCCGAGCTTCATTTGGAGAGATTGCAGGTGAGTGACATGGGTCTAATGGCCATTTCCAAATGCCAAGACTTAGAAACTCTTTGCTTGGTAAAAGCTCCTGATTGCTCGGACGACGGGATTTCAGCCGTGGCCGAGAAATGTAAGCTTCTAAAGAAGCTCCACATTGATGGTTGGAGAACAAATAGGATTGGCGATGATGGTTTGATGTCAGTAGCGAAGAATTGTGTTAATCTTGTTGAGTTGGTGCTGATCGGAGTTAATCCAACTTGTTTGAGCTTAAATGCTGTGGCCTCAAATTGTGGTAAAATGGAACGGTTAGCCCTTTGCGGGAGCGAAACCATTGGAGATGCTGAGGTTTCATGTATTGCAGCCAAGTGTACAGCGTTGAGGAAGCTTTGCATAAAGTGTTGTCGTGTGACAGATTCCGGGATCAAGGCGTTTGCTTTCGGGTGTCCTAATTTGATCAATATCAAGGTTAAGAAATGTAAAGGGGTGACTAGAGAGGTTGGCGATTTGCTGAGGGCGAAAAGGGAATCATTGACAGTGAGTTTGGATGCTGATGAGATTGAAAGTGAGGCCATGGGGGACTATGCGGGACATTGCGGTGACGCTGCAGTACTCCCGCCTATGGTTAGTGGTGGGGAAGAAGTTGTCGGAGATGGTGTTGATGGTCCATCAACGAGCAATGTGGATGAACTGTTGAGTAAGTCGAGGTTGAGCATTTTCATCGCTTCTGCTTTACGAAGGTTGTCGAATGGTCGCGTTGTCTGAGAGATGGATCGTCAAAGTTGAAGAAATTATGGGTCTTGCTCTGTTCTGTAGATGTAATGTAGTGAACATGTGTTCTTTATTCTCTTCTTTCTATCTTTCATCTCATTCATTGATAGTTTATAGAAGTTATTTGGGCATTATTGTGGGGTTCTTATGATTGATATCCTGTTGCAAGACATAACTATCATACTTGATGAAGATTTATTTAGTTTGTTGCTATTGAAGTATTCTTCCAGGAAATTTGGCTGAGAATGTAGTTACATAAACTTGTATGATAGTTTCAGAAATTACAGAAACTTCTCTGATATCGATGGTTGGAGAACAAACAGAAGTGGTGATGACGAGAATAAACTCATTAACCACTTGAACCGACCGTTGTTATATTGAATTCTGTAAGTTGTTGTCGATTGTTGATTTAATTTTGATTTTATTGTTAAATATAGTGATTTTTTTATGAGTAAATGTCATATTTCATCTCTAAAGTTTCAGTTTTGTTTCACTTTAGTGCTCAATGTTCTAAAAGTGATATTTGAGTCCCTAAAGTAAATAATTGTCTCACTTAAGTCATTCTGACCAAATTCTAATGAATTTTTTACCTTATTCAAGGTATTTTGGTCATTTTAGTATTTATAGTTCTAAAATGGTCCCTAAAGTTTCAACTTTGTATCATTTTAGTCCTCAATCTTTAGAAAATGTCATTTAAGCCCGTATAATTAATAATAAGTCTCACTTTGATTCTTTTGATCAAATCAATACTTTTAGTTATTTTATTTATTTCAAATGAAAAAAGAAAGAAATAATATTTATAGTAAGATCAGAGCCTATGAATTCCAAAAAGAAAAAAAAAATGTTGTTGCCATTATACAGTTTTTGTTTTAATATGAATTTCCCACTTACTATATTTATTGAGTTTAACTTAAAATTTTTTTTTTTAAAATTTAGAGAATGTTTTTATTTTAAATAATTACCTCAAATTATTTTTTAAAAGTAATTATAACATGGAATACATACTTATGAAATTAAATTTCATAAATCAATTTATAATTAAAACGCTCTTAATTTGGTGTATTAATATATTTATTTTTTACTATCATATCTTAATATACATATTATGTTGGTTGAGATAATTATTTAAAACTCAAATACTCTCCAAATTAATAAATTATCATTGAAGTTTAAAAATATTAAATAAATAAATTAAATTTTATTTACAATTAAAATTCTATCTTTTTTCCGGTTTTATATTAAACTAACCTAAATAGTGAAAAATTCGTATTAAAAACAAAAATGGTATAGTGGCAACAACTCTATTTTTTTAACTCATAAGTTCATATCTTGACAAAAATATTATTTCTTTCTTTTTATCATGTAAAATAAATAAAATGACTAAAAACATTAATTTTGGTCAAAAGATTTAAAGTGAGACTTATTATTAACTTTAGGGACTTAAATGATACTTTCAAAAGATTGAGGACTAAAATGATACAAAGTTAAAACTTTAGAGACCATTTTACAACTATAAATATTAAAATGACCGAAATACCCTTGAGTAAGGTAAAAAAATCATTAGAATTTGGTCAGAAGGACTTAAGTGAGACGAATTGTTAACTTTAGGGACTCAAGTATCACTTTTAGAACATTGAGGACTAAAGTGACACAAAACTGAAACTTTAGGGACCAAATATGATATTTACTCATTTTTTATTCACTTTAAATTTTAGTCAAATTCTTTCCCAACAAATTTAATAATTTTGTTCATTTTCAATTTTCTTGATGGATTAGGGAAATTTTATAAGAATCCTAATTATATACAGTGCAAAGTCATTATCTTATATTCTTATAATTCTAAAATTAGTTTAATTATTTATGATAATAATAATTAAAAACTCAACCTTATATAAACTATTTCTAATAGAAAAACTATTTAATTATTTATGAAAAAAAAAATCGCAATTATCCATGAGATAAACAACATTGATTTATTATTTACAAACACTAAATATAAACCCTATGTAAACATCAAAGCCTGCTTATTAATGCGCTTAAATTTGATCGGAAATTTGGAGCTTCCGATAGATGCAATCGGTGCCGAAATGCCCCTAAAGATATCACGCATGTACTCAAAGATTGTCCGTTCGCGGAAAAGGTTTGGAGCACCATTGTGGATTCTGCTACCTTGGTCACTATCAGAAACCTGCAACACGATAACCGGATGGAACAAGTGCTCTGTGTGGATTCTGCTACCTTGCTGTTTCTTGCCCGTCTGTGGGCTCAGCTTGAAAAACAAGAAAAAAGAAACTAAATATAAACCAATGAAAATATATACGAGGAATAGAACAGGCTAATTACCTTTTAATTTTGAAAATTAAGGAGTAGAAAGACTATTTTAGCCCCAATAAAATGTGCATGACTCATGACTATCAAATATAAACCTAATTTCGTCCCCAAACTAAAACCCCTTTGAGAACTGAGTCAGTGACCCAAACTCTACCCACCGTAATCCCGATGGAACCGACGCCCGGCGTTCCCGCCGCCGTTACTGATATTCCGGCCGCCTCCTCCGCCGCTGCCCCCGCCGTTGCCGCGGCGGACGATCTGTCCTCATCCTCGCCCGCCGCCGCGGTGTCGCAGTGGACCTTCACGATTTCGCAGCGCTTCCAGCACCTCTTGGACAAGTCAACGCCGTTTCTGCTCTACCGATGGATCGCCTTCCTATGCATCGCATTCTTTTATTTGGTTCGAGTGTACCTGGTTGAGGGGTTCTACGTGGTGTCCTACGCCCTCGGAATCTATATACTTAACCTCCTCATCGGCTTTCTGTCGCCGCAGGTTGACCCGGAGTTCTACGACGGCCCGACGCTTCCTGTCCGGGGCTCCGACGAGTTCCGCCCTTTCGTCCGCCGTCTCCCCGAGTTTAAATTCTGGTTCGTCGGTTAATTTAATTGTTTTTAAAAAAACACGAATTAGGGCATTATGATTTCTATTGAACCGTTTCCCTGAATTTTAGAGATGCTTCATTGGATTGATTTCATACTCAGAGGATTAGTGTTCCATTTTTAGGGTTTTTAAGTTATAACTGAAATTGATTGATCGCCTTTAGTTATATTTCTTGTGCTACAACATTGTTGCAATTGATAGGACGGTAATTATAATCCAATACCCTGTATGAGAAAGAACTGTGCTTTTATTCAAGTGCGATTTTGGATTTGTCTTGAGAATGATGTAGAATGATCCATGATTCTTAGGGTGTGACTCAATCATTAAATATTTAAATCTATGAGTACTTTACATGTATTACCGTTAGTGCATAATTGTAGTGAATTTGTATAAGAAAATTTATAAATTCTATTTGATTTGGACTTCATTGTTATCTTCTTGTAAAGGTACTCGATCACGAAAGCGTTCTGCATTGCTTTCGTACTGACATTCTTCAGCATATTTGATGTGCCTGTTTTCTGGCCAATTCTCCTCTTCTACTGGATTGTGCTGTGCACTCTAACTCTCAGGAGGCAAATACTACACATGATCAAATACAAATATGTCCCCTTTTCATTTGGGAAGCAGGTAGTGTTGAAATGCACCCTATTATATAGGTCAAATAGTTTTGTTGCGCCCAAATTTTCCCTATTGCTAAGATGGCTTTCGCTGTTTTCCTTTCAGAGGTATGATCGAAGGAAAGAATCGTCAACAGAGAGCGAAAGCTTACTTTCCCAGGCATAATTAACGGGTGAGTTAATTTCTTTTTTCTCCTTTTTCCCCTTATTTAAGTAACTGAGAGGGTTTGCTAAACTTCTGTTTCCTCAGTTCTGCAATTCTTTGATTTGGGTCCTTAGAAGAAGCTTTGAACTGACAATGGTGAGCTTGGAGATCCGTTGTTTGGCTTCGTAGTCTTATTATCTAATTTAAAAAGTGTATGCTATAGCCTATATGGATGTTTGGTTCAAAGGGATTTTTTTTTTTTCCTGTTCTTTTCTTATGCGATTGTAGGTATTTAGGTGTTTCTGTGGCTGTTCAAGTTGAGGATTATCCCTTGTATTTTAGGCTTGATGCCCGAGGGATATCATCTGCCCATATATTTGAATCCTTTAAATGGAAATGGTAATGTAGTTCACTTATTATTGTTCCACTTATATGGAAATTTTACTTTGGTTTCAAAAGGGGAACACAAATGCTATGCTAGCTTAACTAGAGATTTTGAGTTAGAGTTCCTGTGAATGCAACTACCATTGGTAGAGAGAGTTTTACACCTTAAGTGGTCCGTCTGACTTGACCATGGAAATTGGTTATAGAACTTAAAAATAAATAAATAAGGGAAACACAAACGATAATCATATTATCATGTAATAGTAACCAAATGCAACAGCTAATGATAATGCCAGATTATATGCCATTTGAATGAATCTATGCTCATGTTATTTTTCTTCTTTTTTCTCTCCTCATCTGGCCACCAATTACAGCTACCAAATCCATCATCACCATCCATTTGTTAAGATCTCGATGATACGGATCAAACGAGCAAAAGAATACGTAAATAAACCTCTCACCTTTCATATTCAGCATAAAGATCAATTGAACCCGGTGGTGTGATTCGACGGGAAGATATTTATCTATTCTTTAACCAAATAACATATGAAGTTGGTCTGATTAGTTATAATACTTGTTCCACAGTTTGAGGTGCATATATTTTAACAAAGAACATAAGCAGATGTTCAATATAGACTTTTGGTATGAAGCGGATAACAGATGTCCGATCTGACTTTGAATATGAAGTTGCTTTAACTATTAGATCAATTGCTTCACGATTTGATGTGTATAATTTAGCAAGTTTGTGTTGGTAGATGTCCAGTTCTCGAAACAAATTCCCAATTAGCCATCACCGTCACAATAGTGTTGCATTTTTCCATATCTGCAGTGTTGGTGAGTCAAAATCACGAAGTTTTCAAGTACGAAACGGACTTCTGCCAAGACTAGAAACTCGGATAATAACAGAACTGGAAACTCCGTTGCTCTTAATGAATTATCATCAACCAAATGAAAAACAAAGCAGCACTACTTCGAGCTTCGGTTACACCAGTTGAATGCAAAATATAGTACAGACTACAGTGTAATACAAAGCTACTTTAATATTTAATCTAATCTATTTGGACTTCCAAATGCTTGTAACGAATACAAATCTTGGTAGCACAATACTTAGAAATCAAACTTCTCATTTAAAAGAGTAGGAGGACTACAGAGATATATGTACATACATTAATAATCACCGTAACTATCCCACAACAGATAAAGGAAAACGAAAAAAGAGAGACCAAATCCAAGGACTGATAAGCAGATACTGATAAAACTACTGCTCCTGAACTGAATCTTGTTTCTGAATCGAACTAAAAATAAGTGCTTGCTTCCCATTTCACTCAGCTGCATAGCCACGGGCCGAGTTCGAAATATCTGCATCGTTTTTACCATTCTTGACTGGATAAGAAGCTTCCATCACAATCCCACACTTCCCCGATGGATTGCCAATGTTACGTTCCAATCTGAAGTAGCCATGTTCACCCCATTCAGTCCCCCATGAGTTCCTAACTATCCAATAATCCACACCATCTTCCGTGCCGTATCCAACCGCCACCACGCCATGGTCAAGTTGGGCCCCGCATTCGCCGCTGAACACACCCTGATCACAAAAAGCCACCAAATAATTATCTAATTTGTGGGAGCAAAATCAAAATTTTATGGACTATAGGGATACTTACAGAGACGTACTCTTAAGTTTTGTTCTAATTACACAAATTTCCCCTAAAGTTCAACAAATTACAAAAAACTTCCCCTGGTTTGGCCTTAATTCATGAGCAACATAAACTCTTCGATAGGAAAATTTGTGTAATTAAGTCAAAACTCAGCTCCTTGAGGTACGTATGTCATGGGAAAAAGCAATAAAAAGTTATATACCGATGAATAGAGTTGAAGGGCTCTCCCGGAGGCTTCAATAGCCACGCTAACGGGCTGATGAGCAACGGCCTTCTGCAAAGCTCTCTCGTCGTGGGGAACATCTTCATAACCATCAATGCTCACAATCTTGGCATTCTTCTGCATTAAATTTGTACAAAAACATTCAAAACAAAATCCTTTGATGATGGAAACGGACTAAAAAACCTTAATCAACACGAACCCGAGTGGGATCACATCTCCCTTGGGAGCCCCTGTAAGGATAATCATCTTCAGTATCCATCCCACCATTGGAAATGATGAATTGGAAGGCATAATCCATAAGTCCTCCATTGCACCCTTGATTCTCAGTTTTGTCACAATCCACCAATTCTTGTTCGGATAGAGTGACTAATTCCCCTGTCACGATTTGATTGATACCTTCAACAGCAGCGACGGTTGAGAAAGCCCAGCAGCTTCCTAATGATCGCACACACAAACCAAAAACAATCATAATCACAGTTTATTAGCTAACAAGAAAACAAATTTTAGAAAGTGAAAAATTACCACAAGTTCCTTGATTCTTGATGGGAGCAACAGCACCCCTTCTCCTCCAATCAACAGACTCCGGCAACTCGTCTCCGGCCCGGAAAACGAATCTCTGGCTAGCATTCTTGGACTTGACAAACCTACGTTTAGCATCACTCCTTGTACCCAAGTAAGTGGACTTATACTCTTCATTGGTGAGATCAGCAAACTGGTTCAAGCCCACCTTATAAGTTCGGTTCCCTGAATTATGTTCATCGATGAATTTGAGATTATCCTTAAAAATCTCGAATCTCTTTTCATGCTCCCCAATCCCGTTGTACACTTTGCCATGCCTTGCTAGCCACCTTTCGTAGAGGCCCTTTATTTGATCTTCGCTTCGCTGCTGTGGAACGTGGTTTTCTTTGAGGTCTGTTATGGAGAAATCTGTAGCTTGGGTGGAAATGGCGAAGAGGAAGATGAGGAGTGTGGCTATGAACATAGACATGGTTCTTGAGACTTCGAGAGCAAGTTTCGAGACTAAGAGTGTGTGTGCAGAGGGTGATGTTCTTCTTCTGCTTAGGCTTGAAGATATTGTGGATATTGTGGCGTTTATATAGGCAGAGGAAATGATTAAATATTGGTATAAAATTTATGTTTAAATGAGTTTGTTAGACTTCTAGATGGTGGGAAGTTTGATACTTTCATTGCATATAGGGTTTGGTCCAAAACGGTATCTAAACGGTGGCAAGAGTCATATTTTTGTTCATTGAAAATAACTAGAACATATCCATTATTCTGATTGAATCTAAATCGCGTAAATCAATATTAATTACATGAGGCGATCGTGCTAAAATCCAATTGAACTGATTGGTTTTTGTAGTTCGATCTATCAAGAATTTATAATGTAAATTTTATTTAATTTGTGAAACTATTAATACTTAAAGGGTAAAATAGTCGGGTTTTTAGTCGGTGATACCCTTTCAATACTCAAGTTAGTATTAGATACAAAAAAAGAAAGTATAATCAGGTCGAGTGCTTTACATGTGCTTACCAAACACTATTTATGGCGGGGCTCTTATAGGTTAAGACGTAAATGCACTGAGTACACACACTAAGGTATGACATTAAATACGGTCATATTCGATCTAACATATTGTTATTTTTGACCTGAACGGAATTGTGAATATCGTACCTCCTTTTCTTTCTGGCAAATACTAGTACCCTGTAACATTAATGGCTCTCTCGTACACTGTCATAAGGAATGAGATAATTACACGTGCCCGTACAAAGGTGTTGTGGCCGTACAAACTTGTTTGGTGCCTCTCTAAATCGATCCCGAATCCCATACGAACACTCGTAAAAAAGATTTGAATTCCAAGGGACTCCTTTATTTGAATTTCACTTTCATTGGTTAATTCGAATTAAGAATTAATTCATCATTCGAAGGGAAGTAGACTACTCAAGAATTTCATATTTCATTTATATCGTAATTGAATAACAAATTAAAAAAAATCAAAAATAAAATAAAAAGTGGGCGAAATTCATGAAATCTTGGTTGGTCTTCATTGGGAACTTGAGTAAGGAGTCGATCTTCGTGGTAGTACAAACTTGTTTGGTTCCTCTCTAAATTGATCTAAGAATCGATATATGGGAACTCTGTCTGTATGGGATTTGGTATCGATCTAATCCCTTCAATTATTGATCTCTGGTCCTTGGCCAACTTGATCATGATTGGTAAGTCTCTTTAGATTAGTTTCTCTTAGATCATTGACCTCTATATCGGTCCAAGTTGGACCATGTCCACAACTTACAATCGGATCATATTTCTCTATGTGGTGTTCATATCACGTTCACGTGGTATTATATATGTTTCGGTCAAAATGGCTCTGAGATCCGCGTGACTCCTCTAAAAATACACAATGTTATCCGTTGTAAATATGTCATGTCATGACAGAATGTTTTAAAACTTTCGTATCGTGTATATATCTTAAAAGAAGAAATCAACCACACAAGAACTATAGTATCACATAATTTGTTCGATACAATGTGGTTAGATACCAATTATATAATTAATATATATATTTTATGATAAGATTCTTAGACTATTTTCCTAAATATAATTCAGACAGTGGCGGAGCCACTCCCATTTGAGGGGTACAATTGACCCCCCTCAAATTTTGTTTTTAAAACTATTATGTATACATATATATATATTTGTGTTATTGTGTATGTAATTTTTCGAGTTTTTCATTATTTGACCCCCCTCATAAAAATTAAAATTAATACTAGTGAGGGTCAATATAATAAATTAATAATAATTGGGATTAAAAAATAAAATATTATGCTTTGGTCGAAAATTTCTGACTCCGCCACTGAATTCAGATCACACCTAATTATTCAATATATAATGTTAGGTAATTCAATAAGATTACATGGTAATTATATGATAGTTATATGATAAAATTACTCATGTGAGATCAATACGCACATTACGATTAATTGAGTTATATGGTATAAGATTAAAAAAAAACTCCAATTGTACACTAATTTTGACAAAGATTGTGTAGGTCTTAGGTGGAAAGGATAAGTATCTTGTTTCCGAGGTAACCGTTTCCCAACAACAACGAATGAATCTGACCTATTAAGTTAGTTGGAGTCATAGTTCTAAGTTCTAACTTCTAAGCCCAAACCGCCAAACTAACTCAAGCACCAATATTTTGGTGGGTTTGCCTGCGACTTAGGAGGCACATTTATGGAGCCCCAAAATTAGCCAATTGGAACCCGCCACGTCATATTTCCATGCAGAATTTTTATTTATTTTTCTTGGGAAGATGCTCTTTTTGGTTGAATAGTGCATCGATATGTGTGCCACCGCCTCTGAATTTGGATAATGGATTGATGTTATGGAGACCACCGAAAGTAAGAGTCTTTATTTATTGTCAACTTTCTTGAATTATGAATATATGGGAAAAGATGAATAATCCCAATTGCTTATGGGCAGAGTTTTACTTAACATGTTGGTTTCCTCTCTTTGATGTAGTTATGGGGTTTGATGGGAAGGGGATTGTATTTGAATTGTGATGTTTTGGTTTTATATGAAAGATGGACTAATTTTGAAAGTATGCCAATAATGTTGATTTTAAAAAATCATATTGATAATGTATTTGTAAATTATACATGCTACTTAAGCACTTATTGAGTTTAACGGGCTAATAAATATTGTAAAAAAGTTATGGTTTTCTTGTTGTTGAGGGATCCTTGATTAGAGGTGTCCTCGGCTAGATTTTATGTCCAAAAGAGGGTTCGTCCTCCTACTATTTTTCTCGATGAATTCTTTTTGAGTCTTTGCCTTCGATATCTACTTTTTGAAAAGTTTTTAATAGAGAACTTTCTAGATGTTCTTTCATGATCTCCCTATCTCCTCCATTTGTTGAGAAGCCTAGTGAACTATTACCTGATAACATGGCATGGAAACCTTAAAAATTCTTACTAGATTTTCAAATTTGAGAGCATCAAATATGCTTCAATCAATCCAAAGACAACTCCTTTTAACTTACTTTGAACTTATTAATCCTCCAACTTACAAATCCGGATTGGTATATAGTTCATCCTTCATAATTAAGCCTAACTCGACTCCATCAATCATTTTTATCAATTATAGAAATACATAAACCTTTTTTTTTTTTTTTTCGGGAATAAATAAGTCATTCAATATCATTTAAATTATACTCATATAAAAATTGTTGTAATTTTTTTCCTTGTTCTGTTTCATTTATTCTTTACAATAACAACCGCTTTATAGAGGTTCAATCACGAAACTTTTTATTAAATTAGTATATGTAGTATCGAATAATTAGACTATACCATTTAATGATTAAATCGTTGTAAGTTGAAACTGAATGGTATGAAAGCACGAGATGCGCCTAAGAATCCACCAATGGTTTGTGCAATAAAAGACTGGTTTTGTGCACATGAGAATGTCACCCATTGGCCAATGCGAACGGCACAACATCTTTCTCCATACAGTTTTCTTATGATCAATTCATGGAGATTTGTTCTCTCAGCGCAACACAGTGCCACCATTATTGGTGGCAGATGCAATAATATTCCACAACTACCAACACCACCCAAAAATAGATTTAAGATCTCCATTTTAATTTCAAGAAACACGTATTAGACTGCTACGCTCAACTAAGGTAATCGTCTTCTGCACCATACCGAAACGGTTTGAAGTTTTCGATTTTAAATGTGTATTTTATCTCATGTTTCATTCGTATATAAGTATCAAGTATATTAATAGACGGTTGAAATTAAAAAAGAGAATAATTATAATATGAAAAGATTTAAAAGATTTTTCTTTTGATTTCGATTGTCTATTAATATGCTTAGTTCATGTATATAAATAAAACTGAAAATGAGACACAAACTCAAAATCGGAGATCCGAAATCGAGACGAGAGCCTTCACAAACTTTGGACGGAAGGAAAAATAAAAGTGCTAAATTTCAGTTCTTTTCTTATTAATTAAAAGTTGTTTCGTAATTTCCTCTCTAAATAACGCTAATTTTAGTTTACTTTTTGCAAAGATCACCAGCCTGAATTTCTTTTCTTTCTTTAGAAGCCTCGAATTGAAGTCCTTATAACCGTGGCAGTCATCAATCATCATCCAACCAGCTCGAGTTTATGTTTATGCAGATGAAAAGATGAAGAAATATACTCAGATTACTTATGTTTCACATAAAGAAAATTGATCTGAAATTTTAGATATAACAAAAAATTGAGATGAGGTATTGTATGTGCGACACATTCCTTCTTGTATTTACGGACGAGTTCGTTCCTTTCGTGCTTCATTTTCGTTCCTTTCGTGCTTCATTTTCATTGTTCGGTTGTTGAAGGCCTTTGCTATAAGTAAAGAATTCACAGAGTGGCATAAATCTGCAATATAAAATGTATCTAGTTATCTCCCAAATGCCTTGAAGATACATGCTCATCTAATATCTTTGCTGCCCTTTTCTTCTTGCTTCTGCGTTTGCGTCTCGATCCAGTCTTGGTTGCACGTCTTTCTGTGTTATCCTGCTTGATGATAACTTTTTCAACAGAGGATGGAAGTTCCGGAGGAGCATCTGGCCAGGGGGTGCGTTTTGCTGGGACCGTAATGTCTAAAGGAGGGTCGATTATCCATCTGCATTTGAAAAAATATGCAGACAGGATTAAGTATAAGCTCGAGTCAATGTAATTTAGAGATCGATGAACTATATCACTAATACACCGTCTGTGCACTATGTGCGCAGATACTAATAAGCAACTGAGCTGAAAAAGGTTCAGTCAGAAATCGAAGATTAAACCTGATAAGGTTGAAGAACATAATCCAGTAGAAACAAGCATATAAATCAGGATTTATGAATGCCAAACATTATAAGTATGGAAAGAAGTGATTATGATATTTGAAACGCCTAAATGCATGAGCCTGAAAAACTACCTGCAAGGATACAATGAAATATGACCAGTGCCGGTGTAGCATCCATACTCTTCAGATATAATACAGCATATAGATGTGGTTGATAAATATTGGATATGACAATGGAGTATCCAGAACTCAAAAGTTGCAGAGGATAAAATATCAGAGAAGTGAGGAATAACCGCTATATTTTGTATATGATGGATCACTCATTATGCCTTATGAGTGTGTGACTAACGAAAGTTAAGAATATAAATCTAAAAACCTGTTTATATCTTTCTTGGTTAGTGCTCTTAATTCCACTTCTAAAATATCTTTCTTTTCATTTTCAATTAAACTATGATGAGCCAAGTCACATTAAATTGTTGAACATGTGGTTGTGTATTATTTTTGTTTCACATTATTCAAGAATCAACATTTGAATTCTGAATATATAAGTGTTATAAATAATAATAATAATAAGTACAAAATTCATTTTTACAAAGTTACGAGAGATCTAATTAATTAAAAAAAAAAGAAAGAGAGAGAGAGAGATCTAATTTGACAGAGGACACACGTTCTAATTCCTTATCTCAGTTTCTTCATTGACAAACAAAATAGCTTCAAAAATTGGGTGTAACTTCACACTTTTTTGGTCTACATCAAGGCATTCGACAACTGAATTATAAGCACCTAAAAAGGTGGACAACTAGCCAGAAAATTTGAAGTTACTTCATATCCAAAGCCGGGATCGAAACCCTGACATTTGGTTAAGAACTCTACACACACTGATGGAGCAATAGTGTAGGGTACGTTATAAAAGGCTAAATGAAACTCCAAAAACTCCTCTTATAATTAGGTATTGTTGATAGATAAATGTAAATCTAGATTAATTAAGCACCGTAAAAATTCATCATAACCTAGAGAGGGCATCATCATTGTCCTAATTGACAACGAGCCTAGTTGAGTAGCAGGGTATGACAGAGTAATATAAAATCTTGTGAAGCGATACTGAAGATGTGAACTGCAAGATAAAGATATCCAGTAAATTGATTGATTTGCAAGAGGTGTGGTTGACAATCAGCTTCAAGCTATGCTCTCTAGCACAAATTTTATCATTACATAACCATGTCCAGTGAAAAGATGTCAATTGATCAAACATGACTTTCTTACCATTGTTCTACCAAATTCCAACCCGCCTAACGACCTAAAGAACAATGCCCAAAACGAAAAAAGGGAAAAGGACTATTGATTTTCAGTTGTAATTTCACCTTCTCTCTTAAAAACTGTGCCTATGTTACAATTCATAGAACATGAACTATAATGAACATTCCCTGAACATGGCTAACGAATCACAATTATCATATCACATTTTCCACCACCTCAACTCCCTTAGATTAACATATCTTTGCCCCCAATAGTTAACCTAACTCCAAGATCAGGCAACATTAAATATTCTATCAAGCATAATTGCAAATCACAACAGATAAGAAAACCAACACTGAAAAGCCCATCTGATAAACAGATCAACACACGTCTCCGAAGGATCTAAATTTACAAAAAGAAATGCAAATAGTAGAAAACTAACCTGGAAGGGAACTTGCTGTCCGCCCGTGCCTCAACACGCAGCCACCACAGCATAACTTTCCGCCCACAGCTACCAAGAGGCTCCACTACAGAAGTATCCTTCAACAAGGACAGTGGAGTGATTTCAACACCCTCTCCATCTTTACCAACAACTTCCAGTTCCTTAACCCAATCTGGCTTGTCCGTATCATCCCACAAAATTCTCGAATTCAATACAAACCCTGCCCACTCCACTTTCTTTGGTAGCACAACTGCTCTATCACCAATAAACCTTGCACTCCTCTCCAACAATGGCAGAGTATTAAACGTATGCCATCCAACCAACTGGTTTGAAGAATTACAAGCTGGCCCTTGAACAGGTACTTCTGGGTTTTTCTCTTCTATATCAATATTAGCCCTCTGAATTATTTTCAAGTCTCCTTCTTCAGACCCTCCAGAATGTGCAAGAATTCCAATGGAAACTGCACCTACCCATTTTACTTTCTGAATTTCATCAAACAGCTCCAAAGCGTGCATGTTACTATCATCTGCAAACATCACAATGCCATCTAACTTCTTTTTTCTAACTACTCTGCATATTTCAAAGACCCCAAAAGATTAAAACTGGATAGTGCTAACCAGATTTAAAATTTAGAAAAAAAGAATTAAAGACACGTAGTAGGGATCAGCATCAAGATACCTTAAAGCATGAAGTCTCATCCCTGATTCAAGCTTATGGCGATCCTCCCACATAATAGGCATTTTCCCATTGAATTTGAGGTGAATAGTTTTCAATCCGGATTTAGAGATCAGTGAGGCAGTTTCATTGGTGGTGCCGCCAGCTTCAACAACAATCCAGATGAGATCGTAGGCCACATTCATCAATGAATGCATCACACCGGTGAGATGAAGCGTCTGGAAAGTCCGTACATAAGTTGGCGTGATTGCGATCACAGTTTTAGGGCTTTTAACCCCGAATTGAGACCTCTGCTCCGACTGAACCCTCTCGATTATCTTATGCGCCTTCATGACCTCCGCCGGATCCGGATGTGGCCACGGCCTTATCAGTATCCCGTGCCTCCCAACCACCACTCTACTCCCAGCAACACCATCGGAGATATTCTTCTCCGGCGGCGACGAAGCGGCCGGGGACATCAACGTCGTTTGAAGTGCGGCGTAGATAGTGGTGTCGGGAGGGGATAAAGAAGTCGAAAAGAGAAGAAAAAACACGAGCCTCGAGAATCGGAAGCCGAGAACTAAGCTAATCAAGCAGCAGAGTCCGTGTAAAAGTAGCCAAAAAATCGTCGCCGGCGACTTTATGGAGCCGTCCGCGGTGCCATCCAGGGACGACGTGTTGTTCCGGAAGCTGTTGCTCCGGCGACCTTGCTGCTGCAACGCCGTCAGCTGCTTCATTTCGAGATTTTTCCACTTCCTCTTCCCCCACCGCCAACAAACCAACAACCGCTACTAATCACCAAATGCCAATTTACAGAGACACAAATTTACGAAAACAAAAAAAAACAAAAAATCGGAGTGTGTTCGAAGAAATGGTGATTGGGGGTTGGTTGGGGGCGAGTTTAATTGAGATGATTTCTTCGAATTCACGATTTGGTCAGCTCACTGTCAGCTCCCATTTCCATTTCATCTGCTTCAGTTACCTTTCCTCCGTATACAGTAACTATAATTGCAAAACCCCCAAAAATATCGGGGCTCAAAATAGAAATTCCTGATTCTCCAGGGGCCAAAAAGGATGCAAAATAAATGAAGACTTCGGACATGGACGGAAGGTCGGAGGAGAAGATCTAGGTTCAATTAATTTCTCAAATACGCATATAAATTTCTGATGAAGGGTAGTTTGGTAATTTAGGAATGTGTTTAGGACTAATGATGTATTAAGCACATGCTAATGACGTTTGATTAAGGTAAAATAGGAATAATGATGACGTGTGTATTTTATTAGGTTAATGGTCAATTATGAGATGAGTTGAGGCGTCGGATTCCAAGTAAGAGGAGTCTTGCTCCTTACTTAGTCAAGATTAATCAAGCTTAAGCCTTGATAAATTTTTGTCTTTGCCCTAGACTTTATTGGGAATTATTTTTATAATTTTCTACAAGGACAAAAACAAATATTAACGACATCAATTATTAGTTAATTAAAATTAAATAAAGAAGTGGAACATTTGTTTTGGATTATTCTCAGACCAACCTTTAAATTAAATTGAAAGCTAATATTAAATTTCTAAATATTTAAATTTGAATGCTCTAAAAACAATTTTTTTTTTTTTTTTTTTTTTTTGTTAATTATTATGTTAGTGTAGAATAGTTCATTTAAACCTTTATGAAATGCAATAGTTTGTAATTTTTAAATCTTGTAAGAGTGCATTTTAAAATATTTTAATTAGGTATGAACTATAGTTATGTAATTTTTCATGAGCTAAAGTGAAAAGAATATATAAATTAAATTTATTGTATGTATAAGTACTTATCTTTTTCTATTTAGCATATTATCAAATTGTTCCTTATTTATTGCGCTTCTTAATTCTAAATTCAAGTGCTCTTTATTAATTCAATTTAGAAGAGGCCTTTTTAATACGACTGTACGAGTCACGACAAATCCAACAGATTTAAATTTTTGATAATGACAAACTTTTGAATCTTGAAATGGACTGCACTACCACTTTATTCAATGTTGTTTTTACAACATTTCAAAGAGATCATTATTGTAATATTAATAACCTAAATCAATCAAACTTGATCAAATTTATAGATACGAAATTTCAAGAGGAAGATATATATTGGTTATAAATTCCAAATTATACATCCAAAACTATAGAAATAAGATCATTTTGATGAACTTTTTTTTTTTTATGAAATGTCACATATATGTTTTTATCTCGTTAGTAAAAACTTCATAGTTGTTATTATTATTTGATAGTGATAAATGTAGTAAAGCCCACTAGACCACCACGTATTATCATGTGGAGGCCCAGGAAGAAGCCTAGATAACTGCACATACCCACATCATCATCTCGATCCAATTCGCCCCATCGAGCCAACACTTGAACTAATAGACTGAGATGCCTTGTCTTCATGTACTGCTCCGATCCACATATCTCGACCTATGAAGGCCATCGACCCAGAGACCTACTTGAGTTAGACACGTCATCGATTCGAATTGTATAAGTACAAGCACATTAAATGCGGAGTATTTAATGCATCTCACACCTTGTACCTAACCTGCAACAACTCTCATAAAGCAGGTACAGGTGGCTTTGCTCTTTTTTATAATGGTCTTTCCACAACTTTGACTATGTGTGTCTTCTCACATTGGTACCCAATTATAAATATCTTCTCATTTACAGCATGAGTTAAACGCTCAAGTACTTTGCATTCTCGACCCAATTGTCTTTTGGGTGATTGGGAGTCGACATCTGTTGTTCTGTCTAAACTCGGATTTTGACACAATTATTATTATTATTGATGAGAGTAGACCTAACTAAATATTAGTCAATAATGAATCAACAACTTCAATCAATAGATATTTAGATACTAAATATCATTATATAATTTTAAGAGGTGGAAAAAAAAAATCCAGGTTCTAAATGCTCATAAGTCATATCTATATGAGCATTTCCTGAGTCCGAAATCAAATGCGAAAACTTTGTACGTGTTTGATAAGCCCAAGGGCAATGGGCCAAAGCCCCATCCGCTTAGGTCTAAACCTAAATAATTTTGGTCAAAAAATAAGTAACCCAACCTAATGGTTGAAGTCTATATTAATCTAATCAGTATGTTGGAGTTTTTCAAAATTCAATTATAGTACCAAGATTATGAATTTTAGTACCAAAATTATAGTAAAATTTAGTGATGTTTGATTGAGCCAAAAATCCGGTTGCTGGTGCTCGAGCTGGAGATGATCGACCACTCAAGTATTTATATTGAGGGGAAAAGCCTCGACCTGGAAGTTAGTCTGAAAAGGAAGGACCAAACATGAGCCGAAGGCCGACCTAGTATAAGGTGGGGGTTGACTCAGGGTCGGCACTCCGATGCTCAAGTCAATATTCGATATAGGAGAGAGATTCGAGTTGAGAGGACGAGTGAAATGCGCTTACCCCTTGGAACCAAATGAGAGGGGTATTTATACCCCTGAGTCTTGTAGGGTTGGTGCACAGCCTACGAGGAGCATTTAATACCCTACAACGATGGGTCCCTTCTTATCGGGGGCTAATGGGCCACTTACTTCCTGTAGGTCGATCGTTGCCCCGTAGATCGATAGTTTAGGGTTGACCTATAGATCGATAGTTGACCAAGTCGATTGGGAGTTTCGATCAGAGCAGATCGATCATGTGGTGAGGTTTGTTGCCACGTGATCAGGTAAAATCCTGACACGTCAATATTCATAGAAAAAAGTTTAACAACTAAACAGGAACGAAAAAAAGTTTAACAACTAAACAACTTTACACTAAAAAAAAAAAAAAAGAAAAAAAGAAAAAAAAAAGGATCCCTTAACCGAGGAGTTGCTTGGCAATCTCCTAACAAATTATAAGGGTGAGAAGTGAGAACATAATTTTTACAATTGAGGGAGTTGGGCGTCAATGTATAAATACCCATAAATATAGGGTTTAGATGTAATATACGCAAAAGTATAACAACTAACAAGAGAAGCATACCTCAATTTGCAAAATATCCTCCGGACACCCGAAAAACCGTTGCGGCGGCTATGGGTAGAATCTCAGGAGCTTCCGCCGTCGTTGCACCGTACTTTTTCTCATGAGATATTCATATAAACCTCTTCTCTCTGCTTCTCTACTTTCGAAGCTCAACCCAATCCCGTTCCATATTCTCAATTCGGATCCAACACATTTCCTTCTCAACCCGTTCATGGCTTCTCAAACCCTAGCGCTTTCCTCTCAAACTCTACCGCTTGATGGCGACGCTAACAACGGCGATACTCTTTGCTCGCCGCGCGAGCAGGAATCTGCTTCCTTGGGCCATCCAAATGGATACCTGACCGGCGAGGCGAGGGTGGAGAGGGCCTGGGCTCACTGGAACAAGCTTGGCCGGCCTAAATTCATCGTTGCCCCCATGGTCGACAACTCCGAGCTGCCCTACCGGTTGCTCTGCCGGAAGTATGGTGCACAAGCGGCTTACACGCCTATGCTCCATTCGAGGATTTTTACGGAAAGCGAGAAGTATCGTTCCGAAGAATTCTCGACGTGTGAGGTGTGTGGACATTCGTTTTGGTTTGCTTTTGTATTTTGTGTTTGATTTTTTGGTAGTTGGAGCTTGCTTTTACTGAAATTTGCCGGGAATTGAAAGGAGGACAGGCCGCTTTTTGTGCAATTTTGCGCGAATGATCCTGATGTTTTGTTGGAGGCAGCACGGAAGGTTGAGGCTTACTGTGACTACGTTGACATTAATTTCGGGTAATTTTTTGATCTGTAATATTTGGAAGTTAGGATTTGATATATGAGACCACGATATCTGGATTTGGAATCTTGGATTCTGTCATTCTGCAACTGAGCTGAATCTAGCTTCATGTTGTTGGATTTTACTCCCTGCGTACTGTTTGATATAAAGAAATGACATTTAAGAACTAGATATTGACAATCTTCTATTAAAATGCTACTACGATCACAATGCATAATCTGTAATGATAAGGCTTACAATCTTTAATATGTAATTATACGCCTTCAAAAAAGTCCAGCAGATAATGTTTGTATACGGATGCTTGGCTATGCTTCTTGCTTCTGCCATTATGTATCAGGCCTTAAATAGGATCCTTAACATGAAAAACTTCTGTTAAAGTTTCTTTTGCTTTTAGATTGAGCCTTGAAGAACGGTCTCGTGGTTAATGAAATTAATGGGCAGTCCTGTATTTGGTGTTCTTTCATACTCCTGCATTTGCTGGTTTAGTGCATCTCTGGTTTTTTGGGACCAACAGCACTGTCAAAAAGAGAACTTTGATATTTTAAATCTAACCATCTGCAAGTGTAAACTGTGTAGGAAGTAGTTGCTTCAAAATTTAAAGTAAAATTATGCTTTCATTGTTTTCTTTTGTTTCATCTGTGTTTATTGTTAATGTAGTCTAAATGTACTACACTTCCACGTATATGTTGATTTTAACAAAACTACTCAATCGGTTTAAACTGTGTTTGTTGCTTGCATTGCTAACCTATTATGTTCAAACATTTATGGATTTCCTCGTGTGGTTGTTGTTTCACTCTGCAATTTGAGTGGTCCATTTCCTACCTAAAACGAAGCTCATCTTGGTTAACTTTCTTCCATCTCTCTTCATTTACATTTACAGGTGTCCACAACGAATTGCAAGACGAGGAAATTATGGAGCTTTCTTAATGGATAATCTCCCTCTTGTCAAATCCCTAGTAGAAAATTTGTCTAAAAACCTCAACGTCCCTGTCTCATGCAAAATCCGAATCTTCCCAAATTTACAAGACACTATCAACTATGCAAAAATGCTGGAAGAAGCTGGCTGTTCTCTCTTAGCCGTGCATGGAAGAACAAGAGATGAAAAAGACGGTAAGAAATTCCGCGCCAGCTGGAAAGCAATCAAAGCAGTCAGAGAAGCTCTAAGAATCCCAGTCCTAGCAAATGGCAACATAAGACACTTAGAAGATGTCTGGAAATGCTTGGAGGAAACTGGTGCTGAAGGGGTTCTCTCAGCCGAGCCTCTTCTTGAAAATCCAGCACTCTTCGCCGGTTATACAACTCCTGAATGGGTGTCGGGTTCTGAAGAAAGGTATAAAGATGGGAAACTGGATCAATCCGAGTTATTGGTGGAGTATTTGAAGCTGTGCGAGCAGTATCCGGTCCCATGGAGGATGATTCGATCCCACGTGCATAAACTGTTGGGAGATTGGTTTAAGGTTCATCCACATGTGAGAGAGGATTTCAATAAACAGTACAAGATTACCTTTGAGTTTCTTTACGATATGGTTGAGAAACTTAGAGGACTTGGCGGGAGAATTCCTCTGTCTGTGAAGGATGATGAGAATGAGCAGCGAGAGTCTGGAAATGGACATTTAGTATGAAATTGCGCTATAATGTGCACTAATTGGTTCAAGAACCAACATATGTGAGAGTTCCAGAATATTTTTGGATTGTTACGGTCATTTTTTGTAATGTAGACTTACCAATTGTATTCTTGATTAAAACTAATATGATCTTGTTGTGCATGAAGTGGTTATTCCACTTGATAATTTTGTAATTGGTAATTTAGTTTTTCCTTATAAAGTACTTTTTTCTTCATATAATCTAAGGGATAATTACGAACGACCCTGAGGTATGGCGAAATTATAGATTATCTCCTGAGGTTAGAGAAATTACGAGCACCCCTCTGAGGTTTACATTGTTTCTCATAAATTCTCGTAATCGTTAATAACGGTGTTAAGTTTTGATGACATCAGCAATATTATTTTTGAAAATTCCAATTATATCCTTGGGGGTATATTGTAATAATATTGAAACTTTCGAGGGTAGATTGTAATAATATTGAAAGTTTGGGGGGTACATTATGATAATATTGAAACTTTGAGGGGTATATTGGAATAATCTTAAAATTGTGAGGATATATTTGTAATGTTAGTTAAATTTGTATTTTTCTTATTTGAAAATTTGTAATTTAAGCTAATATTTATATTTTGCCGATAAATATAAATCAAAATAGATATCTCATGCATATTTATATGATGAAAAATTATAGACTTTACATTATGTCTATCTCTTAGTCTAAAGTATATTTGGCATAAATTCATTTAAACTTCGTCTGAAATAACAAATTTTCGCTACTAAATAGAAAACCATAAGAAATATACCAACATCAATCGATGCATTAATAAATCCACAAAAATATTTGTTAGAGTTATTTAAACAAATATTTCAAATATAAGTGATCTATAATGCATTTCTTTAAATATAATAAATAGTATTTCAATATAAATATGCATCCCTAATATCTAAAAAAAACATAGACATTCATAAACTCTAAATATGAAAATAGTTCCTCATAAAAATATCAAAATATCATTAAATATCATTCTTTGCAAAACCAAAAAAAAAAAAAAAAAAAAAACACTAGGTGAGTATAAAACTCAAACACTTACATCACACCCCCTTAAGAATTTAAGTATTTATATTAACCCCCTTACATTTGAGTTCTTTATTACATATATCCCCTTGAGTTTCAACATATAAAGGGTAAAATAGTAATATTGCACATTTAGTTAGATTTAACGGTTGAGATAACGGTCCATGGGGAATTCGTAATTTCTCAAACCTCAGGGGAGAATCTGTAATTTCTTCATATCTCAGGGGGGTCGTTCGTAATTATCCCTATAATCTAATAATATATATAATTAAATATAAAAAACTATTTTAATAGAAAGAATCAATTTGCCCAAAAAGGGCAAAAATTAAAACCTGAACATTTTAAAATGAAAATTTTTGAAGATTTGAAGTTCTTTCAAGTTTCAAGTCGCCAAAACAATTGCATTTAATACAAAGAAATTCAAAATACAGATTCCCAAAAAAGATGCGTAAATCAATTAAATTATGAGGCCCTAATCGTCATCATTATTAAAACAAGAAGCGCGAGAGCAATTCAAAGAGTGTACAACAACTCCGGTCAAGCCGCCGCCGCCGGCGACGAATGGCTGCTACTCCGGCAGAACTGAAAGCTATTACTGTCCATCCTCTCCAGAACAAAATGGCCCATCATATCCTTCGACTTCACCAAATTCTCCCTGCACAGAAACTCATCGCTCGTGATTCTATCCACCTTCATATTGAAATCATGCACGAATACATGTGTCTTCGGATTCCCCCCCTTCTTGCTCCTCGCCAGTACCGCCGCCGTGAAAATCGCCGCCATCCTCCCCGGCGCCTCCGGCCAGTACCCTCTCGGCCCGTCCACCAGTATCACGTCCCAATCGATTTCGTACAATTGATTCGGCAAATCATTGAGCCCCAATTTACACTCGGAGAAGAGCAAATTCTGCACCGGCCGGCACTCGTTCCTCACCTGCTCCTTCACCGCCTGAATCAGCTCCGGCATCTCGGTCAATTTCGTGGCGTACTGAACATCATACGCCTCAATCTCCGGGTATTTCTCCTCAACATAGGCCGCGTAGTACCGATTCTCGTCAATGAACACCGTTCTCCCGTTGTGATTCAGGGCTGTCCAGAGTAAGGATTCGTGCGTGAGCCCGAAGATCAGGAAATTGCAGGGGTGCGAGCATTGCTGGAGAATGTCGGCAATCTGTTTGATATCCGTGTGGGACATTCGGTCCGTGTTGTTGGAGATGGAGGCGTAGTGGAGGAGCGCCCTGGCCACGGCGGGGGACAGAGGGGGGCTGGTGGCGGCCACCGCGGCGGCAGCGGCGGCGGTGGTGGTAGATATCGAGTCCCGAGTGTAGATGAGGGTGGCGAGGAAGGCTAGAGTGAGAAGGGAGACGAAAGTGAGCAGCCATAGCCGGTTTGAGCTGCCTTGTTTCTGGATATATGGGTGGAGGAGAATCAGCTTCGTCCCGTTGCTCAGATTGTTCTTCATCTTCTCTGAATTATCAGTTAATATGTGGAGTTCTGAAGATTGCTGGAAATTGGTGGGAGAAAAGCGTGAGCTTTAAAGATGCTTAAAAGGGGTTAATATGGAGCTAATGATGAACAAGAAGTTAGGTTATTCCCACCAATATGTGATTGTGAAAATCCAATTGCTGCTGAGGCCTTTTTCAGATTTTGGTTTCTTGAATTGATTTTGAACCTTTTATTGGCAATTTATATAATGGTGGGGGTGAGGAAAGAAATTGAATCAAGTTTTATTTATTTTTTATTTTTCAAATATCAAATTTATAATATTATTATCGAATATATATAGCAAGAAATATATCAAAATGTTCTGAATAATCACATTGATACATCTTGAGGTTTGGTCAAATTAGACAAATTTTTATTAATATTTGAGAATTACAAAAACATCATCGGCCAAAGAAATTACATTAGTAAATATTTGAGTCGAAACATGCATCGTAATAAGATTATCTCTTATTCTTTTCAAAATATTCCATTTTGTCCTTTCTACTTGCATGTTAATATTTTCCTTCAAATTTATAACTACAACGAAAATGCATCGTGCCAAACCTAGAGAATCCACTTATAATGTACATATAAAATCATAGTTAATCGAGATATGACGTAACATGAATACTACGACACAAATTTTTCTTGAAATTTTCACTAAATAAGTTTTCGACACGATAAGATATATATTAATAAAATAATATTTTTAAAAATATTTGTATATTAAACGAATTCCCGAATCGGGACGGGGAGGGTGGTGTTGAGGTTGTTGGGTGGAGGTAGAGGAGTGTGTGGTAAGGTTGCAGCGACGGAGCAACTAATTACAAGCCAAATGTCGCTTTTCCTTGTTCATTCCATCATCATTTCTCAAAGCAATCCCTTATTTTAATGGCAAATTACATATGCTTTATATGTCTTAATTAATATATCACTGCAGACAGCAATTCTGTGTTTTTAATTCTTTGCATGCACCAATTACCAATAGTCCAATACTACGCACATCTTTTCTTCTTCTATGGGTTTGAAGGAGACAAATCAACTGCTTCGTTTTGTCGTATTTGGGATTAAACGTCTTTGGAATTAACAATTCAAAGTTAGCTGAGGATTAGTTTAGAGGGACTTAGGTTTGTTGGGGTTTTGTCTTTGATTAGCTTAATCATTGTGGGTTAAGATTGACCACTTCTATTGATTTCGTTATCACTGGCTATACTTTTTTAATTCAATTTTGAGAATTATATATTATTTTACTTTGTTGTATGTAATTAATATAATACTAGTAATTATGCACACTCGATATATGTACAAAGAAAAAAATATTATTATTTAAATATATTAAGTTAAATTGTTCGTCTTAATATAAATTTAATAATTATATATTAATAGGAAATATTTAAAATATAAATTAAAGAATGTGAGAGAGAAAAATAAAAAGAATATCGAAAAAAGAATAAAAATGAGATTAGAGAAAAGTAAGGTTAATAGATAAGTAACTAATTTATACACAAGTTTTTTTTTTTTTTTTTTCACTCACACCCCCCTAGTGGGATTCCACGGGAACTTACCCTGGAGAATGAATCCATTAACCCCTTAAACCAATCCTTATTAACAATGATCCGGCTCGAAAATGGTTTAGCTGAGTTGGAGGTCTAGCTGGCACTCTCGGGTCAATCAGTCAAGAATTTGTAAAGTGGGCTCTTTAATCGATCTGAAAACACTTGAGACAAACGTGAGCTCAAAGGCCAAATTGGGGACTTGGGGTTGGACCAAAGTTTGGCACTCCGACGCTCAAGTCAGTGGGAGATTCTTAGAGAGAGAAATAAATGCTAGAGAAGCGAAATAAATGCTCTTGAATGCTTACCAACTACTGTTCAAGACTTGGTATTTATAGTCAGGAGCAATTAACACAGTAGTGCGTGTACCGCGGCTATGTATTAAATGCTCTGCAGTCGATCGGGTCGTTTGTCGGGCGCCTGAGCGGGTGCCTTGGGGTCGGGCGTACTTTGTTTCCCTTTTGGGCGTAGACGTGTACCGGGTGCATTAAATGCACTGTAGCGCGTCTAGCCTTGGCGAACCGGGGAGTTACACGTGTCCCGACAAAGATGCTTTATGGCATCTTGTCGCCAGGTGACGTAGGAGCTCGATCCGAGAGGTCGGGGTCAGGCGGGTCGTAAGGAAGCATGTCCGTAACGGGGGACCCGTTAGTGGGATCGAGTTCGATCCGTGAGGCAGAGGGGGCAAAGGGGATTGAGCACCATTTTTCCCAAGGCGAAGGGGATCGAACTCGATCCATCACGGCCAAGGGGATCGAAATCGATCCGCTCGTGGCCAAGGGGATCGAGATCGATCCGATAGCGGCCATGGGATCGAAATCGATCTGCTCTCGGCCACGGGATCGAAATCGATCCGCTCGCGGCGACTTCCTCGAAAACGATCCGTAAGGTACGGGGTCGGGTTCGACCCGTCAATTCCGCCAGGCGTAGGGAACTGGGTCCGCTTGAGGTGGCGAGACGCCCACGCGGCTTCCTCTAAGGCGTGCCACGTGGCTCGGCCATTTTATGTCATATCAGAGGCCCCCCAAATTACCGGCGTGAATTTTCGCGGGGGTAATTTTTATCTGCTAGTTCGGTCTTTGAGACAATAAGGGCAGCACCGTTTCGCGCCTCGAGGGAGAGCTGCGCGGTCTTCCGTGTGTGATAAAGGCATCGTTTCGCGCATCGAGGAAAAGCGGCGCGGTCTCCCGTGGGTGATAATGGCATCGTTTCGCGCATCGAGGAAAAGCAGCGCGGTCTCCTAGGGGCAATAATAACCGGGTCGCGTACTTCGAGGAGCCACTTTTCCTCCCCTATAAATAAGTGGGCACCCCCTTTCTCATTTCACACCTTCTTGCTCAACAAAATCGATCCGTTCCTTCCTTCATTCACTTCGGTTTCGAGCAGCAAACATTCGTTCCTAAGGCGAAAGGAGAAAGGTAATTTTATCGATTCCCCGATCCCTTTTATTTCTTCTTAGTGAGGGAAAAATGTCGAGAGGGCCTTATATGTGTGTGGTCTCTGATGAGAGCGAGGTGGAGGAGCCGTTCACCCCGTCCGCGGGTTGCTCCGGTTCATCGGGCGGTGTCCCACCGTTGCCCAACATGGATTTTGGGTCATTCTTTGATTCTTCCGACGAGATACGGATCCAGGAATTCCGGGCAAGCCGTGGCCGGGCTTCGACCTCAAGACCCCAACGCCGGATCGAGGAAGCAGAGGAAGACGAGGAAGAGGAAGAGGAAGAGGGGCCGGAGGAGGGTACTTCCGATCGACCCCAGGGGCGGTCCGGGCACGTCTACCGTACTTTATCCGACATCGCCCAGAGGCCGTCGACATTGTCGGGCAAAGAATTCCGAGAGGTTCGCAATTGGTGTAGTGTGATGCCTGAGGGTGTCATGGCTCGGTTACCCTTTGACGGGGAGACGGTAGGGGCCCCACAATCCAAATATGCTTTCGGCCTATACCACGCGACAATGAAGTACGATTTCCGGTTTCCGACCCACCCGTTGGTGTCAACCTTTCTCCATCGGGTGAACCTGTGTCCGGCTCAGCTAGTCCCGAACTCCTTCGCTCTGATGTACAGTGCTATCATCATCCTGAGGTGTTTGGGGTTCGAGCCTCGGTTCGAGGATTCGGGGGAGTTTTTCCTCCTTGTTAACTCCCCCAAGTCTGGGACCGGCTACTACTACCTCCAAGCCAAGCCCGGTCGGAAGATGGTGGATATCCCGGTCTCCTCTCATGGGCTTGGTTGGAAGGAGAGATATTTCTTCATCGACTGCTCGATGTCTCTTCCTTTCCGTTCGACATGGACCACCAAGGAACCCAAAAAACTTCCGACACGGAAAAGCGCCTGGCTGCACAAAAAGGAATCTTTCAAGCTCTTGACCAACTTGGGCCCGCTCGACCCCGAGTATTTGACGAGGACGGGACACTTGGTTGAGGCGGGTTTGGTCCCGGGGACGAGGTTACGGAATTTCCACTTCGGTGAGCCTACGCCTCAGGCCGGACCCGCCCGATCGGGTTACATGCCAAACGATCCGTCACGGGGTCGAGTTCGATCCGCCATATCGGATCGATATAGATCCGGTTGGGGTCGGGACCTAATTTGTGGACGGATCGAATGGATCCGTTTGTACCGGATCGTGTTTGAACTCTCGCTTTCATATATACTTATATTCGGCGACCTTCTCTTTCAAGGTACTAATCGATCCATTTTTGCAGGTCTGCATATCTTAGCCATGAGTCGCGCGGAAAGGGTGAGGAGGACAATGAAGCTGAAAAAGGGCGAGTCGATCCCGCAAGATGAACGGGAAAGGATTGACCACGCTATAGCTGCGATCCATGGAGCTCTGCCGGAAGCTCAAGCCACGGCCCAACAACCTCGTCGAAGGGTCCCCCCGAACTCTCAACCCATGGAAGATGTCCAAGAGCCGGGGCAGGCCTCGGATGCGGTCGAGCCCGATCCTGAGGACCCCGATCAAGTAATAAATTTGGACCACTTAGATCTTTATTTCGACTTCGACGAAAATCTTTATGACCTGACTCTTCCCCAGGAGGAACAGCTGGAGTCTAACCGGCGCTTGAGAAAAAGGAAGAAGAAGGTGACTGTGGAAGAGGTGCCGATTGAAATCGAGGGGGATTCCAGCGGGTCGGATATTGAGAGTAAGTTGCTGAACTTCAAACAGACTCCACCACCTCAATGGCCTAATGAACTTGAGAGAGTCCGGGAGGATGGGTCGATTCGGAACCTTGGCGTCGGGCAACCCGATATCAGCTTGTTGTCCTCACTTTTCAACACCGGTTGTGTGGTCGACGAACAACGCGTGATTCATAAGGAGCCCGTCGATCACCAGAGGTACAGGATCAGCAGGGCTATTTTCGGCGTAAGTGCTACCCCCCTTATATCTGTTTCTTTCCCCCTCCTTGTGTTCGTCTCGATCCCGTGTATTCGGCTCGTAATCGATCCGACCCCAAACGGGTCGATATCGATCCGATACCGGCGTCGGATCGGGTTGATCCGTTGCATCGGGTCGTTTATTCTTGCGTATTCTTGTTTTGCTGAGCCATGACAATTCTCATCTCTATGAACAGGATATCCTCCCAGCTGCCATCAGCTTGTCCCAGAAGGCGGAGGTTTATCAAGAAGAGGTGGCCAAGTACAAGGAGAAGTACAGGGTTGCCAAGGCCATGCTGAGGTCAGCCAAGGCGGAGAAGGTAGCTGAGCTACAGGAACGGCTGGACGAGCTGATGAGCCTTAGGGAGGAAGAGGCCCGAACGCGTGCCGCGGAGTTGCAGAGCGCCCTCGATCGGATGGAGGATTTGGAGAAAGTCCTACAGGCTCGTGAAACCGAACTCAATGAGATCCGGGCCGAAACCAAGGAGAAGGTCCAACAGGCGAAGGCCGAGGGGGAAGCGGTGTCCCGAGCGGCCGCGTTGGCGAAAGGACAGGCCAAGATAGACGCCCTGATTGAGTCTTTTCGGAAGGCTAAGGGCCCGATCGAGCAGTACGCGGTTCGTGAGTTTGTGGAAGGTCCAGCCTTCGAAGAGGCGAACACGGTCATGGCCGCGATCGACATGGAGGCTGGCTTTAAGATCGCGCGCAATCAGCTCAAGGCCCAGGGCCTCATTCCGGTGTCCTTCGACGAGTCTTCCATCGGTATAGACAAACCCGATCCGTATCCCGACCCATTGGAGGAAGACGCCGAACCTCCTGTGGACATCGATTGGCGTCACCACAAGTACGGGTTTGCCATTGACATGGCCTACGCCAAGAGGGATAAGAGGGATCCCGTCTACGAGCTTCCTCCTCCGGTCGATATTGAGAGCTTCCTACCGTTGACCCGACGCAGTCGAAAAAAGTCCTCGGGCCGTACGGGCGCCTCGGGTTCATCTACTTCTCAGCCTTGATAGTTTCATGTATTTTTATTTATTTTCATTTTAAAGACCATTTTCATTTGACCCAGCGGCCGGGGATGTCGCCTCGTGAACACTTCGTTGTTTTGTTCTCACGCTTTATTTTCCATTACAATTTTCCTCGGATTTCATGTATGGTGCGATGAGTCGTGTCCGATCCCTAGGTGTTTTGGGATGGAGTTTGATCCCAAATTTCACGTGAGGGATCGAATTCGATCCGGTTCGGTCTAGAGGATCGAGATCGATCCCTACTTGCGTGGGGTCTGAGTTCGATCCCCATATGTTTGAGGGATCGATTTTGATCCCTCTTCGTTTGGTGGGGTCGGTCTCGATCCTTCATGGGATCGATTTCGATCCGATTGGTCATGAAGGGATCAAAATCGATCCCCATTTGTGGGGGGTCTCGAGTTCGGGTTCCCCCGTCCTAAGTATTTTTCATCGTTAGTCCCGTTCTCGCCGGGTCGTTGAACGACCTCGTTGGACTTGGGGATTTTTAAGTACGACAAAATAACCAAATAAATACATGATAGCATGATCGTGGATCGAATGCCAAATAAATACATATTATATAAAAACGACTGTTGAATTTCATCGAAAGGATCGGACTCGATCCGTAGATGGGATCGGGACCGGGTTCTGAACGTGCTCCGGTTCGATCAGCTATACAAGGTAGGTGATTTTATACATAAAACTTCTTCAGGTTGTGCGCGTTCCAGGGTCTTGGTAGGGGCACTCCGGCCATATCTTCGAGCTGATACGCCATGTTCTTGCCTACTTTTGTAACTCGGTAGGGACCTTCCCAATTGGGTTCGAGTTTTCCCACATGCTGGAGGACCTCTACCTTCTTCAATACTAGATCCCCGATCTGGAATGAACGGGGTCTAACGTGTTTGTTGTATGATCGGGTCGCGGCCGCCTTGTATTGTTTAATCTTCTGGTATGCGCGTTCGCGCTTTTCCTCAATCAGATCCAAGTCAGCGGACCGATTTTCGTTATTCCTATCGAGCTGGTATTGACTGACGCGAGCCGTTTCGTGTAGCAACTCCGATGGGATCACTGCCTCCGACCCGTATACCAGGGAGTAGGGGGTTTGGCCCGTCGCCGTTCTGGGGGTCGTTCGATAAGCCCAGAGGACCCCGTCGAGTTCGTCCGCCCACGCCCCCAGCTTGGCATCGAGATGGGTCTTCAAATTTTGAATGATGATCCGGTTGGTGACTTCGGCTTGGCCATTCGTTTGAGGGTGGCCGACGGTGGTGAACCTGAGGTCGATTCCGATATCCCGACAGTAGCTTTTGGTGTTCTCGCTTCGGAACTGGGGCCCATTGTCACAGATGAGAACCCTTGGGACCCCGAAGCGGCAGATTATACTCTTCCAGAGGAAATTTCTTATCACCGCGTCAGTTATCTTTGGGACTGCTTCGGCTTCGACCCATTTTGAGAAGTACTCAACGGCTACTATGGCGAAGCGTTTTTGACGAGGGGCCAAGGGGAAAGGACCAATAATATCGATCCCCCATTGATCGAAGGGCCATGAGACATCGATCGCGATCATGGTTGCGGGATGTGTGTGTATGAGGTTGCCGTGTTTTTGGCACTTAGGGCATTTCATTGAGTGCAGCTTTGAGTCTTGGATTACGGTCGGCCAGAAATACCCGCTTCTTAAGATTTTGCGAGCTAGGGCTCGACCCCCTGAGTGGTTCCCGCAGTTCCCTTCGTGGATTTCTTCTAACACATCTTTGGCCTGGCTCGGGCGGAGACACCTTAGCGGTGGACCTGTGAATGATTTCTTGAACAATCTCCCTTCGCGGTCCAGTAGGTATAGCAGCGAGCGGTATTTCACCCGCCTCGCCTCTAACCGGCTTTGAGGTAGTGTCCCGTCCTTTAGGTAGGAGACCAAACTATCCATCCAACATGGCTCCTCCGGGTCGATCGCCGCGACATCGATCCGACCCGGGTCGATGACCCGACCGGGTGAGATGTGAAATGAGATGGTCCCGTCTCGGGTGCCCTGAAGGCCGTTCGCGAGTTTGGACAATGCGTCCGCTCGGGTGTTTTCTTCACGGGGGACTTGCTCGATCCGAAATTCTTTGAATTTTGAGGCTAACTCTCTAACCATCTTGAGATAATCCGCCATCGATTCTTCCCTTGCTTCATACGTGCCGTTGACCTGACCCGCGACAAGCTGGGAGTCGGTCACGACGGCCAATCGGTCGACCCGATGTTCTGAAGCGAACTTTAGTCCTGCGATGAGTGCCTCGTATTCTGCTTCGTTATTGGTGGCCTTGAAGTCTAGGCGGACGGCAAAATCGAACTGTGTACCATCCGAACTGATTAGTGATATCCCCACCCCTCCCCCCTTGGAGGTCGATGAGCCGTCAACGTACATTGTCCAACTCAAGGGATCGGGGGCGTTCTTTGGGGGCTTCGTGTTCTTTTCGACTAAAAAGTCAGCCAGAACCTGAGCTTGTTGGGCGAGGCGAGGTTGGAAAGTGATGTCATGCTCGCTTAGCTCCACCGCCCATTTCATCATTCGACCCGAGACATCGGGTTTGGACAAGACTTGTCTAAGGGGTTGGTCGGTTAGCACCACAATCGGGTGCGCCTGGAAATAGGGTCGTAATTTTCGAGCCGCGTGTGTCAACGCGAAGACAAACTTTTCGATCTCAAGGTAGTTTCGCTCTGCCCCATGTAGGATTTTGCTCAGATAATAGATGGGCATGTGTTTTCGATCCCTAATTGCGACGAGGACCGAACTAAAAGTTTCGTTGGAAAGGGAGAGATAGAGGTACAAGGTCTCCCCTTCGTTGGTCTTGGCCAACAACGGTGGAGATGCCAGGTACTCTTTAAGTTGCTCAAAGGCTCTATCACACTCCTCATCCCATTCGAACTTTTTTAGGTTTCGTAATATTTTGAAGAAGGGCAGGTTCCGTTCGGATGATCGGGAAATGAACCGATTTAGGGAAATGATCCGGCCGACCAAAGATTGGACTTGGCTTATGCAGTCGGGTCGAGGTATGACCTGGATTGCCTTGATTTTTGCCGGGTTCGCTTCGATCCCCCGCTGGCTAACCATGTAGCCGAGGAACTTTCCCCCTTCGACCCCAAAGGTGCATTTGTCCGGGTTAAGCTTCATACCGTACCCCCTGAGGATTTCAAACACTCGACCCAGGTGGCCGAGATGATCACACGCCTGTTTGCTCTTTACGATCATATCATCCACGTAGACTTCCATTGTTTTACCGATCTCCTCTTTGAACATTTTGTTCACCAATCTTTGGTAGGTCGCCCCCGCATTCTTGAGACCGAACGGCATTACTTTAAAGCAATAGATGCCCTTGACTGTTATAAACGCGGTGTGGGGTCAATCCTCGGGTGCCATGGAGATCTGGTAATATCCCTGGAAGGCATCCATCATGCTCAGCATCTCACAACCAGCTGTCGAGTCGACGAGCTGATCGATCCGAGGGAGAGGGTACGGGTCTTTTGGACATGCCTTGTTTAAATCCGTAAAATCGTTACACATTCTCCATTTACCCCCCGTCTTCTGTACCAAGACTACGTTACATAGCCAATCGACATATTGGGCCGGGGTCACGTAACCCGCATCGAGCAATTTGTTGACCTCGGCCTCGATGATCTCGTTTCGTTCTTTGCTTTGAGTTCTTAGCTTCTGTTTTATGGGTCTGTGAGTGGGATCGAGACCAAGGCGATGGCAGATCACCTTCGGGTCGATCCCCACAAGATCCTTCGCAGTCCATGCAAACACGTCTGCATTCTCTTGGAGGAACTCAATCATCATCATCATCTCGTGTTGGGGGTTCATGTTGGCCCCGATCTTCGTCGATTTGTTGTTGTCGTTCGGGTCGAGGGGTATGTTTTTCAAAGAATCAGAAGGCTCGATCCGACCTACTGCTTTCCTTTTTTGGGCTACGCGTGATCCCTCGGCGTCTACCTTGGGCGCAGCGAGATCGAGATCCGAGCTCGTGTAAGTCTGGAGATCAAGGCATTCGCCCGTGTCTTTCTCCTTGTCCTTCGGTTCCTTAAGGGTGATCGCATAACATGCCCAGCTGTCCGGGACGTCACACTCCACTTCCCCGACCCCGTTAGGGGTTGGCATTTTCAACTTCTGGTGGTAGGTGGAGATTATGGCTCTGAATTGAATGAGGCCGGGTCGGCCAAAAATCATGTTGTAAGCGAGGGGCATGTTTACCACAACGTACTCGACCTCTTGGGTAACTCGCTGAGGCGATGTTCCCATCGAAGTGAGCAGTTTGATGCGCCCAAGCGGGACAACTTGGGATCCTCCGAAGCCGGATAGAGGCGTTCGGATCGGATCTAATTTCAAGTTATGCAGTTTCATTTTTACAAGCGTAGAGTAAAGGATAATGTTCGTGCTACTTCCATTGTCAACAAGGCATTTGGTTACATTGTAATTAGCCACTCC
This sequence comes from Lantana camara, assembly GCA_037501455.1. Lineage (NCBI taxonomy): Eukaryota > Viridiplantae > Streptophyta > Magnoliopsida > Lamiales > Verbenaceae > Lantana > Lantana camara. The sequence continues at coordinate 5,585,089 of CM074855.1, read as the reverse complement.
CAAGGTCACCACCATCGGACAACTAGGCGTTTCACCCTCCCGATGTGGGCCAGAGTGGCTGTCATTTTCGCTAAAGCTAACCTCTTGCCTCTCCCACTCTCTGCTTTGTTCGATCTGGAGGACCTCCTCACGCGGTCCGTTGTATTCTCGAGCCGCCCTTCGGATGTTCTTCTTCCTGGCAGCGTTGGAATCACCGCCTTCGTGTCCCCCGGCGATCATGTAGATTGTGCCGTTAGTCGGGGGGTTGTCCTCAGCCCTCTCCAGTGGTTGCTTGCCGGTTCTTCTGGATGGGGATCGGGATCGAGATCGATCCCGAGGCTGATCTTGGCTCCGACCGGCCTTCTCAGTGTAGTGATCAATCTTGCGAACGAAGTCCTTCAGGTGCCCTCCTCGGATGAGTCTTTCGATCTCGTCGCGGAGGGCGTTGCATTCCTCGGTGGTGTGACCCCATTGCTGATGGTATCCGCAATACTTCCCCGATTTCTGGGCTTTGGGGCCTTCCCGGATGGTCTTGGGCTTGTTCAAGAGTTTTTTGTCCATGACCGTGAAGATCTGTTGGACGGTCGTATTGAGGGGGATGTAGTTCCTCCGATCGATTTGGGCCGGCGGATCGATTTTTCCCTTCGATTTTTTCGGCTCGAACCCCTTTCGGGTCCGGGTTGAGATCGACCCGTAGTGATGACTTTCTGGAACGGGCCCGTGGGCTAACGCCATTTCCTCGACCCGCATGAAACCATGGGCGAGGTCTTGGATTTCTGTCAAGTTCTTGGGTCCGGCCCTGACTATCTCATCCGCCCACAGGCGGTTGCGTAGTGCTCGATGGACGACCGGAAGCAGAGTGTCCATCGTCGGGTCCTCGACCCGAACTACTTCCCTTGAGAATCGGGTGAAGAAGTCTCTAAGGGATTCCCCATTTTCCTGTCGGAGGTTGTTGAGGTAAGAAGGAGGCAGTTTTTCCCCTGCCATGGAGGAGAAGTGAGCAAGGAACCGATCAGTAAAATGATTGTAGGTTCGAATGCATCGCGGCGGCAGGCGGATGAACCAGTCCTGCGCCGGGCCCGTTAGAGTGGTAACAAATATCTTGGCCCAAATCTGTTGTGGGTGGGCGTGCAGCAACATCCTGTTTTCAAAAGCGGTAACGTGTTTCTCGGGATCGGTCGTCCCGTTGTAAAGTGGCAATCCCGAGGGGATTCGATCTCCGTCGCAGGTTGTACGGAGAATATCTTCAGAAAATGGGGAGGCCTCCTCTCGGTCGGATCGATAGTGGAGGGGTCGGCGGCCCAACCCCGCGCGCAGATCGACCTGCCTCTGGGAGACCACTGATCCTTGGTCTCCCAGGCGGTCTTGCACTCGTCTGCGGGGTGGATCGACACATCGATCCGGGTCGTTCTCCTTACGGGCGGCAGCGATTCTAGCTGCCTGATCGCGGGCCGATCGAGTGGGTATCCGGGCCCGCAAGTCGTCATACTCTTCATGGTCGTCATCGACCGCTCGTTTGCCGCGATTCGCGCGGCTAGGATGTTCCGAGTCCCCATGACCCTCCAAAGGGACCTGTTTGCTCCCTCCTGCGGGTGGCGGAGGAGGTGCAAACCCGGGGACCTGCGCTTGGCCCGCACCCGCTTGTGGAGGGAGGCCCCATATGACCTGGGCGGGTCCGCCGTTGAGCGGCTGGAGGTAGTAGGGTATTGCAGACCCGTAAGTTTGAGCCGCGGGCCCATAAGCGCTGGCTATTACGGGGCTGGGGATAGTAGCGGGACTAGCCCTCGGCAATTCCGGGCGTCTTGGCTCCCGGCCTTCTACTTGGGCCTGTTCGATCTCGACCCGCCACTGGTCAAGAAAGGCGTCAAGGTCAGCCTGTGTAATTGACAGGTGTCGAATCCGTCAAAAATAAATGTAAAACCTATTCACAACTAAACAACGGAGTATAGCGTAAACAGGGTCGATCCACAGAGACTGGTTGACTTATTTCTCACAATCGCAAGGAATTCACGAAAAGCAACAATTAAAAGAGGGGGGTTTTGAATTATTAAAACTAAGGTATGCAATTAAAATAAACTAACAAGAATTAAATACTAATTAAAATTATCAAGCAAGTCACGTAGGATTAAATCAATCAGAGGAAAAATTACCTAGCCAGGGATATTCGATTCGAATTGTTATATTGATCATCGACTCAAGGATAAATTCAAGTTATTCAGACATATTGGCTATAATTGATAGAGACACTCGACTCAACCTCGTTTTTACTTAATTAATCGGATAACCTAGAGACACTCGACAGTTATCTTCCCTAACAAATTCACAACCCCTAGAGACACTCGACAGGATTTAATGAATTCGCAGCATTAAGAACCATAAAAACACCAACCCTAATTAACCAAGTCGTGACACACGCAAGATTTAAATTAGATTATCTTATCCCTTAGCGAATGAGGAATTCTATCGCTAAAACCCTGTCACTAATTTACCACCTTGTATCAATCAACTTTACTACACTTCAAGCATCATGAATGGCAATATGCAAATTAAACAACCTAGAGATCGTGCACTATCCCGAAATTGCCTAATCACAATAAACACGAAACACGGAGATAAGATAAATGCCTAAATAAACTTAAATTAATAAAAACGTTTAGGTCTCACAATATCCAATATCGAATCTTAATCCCTAACTAGATAATTAAAAATTTAGCTACTAAAATCCATAAAAACAATAAAGGAATTCTTTAACATAAATCAACTAAAAAGCGAAATAATTAAACTAAGATGAAGAACGGTGATGAAATCTGCTCCTCGATGTTGCTCGCCAAAGCTCCGAATTGCTGCTCCAAAGTGTCCGTCCCTCTGCAAAAATCTGCTGTCCGAAATATATATAAACCTCACGCCTCCCCAAGCTACGCCCCAAAAAACTTCTCATGCAATTAGGAGTTGACTTGCACTCCAATTCTTTAACTAAGCCTGGGCCTGCTCCAATCAATTCCAGGACTTGGGTTTCTTTTAATTAAATTCAAAACACACGCGGCCCACAAGTTTAATGCCTCATCATCCACTTAATATCGCACTCACGTGGGGCTGGAAATTAATACCAAGATAGTGGCAGCCTTATCATGATTTCACGTTAAGAAAACTTGTCCTCCAAATCAAATTCCATGCATAGCCCATTATTTTAAAGCAACACAAAGCATACTATTTCTCCAACTTAACCCACAACGTACAGCCCAAATCAAAGTATCATGGCTTCTTCAATTAATTAAATCCGCGACCCATCAAAGCAAATTGATCTCCATTAATTTTTGCCACACACGCAGCCCACTAGCAATTAAAGCACTCCAATTCCATTCTCCACTTTGTTCCCAATTGCTTAATCCTCATGCAGCAGCAACCAAGCTCAATTCCAGTTTCCTAACACTCTGCTCGTATGCTCCGGTTTGGGTCTAAAAACGACCAAATTTGCTCCAATTTTGCCTCCAAGCCTCAATTCTATAAAATAAACAACCAAGCATCAATTTCTTTCAAGATAATATCAATTCAAGCACAATTCAGGAAATAATTCAATCTTAACGACGACGAATTAACGAGTTATCAAATCCCCCCACACTAGCACATTACTCGTCCTCGAGGACTCATGAAAATCAAATGGAAACAATAGCACCCATCAAACACAATCACCAAGGCAATCATCGAATTCTCGCCTAAACAAGTCTAGCTCATCAACATACTACTCAATTGCGGAAAATTCAATAAATTAGTAATAATAGCATACCCTCGTGTAATGTAGTGTGAATTGAACGCAAGAATGTGCAAAGACTAGATTGATTAGTCTATGATTTTCGCCTAAGCTCTAATTATTAACTTCGAATGCATCCTTCACTCCAATCTCCACTAATGTAGTTAACTCATGACTCGAGATCGATAGGTCTTTCGAGCTTGTAATGTAAGGCTTGGGGTAAAGGTTAGGAAAATTTGGAATTTAGTGGCTTAACACACCAAGCTTACACACTTTACAATAAAACCCATAGTAATTCTCTTTTCGTCTACCGGACTCCCCTTATTTGCCTTACAACTTAATTTCCCCCCTTTTTCACTCATCGAACTTTTGGCACTCAAAACACACTCTTACTTTCTTCTTTCTTTGCAACTTTTCTTTTCTTTTCTTTTTCTGCTCATTTTTTTTCTTTCTTTTGACTTCTTTTCCTTTCATCACTCTTTTTCTTTATTTTCAACATTGCACAATCTCTCAACTTTTTTTCAGCACCAAGGATAAAGGGAGTCTAAAGACATCTAAAAATTCGTACCCAAAATGAGCAAGCAAGGTGTGATTCAAAGTAGGCTAGAGATAATAATGTTGTGCTTCGGCTTGTAACGTGGCTAAGAAAAAATTTGGCACAACATTCAGGCTCAGAGGGGTCAAAAAGGATAATTTTATTTGTGAAAGGATCAAGAAAAGGCTTACCACCAACAACGATCGCCTAAGTCACTTCCTAAATCAATCGTTAACTAGAAATTTCGCCTCGAAGGAAGCTAAGATGCATTCTAATCAACTTTTAGACTTAATTGAAAATCATGAACTTCTCTATCTAAGCAAAGCATATTAATTCGTTCAACGGTGCGCGAAAAATAAGGGTATAAGATTATACTAATTTATCAAATTCCACACAAATTTCATGCATTTAACAAGCCTAACCCGTTCTAGCAAAATTCAACAATCAAACCTAATAGAAAGTATTCAAAACGGGAGAAATATTTCCACAATTATCAACATCCTCAAGTTCGAAATAAAATCACAAGTTCAGCCACAAAAACAAAAAATTTAAAAATTTTTCAGTTCTAGCACTAGTGGACCTAATCCCCCCACACTTAAATCATACATTGTCCTCAAGGCATAAGAAAATTCAAGATCTAGAGTAAGAGGACGTCCTTGAAGTTTGGGCTGGGCAAATAGGATCAGCGGGTCTGGTCATGTAAATTTCCCATTTAATTTGAAATTCTGGAAGTGGCGTGGGTTTTAGGCGTGGTCACGCTTAAGGGTCATGTTAGCAGAAAATTGACAGCAGCATATCTGCACTATCTGGGCCAAGTTACGCGCTCCTGCAAGATAGAAAAGGGCAGAAAATCAACACAAACACCACGAGAACCGAAAAAAACAAAAGAAAAAGAAACTGAGGGAAGCAAAAGGCGCCTAAACCGCCAAAACTTGGGTTGCCTCCCAATAGCGCCCTTATTTAATGTCTTAGGCTCGACAAGACTTGTTAAAGTGCTACTCAAATGGAGGTACACCCTCCATACAAATCCCCTCGACTGTGTGGAGATGAATCTTCTAGTCCATTGCGGCCTCTGGTTTGGGGATGGTAAGTCGTAGAGGTTCGCAACATGACTTGATACTTTCTCATCAAATACTCCATCAACCGTTTGTAAAAATATTTACCCCGATCACTAAGATTCCTAAACTCGAAAAAGACATGAGATCTGAGGAAGGTAGTAGTTAAATAATCAATAATATCAGCATACCAGCGCGTGACCTTAGAGCGTGGCCACGTCTTATGGTCACGTGTCTCGAAAAACTGCTCATCCAAAAATTTAGCTCGTGTAGGCTTTGAATCTGCAAATTTTCCTCCTCCCTTGAAGGTATATCTCAGATTATCCAAAAAATTCTTGAGTTCCTCAATAGGTGCCTGCAAAATGAAAGAATTTAAATTAGCCAAGTCATCAAGTAGTTTCAAATTCGGAGCCTTTTTATTCAAAGGTCTAACATGCTCTAATGGAATAACCATATCATAGATATCATCATGCAAACCAACCTGTTTCGGCTTACTCTCAAAATTTTCAACTTCTAAATTTTGAAGGGATTCAAAACTTAGCTTTTCCACATGATTAGGCTCAAAATTTTCATTACTTGGGTTTTCAATCACATCAACACTTAAAGCATTAGATGATTCATTAGGATCTTTACTTGACTCATAAATATTAAATTTTGCAATATCACCATCGAATTCTAGAGTCAATAAGCCTTCTTGAACATCTATTTTAGCATTAGCAGTACTGAGAAAAGGTCGCCCAAGTAAAATATCAGAAGTACTCAAAGAACTTTCATCCTCCATATAAATCACATAAAAATTAGCAGGAAAGACTAATCCATCAACTTGCACGAGTACGTCCTCTAATACTCCATCTGGATACACAATAGATTGATCAACCATCTGAATTATGATACCTGTATCTTTCAAAGGACCAAGATTCAGTGATGAATAAACAGATAGAGGCATAATATTAATGGGCGCATCCAAATCACAAATTGCTTTCTTAATCTCAGTCTTGCCAATTTTACATGGAACTGAAAACATACCTTGGTCTCCGCACTTAGGAGGTAATTTCTTTTGTAAAACAGCAGAGACATTCTCTCCAACACTCAGGATTTCATTACCTTTTAGTTTCCGTTTGTTGGTGCAGAGTTCCTTAAGATATTTCGCATGTCGTGGAATTTGTTGAATAGCATCCAACAGAGGAATGTTGGCTTCAACTTTCCGAAAAGTCTCAAGTATACCTTGCTCCTCCTTCTCTTTTTTTGCTCGGATCAAGCGATCTGGAAACGGAGGTGGTTCCACCCATGGCTTAGGCTGGACTTCAATTTCTGACTCTCTGTCGCGACTGGAGCCTAAGACGTGGTCACGCTCAACGGTCAAGTCGACTGTCTGTTCTGTTTCTGCTCTGTTCTGGCGAGTTTTGGTCTTCTCCACTGGGGAAGACAGTTCCTCATCACTTAGGATCGTGATTGCACTCATGTTTTGCCTCTGATCCTCCGTTTGTGATTGAAGTTTCCGTTGATTCTCTAATCTGCTCAATGAGGCTGCAATTTGACCCAATTGGGTCTCCAAATTATTAAAGGAGGTTTCCAAGTTATTAAATTGGATATCTTGTGGGTTGAAAGGTGGGTACGGTTGAGGGATTGGTTGTTGGGGTTGTGGAGGTGTAGGTACGAAGTTTTGGAAGTTTGGTGGATTCGGTGCATAACTCATAGTGGGGTAATCATACCATCCGGTATTGTACATGTTGGAGTATGAATTGTACATCGGAGGTTGATATCCGAATGGGTCCACATTTTCGAAAGAGGATTCTTGAAGGGATGGACACGCATCGGTGGGATGCAACGTGCTCGCACACAATTGACAGACCTTCGCTACTTGGGGTACACCTGCACCAAGGTTAGAAGCCAAAACACTTATCATGTTCTTAAGTTCATCAAAAGGTGAAGAGTTGACCTCGTTAGCATATCTTGGAGTGTTTGCATAATTGTTGAACTGTTGTGCATTCGCAAACATTGTTGGATGGTCGTCCTTTCCGTGAATGCTCCTGTTCATGAAAAGAAATAAAATCAATTAAAAACACAGTCCCCGGCAACGGCGCCAAAATTTGACAGGTGTCGAATCCGTCAAAAATAAATGTAAAACCTATTCACAACTAAACAACGGAGTATAGCGTAAACAGGGTCGATCCACAGAGACTGGTTGACTTATTTCTCACAATCGCAAGGAATTCACGAAAAGCAACAATTAAAAGAGGGGGGTTTTGAATTATTAAAACTAAGGTATGCAATTAAAATAAACTAACAAGAATTAAATACTAATTAAAATTATCAAGCAAGTCACGTAGGATTAAATCAATCAGAGGAAAAATTACCTAGCCAGGGATATTCGATTCGAATTGTTATATTGATCATCGACTCAAGGATAAATTCAAGTTATTCAGACATATTGGCTATAGTTGATAGAGACACTCGACTCAACCTCGTTTTTACTTAATTAATCGGATAACCTAGAGACACTCGACAGTTATCTTCCCTAACAAATTCACAACCCCTAGAGACACTCGACAGGATTTAATGAATTCGCAGCATTAAGAACCATGAAAACACCAACCCTAATTAACCAAGTCGTGACACACGCAAGATTTAAATTAGATTATCTTATCCCTTAGCGAATGAGGAATTCTATCGCTAAAACCCTGTCACTAATTTACCACCTTGTATCAATCAACTTTACTACACTTCAAGCATCATGAATGGCAATATGCAAATTAAACAACCTAGAGATCGTGCACTATCCCGAAATTGCCTAATCACAATAAACACGAAACACGGAGATAAGATAAATGCCTAAATAAACTTAAATTAATAAAAACATTTAGGTCTCACAATATCCAATATCGAATCTTAATCCCTAACTAGATAATTAAAAACTTAGCTACTAAAATCCATAAAAACAATAAAGGAATTCTTTAACATAAATCAACTAAAAAGCGAAATAATTAAACTAAGATGAAGAACGGTGATGAAATCTGCTCCTCGATGTTGCTCGCCAAAGCTCCGAATTGCTGCTCCAAAGTGTCCGTCCCTCTGCAAAAATCTGCTGTCCGAAATATATATAAACCTCACGCCTCCCCAAGCTACGCCCCAAAAAACTTCTCATGCAATTAGGAGTTGACTTGCACTCCAATTCTTTAACTAAGCCTGGGCCTGCTCCAATCAATTCCAGGACTTGGGTTTCTTTTAATTAAATTCAAAACACACGCGGCCCACAAGTTTAATGCCTCATCATCCACTTAATATCGCACTCACGTGGGGCTGGAAATTAATACCAAGATAGTGGCAGCCTTATCATGATTTCACGTTAAGAAAACTTGTCCTCCAAATCAAATTCCATGCATAGCCCATTATTTTAAAGCAACACAAAGCATATTATTTCTCCAACTTAACCCACAACGTACAACCCAAATCAAAGTATCATGGCTTCTTCAATTAATTAAATCCGCGACCCATCAAAGCAAATTGATCTCCATTAATTTTTGCCACACACGCAGCCCACTAGCAATTAAAGCACTCCAATTCCATTCTCCACTTTGTTCCCAATTGCTTAATCCTCATGCAGCAGCAACCAAGCTCAATTCCAGTTTCCTAACACTCTGCTCGTATGCTCCGGTTTGGGTCTAAAAATGACCAAATTTGCTCCAATTTTGCCTCCAAGCCTCAATTCTATAAAATAAACAACCAAGCATCAATTTCTTTCAAGATAATATCAATTCAAGCACAATTCAGGAAATAATTCAATCTTAACGACGACGAATTAACGAGTTATCAGTAATGGCGACCCTCGGAGCAGCCTCTGGTTGAGGCACGATCGCACTGGCGCTGGGGCCCGCGACCCCGACGACGGGGGGAGCAGTGGGGAGGTGACCAAGCGGCGCGTTGATGTCGTGCCTGCCTTTGGTGACCTCCTCCAAGTCCTCATCCTGTCGGGTCTTCCTAGTGTTCACCATGATTGCAAGGAGAGGAAGTGTTTTACTCAAGATCGGAGTAGAGAGAAGTGCAGTTTCCCACAGACGGCGCCAAACTGATCCGGCTCGAAAATGGTTTAGTTGAGTTGGAGGTCTAGCTGGCACTCTCGGGTCAATCAGTCAAGAATTTGTAAAGTGGGCTCTTTAATCGATCTGAAAACACTTGAGACAAACGTGAGCTCAAAGGCCAAATTGGGGACTTGGGGTTGGACCCAAGTTTGGCACTCCGACGCTCAAGTCAGTGGGAGATTCTTAGAGAGAGAAATAAATGCTAGAGAAGCGAAATAAATGCTCTTGAATGCTTACCAACTACTGTTCAAGACTTGGTATTTATAGTCAGGAGCAATTAACACAGTAGTGCGTGTACCGCGGCTATGTATTAAATGCTCTGCAGTCGATCGGGTCGTTTGTCGGGCGCCTGAGCGGGTGCCTTGGGGTCGAGCGTACTTTGTTTCCCTTTTGGGCGTAGACGTGTACCGGGTGCATTAAATGCACTGTAGCGCGTCTAGCCTTGGCGAACCGGGGAGTTACACGTGTCCCGACAAAGATGCTTTATGGCATCTTGTCGCCAGGTGACGTAGGAGCTCGATCCGAGAGGTCGGGGTCAGGCGGGTCGTAAGGAAGCATGTCCGTAACGGGGGACCCGTTAGTGGGATCGAGTTCGATCCGTGAGGCAGAGGGGGCAAAGGGGATTGAGCACCATTTTTCCCAAGGCGAAGGGGATCGAACTCGATCCATCACGGCCAAGGGGATCGAAATCGATCCGCTCGTGGCCAAGGGGATCGAGATCGATCCGATAGCGGCCATGGGATCGAAATCGATCCGCTCTCGGCCACGGGATCGAAATCGATCCGCTCGCGGCGACTTCCTCGAAAACGATCCGTAAGGTACGGGGTCGGGTTCGACCCGTCAATTCCGCCAGGCGTAGGGAACTGGGTCCGCTTGAGGTGGCGAGACGCCCACGTGGCTTCCTCTAAGGCGTGCCACGTGGCTCGGCCATTTTATGTCATATCAAACAACTAATTTATACATGTTCTCTGTGTGTTGAAAATAAATAAATTAATTAAATTATAAAAAAAAAAAATGGACCAAGTTCAAGAGGTTTCTTATGAGTGCCTAGAATAAAATTGGGCTTATACATCACGGGCCGGAAATTCGACACAATTTGTAAAGGAAGATAAAATTTGAGAAAAGTTGCTTAATTGGGCCTTTAAATTCCTTGATTTTGAGTTGTGAAGTGTGTCTTGACCTTGAGGCCTCACTGATACGATCATATGAATTATATCATTGAAATATACCAGAAATGAAAATCTCTTTTGGTTTTCTGAATAAAAATAATAATAATGTACTCTTGTACTATAACAGTTTTTTTATTTTTTTATTCAAATTCTTAAATGTTTTTTTATTGTCATATTTTTTTAAAAAAAAATTTTAATTATTATCTCAGCCATTTATATGTTAACATGTGGACCTGTGGCTCATTTCTGACGAAAAATGAATAACGTACTAACACCTAAATGATCGATATAACTGTTTACACAAATTTTCGTTGGAATCTGCAATAAAGTATTACAAAATACAAGAAAATAGGGAAAACAGATAATTTATTGATTTGAAATTTAGAAGTGGTACAATCACTGAATATTCCTCTGATTCTTCAGGATGGATTGATTCGATGGCTTGATGCTTAATCTCGAATCGGATGTAGAATTTGGGCTGAAGGTGTTGGATCGTTGCACGGGCTCGGAGACTTGAGAGCTTGGATGCTTGATCTTTGATTTGAAAACTTAGGGATTGATTTGGAGGACTTGATGATTGAAGTCTCGAATAAGTGTTAAATCTTTATGGTGATAGCATTTCGTCGTGGCAAGAACTCGGGAACTTGAGAGCTTTTTCCCTTGTTTGATTTGTGGGTGATATGTCCTCTTGATTATTGATTTTTGAGCTCCGGTGCTTTATTTATAAGCACGTGTTGGGCTCGTTTGCCTTCATGGGCCTTGACTTGGGTTTGGACTTAAGAGCTCATCTGATAATCCAAAATAATAATTTATGCTTATTATTTTAGATCAAATTATAATAAAACCCAAATTTGATATGAACTTAAATTAAAAATAATTAATTAATAGTCAATTTTGTTGGACCATTAACTAATTATTAATCATCGAATTTTCGATGTCAACAATAACAATTTAAATTTTTTTATATATTATAAATATCAATTTAAAATATTTAAAAATTTTAAATAAAAATTAAGAGAACGGCTATAATAAAGGGTAAATTTTATTTTTTTCCCTTTAAAAAAAAATCATCTTTTTGTTATTAGATAAATAATTTGAATAGTTAGATAAAGGGTGTTGCTGCAACCACTGTCTGGAGCTGACAGTCGTCCTGTTGCCATTCGCAAAAGAAAGCCCGAAAGTTAACTTTATGCTTTCTTTTGAGTTTATTCAGTAATCAATGGAGAAAAGGAAACCTAATTCCAGCAACATGGGTATATTCAAACTCCAAATTATCACAAAAATGGGTTTTGAATCTGTTGATTAAGCATCTGTATTAATCTCTCTGAAAGCTGTAGATTGTACTATCTCCAGACTTTTTCTCAGACAATGTCTACTGTCCCTTCCTATATTCAAACGGCATTTTGGCTCCTTCCTCTCACTCCTACCCACCTCCTCCGTCTCCCCCATTATTGTTAATTCTTGCGCCACCGCCGGCGGCGGCGAGGTTTTGTTTTCTAACATGAGGAAACCGTGCTGCAGTTCTGCAATGCTACAAAAATGCTCCTACCTTATGTTTCTGTTTTCCATTCTGAGACTCCCCGCCACCGCCACGTGCGGCGGCGGTGGAGATGACGCCGTCGCTTTACTGGCATTCAAGTCGGGAGCAGACCTTGATAACAAACTCCTCTACACCACCAACGACCGAGTCGACTTCTGCCGGTGGCAAGGTGTGAAATGCTCCCACGGCCGCGTCGTACGCTACGTTGTTCAAAGCTACGGTCTCCGCGGAGGCATCGGCGCCGCCACCCTCAGCCGCCTCGACCAACTAAGAACCGTCGTTCTAAAAAACAACTCACTTTCCGGGCCCCTCCCTGATTTCTCCCCTCTGGTAAACCTCAAAACCCTCGTCTTAGACCACAACTACTTCTCCGGTAGCTTTCCGCTCTCTCTTTTGCCCCTCCGCCGCCTCTCCTTCCTCGATTTGTCTCACAACAATTTCACAGGTTTGCTGCCGGAAAATTTAACGGTTTTAGATCAGCTAAGTTGTCTACGGCTCGATTCGAACTGGTTCTATGGCTCTATTCCGCCATTGAACCAGACAATGCTGGAAGTTTTCAATGTTTCGTATAATAACCTCACTGGTGCGATACCTGTCACCCCAACTCTGAAAAAGTTTCAGAAATCTTCATTTCTGCACAATGCTGATCTTTGTGGTAAGATTATTGAAGAACCCTGCCGCATTTCGCCTTTCTTTAACTCCTCTTCCGGCCGTGGCGACGGTATCTCCACCATTGCCTCACCGCCAACGCCGCTTCTCCAGTCCCAGCAAGGATTAAGCAAAGTATCTCCCCCACATGGAAAGAACCATCATAAAAATGTTGGCTTCATCTTAGGTTTGGTAATTGGGGCTTTGATGCTGACTGTAGCTATTCTAATTCTCATGGCATTATTTAAAAAACAAAGACAGGAAACCGAAACAGAACACCTCGAAGCCAAAAAAGATACACAGTGGGACGCAACACCCGAAGCCGAAAATGCAAATTCCCCAAATCATCAAATCAAGAAACTGAAATCTCCCCTGCAGAAAAGGATCCTAAAGAGTGGGAGCTTAGTGTTCTGCTCAGGGGAGGAAGAATTGTACACATTAGAGCAGCTAATGAGTGCATCAGCGGAGCTGTTGGGGAGGGGCAGCTTTGGTACGACATATAAAGCTGTGATGGATCGTCGGTTTGTGGTGTGCGTGAAGAGATTAGATGCATGTAAAACCGCCATTACCAATGGTGAAGCATTCGAGCAACATATGGAGACTGTTGGTAATCTGAGGCACCCCAATTTGGTTCCAGTGAGAGCTTATTTTCAGGCTAAGCAGGAAAGGTTGATCGTTTTCGATTATCAACCTAATGGTAGCCTCTTCAATCTTATACATGGTAACCTTTCTTGCCAACCTCTGTCTTCCTTTAATTTTTGGTCTTGTTAGGTTTTTAATGAACTGATCAAGTAGAGAATGTAGTTCAAGTATGAGCTAACTACTAAGTATCTTATTTTAGTTCAAAGATTAAAACTTTTACACTTAGTTATCGTAAGGAAACAGTTTTTTTTTTTCCCATTGCAATTTGCAGATTTCCTTCTAAAGAATGCAGATTTAGCAAAGCACCACTAAATGCACATTTCAGACAAAATTGGATTCATTTGTAACCTCACTTAATTTGCGCACGAGCAATGTCCAACGAGGGCGAATGTGTCTATAGATGGTGTTATGTGACCTGAGAAATAGTTAGAAATCGTTGTATATCAGATTATATTGTGTAGTGGATGTTTGAGCTTGCATAGAGTTTCAAATGCTCAAGCTGCTTGTGTTTTGTTTTGAGTGACAAGATTTCTACGTTTCTGTAATCTCCCTAACCTCGTTAATATGATAGATCCAACATCAGGCAAGTCAAGACCACTTCCACTGTCGACATGTCTGAAAGTCGCACAAGACATAGCTCAAGGCCTCGTCTACATCCACCAAGCATCAAAGTTCACCCATGGCAACCTTAAACCTTCAAACATCCTCCTGGGGCCCGACCTCGAGGCCTGTCTTGTGGATTACTGCCTCTCCATTATCGCAGACACCTCAAACTGTGAAGAACCCGAGATTGGTGGGTACAGAGCTCCTGAAACACGAAAATCTGCACGTGGACTCACCTCCAAGTCTGATGTGTACGCCTTCGGTGCTGTGTTGCTAGAGGTCTTGAGCGGGGTTTCTCGCTCGCAGCACCCGTTTCTCGCTCCTCCCGATTTGATTCATTGGGTTAGAGCAATGAGGGGAGATGATGATCACGATAATACTATAGACGAATCCAGACTCAGAATGCTGGTTGAAGTGGCTTGTGTTTGCAGCTCCACTTCGCCTGAGCAGAGGCCAACAATGTGGCAAGCTTTGAAGATGATCACTAAGTTTAAGGATGTTAGTTAACAGACAAGAATCCTCCGAGGATGACACAAGTAGTTGTTATGGGATTATGTTGTTGCAAGTTGCAACAAAGTCTGTGGTTTTGTCTTTGCATTGCCCTAATTTGTAAAAGTTAACATACTATGGGACCAAAATTGGAGTTTTTCAAAAATATCGGGCCAATATTAGAAATCACTATATATAACAGGACCAAGAATGCAAATTTCCTCCAGGTTTTAAGTATCCAATCAAATTCGAACTTTAAAATTATTCCAGTTTATCTAAATTTGAAAAATAACACATAAAACGGCGACGTATCGAGTTAAGCTTATTTGCACTAAAGAGTCACGTTGACTGATACTCTGATAGCGTGGTATTCACGCAGGAATCTAAAAGAAAACATAATTTATTTTCTGAGGTAATCTGGACCGTCCATTTATTTTGGTAGATTCATCCACCACAAACATACCCTCTCTCTGCTAAACTTTCATTAAAAGCCAAGCGGAGCAGTCGAACTCCTGCAAATTTTCTATTATTTTTCTTCAATTTTGTGGTGGGAAGAGAGAGTTCGTTTTGAGGAAGAATGTCTGGAGGAATCGCACGGGGACGGCTAGCGGAAGAGCGCAAATCCTGGCGGAAAAATCATCCGCATGTACGGAGACATGTTTCTCTTGAACTTCTTTTGCAGGAATTTCTTTTGTGTTGTTTGATTTGTTTTTTGGGTCTGTTTTTGTTTGTTTTGTAAGGATATGTGTGGAAATTTAAATGGGTTTTTGTTGTTTTTTGGGTTTTAGGGTTTTGTGGCTAAGCCAGAGTCACTTCCTGATGGCACAGTGAATTTGATGGTGTGGCAGTGCACGATCCCTGGTAAGGCCGGGGTAAGTATTTCAAGTTGCCGCTGTTTGGTGTTATTTGGATAGTTGAATGATGTTACTTTGATTGCCGACGTTGGAATTTTGGATACATTTGCGCTTCGCTGGAATTTTGGGTTTCTGAAAGGTTTGTTATTTGTTATGAAAGATGGTCTTTTTATTTTTATTTTTACCTTTGTTTTGGTCTGGAGGGATGGGTTGAGGATCGTTTAGGGTTTTGTTATCCCTATTCGGCTTTTGCATTAATTTTTACTTTAAATGCTGCGGTTGGAAAATGGAATCATGCGTGCCTTGAAATTGGAAGATGCTAGTTGTTCTCCTCTTCATCTGCATTGTGGTTTACTGAAGTTTCTGTAGTGTGTGTTTGACTGTTTGTGCGTATTAATTGTTCCGAAGCTTGAACCTGAGAATGCGTTACCACTTGCCGGTCTTTATTTATCTAATTTATTCGCCTTGCACTTATACTGAAGTAACCTTTAAGCACTTCTCATAATGATGGTGGGTGACTATTTTCATAAAACTAAATTGGATTACTGAATGTTTGGGAAATCTTGATGTTCATGGTCTGTGGTTATAGATATCCAAGGCCATTTCAGTTATTACTCAAGGTGGTAAGGCCAGGGCACTAGTATAGCACTGTTGGGCATTAACCATTGTCTTTCGAAGATTCTGTCTTGGATACTTGTAACCTTAACCTTTGAGAGGGTTGAAGGGGTTTATTCACATTTGAACAGGACGTTTGTATTGATTGATGGTTAAAATGGGAGGGAGCCAACCGACATCCTTGTCTTTTCCTAACTCTTAAAAAGATGCAAGAAATAAAATGAAATCAAGCTTAACACTATCCACAGGGAATTGCTTTTATCTCAACAATTGACCTCAGAGTTCTGCTCTTTTGATGCTGAAAAATCATGATTTGTTACTCTGATGCTGATAAAACATGAACTTTTGTAATAATTATGCCAGAGAAACATAAGATTTTCCCAACTTCCTAATCCAGATAAGGCTAGTCATTTAGCTCAGAATAACTGAAGTAAGAAATTAGCAAAACCCGTGGTTTTATTAAGTTTACAAAGAAAATCTTGATAAAGTTTAAATGTTTGTCTTACCGGACTCAGTACGTGTTGCGTGCAAATAAATTTAGCCATCGTTATCAATTTACTTGGCTTAGGTCCAAATGTGTCGAAATATTTTGTATATTTTCTAAAGGGGACTTCAAACTTGTTGGCTATGACCATCACCATCTGTGTTGTATCTTGTTCAGGAGGACATATATATAATCATCAATTTTCTTGCAGACTGATTGGGAGGGCGGTTACTACCCATTAACCATGCATTTCAGTGAAGATTATCCAAGCAAACCGCCAAAGTGTAAATTCCCGCAAAGCTTTTTCCATCCTAATGTCTACCCATCTGGAACTGTATGCCTTTCAATCCTCAATGAAGACAGTGTACGTGCATCCTCGTGCGGATTGCATTGTGACCATGAAAACAGTATCTTTTAATCATTTTATATTCCTAATACAAATCTTGATTTTTATTCCCTTCTGAAAAATGTTAGGGTTGGAGACCAGCCATTACAGTGAAGCAAATTTTGGTTGGCATCCAAGATTTGTTGGATCAACCTAATCCTGCTGATCCAGCCCAAACCGATGGGTACCATATGTTTATCCAGGTTAAATTTTCATTGACGTTTCTTATAAGTTGGAATATTAGTACAATTGCAGAAATAAAATTTCCGAGTCAGTTTCATCATCTGAATCGTTCTACAACACCTGCAGGATCCGGTCGAGTACAAGAAAAGGGTTCGGCAGCAAGCCAAGCAGTATCCGCCTCTTGTCTAAATCGCTTTACTTGTGCTGTTTTCTGATTTTTGGTTTTTGCCATGCAAAGTCGATTGTGTGATGTTTTCGATTTAAACAGAAAACTATTGTGTTCTGTGCAGTCGATTGACGATATTAGTATGTGTTTGTGTGGGTGTGTTGGGACCTGCTGGAGGGATTCAAGAATCGAAATGTAGTTGAAGTGGGACTTACCCAGATGCTCAAAATTGTGTAATTATGCTGTTTATTTCTTCTGCTTTAACTGTATATGTCATTTGTATTGCCTTTTGCTTTTCTTGAATTTACGTTTTGAAACCTTGATACCAAAAGCATACCATTTTGATTTGCATAACACCCAGAAATATTATATATCTAATTTAATGGGCTTTATTCTCCAGATTTATTGGGCTTCATTTTCATAATTGCTTGGGCTTTATTCTAAAAACCATTAGCTACTGACGTTATTTGTCTCCAGGTTTGGGCCAGAAAAAAGTATAAATAACCAGGGGAAAATGGAATAGTGTAAATGAACATTTTCTATAATTTACATTTAATTATATTTAACACATGCATGGAATTCATATAAAATTAAACCTAGATCCAATACGAAATCATAAATTAAAAAGAAATAGCTAGGAATTGAGGAGAGCGACAAAAGAAAAACAATTAAATAAGGATCACAAGTTAAATGAAAATTGAAAAAATAATTACTTTAAAGCTCTCCTATCTAATGCTGATGTGTGTATACGAATATATAATGCTTGGATTCCAGGATATAGATGCAATATGGACAAGATATGTACAAAACATGATAAAATAAAATTATATTTCTAACATATCCGTTCATTTTTATATTTTAAGATAATAATCTTTTAACATTCGAATTATTACATCTTTTACGATTTACACGACCAATTATTTATACTTGTAAATTATCATACAATATTTGTATTTATATCATACTACAATCTAATTATTTTTTAATAATCTCGATTAAAAAACATGATATTGACATTTATAATACATACACGTTAATTATTTTTTATTTAATATTATTTAAAAAAAATTAGATAGTGGATGACCTACTGGCCAGATTCCCCATAATATTATAAATATAAATTTGAAATGTTGTTTTTCAAATCGAAATAGTTTGGGCTTTGGACCACGAATTCTAAAAAATAGTAATATAAAACAGATAAAAATAGATAAAATTATATTTTTAAATGTCCATTCATCTTTATATACATTTGTATAAAATAAGAATAATTGTTTAAAAGGCAATAAATGAGAGCAGTAAATGCTTGGGTGAGTGATGCATTGAAATTGTCAAAGGTAGGAACTAGGAAGGAGAAAGGGCGTTTGCGGTCATTGTTTTCTTCACCCACTATTTTGACCTTTCTTTTTTACATATTTTACCGCCCCCGCTGGCCGCCCACATACATCAATTACCATAATTTATATCATTTTTTCAAGACGTCTCTTTCTCACCCCCACAAAACTACAAATAATCAACAAAATTGACCCCTTTTAACTTTAATAACATTTCCACTTAGTGCTCTTCTATGTTGCACGGATACGGACACGGCGATACGGACACGACACGACACGGACACGGTGACACGGATTTTTTCAAAATTTTAGGATACGGCACGGCTATATTTTATATAAATAAATATATTTTATATATAAATAAAAATATTTTATATAAAAATAAAAATATTTTATAAGTATAATCTATGTAACATAAAATATTTATAAAAATATATAATATTAAAAACTAAAATAAATTTTGTTATTTCAATTTTCTCTCCAAAAAATTCAAAAAATATTAAAAAAAGCATTAAAAAATGATCAAATTTGCCCCGCTGTGTCCGAGCCGTGTCGGACACTCCACCTGGCCGTGTCCGACACCGTGTCCCAATTTTTTTTTTTTTTTTTTTTTTCGGACACTCCTTCAGCCGTGTCCGACACGTGTCAAACACTGCACGGGTCATTTTTTAGGCGTGTCCGTGCTTTAGAGGTGCTCTTATACACCTCTCACATTCACATATTGCATGCACTCAAAACTTATATATATATATATATATATAACAATTAAATTAAAAAAAATAAATTATATGTTACATACCAACTATTCCTAATTTGATATTCCTTTTATGAGTTGAGGTTCGAGTTCGATCAAATCGAGAATATTTACATTTTAATTTTGTATTTATCTCGACATAACAACATTTATATAGTAAAAAGTTAAAAAAAAATAATAATTTAATTGAAAATGTTGTGTATGTGTAGGGGATAGGTAGTTTAGGTGCACATGATTAATGGGGTTTTTGACTTTAGGGAGAAACATAGGATGTGTGAAGTATTATTAGAATTCACTGTAGTAAGATTTGGTGGAGATTTTCTCAAACTTGTCATTAACTAAGGTTGCATGCCGTACTACTTTGGACTTTGGTCGGTAAAAACCACGCCCATATTCAATGTCTCCACTGTACCTTCAAATCACTGTAATTTTCTCATATATATATATATATATATAATCTCTTTCCGGGATTATCGGGTGCTATATTAATATTTTTATGCAGGAATTGAGGGTTTAGGGATTCGAGGAGATGCATGAAATTCATTTTCATGTTCTGTACAGTGTCTCTCTATGAGTGTTTAAATTTTCAATATTAAGTTAATGAACTGATTAGTACACTAATTCAAGAAAATTAAGTTTTTTTTTCATTGAGGGGTAGTCAGCTTTCGTATTTAATCCAAGATAATCTGTAGTAATAATAATTACGGCTCAATTATATTAGACATGATATAACACAAGTCACGTATTAAGCAGTTGGATCTGGCTATTACAGTATTACTTCAATTTCAATTAATCTATTTACGATTAGGGCGTGTATTTTAATTAGTGGGGTACTTTTCTCAAAAGGAAACTATCATTTATTTAATGGCAAACAAGAAAAGAAGATAAAAGTGTTTTAACAACTGATATTGTTGTGTCGTGTTTGACAGAAGATTCGATTATTTTGTAATTCTTCTGCCGTTACATATAAAAAAATAAAAAATAAAAATAATCAAATCTACTCAAATATTCATGTTAAGTGATCACTGATCATGTTGTTGTTTATAACATAATTAATCATAACAAGTAATTTAAGTAACTTATTTCTAAAATAAAACTTCTCATTTTACAATAATTCTTAACATTTACATAAATTTAATAAAAAAATATAGATAATTTTAGATAAATGCCTTCACCACCTTCTTAAATCTTAATAGAGAAAGACCACCAAATCAAGTTAGGCATACTACCTTACCAATCTTTGCATAAAAGCCAAAAATGAAAAACGAAAAGAAATTAGTTTGGGACGCAGTCTCAATTTTGATGCATGAAATCCATCATAAAATAAAATTATTAAAAAGGGCAAAAAAAATCGATGAATATTATATGCATTTAAATATAATTATTTAATCTTACATATCCATTCACTTAAAACCTATATCACATAATTTTTCTATTATACTCAACATAGGTAGTTAGGTACCCTCTCTTAATTCTCTGTATTAGCGAATTTGTGCTCATTTCTCATTTTAACACGATTTAATATTTTAATTCTTCACACTTACGCAGTCCGGCCCATACATACCCTGCTTCCACATCCGTATCACGTGACCTATCTTTAGAAGTTAGAATCAATCCATCTCAAAATCTACTCTTTGTGGATGATTCAATTATAATCCTATAATTGAATGAAATTAGTCGTTTGCAGAGAAAAAATTAAAAGTGCTGGCTGAATAGTTTTTAGGTTTTAATTTTAAATGAGCAATTTAAAAAGTTTAAATTGTCATGAATAAAACGCACCAAAACATGATATTTTAGTTTTGATGTATTATTAAATGACCGACATATTTGTGCATGTAAATATTAAAATGAATAAATTATACAAAAATATATATAATATGGCGAAAGACAGAAGGGATGTTGTTGACAAGTATATATCGATCAATTAAAGCCAGTACACTGGAAGGTGTGAATTCTAATCTCTGCCCAAAACATAATTCCATATAAATTGAATTTAATTTGTACAGGGATATTTCATTTCTGAACTAGGTATGCAGAGACGCATATATGGATACAACCAAGACAAACAGATACTTCGGTGATAAATATTTGTATATGCAAACGAACAAATTGAACTTGTAAATTCCGAGTCTCATTAAATTTAAATTGAAAATCGGTAACATTCAAGAAAAGACCTATATTAGAGAGGACATCTTGGTTAATTTAGATTTTATTCCCTATTATAAAATATTATATTTATTTCCTAAAATAATTAAATGATCAAGAAAAATAGTAAATAATTTTCAAAATTCAAATTCCGACAATAAAGATTTGGGGAAATTACATCTACACCCCCTGAGGTTTGGCCTAATTACAAATCAGTCCCTCTTATTTCGTTTATTACATATTAACCCCTAAAAATACTGTTTCAATTACATTTTAACCCCTAAAGAGGGACTGATTTATAATTAAAACAGTATTTTTAGGGGTTGATATGTAATAAATGAAAAAGGAGGGATTGATTCGTAATTAGGGCAAACCTCAGGGGGTGTAGATGTAATTTGCCCTAAAAATTTCATTATCTGAAAGGGCGAATTACATTTAGGTACCCTGAGGTTTGCCCTAATTACAAATTAATCCCTCTTGTTTCGGAAATTACATATTAGTCCCTACATTTTACGAACCGTTTGAGGTCCCTCGGCACCGTTAGGGTTCCGTCAATTTTATAGTTTGAATTTTTGAAAATGCCCCCAGGGACTAATATGTAATTTTCGAAACAAGAGAGATCGATTTGTAATCAGGGCAAACCTCAGGGACCTAAATGTAATTTCTCGATCATTAAATGCTAAATATTTAATTTAAACATATAAATCATTTCATCATTTAAAATTTCATTTAAAATATTCATACAATAATATCATTATATATACATACATAAATACACACACACACATATATATATATATATTATATATATATATATATATATATATATATATATATATAATTATTTATTAATTTTTTTTAAATCAAAATTATTTATTAATACTAGGCTAATTTTAATACTAACATTTTTAATATAAATGTTTTATCTATATAATTAAAATTTGTTCACTCTCTTGCGTTCTCGACACAACACCACCACCACCGGTGTCCTCTCTCTCACTCTCAATGCAACACCACCACCATCGGCCACCCTCGTTTGCCACGCAGCACCATCCGCAGGACGCAGCACCACCACCGCCAGCCCACCATCGTTCTCTCTCTTCTCACTGCATCATGATTCCAACCAGATCTGAAAATAATTTTTGAAAATAATTTTGTACCTGTGTTTGTGTGTGCGTGTGTACAGATATGTGGTCTTGCCGTGGTGGCTATGGTGATTTGGAGAAGACGGTGGCTGATGGTGACTATGGTGATTTGGAAAAGAGGTTGTAGATTGGGATAAAGACGGTGCAGATCCATTGAATATTTCTTTTCTATTTTTTATATAAAATAATTTGTATTTGATAATTAATTGAAAATATTAGTTTTTAAATTATTCGTATTAAATTATTGTAGATACAGATAAAAAATATATATATGTATTGTAGATATATTGTATTTTTAAAAAAATATAAAATATGATATAAATTAAATAATAATATAAGGAAATAAACTGAAATTATAAGAAATTATATTGCTGAAAACTTTATAGAGATTGTTATACTCTCTTTTCGTTGCACCTTCTATATTCAATACAAACTCCTATTTATAGGAGGAAATCATACAATAGTGTATGGCTCGAACAGTAACATGATTGGAGAGTTGCATGGCTTGCATGGGCAAACCATTCTTTTTCCACAATTTCACCGGTTGCAAGTCTTCTCAACAGTACAACTCTTGACTTTCTAACAAAATAAATATTATAAGAAAAAAGATCAAAAATTTTAATTATATAGATAAAACATTTATATTAAAATTTTTAGTATTAAAATTAGCTTAGTATTAATAAATAATTTTGATTTAAAAAAAATAATAAATAATTTCTATATATATATATATATATATTTATTTATATATGTGTATTTATGTATGTATGTATAATGATATTATTGTATGAATATTTTAAATGAAATTTTAAATGATGAAATGATTTATATGTTTAAATTAAATATTTAGTATTTAATGATAGAGAAATTATATTTAGGTTCCTGAGGTTTGCCCTGATTACAAATCAATTCCTCTTGTTTCGAAAATTACATATTAGTCCCTACATTTTACGGACCGTTTGAGGTCCCTCGGCAGCGTTAGGGTTCCGTCAATTTTATAGTTTAAATTTTCGAAAATACCCCCAAGGACTAATATGTAATTTCCGAAACAAGAGGGATTAATTTGTAATTAGGGCAAACTCAGGGTACCTAAATGTAATTCACCCTATCTGAAATAGTCTTAGTAACAGAGCCGAGCCGAACCCTGCCCCTTTTTTAGAGTTCGAGTTCGGTTCGAGGGGTATTTTAACGAACCCGAACTCGAGCCTGACGAATCTCAGAAAACAAGGTTCGAATTCGGCTCGGATTCGGCTTGAAGGTTCGCAAACCTTTTTCATAAATTTCGAGAAAACATTAGAGTTCGAGTTCGGTTCGAGGGGTATTTTAACGAACCCGAACTCGAGCCTGACGAATCTCAGAAAACAAGGTTTGAATTCGGCTCGGATTCGGCTTGAAGGTTCGCAAACCTTTTTCATAAATTTCGAGAAAACATAAAAATTTCAGGCGGAAAAAAAATGTAGGCCTGGGTGGGATTAGTCTGATGGCACTGTGGTGGTGAAGGGGACGCAACAAGTGGATGGTTGAGGACTTCAGGCGCAGCAGCAGAAGTGACGGTGAGGGGCGGCGGTGGCACTGTGGTGGTGGGTTCTTGAAGGTTTGAGGTGCAGTAGCAGGACACGCAGCAACAACAATGGTGGTGGTGGGGAATGTCGGCAACAACTGTGAGTGGTGGCGGCTGATTTGATACTTTGAGGGTGAGAGTTTGAGAATTTTGGGGTGGTTGGAGGAGAAAGACTCCGATTTGAGAGAGAGTGAGAGTTTGAGATGGTTGGGAGAGAAAGGGGCGGCGATTTTGGAGAGATTGAGAAAGGTAGGGTTTTGTAATTTTATTTTAATTTTTAATATTTATATATATATATAACCGTATGTATATATTATATAAATAATAAGTACATATATATAGAATAATATATTATATACTATGTAATAATATAAATAATATATAAAAATTTTAAATAAAATATATGGGTTCGCGAGCCCAATTTTAAGAAAGAAAGGGTTCAAATTCGATTCGTGTAGGTCGCGAATCGAGCCAGGGTTCGGTTCGGGTTCGACTATCTCGAATTCGAGCCCGAACCTTTATTGATTCGATTCGTTAGGCTCGCGAACGGGCTCGTCTCGTTTGCATCCCTAGCCACCAGCTGGATGAAATTAGAGGAGACAAGAAATTCAGGTTGTTTATGTTTGACATATAACCCCAATCACATTACATAAATATATATAGGCTTTAATTTTGCAAAAATTTTGTTCTTTTTTTAGAAAAAAAGAAAATTCATATGGGTCCCCATATTTTGTGCGTACAAATAATTGTATCACGAGAATAGGTTAAAAGATTTGAGTCGTCACCTTGAAGTAACACGATGCTTATCCAAATAATTATAAATATCGTGATTAAATAAAATATTAAATTATTGATTTGTGACTTGTGCAGAGTATAAGCATCCTCCATGTGATATGTATCTATTAATTTAAGGGAATGAATATTTATTTTATTGAATAATAACTATTTCATATGAAATTTATTAGATAAATAGAAAAATATTATTTATTTGCTCTTGATTCCGACACAAATAATATATTCTTGATTAGATCCAAACAGGTACAAATCTCATTCGGATGTACATCTCAATGCAATTTTAATCCGACAGAATACAAATTAACTAATTGTTCTAAGATCATTTCTCTAGGAAAAAATATACTATTGTGACTCGCCTCAAAATGTTTTTTTTTTCTCTCTTATAGAAGGGATTCTTTTATTTTGGAACTCTTGTTCTATCATACTTCTTTTATTCGTATTGATTATCTTTTATATCCGATCAATAAACATTTTATTGTATATTTCCATCATTTTTAATCTGAATTTTATCTGAATTTTGTTTCTGAAAGTCCTACACATTCATAATATCACATGTTCCTATCATTTATAAACGAATTCAATTTTTAGTTTGCTCGTTAACTTGTTTGCCATTCCCATGAACTGGATTTATTGGTCTAGTAACAACTAGGGGTGGCAAAATGGGTTGAACCCAATGGGTCCAACCCATTATAGGTGGGTTGGATTGGGTTGGTTTTGATGAAATTTAAATTGAGTTGGGTCAATGATGGGTTAGGAAAGTAATGGGTCCTTAATGGGTTATGGCGGGTTGATATTAGGTTTGAGTTGGGTCTTTAATGGTTTAAGATTAATTATCAAATTTTAATATTTTATTACTATTTTACCCTCCCCATAAATTAAATATTATATTTTTATTCATAAACTTTTTAAACATAATTACACATTTTTTACACATACTAACACATATTTACACACACTAATACAATTTTACACATATTTTCACACAATAACATATTTTTTACACGCATTTACACACTAACATAATTTTACACGTACTTTCACACACGAACACGATTTTTAACTCGTTTACCAAATTCTCAACCTGTTCTATTTATTTTAGACTCGTTTGACCCATTTTGGATCAATTTCACCCATTTTTCAACCCGTTCAATCTATTTTGGACTCGTTTATCCGTTTTAAGCCAGTTCACCTGTTTTTCGACTTGTTCAATCTATTTTGGACTCGTTTGACCCTTTTTTGACCATTTTAACCCGTTTTTGGACTCGTTTGACCAGTTTTGGACTCGTTTTATCCATTTATCGACCTATTAGACCTGTTTTGGACTTATTTGGCACATTTTGAGCTCGTTTCACTTGTTTTTCAACTTGTTCAACCTATTTTGGACTCGTTTGACCCATTTCAGACCATTTTAATCGGTTTTTTTACCTATTCGACCAATTTTGGACTCGTTTGACCAGTTTTGGACCTCTTTCACTCGTTTTTCAACCTATTCGATCTATTTTGGACTCGTTTGACCCATTTTAGACCTATTTCACAGATTTTTTTGTGTTTTTGAATTATTTTAGACCCATTTGATCTGTTTTTTGACTTGTTCAACCCATTTTGGGCTTGATTCACCTATTTTTCAATATGTTTGATTTATTTTGAGCCCGTTTCACCCGTTTTTCGACTTGTTCAACCTATTTTGGACTCGTTTGACCCATTTCAGACCATTTTTACCGATTTTCGCCCTATTCGACCAATTTTGGACTCGTTTGACCAGTTTTGGACCTGTTTCACTTATTTCTAACCTATTCGATCTATTTTAGACTCGTTTGGCCCATTTTAGACCTATTTCACCGATTTTTTATGTGTTTGATTATTTTAGACCCATTTGATCCGTTTTTTGAATTGTTCAACCAATTTGGACTTGTTTCAACCTATTTTTAGCATGTTTACTCTAACGTATCGTATATATACAAATTTGGTGAATATGATCTAAAATGGACCAAATAGATCCAAAATAAGTAAAATGGATCCAAATGGGTAAAATGGATCCAGGTGGGTAAAATGGATCAAAAATGGATCCAACTGGGTAAAATGGATCTAAATGGGTAAAATGGATCCAAGTGGGTAAAATGAATCCAAATGGGTGAAATGGATCCAAAATGAGTAAAATGGATACAAATGGGTAAAATGGATCTAAATGGATAAAATGGATCCAAAATGGGTAATGTAGATCCGAAACGGGTGAAAAGGGCCCAAAACGAGTCGAACGATTCCAAAATAGGACAAATAGGTCAAAAAACAAGTTAAAAGAGAGTCCAAAATAGGTCAAGAGGTCAAACACGGGCCTAAAACAAGTAGAACGAATCCAAAATAGGTCGAACAGGTTGAAAAACGGGTAAGATGGGCTTCAAACGGTTCAAAACGAGTTTAAATAGATTTAACAGGTTCAAAAAAGGGTTAAAATAGCCTAAAATGGGCCAAACGAGTTAAAAATAGAACGAACATATCAAAAAACGGGCGAAATAGGTTAAAAACGGTCAAATTAGTCCAAAATAGGTCAAATAGGTCGAAATACGGGTTGAAATGACAAAAAATGGGTCAAACGAGTCTTAAATAAGACAAACAAGTCAAAAAATGAGTGAAACGATCCCGAAATGGGTCAAATGATTCCAAAATAGGTCGAATAGGTAGAAAAACGGGTGAAAGAGGCCCAAAACGAGTCGAACGAGTCAAAAATAGGTCGAACAGGTTGAAAATTGGGTGAAATGGGTCCAAAACGGGTCAAACGAGTCCAAAATAGGTCGAACAGGTTGAAAATTGGGTGAAATGGTTCCAAAACGGATCAAATGATTCCTAAAAAGGTCGAATAGGTCGAAAAATGGGTGAAAAAGGCCCAAAACGAGTCGAACGAGTCAAAAATAGGTTGAACAGATTGAAAATTGGATGAAATGGGTCCAAAACGGGTCAAACGAGTCAAAAATAGGTCGAACATGTCGAAAAACGGGTGACACAGACCAAAAATGGG
The DNA here is from genome assembly GCA_037501455.1 of Lantana camara. NCBI lineage: Eukaryota > Viridiplantae > Streptophyta > Magnoliopsida > Lamiales > Verbenaceae > Lantana > Lantana camara. The sequence continues at coordinate 5,557,171 of CM074855.1, read as the reverse complement.
TTAAACGAGTCTAAAATAAAATGAACATGTCGAAAAACGAAAAAACGGACTCAAAATAGACCAAATGGGTTGAAAATATATTAATTGGGTCAAATAAATCCAAAATAAGTTAAATATATTAGTGAAGGGTATATTGGACATTAAAGTACTTGAATTGAGTTGGAACTCATTAATAATCCATTATTGAACCCACTAGCAAACCATTAAAACCCACCACAACCCATTAAGAATCCATTTTTAAATCAATCAATTTAGACCCAACTCATATGAACCCAACCAAAACCCAGCCCAACCCACCCATTTACCACCCCTAGTAACAATAGGAACGAATAATGGCACCATTATATATAATAAATAATCAGATTGTATGAAACCAGTTCAGTGCAACATGAATACACTACGCATGTTTTTTTAAATTGATCTAATAGGTACCGAACGCGATTTTTCCCCAAATGAAAAATGGAAACACACCCTAAGAATAAAGCCTGAATTTAACTATAATTATGAACATTCATGTATACCGATTATGTACATTTATAAGGAAAATTTCGGTGAAGATTAGATTTGAAGAGACCAAAACCAATCAAGTGATAAGTATATTACACATATTATTTAATTATAATTATAATAATTTGGCGAATCAGTATAAAAAAACATGCTACAAGAAAATTAATTAGGTGATGCAAGCAAAATAAGGACAAAGTAGGGCCCACCAGGTAAGGAAAGGTTATAACAGTCAATTCATGAAAATCGTTAATTGGTTGGTTGAATTGGGAGAGTCGGAAAGTCAAGTCACCACGGCATCTATCTATCCACCGACCACCGACCTACCCTCCAAATATCTCCTTTTTTTTCTTTTTTTTTTTTTTTTCTATACCCTAAATTAATTATTAATTAAACGTCACAACATAATTATCTGCCACAATACCAAATGACAACTGCCCAATCATTATTCAATTCCGATTTTAATTATTATATTGTCAATTACTCGGTTTAGTGGTTTTATTTCCGGCCTATGTTAACATGTGTCGCGTCAGATAAAAACTAATTATTAATTAGATAAAAACTAAATTATGAGCTAGTTAATAAATATTTAATTAAATTGAGGTGAACTAGAATCGAATACATGATATCAAAATATGTTGTATATCGTTCGAAAATGAAAACGAAATTAAAATAAAATACCATTATTCAGATTTGGACATATAAGGAGTGTATTAACTAACATATCCCATATTGAATAAAAATTAAATTATGTGTTAGTTAATAAATATCTAATAACCCTCATCTATCATTTAAATTTTAAATTAAATATACATATTTTCACAATGTCAATTTTTATTTTTTATTTAATTCAATAATATATATATATATATATATATATATATATATATATATATATATGAACGTTAATTCGTGAAAAATTAAAATTAAGTAAAAAGTAAACTATAATATGAAAGAAAATTAAAAAAATTCTTTCACTAAGTTTGTCCGCCAACAAAAACAAAAAATATAGCAAATAATTAGAAAAAAAAAATAAAACAAATAAATAAAACAAATAGTTAAGAAACAGATCAACGGATAGTTGGCTTAAGGGTTTGAATTCACTTAAATAAGGTCTTGAGTACGAACCTTGTGGATGTAACAAAACTACGTTGGGAGAGCGAGAGATCCCCTCGGGCAATTGGATTAGTCTTGAGAGATCCTCTCGGGTATTTCAAAGAATTGGATAGGGGAATCTCGGGAGATCCCCTCGGGCAATTGGATTAGTCCTGAGAGATCCTCTCGGGGAAATTAGTAGTTCACGCAATTGGATAGGGAAATCTCGGGAGATTAGTACTTCACACAATTGGATAGGGAAACTCTGAGAAATTAAAAAAAAAAAAAAAAAAAAAGGAACAAAAATTTAAATTCTGCCTATTAATCCTTTATTTTTTTTTCTTTTCGATACCACCACTATATTTTTCTTTTTCTCTCCTTCGAGCCAAACAATGCAAAGCCCTACTATAAAAAAAAAAAAGTGGTCTTGTAATTTGCGAATAATGAGGGGCGAGAAATATAAATTAAAATAATTTAAATACATAAAGCATCTGCGGCGGCAAACATGTATGGCCAAGGCGGCCAACAACTCTATTTTTTTTACCAAAAGAAAATAAAGATATAGTTAGAGGACTGATTTGCAAATATTTACACTCACCACGGTAACTAAATATCTGTATGTCTATATAAGTATTGATAGAGAGAGAAAAAAGTCAGAGAGAGGCAAAGAGATTGTGGGTTGTCGGTGGATTTTGTTTGTTAACGTGGCCGCTAACCCAGATGACAACGCCCTTCTTTCTCTAGCTCCGCCACCGCAGTTGATAGGGTATGCATCTCTTATTTATGCTCAATCTGTAGAAAACGAATTCTTTTGTGAGAGGATTTTGCGGTTTTAGAGAGAGAGAGAGGGGGGAAGATATGGAGGTCGGCGTTGGCGGCGCTTCCGCGGGGGGCGGTGCTGGTAGACATGTGAGCCGGCGGAGGAGCGAGAAGCCCTACAAGGGGATAAGGATGCGGAAGTGGGGGAAGTGGGTCGCCGAGATTAGGGAGCCCAACAAGCGATCCAGAATCTGGCTCGGATCCTATTCCACCGCCGTCGCGGCGGCGCGTGCCTACGACACAGCCGTGTATTACCTCCGCGGCCCGACGGCGAAGCTCAATTTCCCCGGTGAAATTTCGGCCGGCGGACTGAAGGACCTCTCCGCCGCATCCATAAGGAAGAAGGCGGCGGAGGTGGGCGCCAGGGTGGACGCGCTCCACACCAACGGCTTCGTCGCCGCCGCCGCCGCCGGAGACCATGCACTCAATCATCATCAATCGATGAAACCCTCTTGGTTTCAAGACGAGATTGATCTCAACAAGAAGCCCGAGCCCGAACCAGAGGATTCAGCCGTCGAGTGCTGGTGATGATCAATAGCTCAAATTTAAACTATAAATACTCTTCTCTTTTCTTGATTTTAATCTTTTCTAGATTTCCTCGCCGGAGGTGTGATGGTAACATGCACCTCTTTAGAAGCTTAGGTTATGATTTTAGTTTTTTCTATTTTTTTTCGCCTTCAATTTTCGGTAATTTCTTTTTGTAATTTTGGATGGAACAGTTTTGTTCATGGGATTATGTAAAAGAAATTAATGTAAATATTTAGCTCTGTGTAGCATAGATTTTCGCGTTGCTTTGATACCGGAATTGACCAAATAGCATTCTTGCATGTGATGATGCCCCAACTTTTGATGATTATTGGGTCCAACTAGTGGCGGTTGGTGGTGGTGGTGGGGGCGGGGCACGGCGGTGGTGGTGGTGGAGGGGGGAGCGGGCCGCGGCGGGGGACAGCGTGGGACCTACCATTTCTTGGGTTCGGTGCAAGTGGTTGTGTTTTGGTAACAAGAAAATGGAAATGAGTGATAAAGATTAGCATTTTGAGTTGGAATTTCGTATTAAATAACTTATCTTCATATTTTACCTTTTTTTTTTATATTCGTAGCACGTATGCTGGAATTTAAAATACTTTCTACCAAAATCAAATTTAAATCATTTTTATGTCTACATTGGTGACACAGCTTACGATAAAATGTAAATACTCAAGCACTAGGAAACTTTGAAACCTGAGATAATATTATTATCTTTAAATTTTTTTTTTTCCCTATGTGACTTATGTCTGTGCTGGCCAGGCTGAACCACTAGTATTATAATGGGCCCACTAGAGAAAAAAGCCCAGCCCAGTAAACCCGTTCAGGGCGGCTGATGTGAAATCACCGTCTTCATTGTCTTAATTACTTCTTACTGACGGCCTACCCCATATCGATTAAATACTAATACAACCTAATAATATTTAATAACCACTATTTGCATTTAAATTTCATGTTTTTAGTTCATTTTAATTATTTGAATTTGGACGTATGAAACTTATGTCACATAAAATAAATATTAAATTATTTACTACTTAAAAAAATTTAACAATTTTTGTTACTTAAAACAAAAAAAATTCACTCTCTCTTTCACTATTTGTGTGAAAAAAAGGAAGAATGGAATTTAATGTGGTTGCTAGGTCTGTTTGACTTGTGTGGGCGGTGTTGATTATGATATTCATTCAAATTCAAGGTTTTTCACCTATCATGTCAAGTAGGGGCCCACATTCTCCACTCCTTGTTGAGTACAAGGGTAAATTTTCTTTTTCTTTTTTGTTAAACTCATAAATTTTGGGTTGCTGAATATAGTTATCCTTTTTATTTAATCAAATTAATCACAATCCGAGCTAGATTAGGCGTTTCCTATGTGTGATTGGATAACGTAACATGTCAACTGTGAAGCAAAAATTAGTATGATAATAGGACAGGTATGGAACAATATTGTGTTCATAAACATATGTTTCTTTAAAATACAGTTAAGTAGGTGTAAAACGCTTGACTTGAACAGAAGAATTTAATGTGTATGAATTTCTTGGCCAAAACAAACGGAAAAAAACATCCGAATGATTGGAAAGGGGCCACACTTTTAAGCATTTCATGAGTTCTTCCATTCACACTACTTTTTCAAGGAAACAAACCCCTTTTAGCGTAAAATCAATTCATTCACATGGTTCCATGTTATTAGGTACAATTATCTAACCGAACGTCCAGACCCCAGCTAATCAAATAAGCTCTCGGGTACTGCAGAAACTCATAATGCGGCAATACACTTTTATCTAATCGGACGTCCAAACCCCAACTAATCAAATAGGCTCTCGGCTACTGCAGAAACTCATAATGCGGCAATACACTTATCTAACCGGACGTCCAAACCCCAACTAATCAAATAGGCTCTCGGGTACTCCAGAAACCCATAATGCGACAATCTTCCCAATTCAATTGTCCTATTCACAAGTCAGGATTTGAACTCTTGCCCTTGTTTGAGGGATCTAGTGCTCGTAGCTCGTACCACTAGACCGAATGAACTTTGGTAATTGAATACGACTATAGTACTATACTATACTATACAGCCCCACATCTTTGATGATGCATGAAAATCCAAGAAATTCAACGTGAAAACAATTTAATATAAGAAGCTACGCGCCTACGCCTAAGCTACACTCATGGCCTTAAAAAGTTTGAGATTTATAATAATTGTGCAGTTCAACAACCGGCCAGATGATGAGAAATTAGACATGAAAGATATGGACTATCAAATTTTTGGATGAGAATGGCTCCACACAGAACAGCATATAATCATGGAGAAAGTAAAGTTAAGGGCCCGTTTGTAGAACCAATCAGCTCAGCGCTTTCATGATTAGGTACAACTGTTACTAAATTGGTTCTGCTTCCATTAACGTGCTTTTGTTTGAGCTAGAGCCTACCACAAACCTGATTTTCGCTTGTTGCATTACTCAAGAAACTCCCGTGGCTCGTTTGATTTGTAGGGCGGCTCTAACGACATTGCCTCTGGTGATGATCCCAACCTTGAATGCCAGATAATTGTCCGATCAGGATAAATTAAGGGAATTCGGTTGAAGAAACAGAGTTAACGTGCATATGAAACAAGGATGTCACAGGTTCTTACAAGCCTGCCAGCGTCATCCACAACGGGAAGGCGACGATATTTTGTCTCGAGTAGTAACCTGATAATTGTAGACAAGATTGCTGTCAGCCTTTTAGTTGATCTTTATTAAGTATCAAATAACAATAATAGTAATTACAATGACATACTATGTTTTGGATTAACTGCACAAACTTTCTTTAAGGTTTGAGAAATTACCAAAACTTCCCCTTCTAAAGAATTTATATTACATGTAACATGTGAATTGATAAAGTTTTTTAATGAATATCCTATTTTGCCCTTAGCAATTACCGATCAATATTCAATTAATTTAAATTCATGACTATAATAACATTCTTTAGGCAAAACCTTATGGCATGCCAAGGGAAGTTTTTTGTAATTTCTCTAACTTCCAAGTTTGTGTAATTTGATCAAACCTCAAGGCATGTCAATGTTATTATCCCTAATTATTAAAAGAACAAATAAAAGAGCAATCTTCAATGAATTAAAAAGTGAAACCTTGCTGCTTCCTCTAGATTAGTTGATTCATAAACCACCATTGGTGCTGGTGTCATCACATCACCAACCACTTTTCCATTGGTTTTACTAAGCAAGTTTTGTACTTGCTTGAATGTCTGCAGATGTTATTCAGATTGAGTGAGAGAGAGAGAGAGAGAGAGAGAGAGAGAATATGCACACACTCACATGCAGAGTATAATCGATTAAAAGAACAAATTTCCGAATCTAAACTAATTTTTGAATCTAGTAGAACTAGAGCCTTCTCAATTGTATGTCATATGACATACCAGTACTATAATTTCTCCAATCGTCTTATATTCAATACATATCATTTACATGGTTCTGAATTTTCAACACATAAGAAATTAACCAGCACTGTTAATGCAACTACAGTTCAGTTGGTCTAGTTACACACAGGACAAGCTACTCCATTCACAAGGCTTGTAAAGAATGATGTGTCACAGTGTTGGGCATTGGTCTAAACTACTCTGTATACGCAACCAGCATTGATGCTTCAATAGGGTAGCAAAAGGCAATATCAGGTAGCATTACGAAACTTTGAATTGTTACAGAACTTCAAGTTTAGCAATCACTAAAGAGTCAATTTCAAGAAGAGATTTTTACCTTCCAAGTTCTATCAACTTCGGGAAACATGTCAACATCTGTACTTCCAGTACCTGATCATGACATGTGGGAATATTTCTTCCTAATTAGAAACTGTTCTCTAAATTATATGCATGTAAGAAATGGGAATAATAAATTTTCTATGACGAATGGTCCCCAGATCAATATAAGGGATAATCTAATGGTCTCATATTTACTCTTTTCCAACCACTATAAAACATGCGAGAAACCGAAAACTTGAATAAATTCAGTTACGGAATCAGACCACACAAAATCAACAAAGAAAAAAAGGTAATAATATACTAAGTGAATTGATCGGAAATAAAAATGTGCAACACCTGAGATGGAATCCAATGCTAATAAGTCATAGTCTGAGACAAGACCAACCTGCAGAACAAACAGGCTGCCTTGAGCATCATAATTATATGCAAATAAATAATTCAAGTTTTACACGAAATTCCACACGAACACCAAACATGTACAGCAAGTAGAAGCATGAAAATATGCATATAATGATATAAATAAGTACACCAAGTTATACAGAAGCATGAAATAGAAAGTAGAGAAACCGGTACTAATTTGACATAAACTTGAACAAGATTCATCCAGCTTGGTAATCACACCTGATTAAGATGCATCTTCTCTCACTTTTTGCAGAATATTTCAAAAATAGAAAGTGCAACTTTCAAAATCAGTAGCTAGACAGTTAAACTAGATTTCCACTTCATTCCATCATAGTCCAATAACCATTCATACCAAGTAACCAGGCAATCCTTAATCTTCTTCAGATTCAAGAAATGTAAAATCCAAGTCATGGCTCCATAAAAATTTTAACAAAACTAAAACAATGGGCTTCCAATCTTTAGAAATTAACAAATACATGAAACAGCGGACATGGTTTTCACAAAAAATTTGATAGCATATACATGTTTGCATCGTTCACGACTAGCAATGAGAAGAAGTGCTTTAGAAAGAAGGGAAAGAAGAGGAAACCATACCAACTTCCAATCATCATCAATCACCGGAAAACCAGTTATTCTGTTTTCTACAAGCATTTCCAGAGCTATTTCACAAAAACAGTAGAAAAATAATCGTCTAATTAGAAAAAAAATAAACTCAAAAAATGATGACGGTTTTAACAGCAACAAATGATAGGATAAAAGATGAGTCTATAGAGAACCTTCATCCACAGTTGTAGTCGACCTAACTACGTGCAATTCGTCTTTCGTCGTCATGAAATCACCCACTGTATAACTCCCACTTTTAGGCTGCCCAACAACCCAAAAATTAATCAGACAAAAAAACAGCTTGAGCAAATTATACAGTGGATGAGCTGAAATAGAATTAATTTTTACAGGCACAGCGCTGGCAGCTGGAGTAGAACTGGTAGCAACGAAAATGGGAAGGTGAGAACCAGAACCTCGGTTGGAAGCAAAGAGAGGATTAGAATGATGAGGTGAATTCGGTCCTCGCCCGCATAAGAAGCGGCAGGGGAGGTTGTGATGGCTCCGGTCGGCGGGGGAGGGGCGGAGGAGCGACGGAGAGAGAAGTTCCGGCCGGAATATTGAGGTCATTGTGGCCAATTTCGCGGTGGGCGGTTGCCGGCGGAGCTTTCGAAGAATGGTGGCAGTGTTGGTTGGTTGAATCTGGGATACGGATGCAGGCTGCAGCATATATCTGCACACATATCAATGTCTTTTATTTATTTTTAACATAAATTGAAGAAACTTATTGAATTTTCAATTGCATCGTAAATATTATCGTATTTTAAGTTAAATATTTCTATGATGTCCAAATCTAACTGTTTGGCTAGAAGATGGACTTGAATTGTCAAATAATCCAAGAAATATATACTGACAAGGATCTGGATCTCTCGAAAATTACGAGATTGAACAAATGTGAACTTAAAAACTAAATTGGGAGAATATGAGATTAGACTCATTTTCGTACTCCGATATCAAGCATGTCAAATTGGTCGAGAACAATCGATAATAGTGAATATTTAGGAATGTATTTTACAGGACAACACTGACATACCTAAGTCATAAATTAGGGATATTTATAATTGAGTCTCCATGTGTATACTTAGTACATAAAGTTAAATATACATTAAATAGCATATGATGCAGATAAGTTTGCAAGTTATAACACTCATTTAATGAGTTCATAGAGAATGTCCTAAATTAAACGCGAGTTTTACACTTGTTTCTTTGGATCAGATCGACTGCTTCCCTTGAGAACTTAGTTGGTCGAGGGATCATCCAACTTGAGGGGAGCATGCCCAAGTAGATTACTAAAAGTAAGTATTCCAAAGTATAAATACTCGATCAAGCATGAGTTTGTGGCTCGATACATCTAATGTAGAGCTATGGTCCAACAAGGCTCCTAAAAATCGCCACATAGAGACATGTAATGTTAATCGACAACTCAAGATATATCTCATCATACCTGCATAATCAAATCTTTATTAAATGTCATATATATAGAGAAGAAAGAAGTTAATATTATAATAATGGATAATGCAAAATGCTATAATCCACTAGGCACTCATACAAAATATACATCTTTCATATTTGTCTTAAAAAATATGTTATCATTTATTGATAATTTTAAATTGATAATATGTATGTTTAAATTTTGGGGCAGTTATCAAATAACTGTACATGAGGTTGGAATATTTTCACTTATCTCTACAAAACACGAATCATGAATTTATAGTACATAATATGATATAGATACTACATTAGAAGAACGTTTTTATACTACATTATGTGAAATTCATACGATACATATTTGAACGTTTAGATATGGTGATTTGTCCCCAGAAACACAAAATCCATGAATTTATACTACATAATAGAATATAAATACTATATTATAACGTTTTTGTATTACATTATGTCAAATTTGTACAGGGGAGTTATGTCAAAATATGATACCGCATTGAGAATTTATCCCATATTTTCCCTTAAATTTTTGCTAAAAAAGAATAAATTTACTGACAATCTAGCTGAATCTTTATCGAATTTCATTTGGCCCGATTTTACGCGGACTTCATATTGAAGTGTTCAGACTCGGCCCACTTATCAAATATTCTTAACGTATTTGAATTTGGAATTTTCTTATTCAGTCCAAATACAACACATTTCTCACGTGGTAATTGGGCCATAGTATCAAATAATGGGCTAGATTTTATATGTATATTTCAAACTAAGAAACGGTGGCCCAAGTGACAGAAGTCCAACACTTGAAAACAGAAAAGGATTAAATCCAATTGTGATTGGTGAGGAGAGGTTCATTATCATATAGTTAGACCAAAACTGCTATTGCTTTGACTACTATCAAGAAATAGTTGAAATTCGTAACAATTTCTTTCCTTTTCATCTATATCAACTTTATGATAGTCGTGTCTCCTACGTAATCGGGCACATGCATGTGAAGAAAAATAATAATAATAACAATAATAAGGTATAATTTGTAACGTAATTATGTTCTATATCTTATTACTCTACAATCATAAATTTTTATTAATTATCAATAGTCTTTTTAGTATTTATTAAATTAAAATACGTGGGAGTATAATAACTTCGAATCCAATTAAAATCATATAATCAAATGTGAGAAACTTCAGAATAATAGTGGAGATCGTTGAAAGAGAGGGGGAGATTGATAATGATCATCGTTGGCTAATTTTTTACGAACACAGTATACAACTCGATAAAGCAAACAAAGATGGTACCCCGGGACCGGGGTATAAAACTTTGCTTTGGTCCTTGCACCATCCATAAATGGCAAGATGCTTGCTTACAATACGAAAAAAATCTAGTGTTATTTCCCTAGCTTCACAGCTGTTGGATTTGATGGCATGTTGATGGTCCCCTTTCTTGACAAACTTTAGAAAGTAGGCAAAACATGCAGGGATTATTATTACATGAAAATGGCTACATAACATAGGAAAGCCAGAGCAACAACGTAACATTAATATATACATGTGACACCTTTGCTTTATTGTTAGTTGGATTTGTTTCACCCATCCAATGTGAGTGACCACTTAATTAATTGCTCCAAAGTACAGTTTATTGACAGAAATGTTCAAACGTTGGAGGATTTATGTGTAGGGTTGGAAGCCTTTTGAGGTTACTTGTTTCCTCAAACCCCACTTCGGGACCATCTCCATATACATACATATCTACAACAATTTCAAGGGACCACCATTTTCAATAGATTGTGCCTCAAATTTACTTTGATTCTCCATTTTCATTAAACTTGTCCCTTTTTAAACAAAAAAAAAAAAAAAAAAATCAGGGATTTACTTACTTTTGTTTTAATGTAGAACATGCTATATTTTATACGAAAATGCTTGGGGATGGTCTTGGCGTATATTGTCACCAAATGAGATGTTCTGTTGAAAAATCATATGCAGAGTATCGGGGTAGAGACTCATATTTTCGCATTATCTTCTTAATCGTCTTAACATCTCGCAAAAAAGATTGTAAGTTTATTTCATAAAATTCAGTCTCGTCGATTGAATGATTATCTGATCTAAAAGATTGAGTTGTTAGAAAAAAAAGTATTATTAAATATTTAAGCATACCTATTACCTAACAATGACGATGCAGCTTTGTAAAGTTTAGGAGGTAATTAATTAATATGCAATAAAATAGTTCTGGACTAAGTAACTTTAATCCTTTTCATTATCATAAAGTATTGGTTAAGTTATAGAAATACTTATGTGTATAGTTGATTTGACTGAAAATTATGATTTTGAAAAAGAAAGAATGTTTCATATCTAGCAAATGAGAGACATATATAATCTAGGCCTCAACTTCTTTGATCATTACTGCCAACCTTTCTACATGATTTCACAATCGCATGCATTTAATAAACATGCGAAACCTCAATTCCAAAACCAAATCCAAATCAAAATTTTCTTCTTCTTATCAGTAATATTTTTATATCTAAAAATTTGAGTACAAAATATTAAATTAAATTAGTATAAAAATTAAAATCGAATTATTGTGTTATAACTGCGGCAAAACAGTGATATTGGTGAGAAGTGAAAAAATAAAGCGAAGTGTATGAGTGGTGCCCAGAGATAGAGTGGTCCAGTAGAAAAGCAATTACTGCACCATGAAAAAGTGGTAACTCCTTTTAAACCAGCTGCCTAATTATTTACGTTGGGACTAATAAATTTGCGACGCGTTGTTTGCATTATTTATCATTCTTTGTTATAACTACATTATATTTATAACCTTGATAAATTAATACTCGATAAATTAATAACCTCGCTAAAATAATAATTTTCTTCGGTCCCGAGTCGGATCAACGTGGTAAATTAATAATTCGCTAAATTTATAAGATAATACAAAAAAAAAATAAAAAAAATTCATATAGGTCCCATTTGATATATAAATTAATAATTCATCTGTATCAAAATATTTCATACATAATACATAAGTAAACTAAACAGGTTTCTGAAAATATGAATCTAATGTTGTTTGTTTCTTCTTGAAATCAATATCACCTTGAATCTCATTTCTAACCCTTCTTATTGCATTAAGAATATCAGGTGTAGCCTTCTCATATTGCAAAAGGAAGTGATGTAAGGTGATTGTTGCTTTCAGAGTTAGTTAGTTAATGATTCATATAGGTCCCATTTTTTTTTTGATATAGGCCCCATTTTTTTTGTTTTTTGATTTGAAGACTTGCATAATACATCTATTTATATAGTAACTTAGTTAATAATTGAGTGGATTTATACATTTTAATGAATGTAGGTACATGTAACTACATTAATAACTAAGTAGATTTATATATTTTATTAAGATATCCATAGAATATTGAAAATGTATCAGCAAAAATACATGAATTTGGTTAAGTATGCATAATTAATAGTCAATGTACAAATTAGTTTTCACGTGCACCTAGGTACATTCATAATATGGACCCAAAAAGTATATAATTTATAAATTAATAATTATTAACTTATACGATTAATTAATATATAACTCGCTAAATTAATAAAATTTGACGGTCCCAACAGTATTAATTTATCGAGGTTATACTGTATAATTAACCCTTTATAATACTTCTATAATTGGGACAATAGGCAACTCCATTATAGGAATGTTTGGCCACATTCTTTAATATGCTTTAATATATATATATATATATATATATATATATATATATATATATATATATATAGGCAATATTTATACTTTTCTTCAATTTATTATATTTTGATAAAAATATTATGTCTATGAGAAATACATGCAGTTGCTATCTATAAATTTAGGCAAACCGATAAAGTAACTAATTTTGGATTTAATTCCTTTATTTGGTGTATCAAATTTTATTGAATTATATATTTTTTTCTTCCTTTCTCTCATTTTCTTTCCATGTACTTTACGTTCTTTCTTTTTCTGTATATCTCTCTTCACTCTTCTATCCAATAATCCAATTACAAAATTTTAAGGTAAACTACACCAAAATTTCATGTAGTTAGATATATTTGCACATTGGCTAGGTTCTATTGTACCAATGAAAACATTTTCGTTAAAATTTGTTGTGTAGTATTCGAATGGATAACGATTTATACTGTTAGTTTTGAAATATTTACAGGGTGACAATAATTTTATATTAATTGTGAAAATATTTGTCCCGTTTCAATTGTTTAATGTGGGTCTTTTGAGAAATTTCGATCGTCCCGATAGTTCCATATTAATTAGTTTGAGAAGCTCTAATAGTGTTCATGATTCCATAGTTTCAAAGGCTTTTTTTTTTTTGACCGGGGGCCAGCGCGACCCAACTAAACAAGATCAAAACTAACAGACTCCGACACAAAGAAAGGAAAATCGGAAGAACCAACGCAGGCATAAGCCGCATTACGAGCAAGCGTGTGGGCTACCACGTTAGCACCACGACGACAAAAAGCAAACCGAACCTCCTCGAAACATGCACAAGTGAGCTTGATGTCTTCAAGGATATTCCCAATGTAAGAGAGGTCCTACTCATCACCCTGAAGGCCACGAATCACATTCAGATAGTCACCTTCGATAATAACTTTCCTCCAACCAAGATCCCGGCCCAACCGGGCCGCCGAAAGTGCAGCATTGGCTTCCGCCACCAGTGGATCAACCGTGTTGCGCCTCCTATCGGTCTCCCAACCAACCACCTTACCCTCGTTGTCCCTCGCTACTACTCCAATACCGATGGCCCTGGAATCTTTGAACACGGCGCCGTCAAAATTAATCTTGATCCACTCTCCAATTGGCTTCCTCCATCTAAGGTTGGAGCTGACTACAGTAGCAGGATTATCTTCCTCATCAATCACTGGGGCTAGGCCAACATTACACAGGGCAAAAGCAACCACGTCGTGTGGCTGCCATGCTCCCTCATCATGGAACTTTCTGTTGCGAGCATACCAAATTGCCCATAACATTGCAGCTGCTTTCTCTCAATCCAAAGGGTCCAACTCCTTAAGGAGGCGCAAGAAGCCATCACTAAAGTGCAGCGGTATCTGTTGGATGAGGCGCCACGGGAGGTTCGACAACCCCCAAACTTGTCGCGCAAACGGGCACCAAAATAATGCGTGAGACATATCCTCCTCCGTCCCACCACAGTGAATACAAACAATCCCATTAGCACAGTGGCGTCGAGCAAGGTTCACTCCTGTCGGGAGTATATTATGATTGCACCGCCAGAGGAAATTCTTGATTTTCGGTTGAACCTTCAACTTCCAAATCTCCTTCCAGCTCGCATGGCTCGCCGAAACAGCCGAAGAAGCTCTATCTCTATTAGCAATGTCACACGCGAGTTTATAAGCACTCCGCACCGAGAAGCTACCATTCTTGTTATAATGCCACATCAACGAATCCTCCCTACGAGTGCAGCCAAGAGGGATACTCAGTACCAAATCTGCGTCTCTGTCATGAAAGACATTTCGGACAAGTTCTTCGTCCCAAGCCAATAAACTCGGCTGAAATAAGTCAGAAACCCACTCCGGCGTAATGCTAGCATCCTGGCGGAACCGAGGGCGAAAATCTGGACCCTGAGGGAGCCATCTGTCACGCCAAACATGAATAGAGTTCCCATCTCCAACTCGCCAGCGAGTCCCAGCAGCCAACAAGTACCTTGCTTCGAAGAGACTTCGCCACGTGAAGGATGGTGACCGCCCCAAGGAAGCGTTCCAAAAATCTGAAGTAGGGAAATACTTAGCTTTGAAAATTCTGCTGATAAGGCTGTCGGGGTGACGAACTATTCTCCACAATTGTTTGGCCAACATAGCCAAATTAAAGAACTTGAAGTACCGAAATCCCATGCCACCCTCTCCTTTGCCCACACACAACTTTTTCCAAGAAAGCCAATGTAACTTCTTAGACTCCCGATTATTCCACCAAAAATGAGAGATGGTAGAATCAATATCATTAATAAGCTCATTCGGGAGGAGAAAGCAGTTCATAGAATAAGTAGGGATGGCCTGCAACACCGCCTTAATCAACACTTCCTTTCCCGCCTTGGAGAGAAATTTTTCCGAGAATCCTCTGACCCACTTCTTAATTTTATCGAGAATACTCGAAAACACCGCCCTCTTGGATTTGCCCACCACCGACGGAAGACCCAAATATAGATCCAGCTTCTCCACACACTTTACACCCAAAACAGCTGCCAAGTCCCTCTGAGTAATCCTCTCCACATTCTTACTGAACACAATAGAGGACTTTTGGAAATTCATCGTTTGTCCTGACAGCCTACAATATCGATCCAACACACCCTTAACACAGGTTAATTCCTCAGGACTAGCCCTGCCACAGATCATGGTATCATCAGCAAAAAGTAAATGGGAAACCATAGGCGCACCCCTACACACCTCCACACTCTTAATCCTCTCACTCCTCTCCTCCTCCTCCAGCAGAATAGAAAGGACTTCTGCACAAAAGAGAAACAAATAAGGGGAGAGGGGGTCACCCTGACGAATCCCCCTCTCCGGGACCAGGGACCCAAACTCACAACCATCAAGCAGGAAAGAAAACGAGACAGTGGAAATACAAGTCATAACACGGGAAATGAACAAAGTGGGAAAACCTAACCTGGCCAAGAGTCGTTCGAGGAACCGCCATTCGACCCTGTCATAAGCTTTACTCATATCGAGTTTTAGGTTGTAGTAACCCTCTTTCCTATATTTTTACGCTTCAAAAAGTGGTTAATCTCAAAGGCCACTAAAGCATTATTAGTGATCAAACGATTGGAAATAAAAGCAGATTGGCTCGAAGAGATAAGGGAATTAAGCAGAGGTTTAATCCGGTTGGCCAAAGTTTTAGAAGCAATTTTATAAACAACGTTGCATAAGCTAATGGGCCTGAATTGAGTAATATGTTCAGGAGTTTTGCATTTCGGGATCAAGATAATATGAGTAAAATTAAGCTTCTTCTCAAAATTTCCCCTATTCAGAAAATCGATCACACAAGCAACCACATTACGCCCAACAATGTCCCAGAAATGCTGGAAAAAATAGGGGGGAAGGCCATCAGGGCCCGGGGATTTGAGGGGATACATACTTTTAAGAGCACAGGTTACCTCATCGGGCGAATAGGGGAGAAGGAGCTTCTGAGCCATGCCATCGCTGATTCTTCTAGGGACCACCCGGAGGCCTTCATCAAGTTCCTCATCTTGGCAACAATTAGAGGTGAAGATGTTCCCAAAGTAGTTCTCAATGATATGGCGTATACCCTCCTCCGAGCGATGTTCAAGGCCAGAGTCATCCCGAAGTGACACAATGTGATTTGTCTTCTCCCTCTGTTTTGCTTTAGAGTGGAAAAATTTAGTGTTACGGTCTCCCTCTCTAAGCCACTGTGCTTTAGCCCGTTGTTTCCAAGCGATCTCCTCCTGCAGGAGTAACCTCCCCACCTGATCATGTAAGAGTTTCATTTCAGCCATCACATTACGAGTCAAAGTACGTTCTTTTAAGACCTTCAAACGATTTTCAAGTTGCTCCAAGTCAATCTCCTTATCATGCCTCATTTCATGTCTCCATTTAAGGAGACCGATTTTACAATGCTCGGAGGCCTTAAGGACAACGCCAGCTGCCGAATCAGCCAGAGACCCCTCCCAAGAGTCTGTAATAATACGCCGACACTCCTCCTTCTTAACCCACCATGCCTCAAATCTGAAGGGCTTAGACCTCCGGGAACGAACACGCTGTCGTGGAGCCAGGATAGTGAGAATGGGGATATGATCAGAATAGGAAGCTCTAAGATGCTTCACAGCAGCATTTGGAAAAAAGGACCGCCAGCTATCCGAGGCTAAAGAGCGATCCAACCTCTAACGGATCGTGTGGGGGGCAGAAGAGTTCCTTGTCCAAGTAAACGGAAAACCAGAGAAACCGAGATCTGAGAGCCCTGTGTCCCTCAAGGCTTCAGCAAAAGCCTCCATAAGTCGGGGCGGGCGAGGGTTCCCGCCTTCTTTCTCATCATTACTTAATATCTCGTTGAAATCCCCACTAATAAGCCAAGGACCTGAAAAAGAACCCTGCAAAGTCCGAAGAAGGTTCCAAGTACCCGGAGAACCAAAACCCGAAATCAGAACATCAATATGATTCATAGAGAAACTCCTCAAAGTAACATCAATATCCTTCCTCCATAATAACGCAAGTCCACCACTACTACCATCAGAGTCCACACTAACACCATTCATATCCAAAGAAATTTTCAACCAATCAATTCTGCGTTGCTTACATCTGGTTTCAGAAAGAAAAATCACCGAGGGGTTGTGGTCCCGAATGAGAGACCGGAGGTCATGAACTCGCCAGGGCCCCCCCGAGCCCTGGCAGTTCCAGCTTAGGCAACTCATTGTTCTCGGCGGGGCTGCCCCGTAGCCTCCGCCGTTACATTGGTGATGTCCGAGAGGACCAAATTGGAGAAAGAGGACGATTGGAGAGGTTCAAGATAGGCAATAATATCGGAAGGGGACGAGTTGTTGGTATGGGATTTGGAAGGCTTACTACGGAATTTGCGAACTTTAGGGGCCGACGGGGGGTGGACAGGAGGGAGACTTAATGTGAGGGGAACATTGATCAGTTGGTTTTCAAACGTGGAAGAGACAGACAGGTGATTTTGTGGATGAAGGGAGCTCTGATTTTCATCGTTAACAATAATCTGCATTTGGGATATATTTGATATGGTGGGGTTCAGTTTGGTACATTGCCTTTCAGGACTAAGGGATTCAGAGGAGGGGGGGACGAGAGTGCTTAGAATTATTACTGAAACTGGGTAAATCAACGGGTAATTCCAGGGATGATGAAGGACCATTCATACCCTGTATAACGCCTGGAATCCGGGAGGTAATTTGGCTAGGGGGAGGGCTGGGAGAGTGAGGGACAAGCAGGTGAGATGTGATATGAACAGAATGTTGCTGGGCGGGTGTAGCAGATTCTGTAGTATCAGGGACTTCGGAATGGGGCTGTTGTGGTGAGTTGAAGAGTGTAGGTTGGCGTGACAGCAGGGTAGAGTCCGGGAAAGCAGAATTGAGGAGTGGTGAACTGGGGAGTGGTGCAGTGGAGGGAGTGTGAGTAGCAGCAGAAACTGGTGCCAAGTAAGGGGAGGCCGAAGGGGATTTACCTGGCATTTGATACCTAAGCCACGGGCCATACGGGTAAGACGACGACGGTTCCACAAAATCAACTTCATACCGAGAGAGACAAACTTTGTCTACGTGATCACAGATGCCACACAAGTAGCAGAAATTTGCCAATCGTTCATACTGTAAGGAAACCGAGATAGTCTGTCCGTTCGAAGTGCTCATTTGAAGACATCTCATAAGTGGCTCTTCAACACAAATACCCACCCTTACTCGCAACCCTTGTTCCGGGGATGGAATTCTGGTATCCGGGGGAATTGATTGGAAAATGCCGAGTCGTTGAGCAATCATTCGTGCCACTTCCGGGGTCCTGTAATAGTGTGGCAGCCCCAAAACGTGGACAACGAAATCACAGTAATTCAAATCCACCTTGCAAGGGTCATCACCCCGCATTAGAGTCCTAAGAATGATTGGATACTTCTCATACGTCCAAGGGGTAACCTCCATGACTCGTTGCAAATCCAACTTATGGTTGAAACAGAATAAGAATCGGTCAGAGCTCAATCTCTGAATATCCATCCCCTTGACCGGGTTCATAGCCCGTAACATTGTTAACCTGAAAGTATCAAAGAGGAAAGACCTGCGGGAGAAAATTCTGCCCACGAGAGCCAGAGAGTAGTCATTAATAGGAGAAGACCGGTTGACGCGAGGAAGAACAAAGGCAGCAGATTCCTTAGACGTGAGGGACAGGGCTTCTGTGAGCTTTGACAGATCTGTAACCGGGGTGGCCACGTCTGTGGCGGCATGGGAAGAAGAGGCACTCATATCAGCGATGGCTCGAAGTCTCCTCCCCCGAGAAGGAAGCCCGATGAAGTAACCTGCAGAGAAAAGAAGGGGATTCAGCGGAAGGAAACAGCGAAAGAGGAAAACAACTCAGAATCGTAAGAATCAGGAACAGAGAAAGGCCCCGGCTTGTGACGACGAGGCGAATAGCAGCACTCTGGTGACCCTAGCCGGAGAAAATTCTATCGGAGTAGCTAGGGTACATGTGACGGCGCTCTCAGTTGAGAGAAAAAAGGCCCTCAGCTGAGGGAAAAACCAATATTCATAGTTTGAAAGGCTTATTTTATAATTAGAGATTTTTGAGGTGTGAGACTTTTAATCGAGATTTTGGGCCTATAAACTCTAGTTGGAGTATCAAAAGATACGATACATACAAACCCTGGGATTTTTTTTGTATGTAAAAGATTAATTCGGAAATATTATCATATCCCTGAGGATAGGATTGTCTTCTAGTCTTCTATTCAATTATAAAGTAGAATTCAAAAATATAACACAAGGTTATTATGAGTTATATATTAGTTCCTTATATATAATTGGACAAAAATTAATTTTTCAAACACTTCTAAAGTATTGAAAATAAGGTAGAATCACATAATGAATGAGTTATTTATAGAGTACGTACATACTTTCAATGTCTTTTTAAATAAAAAGTGGGTCTCGATTTTTTTCTAATACCCACACCCTTAAGTGATTAGAGGGATTCGAACTCAAGACCCCCATGGGTTTAGCTCAACGGTAACACAGGTAGCAGAATTGAAACAACGACCCAGGATCAAACTCTGGCAGACGCAGTTGTGGGGTTTTAACCATCCAATGTGTTGGGTAGCCCCTTGTGGCCACCAGAGACCGTCCTCCTACCTTGTGGGACCGTGAGTCACCTCCTCTCCTACTGGTGTGGGGTCACTTAGGAGGGGCGCCTAACGTGGGCGATTCCACCTTTAGGAACAAGGGATTCGAACTCAAGTTTTTACCTTGAAAAAAGAACTTTTTAATTACTTGAACAGTTGAACTAACTCTTGATGGCAAGGTGGGTCTGGGGCCTCTAGGCTTGACTCTATAGACAACCTTTTTCCTTTTTTTTTTTTTTAAATCTTTTCCTATATTTTTATGAAACATCATACTATTTTTTTCTATATGATTCTAAATTCAAAAGAAGTAGAAGAACAACAAGAAAAATTTGTATAAAATTAAATTTAAAAAATCCGTTAATTTTACATGAATTTCCTTGCTCCCTCAAGTAATTGGGAGGTTCAAAGTCACAATATTTAATCCACTTATTTCTTCCGACATGCGTCCTCTTTTCTTGTGAAAAAATATATTTAAAGTTTTTAAATATTTTTCTAAATTAACCTAGTATTGTTTGTGTTTTGTCAACCATATATATCATATATGTATCATCTTCATTCACGAATCTATCCATCCCCCTTTATCTTTATGATTATTCTCATCTCCTCACGTCCACCGTCCCACTTACATTGTGTACGCGATCTAACTTATCATTTTTATTAAAAAAAATTCTTGCACATATTTGATTTCGAATTTATTATTTCTACGTAAGATGTACAACAATCTCATCGTAAGATAAAATTACTACTTTGCAATATATATATATATATATATACTATTATATATTTGAAAATCACATTTGATTATTTGACTTTTTGTGCATTTTGATGATGTCACGTCCACCGTCCCACTTACTTTGTGTACGCGATCTAGCTTATCATTTTTATTAAAAAAAATTCTTGCACATATTTGATTTCGTAATTACGAATTTATTATTTCTACATAAGATGTACAACAATCTCATCGTAAGATAAAATTACTACTTTGCAATATATATATATATATATATATATATATATATATATATATATATATACTATTATATATTTGAAAACCACATTTGACTATTTGATTTTTTGTGCATTTTGATGATGTAAAATTTTGTGGATTTTTTGAGATTTTTAATTAAATAAAAAAATGTGATTGATTGGTTTTTATTTTATATATTATTTTATTATGAAAATAAGTAGTAACTAAGGAAAATAATTATCTTTGACAAGTTTGACTGAATGATATTTTGAGTTTTTTTAGATTTTCAATTAAATAGAAAAAATATAATTGACTTATCTGTATTTTGTATATTATATTATTATGAAAATGAATAGTCATTAAAGAAAAATAATTATCTTTGACAAAATTCATAATATACTTTTTATGTGTACTTTTTTTTTAATGTGTAATTCTTAAAATTTTGAATTATTTTTAATATTTAAAAAGATTATTATTGGTTGTTCCAAAACAAATCTTTTCTTATTTGATATAATTTCATTATTAATTCTTTTATGAGATATAAATTATTTTTTATTTATCCTAATCATCAATTATATAATGAATTCAAGAGCTTTAATTGAGTGCCAATATAATTAATCCCTTAAATCTTGCCTAAATGATTTAAAAAATGGAAAAGAAAACTATATGCTTGGAATGATCATAAACGGTGGTAATTAAATTAAATGAATTAATTTTTTTATATATTAAAATATAAAATTTCAACTAAATGCTATTTATTATTTGTTTGAAAAATTACTTTATGTAATTTGAACTTTTAATTAATTTTAAAAGCTCTCATTACCTTATTCATTCAGAATGCATTATTTATGTAGCGCCCGAGCGCGTGACGCCACATCCCCCGCACTAAGACTCGACCCGCATGTGAAATGGGGAATCCACACACGTGCCAGATCAGACCGAACAGTGACTCACTCACTCACTATGCTAGGCGGGAGCTAACTCTCGAAACCAATTAAGCAGTAAACGAACCAAATGCAGAGTAATTAAACATGAGCGGAAGCAATAACATTCACTAACATAATCAATGAGCTCACAGGCTCAAATTAAATAACATACATGGCGCTCGCAGGCGTTCAGAATCATAAACAACAATTAAATGATATGAGGGTGTAAGAAAATGGAAACTATACATGAATCCAAGATTTAACGGACTCGACTTCCCGCCTAGCACTCTAAGACCTGCAATAAAACTGAAAACAAACTGGTGGGTATAAAATAGGGGTTTAGTACAATAATAATACAAAATTTAAACACCCACACATTCAAGTTATTACGTGAGGTGCGAGGTTTTGAAACATTTCCCAAGTGGGTGAAAACAAAGAAAACAACACTCGGGATTACAACAATCAATCATTCATTCATTAGGTCGTTACGTAAGCCCGGCGAGTGGGTAAATTCTCCAACCTTCTCCTCGTGTGTGCATTACTCATTCATTCATTACATTAGCGATCACACAACATTCATTCATTCATTCATTCGTTCATAATCATTTATTCATAATCATTCGTAATCATTCATGCATAACACTTACACCTTTTTCCTTCGGTTAGTGGACGGACTCGGCCAAAGCACCATCCACCCAATCATTATGACCAGTGAGTTCATGACTACCCAAAGGCCCGGTTCCCATTCCTCGCTAATCTCCTAGCGAGGGCCGGTATCGCCATCATTATGTTGGGACTACCGCACGGGGATCACCGTCAGCCTGAGCTTCCTCTGATAGCCACGTACACATAGTCCTAGGACCCCCATTCATTATGATCACTGATCTAGCCAAAACTCTCGGTAGGGATTCATAAAAGAAAATGGCTTTAACGTTAAATCAGTGACTCTTTTGAAAGACTCGATATATATATATATATATATATATATATACGTACTTTGGCTTAAAACCTTCACGTTGGATATATCAGGTCAAATTATAACTAATAGAAGATAAACCGACCTGGTTACACCTTACCGAACTAAAACCAAGAGAAAAGAAGACTGGAAGATAGCCTATGAACCCGGCACATCTCCGCCCTGGAGAAAACTGTACAAAAGAAGACAACACAATGCATTCGTGAGACTCAAGACTCTAAATGAACCATATATGACGCACGGTAATGCCATAACATGATAAGACATGCATGAGCAATAACAATGTGTTATGAAGATGTTCATATGCACAATTAATGCCATTTAGTCACATAAACGATTCAATCATTCATTACACGAATAAATCGTGCCCGTTCATTGCCATTATTTCATTCATATCATAAAGTGAACTTAAAGGCAAGAGAAGTCACTTAGGACATTAAACGAACGCAAGGAAATCACCTTAAGTCATATGGTATCATTTAGGTCATACGTGTTCATAACTCGATTAAATCATATCAAATCACCCCGTAAATTGAATCCAATACTCAAAACACATTAGTCATACATGGAACATATCAAAATCAAGTAATTACAACTCATAACATGGAAATTCATATGCATACACAAGCACATAACACATTAGGATCAAGATCGGAGAGAGAAACGGGTAAAATGGGAAAACAATCGAACAAAACACGTAACCAAAGATCCTGGGGGACTAACGACCGTTAGTTGCTGGGTGGTGGACCCAAAACAGTAGCGGTACGGGACCACATTTTAAAATTTTCATATAATACAAGTATTAAAATATTTCTAAAACATTTTAATACAATAGCGGAAGACTAACCGAATCTACTCAAGTATATACATGCAATTGATAATAAATTTTAAATCACTAAGCAGATAAATTTCTAACATGCAATTAACAATTAATGGCATATAATTTATCATGCTTAAAATAATATAACTGTGAAATATTACCGTACTCCAAATATGGCTATCTAACGACATTTTTCCAGCTCCTTTCCCTTTCGTGAAACCGGCAGAGCTTCCCCGCAATATCCCCGGTTTGACCCTCGTAGTGTGGGCTCCGCAAGTATTTCCCTAAATGTTTGAGAAAATAAAACTTTAAACTAGAAAACCTTTTTCAGGGTTTAAACTTCTGAAATTAAGTGTTTTATATATTAAATATATAACACCTAATTAAAATTAATTCCAAAATAATTAAAAATTAATTAGGAGAAAATGAGACTTGATTTCAAAGCCAAAAATTAGCCAAAATCTTGTGTGTAACAAATGAGGGGTGAAGCCCTATTTATAGGCAAAATATCAAGGGTATTTTGGTAATTTCACTATCCCACTTCTTCAAATTGCCAAATTGACGGAGTCTGAGGGCACCACGTTCAAGGTCTCATCGCCACCTGAAGGTGGCACGTGTGGGGTTTCTGGACCGGGTCTGGTCCAACCGAACTCGGTTCGGTCCGGTCCGGTTCGCGTCCCTAGTTCTGCCACGTATCCGGTTTGATCCGACCCGATTCGTTGACCCGTCAGCGGGCAATGACACGGCGCGATCTGCGCCGTACGCGTGGCCCACCACTTGGCGCCCAGTCAGTGCCACCTCATGCCTATCCGCTGACGTGGAATGCCACATCAGCAATTTATTTTTTTTCGATGAATATTTTTATTTTCTCCAAAATAAAATTTCGGTCATTTCCAACTTTTGGAACTTTGGTATTTTCAAACACTTTGAAAATTCATTTGTCTTTCTCCTTTTAATATTTTCTCTTGGGGTTTTCAATTAGGGCTTGCAGGGGGACCTGCAGGACTACTTAATTTTAGCTCCAAATGGGTTAATATATTATCATCTCAAGATAGTAATTAATTACCGTTTAACAATATTTAATTCCACTAAATAAATATTGTTGCACTCTAAAATATAATTAAATCATTCACGAATTTCTCGATCTAGAATAATTTCACATTTCACTCCTCCGTGTAGATATCCATGAAAAATAAATTGCAACTACTATCATTTAATTTTCATCTCTAATATAAAATTTATTGATTCGCCTTAAATTCAAATCCTCTGTATGTGAAACACATTTAACATACAACTTCGGCGACGTATCACGCGAAGTGCTTTGGCCAAAGTCTTAATTCGAACTTTTGCAAATCTATTTCAGGGATATCTTTTACCTTCCAGCAAGACCATAGATTCCTCGATCAATATAACTCTTTAGCACATTTCATGTTGTCACTGAATATACAAAGTATTTTGGCCACCTGTTATCGAGACCTCACTTTGAGTATATTACAGTGACTAACACTACATGCCTAAAGTTGAAATATTATCAGGATTAAGATTACAATGCTTCCTGAGATTTTATTCATTTTAGATAACAGTATAAAATGAATAATCTCAGTGGTCCAATCCTATTGAAAATCATCAACCTGTTATAACCGGAATCACCATTCCCTATGACGAAAGACTAATCATCTTATATAACCACGTTATAGTCTTGATAAGAATATATTCTTATCTTATCGACTAGAACTTTAATGACACGTGATTTCGGTATTCAAACTCTTTTCCTATGAAACACATTTCATATAAGAATACCACCACACGCCATTAATTATCAATATGTGGAAAACTCACAACTTGCTGTAAATTCAGTTTAATTAATCCAACAAACTGAATTTACAGGGCACTATTCCCAACATTAGACCCCTCCCTTTGTAAAACCACTAACGGCCGTTAGTAGGTACAGCAGCTCCCAGGAGAAGCTAACGACCGTTACTCCCTAAAAGCACACATTGCCCTAATGGGTGTTAGGCAATTCGGGGGCTAAAATATTCAAATTTCCAAAAACACAATAGGGAAGGTTCATGCCATAGGGAAGGTTCATGCAATTCATGCCAAGAAACTAGTTAAAATCGAACCACATCAAGGAACAAAAGCAAGAGGTAAGATCAAATTCATGTTCTTCCATTTCCATTCAAGTTCATTAATGGTAACTCATGTAATTCTCAACCATCAAGCAATATAAGTTCATACAAGTATAAGAGCATGCTTAAGGATCATTTATCACTCATAAAACTCAAAGAAATTCCAAGGAAACAAGATGAATCTCCAAATGACAACAAATCTTTACTATTCATCATCTATATCATACCATAATCAAACCTTGGTGAAATCATGCATATTATAACTAGAAATGATTTCAAATTGGAAAAGAAATGGAGTGAGTATGAGCTCAAATACTCAAAAGGTGATTAGTTTTCTTTTTCTTTCTCCTTGGCTGAACTTTTCTTCTCTTGTGGGGGTGAGGGGTTTGAATTTTTGAGGTAAGAGGAGGGAGAGGAGTGTTTAGGTTGTATAAGTCAAGGGTTGACGGTGTAGGGGTGTTAGGTGGGGTCCACAACTCAAGAATAGTCAAAGAGGGTCATTCTAAGTACGAGGTGTTCGTTTCGGTTGAATTTCGGAGGTTCAAATGGCCTTATAAAAATATGAACCTTGTTCGAATCGTCGATACGAGTCCAATGGAAGTGGTGGAACTCAAACTCGAGTTCCCGAGCTCAAGTTACGCCGCCCGGAACCCAAGGTGCGGTAAATGCTCTTTAGCCCCTTTTCGATTCCGATCACACAAAGAACCAAAAACTCAAACATGCAAGATCAAAATCATGCAATGAACATATAAACATGTTCATAATACACATAATTCATGCATATCAAGTTTCCACGAAAAACGGAAATCAAATCGGATGCAAACGAGGCACTTATCATAATCATGTATGCATAACGTTCAAGAATTCAAATTAAATTCCATAACAATTTTTCACATTAGTTCAAATAGCATATGAATAATAAAATTAACATGTAATTGCATACTTAAATAATTAAAAAGTGCAAGTACCACCCTCGTGACCTCATACCTGTACGACCGAAAAGTCAGGGCGTTAATTACAATATATATATATATATATTAGAATGTGATAATTTTAATTCATCAGTCTTTTTTTCTTTTTCTTTTTCTTTTTTTGAAAAGTTTTATTTTATAAAAATTAATTAATTATGTACGATATATAATATTTTAAAATTATCAAGTACATTAATTAACTTTTTTCTATCAATTACATTAATTAGATTATCAACTCCATAAATATAGAAACATCTAACTAATAATTATTTATTGGTCAATTAAATACACGATTTTTAAACTTTTTAAGGCTTCAATTATTTAACAAATTAAACCAATTAACTTATTAATCTAATATTCAATTAATAATATTTTATTTATGTTAAGTGGTAAATTGATCTAAAAAGAAACATCTGAATATATTTCTCTTAATTATTTATCGATTCCAATAAATTGTAAATAAAATTTTGACATTAATCAAGGGGAGTAATTTTTTAAATACGAAATATAATATATTAAATGTAGATGTATTGATTTTTCTAAATATTATAAAGATTTTGTAGGCTTAACTAAATCATGTACACAATTTACATAACAGAATTGAAAATATTTTATTTATTCTATTTTTCTTCTTGAACTTAATCACTAATTTAACCATTACATTTATTGTTGGGATTAGTGCCCTGAAAATCCAATTTCTTTGTACATACTTCGTATTTTGTTGGATTAATAAAACTGAAATTATTGCAAGTTATGAGTATATTAACATAATTAATGACGTGTGATGGTGTTTTTATATGAAATGTGTTTCATAGAAAAAGACTTTGAATACCGAAATCACGTGTTATTAAGGTTCTAATCGGTAAGATAAGAATAAGTTCTTATCGAGACTATAATGTGTTATATTAGATGATTAGTCTTTCGTCATAGGGAAATGGAGTTTTCAGTTATAACACATTGATGATTTTCAATGGGATTGGAAACATCGAACCGGGCCACCAAGATAGTTCATTTTATAAGTACTATCTAAAATGTATAAATCTCATGGAGCATTAGACTCTTAATCTTGGTAGTATTTTGACTTTAGGCATGTAGTGTTAGTCATTGTATCTTGCTCAGAAGTGAGGTCTCGATATCGAATGACCAAAACCTTTGTACGTTCGGTGATTGCATGAAGTGTGCTAAAGAGAAATATTGGTCAAGAAATCTTTGACTTTGCTGGAAGGTTAAAAGATATCCCTGAAATAGATTTATAAAGTTCGAATTAAAACTTTGACCAAAGTACTTCGTGTGATGTGTCACTGAAGTTGTATGTTGAATGTGTTTCACGTACAAGAAATTTGAACTTAAGGCGAATCAAGAAATTTCATATTAGAAGTGAAAAATAAATGATAGTAGTATTAATTTATTTTTAATTTATTTTTCATGGATATCTACATGGAGGAGTAAAATGCAAAATTATTCTAGATCGAGAAATTCGTGAATAATTTAATTAATTTTAGGGGGAAAATGTTCATTTCGTCTGGTTGAATAGTCCCATCTGAAATCTCTGGACATCATTTTGGGAATTTGTAAATGTGAGACTATAATTTTGGAGATCATGAAATTAAAGGACACTCAGCCATCGGAAATCCTTGCTGGCCGATTGGGTTGTCCACGTGGTAGCCGGATGTTCACGTTGGCCGACACGTAGGATTACACGTAAGAAATTTTTGACACTTAATTAATTAATTAATTTTTATATTACATAAAGCACATCACGTGCTTCCTCTGTGGCATCATAATTGCAGCTGGAATTACCCCCGAAAAACACTTTGTCACTTAAGATGGCAAAAATTAGAGTTCCTTAGTATGCATTCGCGGTGGACAGGCTCCATTGATGCTCACCACAGCAGCTCCTCATAGGTCATTTCGTGCGTCAAAGTCGGTGGCTCTAGAAAATCCCCAAAGCTAACTGTGCGGTTAGCGATCTTTCGATCGGACGATGGCGGCGGCAGCGGCAGCGGCAGCGGCAGCGGCAAGGAGAATGTGAGCGGCGCCGGCGATTCCTCTATCAGCGACTATGAGGTGAAGATCTAGAATTAGCCATTCGTCACTTGTAGGTTGAATGAGAAGCTCTTGTAATGGAAATAGAGGACTACGCCGAACGTTAGGCCAATAATGAAGAAGAAGAGGTACGAGAGGACGCTGGGGAGAGGATTTTGGGTGTTTATCAGTTTTTTGGCGACAAAAAACGGATTCTGGGCAGCATTCTTCATCGAAGCGGAGGTGGAGGAGGGTGGCGGTGGAGAATTGAGAATATTGAGTTGATTCTGGTGTTGGAGTATATATGAGGAAGCAATGGAAAATTCTGGGAAATCAGTGAATTTGAATAGACGGAGATATAATTGTGTACAGAGAGAGCAAAAAATATTTAAATTAGACTTAGCGAATTAGGAAAAGAAAATAATTAAATTGGTGAATTTAGACAACTAACTGCCGGTAGATGGCTGAGAAGATTATTACTAAGTTTACTTCAGGTAGTTCCACAAAATCTCTTATTCTGTTGTTGTTGATTTCTCCAACAAGAAATGAGTTTGTTATCAGGGATGTTTATTTAATGGGAGGTTTCCGTAATTTGTAAAATTCTTAAGGGGAGGTTGTTGTAATTTGGTAACTAGATAAGTGAAGGTGGCTATAACCAGTTTCAATACCACATAATGCAACAACAATGACAACAATTACAACAACAAATGTGTTGATCCACGAAATCTCTTGTTTTGTTGTTGTTGATTTCTGTAACTAAAGATTTCGGACAAGATGAAGAATGAAGGGGTATGCCTTCATAAAGGTTTATTTTTTTGGATTTATTTTTCCAAAAGTGGGCACAAGAATCGATGCAAACACGTGCTTATCACTTGAGTGTTTTTCAATTTATTTCTATTTTCTTTTTAAATGGTGATGTGGCGATATTTAAACCTAAGTGTCGGCCAACGTGGACATCCGGCTGCCACGTGGACAAAATTGTAGTCTCACATTTACAAATTCCCAAAATGATGTCCAGAGATTTCAGATGGGACTATTCGACCAGATGAAATGAACATTTTTCCCTTAATTTTAGAGTGCAACAATATTTATTTAGTGGAATTAAATATTGTTAAACGATAATTAATTATTATCATGAGATGATAATATATTAACCCATTTGGAGCTAAAATTAATTAGTCCTGCAGGTCCCCTTGCAAGCCCCAATTGAAAACCCGAAGATAAAACATTAAAAGGAAAGAGAGAAATAAATTTTCAAAGTGTTTGAAAATAGCCAAAGAATTTATTTTAAGAAAATAAATTAAAATTCCAAAGTGTTGGAAATGCCTCGTTTTTCATTTCGAAGAAAATGAAGTTAAAAAATAATAATAATAATAATAAAATACTGACGTGGTAGTGGATGACGTGTCAGTTGACATGTCAGGCCACATCAGCGAATGAGGTCGCGTGTGGCCGCGTGTGAGGTCGCGTGCGGCGGAGTTTCAGCGAGTGGCTGGCGGAATTAGACTCGTGGTGCTGAGAGCTATAACGTGGTCACTTCAAAATTTGCATGCAAGTTGGGCATTGCAAGTGGGGTGTCAAATTACCATTTTACCCTCAAGTTTTTGCCTATAAATAGGGGTCTTGGCTCTTCATTTTTTCACACAACTTTGGGACAGGTTTTGGCTGAACTTTTAGCTTTGAAACCATATCCCTTTTCTCCTAATTAATTCCTAATTATTTTGGAATTAATTTTAATTAGGTGTTTATATGTTTAATATATAAAACACTTAATTTTGGGAGATTAAACCCTGAAAAGGGTTTTCTAGTTTAAAGTTTTATTTTCTCTAGTATTTAGAGAAATACTTTCGGAGCCCACACTCCGAGGATTTCTCTGGGGATATTGCAGGGAAGCTCTGTGGGTTTCACGAGGAGTGATCGTGTATCGGATTCTCGGGAGGTGAATTCAGAGCGCAGTATCCATCTTCGGTGAAATGTATTTTTATATTATATTTTGCTTAAGCATGATAAATCAGGTGTTCTTAAGTGTTAATTGAATGCTCAATTTGTCTGGTTTGTGATTTAAAATTTATTATTAATTGCATGTATATACTTGAGTAGATCCAGCTAGTCTTCCCTTGTTTATATTTAAATATTTTAGAAATATTTTGATACCGGTATATAGGAAATTTTTTTGAAGTACGATCCCGGAACAGTACTATTTTGGGCCCCTACCCAGCATTTATATGGTTTGTTTATTCTTAGTGATATTTTCTATTAAAATAATTCAATTAGTTTTTCATTATTATTTACATATTAATTGACTTATTTATTATTATTTTTAGTTATATCATTTTACACCATCTTTTAATTTTGTATATATATATTTATTATCAACAAATTTTGTAATTTTCAATTTCATGTAAATATCTTTTCACAATGTTCAAATTTTAACTAACTTTTAGTATTGATTGTATATTTATTTTTTTCTTTATTTGGTTTCTTAAAATTTGTATTTATACCATATAAATTTGGTCACCAGTAATTAATTTTTATGCTTGACCTTTCTATTTATTAATCTATTTATCTCAAATATTTATCATCAATATCTATAATGTTATTCGAGCATTACATCTACATTTTCAAAGTTCTACTATTCAATTTATTGATTATTAAGGACTTAGTATATGTTTATATTTGTTATTACATGTTCACTAACGAGGTTAATTGAGTTTGAAACTTTTAGAATATCAAACTGCAATTCGATAATTTCTGAACGAGGTTATTGAAGTTTGAAATCCTTAACGAGACAGAGAAAGTTAATTTCGATATTTTTGACTCAATATCTTAATGTACGAGTTATTCTTGATTTTATAAATTATCATATTTGAGATTTTAATTTGATTTCTTAATGAGACTGACAAAGTTCCATGAAAGAGTTTAAAAGAGTTTCGAGATTTTTGACTCAATCTCATAAGATACTATTTTTTTTTAAGAAAATTAATTCAAAGTTTAATTGTATTAATTTAATCTTATTTTTTGAATTAATTAATTTTAGAATATCAAGCTGCAATTCAATTCCTTGACAAGATCAACAAGTTTAAAATTCTTGTCGGGCTTAAAAAGATTTTCACAATCCTGGGCTTAATCTCTTAAGGTACGAGTTGTTTTTATTTTTGTAAATTATCATATTTTATATTTAAAAAGGATATGATTTTTATACAATTTCAACACTTCATTTATTATTATTATTATTATTATTATTATTATTATTATTATTATTATTTAGAACTGGATGATAATTATATATTCTTTCTAAAATTATTTTTCTTTTACAACGTCTCTATTTAATACTTAAATAAAATTATAATAAAGAAATACTTTAGCGATAATTTATTTATTATTTATAAAAAATGTGTATTATATAGAATATTTTTCATTATATATGATTTCGTTATTTATTTTAAATTATTTTAGCTTACAAGATTTATATATAATATTATAAGTTAATATATAAGAAGGGTGTGTTTGATCCTAATAGCGTCAATTTTGACCGAATACTTTTTTCTCCTTTTTTGAATTTTTTAATTCTTTAAAAATCATTTCATTGGTTAATAAATTTTTCACAATATTTAATATTTTGAAAACTTTAATTATTTATCAAATCATATTAATTAATATATTAATCTCATAAATTTAGGAAAATTCAACTAATAGTATTTTATTTATGTTAAGTACTTGATTGATTCCATGTAATAAAAGACTAATCCCAAAAATAAATATCTTAATTGATTGATTGATTCCTATTAATTGTAAAATAAAATTTAGACATTTTTTAAGGGGATCTCTTACTTTTTAGAAACCCTCTTCTATCACGTTCATTAATTTTAAATTTTGAATTTTTAAAGTGTATTCTCACTGACATAATATAAAGTATAGATATTTCTTATATATGCAATGAGTTTAATAAAAAGTCTCTTACTTTATTAGTTTTTGCTTTAGCTTCTTTGGTGCCCTCTTCACCTCACACGCTCCATCCATTCATCTTCTTCCCCCTTTATCTACGGTACACGTATAATTGTTTTTCTTACTTTTTTGTGTTGAAAATCGCATTTCAAATAAAATCCCACCAAGAAATCCTCACCAAGCACTCTCAAAAGAAAACTTACAACAAAATCATGCGCAAGTAGTTGGACACACAAGAGAATGAAAACATCAATAAGAACAACCACAACAATGCATCCCGAAAATAAATGAATAAATAGTCTCGGGATCGACCAATCCATGTGATGTTATGCCATGTATGCAATTGTACCTTCCACCGCGGCATTTTGATCAACCTCGACCGCTCTCTCTTCTTCCCCAACCAATGCATACGCCCGAGCTTGAATCGCGGGCCTTTGATTTTCTCCCGGCACATAACCCGGTCTCTTGCGCGGACATTGATCTAACATATGCTCCGGTGACCCACATCTGAAGCACCTCTTGTGAAGTTTCCAACAATTATCTGAAAAGTGATTTGTGCGTCGACAATGCACACTCTCGGGACCCTTGATAGCCAAATGAGGATTTGGATTCGCCGATTTAGGTTGCTTGTTTTGAGGATTAGGAGGGGGAAGAACTTCATACACCGACCTCTTTCCAAGAATTGATTGAGAACTCGAACAAGAACCTTGGCTAGTATGCGAACTCTTCCTTCTCATAACCACCCGGTCCTTAACTCTCAAAGCCTTGTCCGTCACTTTTGCCCACGTGCTAGTATTAGAAGCTTCCAATGCATCCTTCATGTCCTTTCGAAGACCTTGAAGAAATTGTGAGGCCTTACTCTCATCATCATTGGCAATGTTAGGGGCGTAGCGTGAGAGTCTCTCAAACTCGTTTATATAGTCCGTCACCGACATCCCTCCTT
This sequence comes from Lantana camara, assembly GCA_037501455.1. NCBI lineage: Eukaryota > Viridiplantae > Streptophyta > Magnoliopsida > Lamiales > Verbenaceae > Lantana > Lantana camara. The sequence continues at coordinate 5,523,513 of CM074855.1, read as the reverse complement.
GCTTGAGATCCATAAACTTCTTAAGCGTTTATTCCGGGTAGCTTTTGGAATATACTTGCTCTTGAACTCCTGAACAAACACCTCCCAATTGATTTCTTCCCCGGAGGCATCTAATTTCACCTGAACACTTGACCACCAATTGAACGCTTGCCCTTGAATCACGGTAAGGGTACGTTGAAGTTTATCCATCGGTCCACATGGTATAAGATCCCATATCCTATTTGTTTGAACCAACCATTATTCGGCTTGAATATCATTTTCACTAATGAATACCGGTGGGTTTTGATTTTTGAATTCCCCAAGAGTGGCTGTAATAGGACCTCCTCCATGATTACCGGCCGGAGGGGCATTGTTCCTTTCTAATTTCGTTGTTCCAAATACACCACAAAGCTCTCCATAAAGTTCCCCGGATCCATCTGTGGTGGTGGTGGTGGATTATTATTCTCCTGTTGAGGAGGGTGATCCCGATGATGACGATGCTCGGGGGATCTATCCCGACGGTGATGTCTTCTTGAAGGCATATTTCTGCAGAAATCAAGAAATTCCAATACATATGCGTGTGGGTCAATACATGTTTATGTGCAGAATTAACAAAGAGGTAAACAAATAAGCACATGAAGCCACCTATCCGCGTTGTCCTATGCCGTACGACCTAGACAGACTCAACACGACACTAGAACTTTGGTTTTGCAACTTGGAGCTCTGATACCACTTTATGATGTAGCGCCCGTAGCGTGGGCCAGCACATCCCCCGCATCTAAACCCGAACCCGTATATGAAATGGGAAGTCCATACACGAGCCCAAATCTAAGCGAACGGGAGACCACACACTCACTAGGCTAGGCGGAGCTAAAACTTACTCAGAGCACGAAACAATTAATCAAATAGCAGAAGCAAGGAGTTCTAAGAACATAAATCTCAAAATCAAACATATACATCAATTTCACAAAATGTACATAGCCGTAACGAATCATATCTCCATAACTAGATCAATTCATTAAATACAAGTCCAAAATAATATGCAATGCACCTAGCACGACCTAAACCCAAAAGTGAGACTCGAACGACCCACTTCTCCACCTAGCTCGTGCTCAAAATACCTGCAAACTAAAAGTGGTAAAGGAGAGGGGTCATTCATATCTCGACTGAGTGAGGGGGCTAACGCACACCCACACACTATACATATATATAGAGCAAAGCATGTAAAAGATAAAGGTTATGAATCGGGAATAGGTTTTTCATACCAAAACTTTTTCACAAAACAATACATATCGTATACATATATATTCCATATACGTTCATAAAGTCTTTATTCCCGTTTCATAATCTAACCATTTCATTAAGCTCAGCGAATACGAGTATCCACCATTACTTCTCATTACATTATATAAAACAAATCACATTCAATCCCCAACTTTGTTGATGGAAGTGTTGGCCAACCCTTAACCATCCATTAGTAAATTCCTCGAGGGGTGATTAACCCACCCGAGTGCAATTATAAATTCCTCGAAGGGTAGCTAACCCACATGAGTCCTCCTCGGCTTCATACCGAAGGCATCAAGAGCACCACGCCTTCCCAACCTCCCGGGGTCGCGTGTAATACCTCGGAGGGAAACCACATTTAGGTTTAACCCGATGGCCCGTTACGGTACCGGGCGTCCCAACCCGTAGTCTCCATTACCTTTACATTACCTTTCCATTGTATTCTCGCTCATTACAAACCATTAACATTACGTATATAAGCGTTAAACTTTCATAAACATTAAACTTCCATTAAAAACATTAGCTCATATTGTAACATCCCGATTCTCCGACATATGAGGTACGCCACGTGTTGACTTTCTTATGTGTTTAATTATGTGATTTTGTGTTTTGCGTGGCCCTATTTCCAACTCTTTAAGAGTTTAGAGGCTTGTTTGTAATTTTCTCTTTTTAGGGGTTTTTCGGTCACTGCTCGTTTGATCGAGAGTTTGACCTCTTTGACCTCTTTAACGCGTTCAGGGCATCGAAATGAGTCCGTAGACTCTAAGTTTGTCCAATTCTGACATCGTTTGCCCCTCCTACCATTCGTTTTAAGCTCGAGGACCCGGGATAAAACACCCGGACCCTCGTTAAACGTGTCAGACCATCAGCAGCTCTCTCTCCCGGCGAAACACCATAACATACACACGAAACACACACTAACTCAACTCGGCCAATACTCGACGGAATTCGACGATTGAATAGTCAATTTCGAAGAGCTCAACAACGCGAACACAACCGTACCAAGATCTTGGCCCGACAACAAGCGGAGGCGGACTTTTTCCGCCATTTTTAGTCGCAGCAGAAAGAGAGGCGGACCACAGTGACTTTTCCGCCTCCTTGCGGCGGTTTCCGGTGGTTTTTCTTTGACACGACCCTCAGAGCCTGGTAGACGACTTCCCAACGATCCTTTCTACATTGGCAGCACGGCCAGAAAGGCGGTGACGGCGGCACACGCGCCACCTGAACTTCGTGCAGCGGCGACACTTTATTGTAGCACCGCGTTCCGACGGCCATTTCGACAAGTGGAGGTGGTTCTTCCCTTTTCGACCCTCCCGATTCCATTTTTGGCCTCGATTTGGCTCAATTCGCGGTGTAGGTGGTGGAATGGCAGCGGCGCAGTGGCGGTTCAACGGTCGAGGTCTGCTCCGGGGATATTTTCCGGCGACCACTGTAGGGGTTTCGAAGAGCTCGTCACGGGTAAGACAATGCCTTTTACGGACCTCATTTTCGTTCACCGATTTGGAAGTAATTTGGGTTTGAGGGTTTTCGTGTTCTTAGACTTGAAATTGGAGACGATTGGCTTGCAATTTTCAGAAATTGATCGAGGAATTGGAACGAGCACGAGGAGTACTTGCATGGGTGATTTTTTGGGATTTTTCCGGCACGCTCCGGTGGGGGCTTAGAGGCGGCCGACCACTGTTCCGGTGGCTCCGGTGACGGCATTCCGGCGGCCTTCGGACAGTTTGTTCGCCTCATTGTGGTGAGTCCAATTCCACTTTCCGTTCGTCAATCGGATGTTCGGTTGATTTGTTGCGATTTATTTTGTGTAATTTGAATATTTGGAACTAATTGTTTTAATTGCAATAAATTGTTAATTGCTTGATTTGTCGATCAATATGAATTCCAATGTATACGAAATCATGTATTAAATGAATTATGAAATATATTGATGCTTTGATTTGCAATTTGAATTCCGATATGTCATATTTGAGTTATTTGTCTAACTTGAAGGGTGTGGTGCCCCACCGCTCGGGGTGCTACATCTAAAGTGGTATCAGAGCTACCAGGTTCAGAACCGGTGCTCTGGAGTCGTGTCGTGTCAGTCTAGGTCGTACGGCATAGGAATATGTGCGCATTACATTCGTTGGGCATGAAATTTTGCTTCCTCAGTATAAATTACACCGAGTTATGTGACTAAGTGTGCGTTATGACTATGATTGTGTAACATTTTATCAATGTGCTTTTAATTGCTTTTCATTGTTGCACTTACGTGACTTAAGTGCCATATTTCATTTGCACATCTAACCCTCATGCACCAACTTTAGTGTTTTAATTCCAGGGTTGCAACACCAACAACTTAAACAGCTTTCATGGTATCATCACAACTTTATGGTTAGGATTATCAACACCACGGTGAATGGTACACTAAGGATCCATGGGACGAGCATACATGAATCCTCTATTTGATTAATTCCTGTTATTATGTGATACCTTACCAAGTGTGATGTGTGTTGATTGTTGTGACCCTTGATCCTGCTTATGTGCTTGAGTGAAAGGGAGATTTAATTCTCTCTGTTTGCGTGCCAGGAAGAGGCCGACTCTTCCTATTTGTGTGTTAGAGAGATGCTAGATTCTCTCTAATTATGTGATAGAAGGATGTTGGATTCTTTCTAAGTTTTGTGCACGAGAGATGTTAGATTCTCTTGTACTTAGATATTTGAGGGATGCTGGATTCTCTTGAATTTAGGGGTCTGAGAAATGCAGGATTTTCTCAAACTAGAATGTCTGGGAGATGTGGAATCTGTCGGGCTTAGGTTGAGAGATGGGGTTATCTCGATTCTGTGTTTGAGAGACGGGGCTCTCTCAATTATGTGCCTGAGAGACGGGGTTCTCTCTTTTGTGTGTACTGAGGGACGGGGTTCCCTCTTTTACGTGTTGACAGATGGGATTCTCTCTTGTTTGTCGTAGTTGCGTTACGTGAGGCCTGAAGATTGTTTACAAGCGATGAGGACGCAATGGTATCAAGCTTTGGGTGCAGAGAGACAACCATTCGTATCCTAGTGGTGGTCAAACAAATTTGAAGCGACCAACGGTCAAGTGTTCTGACAGACCTCAGCGACAACGAGACACCATGAAAGGAATTGATACAAACAAGGGGAGTGAACTTCACAATTGGGACTATGACTCTGCGCGATTCCGGGAGATGGATTGAAGTATTACTACCTGAAGCTTTTTGACTCAGCAATAGGATCTGGGGACCAGATCCCTTTAAGGGGGGGAGGTTGTAACATCCCGATTCTTCGACATATGAGGTACGCCACGTGTTAAATTTCTTATGTGTATAATTATGTGATTTTGTGTTTAGCGTGGCCCTATTTCCAACTCTTTAAGAGTTTAGGGGCTTGTTTGTAATTTTCTCTTTTTAAGTGTTTTTTTGTCACTGCTTGTTCAATTGAGTTTTTGACCTCTTTGACCCCTTTAACGCGTTCGGGGCATCAAAATGAGTCCGTAGACTCTAAGTTTGCCCAATTCTGACGTCGTTTGCCCCTCCTACCGTTCTTTTTAAGCGAGAGGACCTGGGATAAAACACCTGGACCATCGTTAAATGTGCCAGACCATCAGCAGCTCTCTCTCTCCTCTTTCTCTCTCTCTCCCAGCGAAACACCACAACACATACACTAAACACACACTAACTCAACTCGGTCGATACTCGACGGAATTCGATGATTGAATAGTCCATTTCGAATAGCTAAACGACGCGAACACAACCGTACCAAGATCTTAGCCCGACAACAAGCGGAGGCGGACTTTTTCCGCCATTTTCAGTCGCGGTGGAAAGGGAGGCGGACCACCGTGACTTCGCCGTCTCCTCGCGGCGGTTTCCGGTGGTTTTTCTTCGATACGACCCTCAGAGCCTGGTAGAAGACTTCCCGACGATCCTTTCTACATTGGCGGCGCGGCCAGAAAGGCGGCGACGGTGGCACACGCGCTTCCTGAACTTCGCGCAGCGGCGGCACGTTACTGTAGCGCCGCGTTCCGGCGGCCATTTCGACAGGTGGAGGTGGTTCTTACCCTTTTCGACCCTCCCAATTCCGTTTTTGACCCTCCCGATTCTATTTTTGACCCTCCCGATTCCATTTTCGACCTCGGTTTGGCTCAATTTGCGGCGTAGGTGGCGAAACGGCAGCGGCGCAGTGGCGGTTCAATGGTCGAGGTTCGTTCGGGGGATATTTTTCGACGACCACTATAGGGGTTTCGAAGAGCTCGCCACGGGTAAGACAATGCCTTTTACGGATCTCATTTTCGTTCACCGGTTTGGAAGTAATTTGGATTTGAAGATTTGAGGGTTTTCGTGTTCTTAGATCTGAAATTGGAGACGAATGGCTTGGAATTTTCAAAAATTATCAAGGAATTGGAACGAGCACGAGGAGTACTTGCATGGGTGATTTTTTGGGATTTTTTCGGCACGCTCCGGTGGCGGCCTAACGGCGGCCGGCCATTGTTCCAGCGGCTCCGGTGGGGGCATTCCGGCGGCCTTCGGACAATTTATTTGCCTCGTTGTGGTGATTCCAACGCCACTTTCCGTTCATCAATCGGATGTCCGATTGATTTTTTGTGATTTATTTTGTGTAATTTGAATATTTGGAACTAATTGTTTTAATTGCAATAAATTGTTAATTGCTTGATTTGTCGATCAATACGAATTCCAATGTATATGAAATCATGTATTAAATGAGTTATTAAATATATTGATGCTTTGATTTTCAATTTGAATTCTGATATGTCGTATTTGAGCTATTTGTCTAACTTGAAGGGGGTGTGGTACCCCACCGCTTGGGGTGCTACACATATAGGCTAATAGATATACCCTTTCGAAAGCCAAAATATTATCATAAGATCATAAACATATCGTATATCACACATATTTAACTATATATATACTATACAGTCGCATGCGGGCTAGAAAACGAGCATTTATGGGTCTTAGGTTGCTTAACTAAAAGAAAAGAACCTAAACTTCACCTTTGAACAAAATAGTATAGTGCGGTGCGAGAAAACAACCCCGAACAACCTTAAACCTCGGGTTGACTTGTGCATGCATGGCTGGGCAAAAATCTGATTTTTTTCCCAAATGAAATCAGTTCCGAGCAGTGCTGCACGGCCGCGCACAAAACCCTTTACAATTCTACGCGGCCACGCAGAAAAACTGGGCAGAAAATAGAGAGTAACCGTGCGGCCTCGCGCGATTTGTGCCTGCATGCCGCACGAGACTTTCTTCTTCCAAAAAGAATGCGACGCAACAGCTATACTCAGGGGAAAATGCAGAGGATCGAAGCAGCAACAGCAGGGTAGGCATGGAGCAACAAATACACAACAAGAAAGCCATAAATTCACAATAATACAGGGACAAAATCAACACAAAGCTGCCAACAACAAATGAGACAGCATATAGGGTGAAATAAGCTCAACAAAAACCATATTTCTTGCATCCAAACTCAAGAGCATTAATGGCAAAACATTCATTACTCAACTACCAACAAATACAAAGATATAATAGCATTAAAGAAGCATAAAAGAACACATAGCAAGCCTCAAATCTCCAAACAAGGCAAAGAAAAGCATGTTCTTCATATTTTCATAAAACCCAAACTATTCATCATATAATCCATAACCAATGAATCTCTAACTTAAAACATGTAATATATGCATTAAAATGTGCATAAGATGATGGGGAACAAGATTTCATTCTTCCCTTGAAGCTTGGAGAAGAAATGATGATCAAATGAGCTCTTAATGTCAAGAAATGGAGGGTTTGCTCTGGTGGCTTCTTTCCTTGCTTTTTTCTTGGGGAACTTTCGTGTATGGCAGAGATGAGAAGGAAAGGAGTGTATAAGGTATGATTAAGGTTGAAAAATGGGTCAAAACAAGTACAAGAAATGATGGTTTTAGCTCAAAATAGGTCATAGGGGCTTTTTAGGCTACGAGAGGCTAAAATTTGATTCGTCAGGGGTCGAAACGGCATCAAAAAATTACGAAACTTGTTCCATTTCATCCGAATTGTCAAAAGGAATCCAAAACCGAAGACGGAACTCAAATCCGAGTTCCCGAGCTCAAGTTATGAATTAAAATGTACACAAGTGTACTAAAATGACTTGTTTTCAACCAAGTCCAAAACTTTCAAAAAGTTGCAAATAAGTCCAAAGCCAAGTTTTCAATTAAGTCCAACATATTTTAAAATCATACGTTTACATCCTTAAATCACGTATATCTAGCATGCTCGGGAATTAAATTCATATATCATAAATTCATAATTCTCAAGAATTCACATCATAGATTCACTTAGCGCATATTCTTGACATTTAAATCACATATTTCATATATTTTCAAATAATTCATTTAAGAAACTATAGAATAAAAGATAAATGCATCAAATAAAAGTGATAATAAATGCAATTACATAAAATAAACTCACAAGTGACACAAACCTGTACGTGCGAACGAGCAGGGTGTCACAATCTAGACATATATTTTTTTAATATTATCTTAATTTATAATATTCACAACTAATATGTAATATTATCACTTATATATTATAACTTTTATATAAATACCGTGCATAGCACGGAGCATATGCTAGTATATATATATATATATATATATATATATATATATATATATATATGATTTGAACTAATGAAATAATGATGAGAAATTCTCTACTTAAATTAACATAACAAAAACAAAAAAATTCTTCAAAATATCGAAAGTTCATGTTTCTATTAATGAATTTGGTTACCCAAGGTCTGATACATATGTGATGCGGATGTATCCTAAAGGTCACGTAGTTAAGATCATGTATAAATGATGGTGTTTAACTCGAGAGTTCACGTATCCATGAGCTCCCATAGAATAACTGATCAAGGGTTAGAGAGTCAAAATATTCCTGGACATTAAGATTTCAGGTAACGTATAAATAAACACAAATAAATAGAAACAAATTTTATCACATAAAGAATTACGTAGGTATAATCAATCGGGTAATGTGGGATAAATCTCCAATTGGACATCATATTTTTACTTTACTCCCCATTTTGACAACATATCGTATAATTTTTACATAATGTAGTACTTAAAATACCTCTCAAAATATGTTGTATAATTTTCATAAAATGTAGTACTAAAACGTTCTAATACCGTATTTATATCATATTATATTGTATAATTTTATGGAGAGTAAAATAAAAATATTCCAAACTGATGGGGAGTTATTTCAAACTACCCCATAATCAATATGGTAAGATGTAATTAGTTTTTTTTTTTTAATTTTAATTAGTTAATTTATTTGACTTGCGTATAGATTGCATTAATATCTAAATTCAATTTGCTTTTATGGTAATTACTAATTAGCTAGCCTTGCATACCTAAGCTAAGGATGAGCTTTTCAAACCAAAATTATTCACAATTTGATATTAATTATATTTTTCCTTTAATTTTTATACCCTTAATAATAAAAACCCAAGTGTATAATATCATACGAAAAATGAATTTATCTTAACTTCCAAATGGTATTAATTAGAAAACATAGACTTAATCCTGTCGGGCCAAGTCTAGATATATGTAATTAACTTAGCCCTCTTTATTTATCAATCTAAGAATGAAAATTTTCATTATGATCTTATTAAATATTGATAAATTTCGGGCATTGAAAGTGAAATATCAACAATAATATTATTAGTCCAAAGTCCAACCATATGTATTTTCCAAGTAAAACATCAAAATAATCAAATTATTAATTAATTAATTGATTTCACGTTTACAATTTCTTATAACCCTATATTTGTAAAAGGACAACTCACAACAAGCTTAATTAATGAATATATTTGAATTGGAAATTATCGTTTTTTTCTTAAATTTGGAAATATGAGTATACAACCCAAATTAATTATGCCGGTGGGCTCTTGGACATGGGGTCCAACTTAGTGCGTGGGTTAAATTAATTTCATATAAATATTTTTTAATTAATTTTTTAATGGCTAAGTATTTAAAACTATCATTGTAAATAATATCGAAATGTCTCATTTTAAAAATTCTTTGATATATCCTAATATTAAAATTTTGATATTTTGTTTCAAAATCTTTTGTTTTAATCATGCGTTGACTCTCAAATTAGAAATCTTTTTTTGGTAATTTTACATTAATCGAGAGGCAATGCGACTGAAGTTTATAATTATGGATGATTGTGTGGATTTCCGGGTTGTTGAAGTGGCTCGAAAAAGTTGACCCGATCACTTAGAATTTGTAGAGTGGAAGACTTCGGAGCTAGACAGAGCTGTGAGATGGAAGAACAAACGTGAGCTAAAGGCCGACGAGGGGCCAGAGGGGGTTTTCCCTCTGTCGGTACTCCGACGCCCAAATCAGTGTCGAGTAACTGAGAGCTGTTCGAGTTGACTTAGAATGTAATTAATGTGCTTGTTCGTATGGCATTTATTGGGGGGGTATTTATACCTAGGAAGTAATGATGACTTTCTACCCTGGTGGCAGATGCATTTAATGCGCGTCAAGGACATTACGGATGTCCAATCCGCATTTAATGCTAGAGGCGGCGGAGGGGGCCCACCTAAAGGATCTGCCCGATATCGACCTAGAAGGAGTAGGTCGGGGCAACGCCGACTTGAGCCCCTCTGAGTCGGGGAAGCACCGGTAGCAGGAGGCCAAAAGACCGGGGCGGCCTCGACTTCCTAACGAAGTGGTCGACCCGGCAGCTCCGTGCGATACCACGTGGCAACTGTGACCAGTCGGTCCAGAACTAAGGGACACGTGGCAACGCCCATGTGGCCCGCCAGATACGGCCCACGTCATAAGCCCCCTGAAAGGTGGACTTCAGGGTAATGTGGCGGCGACCTTTCAAATTCCAAGAGTGGGCCCAGGCGCAATTATGGCGACGATTCACCTTCGATTTTCCCGCTTAAAATGCTCCTATAAATAGCCCCATCATGGTCATTTTCATTTTTTACATTTCGCGAAACCAACCCTCATAAAGAAATCCAAAGCCTTTCGAGTTAAGCAAGCGGCAACTCCGATTCGACTCCCAGAAGCTTCAAACTTTCAGGTAAGTAGTCTCGATTCGGAACTTTTTTCCTTCTTGCATTTAGATTTCTGTCAATTTTCCCTTTGAGAGTGTTCATAATCGAGAGAGAAGAACCCTATCTCGAATCACGTTCGACTCGTTCCCTGACAAAAAACCTTGATCCTTATTTCGCGGAGAAGGCAGAACAGGAGGGAATTAAGTCGAAGTTTTTAAAGTTCGGGCAGTGGGATGTCGTCTTCGACTTCAAGCGAGTCTGTTTCGTTGGGTGGGAACCTGGGTCCCGAAATTAACTTGAGTACGAATACCTCGAGTTTACATGGGGAGGAATCTGTACAGTCTCAGGTAGATTCCGACTAGGAGGTCGACGTTATGGAGGTATCGGAGGATTCCCGGGATCGCCATTCAACCTTCCCAGCTGGTCCGGCCATGGTCGTCGAACCGATCACAGTCGTTGCCCCCGTTGGGATGCAGATCGAGCCTGAGATGTCGGGTAGAGTGGAGGAGGCTGGTACCTCGACCTCGCGTCGATACAGTCTGAGGGATGAAGACGAGGAAGAATTTATCCCGGCAGGGTCTAATTCACCGACACACTACATGGACAAAGAGTTGGAAAAACGGAATCAGAAAGCAGCGGAGAATTTAAAATTTTCGGATAAAAGGATCGATAACTCGCAATCATGAATCCAAATTCGTAAGGTAAAGGAACTTACTTTTCAATAATCTTTCTTGAAGCGTTTCAAGCCACCCAAGAGCGCTCTTCTCGCGGCTTGATCCCCTCTCCTTGGTAAAGCTCGAATCTTTAAAAACTTCTAACTCGAAGCTCTCTAGAGATAGTCCACCAACTTGACTACAATCTAACTAGTAAGAATGCTGGTTTTCTAGTTAGTATTAAGGCTTAACTTAGGGTTTAAGTGATCTTGGAGAAAGGATGGTGTTCAACACATGAACCAAGAAGAATCGATCAATCCTTAAGGGGAGTTCGAGCTCCCCTATATATAGCCAGAGAGGGGCGGCAGAACCTAGTCCTTTTGGACTAAGGATTTGGTCCCTCTCTCTTATTACTTGATCATCAAGTAATTCCAAACCTTGATTTTGAATTCTAATTCAAATCAACTTTTAATAGAGCTAAAATATCCAAAACCCTTTTGGATAATATTATACTTTATTTATTAATAAATAAATAACTTATTTATCTAATTAATTCATAATTAATTAAATAGATTAATTTCTCCAAAATAAAACTTTCATTTTAATTCAAAAATTAAAACAAAGTCTATTAAATAATTAACACATTAATTATTTAATACATAAACAATATACACGTGTGACACAGGTGTCCCCAAGGACACGTGCCAATCACGTGAACCACACGTGTGTTTCACACGTGTGGAACCCTCTTGGTATGATCAACTCGTTTAATCATTTTAAAGCCTTAACTCATGTAACCAAGTTGTTGTGTGTGACCCTCTAGGTTCTCAATTCAATTAGTAGTGACCCTAATTAATTAATTCACTAATTAATTTAATCACTCCACAGATTAAACGACCATAGTCTAGCAACAGGTGTTTGACCCCTAGCTGAATTGGAATGTCTTGATTTGACAGAACCTTTAAGTCGTTGATTCATGTGAGATACAATCCTCCTACTTACTATCTCTCAACCAAGATCTAGGATAAGGGAATAATCAGAACCCTAATAATCTGGTCTTAAAGCTAAGTGCATTTCATATCCATTTGATCTCAATCCAAGAAACCCTTTTCTTGATGTCTTGATCTATTGCCTTGGCCAAGGACTCCATATGGCATATGAATGACTTACACAATAAGAGATCACCTTGCAAATGCAAGTGTAGGTCCTTTCTTGATTCTCATTCACTTTCATGAAATCACTTGTGCAGCCCCAGCATAAGCCTTGAATCAGTTGTCTAAGGCCACACCCTTTAAAGCTTATACCTAAGACTACAGAGTTAACTCATAAAGTGACATGGAACCTCAAGTCTAAGGATCAATTAATCACATCAATGACTCGTGAGATATTTCCTAATCTGGAAGTTTCCATTTCCTGAAATAGAAACTTTCTTTCCCATTTAGGAATCATCTCACACGGGGCACCTTAGTGAACTTACTTATGGAAATAATCACACTCATGTATCACGCACGTATCAACTATACACTTTGCACCTCCATGAAACAAGGTGGTCCTTCTTAAGAGCGTGTAGCACCCACAAGTAGGGCCACATCCCCCGCACCATAATCCAAACCCGAATACGAAATGGAATGTCCGTACCCGAATCCGAATCATAGCGAACGGGAGACCAAACACACACCCTAGGCTAGGCGGAGCTAAGCAAACTAAACCAGAGTACGCGGAAGCGGATAAAAAGAACATCAACCAAAGAACAACACATATACTTATAGATACCACCACATATATATATGTATATCCGTTATTTACATATAGGTACCATCCCTGAATCTGTACAAACACCATCACGGCTCAAGCAACATATAAGTATCCAAAATAGACATATACAAAATGGTAGAATGAGCAGGTGAGCAAAAACTACTAGCAAAACCTAGACCGACAAGTGCAAACAGGATACACTTCTCCGCCTAGCTCAAGCCCCGAAAGAACCTGCAACTAAAAGAATAAATGAGGGGTCAGTCAACTGACTGAGTGAGGGGGCTAACGCACACCCACACCCTATATAATTATAAAGCAAAGCACTTAACAAAAGATGGACTTATGAACCGGAATAGGTTTTTCAAACCAAACTTTCCAAGACAATAACTATTATACCTTAATGAAATCTTTTCATAACTCTATTCCAATTCATACTTCCCAAATCAAAACATAACATAACATATGCTCGGCGAGAACGAGCTTCCAACCTGTACTCCTCATAACATAAAACATAAATCAGAATAAACATCATCTCCTCCTTTGATGGTAGAGCCACGCGTTGACTCTATCCATCCATAACATAACAAACCCCCGAGAGGTAGCTAACCTACAACGGGTCCTCCCCGGTAAACCGAAGGCATCGGAATATCATGCCTTCCCTAGCTCCCGGGGTCGCACATGATATTCCGGGTGGAGACTATGCACAGGTTTAACCTCGACGGCCCAATGCCGTCCCGAGGGCTCCTTACCCATAGCTCCTTGAGCTCACAAACACATAACATATCATATAACCAATCTTTCATGGTTCCACTCGCTAACAACATAATTTAAACCTTTTCCAAATGGCTTACATATACCTACATATTATTTTCCGAAATCAAAGTTGGTTCACAAACTCATAACATATTTTACATAACACTTATTTACATATACATATAATTTATCCACATGCGGGGCATGAAAACGACATGTAAAGGTATTAGGTCAATTAGCTATACAAACACCTAAACCTCACCTTGTGCGTAGAAAGTAAAGGGAGTGATCACCCTAAGCCTCGGGCTCGACCCCGGCCGCACCGTCTGAAAAGAAACACAAGAGCCCACGACTTAGACCCTATATGAACCAATTATGACGCTCGGCATATGCTTGACTCATGCTTGGATGTGAAATAAATGCGGAATGAACCATATAATTCACAAAACATAATATATAACAATTAACATGCAAAAGAAAAGCATTTAAAGTCATAAAATTGCATAATTAAGTAAAGAGAAATAGTGGCAGCTTCCAGGTCTCAAAGGGAAAAATCCACCCCCATGGATTTTTCCAAAGGGGAAAAATCCACCCTCATGGATTTTTTCAAAGCTACTGCCTCAAATCCACCCCCGCGGATTTTTCCAAAGGGAAAAATCCACCCCCGCGGATTTGACCCAGTAGAACGGTTTTGGCCATGGGAACGGCCGTTCCCGTTCCCAGTACAAACTGGGAACGGTCGTTCCCACTCTCGGCAGGAACAGTAGATGGCCTGGGAACGGTCGTTCCCAGTTTAAAATTGGGGCGGGAACGGCCGTTCCGGCCTGGTTCGAAATCTGGAACAGAGGTTTTATTACAGAAACAGGGGAAGCTCGTTTGGTGCCCAAAAATGGCCAAAATTCAACCCTTAAAAATGCCACAACTTCTCAAAATGCACAAACAATTCAAATAAATCATGCTTGACATATAAACACTCAAATAACTCAAGAAAACGGAATAAAAGGCCATGATCAAAGAGATGCAAAATTCAAGTCAAAAACATGATCATTCATAAATGCTCAACCAACCCATGCTTTCATGGAATAAATGCAACAAATACCATATGTATAACTCATATATAGAGATGGAATTCAAATATAACAAGTATAGAACTCATATTCCAAATTTAAGCTAAACCCTTACTATTCACAACATGATCCAAAGAAACCATCCAAGGCTCCAAAAGAAGAACTTAAACCATAGAATTGACGAGCATGCCGAGGGGTTTCCGAAACTTACTTAAGCTCGAAGATTGGTCAAGAAATGAAGAAGTTATGGTTGATTGAAGCTTGATCAAAATGAGGTTTTGGCTTCTCTTTCTCTCTTGGCCAAAATGCTGCTGCTGAACGTGAAAAGGAAAGAAAGAGCCAAGGATTCACTCTTAAGGCTTAACCGGGTTCGGTTCACGGGTTCGGTTCAAGTTTCCGGTTCGGTTTTAACTGGTTTAAGAGGTTAAGGGTTCACCAAGTCCCAAAACACCAAAATCACATAATCAATTAATTCAAATAGTTTCAAATAAATTCATATAATTCTTATACAATTAATTTAAACGCACATAATATTAAATCACATAATTTACCTGTACCGACTGTGAGTCGGGGTGTTACAGAGCGTGATCCCACAAGCAAGCCTTAAAGGAGTCAGGTTGACACTCCCACTGTCGGTAGGACTCATCGGCTTGGAGTATTTTACTAATCATGACTTATGTGATATAGGGCTCGTTTCATGAACCATTTTACCTAAATGGTAGAGTCCTAAAGTCATCAGGATTAGGGGAGTTCTTATACATGCACAGCTAAAGTAAACGCATACCAAACAAGAGTATATAAAGAAGTGTTGCCTCAATTCGTTATTTTATTCAAAGATTGTCCGTGATTAAAATAAGGAAAAGTACAAAGCGGATATGTAATCGGCTTTCTAGGGAACTATTCCTAACAATCTCCCACTTGCCCGTCAAAGCCATTCTAAAGCTACTCTAAGTCCCATCTTCTGAAGATGACCTTGGAAAGCTTCTCGACTAAGGGGTTTAGTAAGTGGATTTGCCACGTTCTCTGCTGATGCGACCCTCTCAATTTGCAAATCTCCTCTTTTGATAATATCACGGATTAGGTGATACTTCCTCATAATGTGCTTGGTCCGTTGGTGAGATCTTGGTTCTCTTGCTTGAGCAACCGCCCCAGTGTTGTCACAAAACACAGTAATGGGGTCTTTCATATTAGGAACAACATTCAACTCTTGAATGAAGTTTCTAATCCAAACACCTTCCTTAGCTGCATCATTTACAGCTAAGTATTCGGCCTCAGTGGTCGAATCCGCAATGGTCGTCTGCTTGGAACTCTTCCAACTCACTGCTCCATCGTTTAGGCAGAAAATGTATCCTGACATTGACTTAAAATCATCTAAGTCAGATGCGAAGCTTGCATCGCAGTATCCTTCGACAATAAGATCTTTCTGACCTCTGTAAACTAAGAATAAATCTTTAGTACTTTTTAAGTACTTAAGAATATTCTTCACGGCAGCCCAATGACCATCTCCAGGGTCAGATTGGAAACGAGTTGTTACACTAAATGCATAAGCTACATCCGATCGAGTACATAACATTGCATACATTATGCTACCTATTGCTGATGCATAAGGTGTATGAGTCATTCTTTCCTTCTCATGGTTAGTCTTAGGACACATCTTCTTAGAAAGACATGTTCCTACACTCATAGGAAGGTTCTTGACCTTTGCTGGCTCCATATTAAATCTCTTCAATACTTTGTCAATGTACATCGACTAGGATAGTCCTATCAACCTTCTAGATCTATCTCGATAGATTTTAATTCCAAGAATGTAGGACGCATCACCAAGATCTTTCATCTCGAATTGGTTCGATAACCATAACTTAGTTACTTTCATGTCATCCTTTGAATTCCCAATAAGAAGGATGTCATCAACATAAAGTACTAAGAATTGCACTGAGGTCTCCAATTCCTTTCTATACACATATGATTCATTCGAGATCTGAATGAAGCCAAACGCTTTGACTGATTCATCAAATCGAATGTTCCAATTCCTAGAAGCCTGTTTTAATCCATAGATTGACCTTTGGAGTTTGCAAACCTTTTGCTCACTCCCACTGAATGTGAAACCTATGGGTTGCTCCATATAAATGTCTTTATCAATGTTACCATTGAGAAAGGCAGTTTTCACATCCATTTGCCATATCTCATAGTCATAATATGCAGTAATGGCAAGCATGATCCGAATAGACTTTTGCATTGCAACTAGTGAAAAAGTTTCATCAAAGTCCACGCCGAGTCTTTGAGTGAATCCTTTTGCAACTAGTCTTACTTTGTAGGCTGCAATGCTTCCATCAACTCCAAGCTTTCTCTTAAAGATCCATTTGCAACCTATGGGTTTGACCCCATCAGGCAAATCTACCAAGGTCCAAACTTGCTTGGAGTTCATGGAATACATTTCGGATTTTATGGCTTCTATCCACTGTTCAGAGTCAGAATCTGAAAGTGCCTCCTCATATGTTAGAGGATCATTATCCTTTTGAGAGATCTCATGGAAGAATCCATACCATATCTCCGGTTGTGTAGGAGTGCATTCAAAACGCCTTAAAGGAGGATTTGCATGCGTATCGAAATTCGTGATTGGTTGTGGTTGATCAGAAGGGGATGTTTCTTCAGTGGGTGGCGTGGGGTCACTTTGTGCTTCCTCTAATTCTATGATCTTGCCTTTCTTTTCTTTAAGGAACGGTTCCTCAAGAAAAGTAGCATTTCTGAAAACAAACACCTTTTGCTCAGATTGATCATAGAAGTAGTATCCTATGGATTCCTTAGGATAACCTACGAAGTAGCATAAGTTAGAACGAGATTCTAACTTACGTCCCACTGTCCTCTTTACGTAAGCAGGACAACCCCAAATTCTTAAGTAAGAAAAACTAGGGATTTTACCATGCCACATTTCATAGGGCGTTTTAGGGACTGACTTAGAGGGAACCAGATTCAAAATCTTTGCTGCACTTTCTAGGGCAACCCCAGAAAGAAGGTGGTAAGTCAGTGAAACTCATCATGGAACGAACCATATCGAGTAGAGTTCGATTCCTTCTCTCAGAAACACCATTGAGTTGAGAAATTCCCGGAGGAGTCTACTGAGAGATAATCCCATTATCTTTGAGATAATTAAGGAATTCTTCACTAAGATACTCGCCTCCTCGATCAGATCGAAGTGCTTTGATCTTGTGACCAGTTTGGTTCACAACCTCCTTTTGAAATTCTAGGAATTTCTCAAAAGCTTCAGATTTATACTTCATTAAGTATACATAACCATATCGACTAAAGTCATCGGTAAAGGTTATGAAATACTGATGACCGTTTCTTGTGCTTACACTAAGCGGTCCACAAACATCAGAATGGATCAAATCCAAGACCTTAGTGGCACGTTCCACAGTTTCTTTAAAAGGAACTTTGGACGTCTTTCCTTTGAGACAGGACTCGCAAGAAGTTAACTCTTTGAGATCATTTTCAGAGAATGGTCCTAAAGTGTTTATCTTGCTAATTCTGTTCTTGGAAATATGTCCTAATCTAGCGTGCCATAAGGGAGCTGAAACTTTGTCATCTCTCTTACGTTTAGTTTCTCGTTGTATATTCATAATATTGATATTTTGAGTTAGATAAAGTCCATTACTTAGAGTACCGATGTGAATGGAAGAGTTGTTCCGTTTGATAAAATATTTACCATTCTTAATATAAGTTTCATAACCTTCACAATCTAAAATTGGAACTGAAATTATATTACGAATAATGTTCGGTACATAAAAGACTTTATTTAAAACTAACTCAAAACTACCTAAATCTAATCTAATTGTGCCTAAAGCTCGAGCTTCAACTTTTGAGCCATCGCCGATCTTCAAGACATATTTTCCTTCTCTGAGTTGTTGAACTTCATTTAGCATCTGTACATCATTACAGATATGAGCTCCACAACCGGTATCAAGTACCCAAGAACTAGAATTAATAGAAAGATTTACTTCAACGAGAAACATACCTTTCTTTAGAGTAGTCTTATACTCTGGGCAGTTTCTCCTCCCATGTCCCGCTTTGCCACAATGGAAGCAAACATCCTCTTTCTGATCACGCTTCTTCTTTTGGGCCTTCCCCTTCGAAATGCCACCAGTGGGCCTAAGGGGTTTCTTCTTCTTCTTTTGGGTTTTCTTGCCCTTACCTTTAGAAGGCCCAGAAGAGGAAGATGGAGCATTGACCATCAGAACCTTATTGTCCTTCTTGATCGTACTTTCAGCAGTAACAAGCTGACTAATCAGCTCTGCTACAGTAGCACCAGCATGATTCATATTGCAGTTAAGGACAAATGGGTTGAATGATGGTGGGAGCGAGGCTAGCAACAAGTCCACTGAAAGCTCATCTTTCAGTGGCATGTCCATAGAAGCAAGTTTCTTAGTAAGGGCGAGAAACTTGAGTCCATATTCATGGACACTTGAACCTTCCCTCATTCTTAGATGGAACAATTCCTTTGAAGTGTTATACCTTGTAACACGTTCATGAGGGCGGTAAAGTTGCTCCAAGTGGTCGTAAATCTCCCAAGCAAATTCCATGGCCTCATGTTGCCTTTGCAAGTCCGGAGACATGTTAGCCAACATAAGGCAACGGGCTTGGAGATTATCATCTTTCCACTTCTGGATCACGTCCCGCTCGGTCCGAGTGGGAGCGTCCCCTTCGGGACTAGGCTCCCCTTCGAAGAGAACATAAGTTCCCTTCTCAGAATCTAAAATGATTTTCAGATTCCTCAGCCAATCAAAATAGTTGGGACCAGTCAACTTGTTTGACTCGAGGATAGATACAAGAGGGTTTTTGGTTGCCATTTCAAAACACGTAGAGAATCACAGAATCTACAACCTAAATGGTAAAACAGAGAACTAGTGAGCATGCTGAATTATAACGATATACAAAAGATAAGGTCTTTAATCTAATGTAGCTCCCACTGTTTTTCAAAGATCTATAATTCCCAAAGATCTAAGAGGAACACGTTTCCCAATGGGTACTAAGATCCTGAGCATTTTACCTCGAACCCATGGCTCGCGGACATTCTAAGTAAAACCTTAGGTAAGTACAACTTACCAATTCTAACACCTTTAGAACTCTTAGTAATTGTTTTTGCATCACCTATCTTTCAATATGGACCCACGACTCGTGCGACATCCACATTTACTTAGGCGTTAAGCTAGACCCATCAATCATAAGATCATGATCAAAACTTAGTTCGAACGAACCACGACTCGCAGACATTGCCCTTGCCAAAATTGGCCACGAAATATTGATCATTTAAAATGATCAATTAGGTAACTAAGAACTAATAAGTTCCACTAGCTATCCCACGACTCACGGACAATAACTAGCTTCACTTACTAAACTTAAAACCTATTGATGGAATGCTAGGAATTTAATTCAAAATTTGCATCTCGAATTAAACACCTATTATTCGAAATGAGCTTAATATTTAATGGGAATTTTCGAATCAACCGGAGAGTTGTCCGGTTCGACCTCACCAACATATATGTTATCCAATTTAATTAGTCTTGATTAATGCAAGTACAACTTAAATGCATTTCACACAAGCACTTAGCAGATAACATGTCCTAGCATGATACTAACATGAGATGATCATAGGTCTATCCTATCTTATGCGTGAAAAGTGGGAGCCACTCCACTATCACAATTCTAACATACATGCCACATAAACAGTTTATATCACATAAGGGAAAATAGTAACAAAATACGAGCCCTATCTCTATTACATTTTCAATTGAGATTCCCCTCCCTAGCATTTTGAGGGGTCTTCACTTATGGCCTCCTTGTTACTTGAATGTGGTCCATCTTACTCCATGGGTGCGTTGTCTCCAAAATAAAAATAAAAACCTCACCACCTATTCTACTCTCCAAAAAAATAAAAAAGTACTGAAAAGTAATAAGGCTCAATCTTCATATTGGCCTTAGACAAATACACGGGGCATACCCCGGCCTCAATACAGTAATATGGAAAGCCACATAATAAATCACATAACAGTACGCACATAAATGAAGCTCCAACCTCAATTGAAAAATGCAACTATAGGGCTCCAACCCCAAATGTAAACCATCCATGTGCATAAATGTAAAGCATACAAAGACTAGTACCCATGATCACCTAACATGTATAAATTGCAAGAATTTAAATTTAACCAATAAATTGAAATTCTTGCTTTAAGCTCTAATAGCTTAAAACACGACTTAGATGCAATTCTTGTTCAAGAGTCTTTTCTATAAAAACCCGAAAAACAATAAACTAATAAAATTCCAATTAATTTATGAAAATTAATAATTTTATTCTTTCAATATTTTCATAAAATAAAGTTTGCAATTTTCCCAAAATTTAAATCGCTTAATTTTTCAAAATCCCAATTTAAACAATTATTTCCAAAAAAAAAAATAATAATAACTTTTAATTTAAATTAAAAAAAATTTAGAAAAATTAAATCGGCATTGGATTGGATTAAACACGAAAATCAAGATCGCGAAACGAACGGCCCGGAATGCCCAGACTGTCCGCCCGCACACCGTGCGACGTTGCTCGCTAGGCGGGGTGTGCCGGGCGAGGCTCCCGCGCGGTTGCGGGAGGCGAGCAGGCGCGCCTAGGCGCGGGCAGTCCCACGCGGTTGCGGGACTACTGGGCGGATGGGCGAGCGGGCCTAGGCGTGCTATGCCTTAGTACGTCTAGGCTCGCGTTCTCGTAATGCGATTTCGTGTTTCGTACTTTTAGTTCAAAAACCAACTACAATCCAAAATTTAAAACACGATTTAAATATATTTGATCCAAATAATTTCAATAAAATTTTCGAAAAAGTTTTTCATAAACTTTTAGGAAAAATAAAGTTTCGTAATTCATGCTTTCTAAAAGAACTCAAGAATACTCAATTGGCATCTAAACCTAAGAATTTATACCAAATTCAGATAAGTGGAGACGAATCAGAAACACGATTAACGAGGTGGCTCTGATATCACTTGTTAGAAAAACGAAATCAGAAAGCAGCGGAAATTTTAAAATTTTCCAACAAAAGGATCGATAACTCGCAATCATGAATCCAAATTCGTAAGGTAAAGAAACTTACTTTTCTATAATCTTTCTTGAAGCGTTTCAAGCCACTCAAGAACGCTCTTCTCGCGGATTGATCCCCTCTCCTTGGTAAAGCTCGAATCTTTAAAAACTTCTAACTCGAAGCCCTCTAGAGATAGTCCACCAACTTGACTACAATCTAACTAGTAAGGATGCTAGTTCTCTAGTTAGTATTTAGGCTTAACCTAGGGTTTAAGTGATCTTGGAGAAAGGATGGTGTTCAACACATGAACCAAGAAGAATCGATCAATCCTTAAGGGGAGTTCGAGCTCCCCTATATATAGCCAGAGAGGGGTGGCCGAACCTAGTCCTTTTGGACTAAGGATTTGGTCCCTCTCTCTCCAAACCTTGATTTTGAATTCTAATTTAAATCAACTTTTAAGAGAGCTAAAATATCCAAAACCCTTTTGGATAATATTATACTTTATTTATTAATAAATAAATAACTTATTTATCTAATTAATTCATAATTAATTAAATAGATTAATTTCTCCAAAATAAGACTTTCATTTTAATTCAAAAATTAAACCAAAGTCTATTAAACAATTAACACATTAATTATTTAATACATAAACAATATACACGTGTGACACACGTGTCCCCAAGGACACGTGCCAATCACGTGAACCACACGTGTGTTTCACACGTGTGGAACCCTCTTGGT
Organism: Lantana camara; assembly: GCA_037501455.1. Classification (NCBI taxonomy): domain Eukaryota; kingdom Viridiplantae; phylum Streptophyta; class Magnoliopsida; order Lamiales; family Verbenaceae; genus Lantana; species Lantana camara. The sequence continues at coordinate 5,501,161 of CM074855.1, read as the reverse complement.
ATGATCAACTCGTTTAATCATTTTAAAGCCTCAACTCATGTAACCAAGTTGTTGTGTGTGACTCTCTAGGTTCTCAATTCAATTAGTAGTGACCCTAATTAATTAATTCACTAATTAATTTAATCAGTCCACAGATTAAACAACCATAGTCTAGCAACAGGTGTTTAACCCCTAGCTGAATTGGAATGTCTCGATTCGACATAACCTTTAAGTCATTGATTCATGTGAGATACAATCCTCCTACTTACTATCTCTCAACCATGATCTAGGGTAAGGGAATAATCAGAACCCTAATAATCTGGTCTTAAAGCTAAGTGCATTTCATATCCATTAGATCTCAATCTAAGAAACCATTTTTCTTGATGTCTTGATGTACTACCTTGGCCAAGGACTCCATATGGCATATGAATGACTTACACAATAAGAGATCACCTTGCAAATGCAAGTGTAGGTCCTTTCTTGATTCTCATTCACTTTCATGAGTCACTTGTGCAGCCCCAGTATAAGCCTTGAATCAGTTGTCTAAGGCGACACCCTTTAAAGCTTATACCTAAGACTACAGAGTTAACTCATAAAGTGACATGGAACCTCAAGTCTAAGGATCAATTAATCACATCAATGACTCGTGAGATATTTCCTAATCTGGAAGTGTCCATTTCCTGAAATAGAAACTTCCTTTCCCATTTAGGAATCTTCTCACACGGGGCACCTCAGTGAACTTACTTATGGAAATAAGCACCCTCATGTATCACGCACGTATCAACTATACACTTTACACCTCCATGAAACAAGGTGGTCCTTCTTAAGGGCGTGATCCCACAAGCAAACCTTAAATGAGTCAGGTTGACACTCCCATTGTCTGTAGGACTCATCAGCTTGGAGTATTTTACTAATCATGACTTATGTGATATAAGGCTCGTTTCATGAACCATTTCACCTAAATGGTAGAGTCCTAATGTCATCAGGATTAGGGGAGTTCTCATACATGCACAGCTAAAGTAAACGCATACCAAACAAGAGCATATAAAGAAGTGTTGCCTCAATTCGTTATTTTATTCAAAGATTGTCTGTGATTAAAATAAGGAAAAGTACAAAGCGGATATGCAATCGGCTTTCTAGGGCACTATTCCTAACACAAAGACCCCCAACTTGTCCCTTGAAAATTCTCTCCCAAGATGTTCGACGACTTGCGGGAGGTTTTATTCGGGGGAGCCCCCGAGTACGACGGGTACAGTGTGATTCGACCAGGTAAAGGAGATACTCTGACAGATCCCCCGGCCAACTGCATAGCCGTGACTTGGAAGATGGTGAAGTCAGTCTTCGGCCTGACACTTCTCAATATAGGCGTCCAAATCGGGGGCCGAATAAACCATACTACCATAGGCACAGGCTGTTAGGAATAGTGCCCTAAAAGCCGATTGTATATTCGCTTTGTACTTTTCCTTATTGTAATCACAGACAATCTTTGAATAAAATAACGAATTAAGGCAACACTTCTTTATATGCTCTTGTTTGGTATGTGTTTACTTTAGTTGTGCATGTATGAGAACTCCCCTAATCCTGATGACTTTAGGACTCTACCATTTAGGTGAAATAGTTCATGAAATAAGCCCTATATCACATAAGTCATGATTAGTAAAATACTCCAAGTTGATGAGTCCTACAGACAGTGGGAGTGTCAACCTGACTCCTCTAAGGCTTGTTTGTGGAATCACACCCTTAAGAAGGACCACCTTGTTTCATAGAGGTGCAAAGTGTATAGTTGATACGTGCGTGATACATGAGGGTGCTTACTTCCATAAGTAAGTTCACTGAGGTACCCCGTGTGAGAAGATTCCTAAGTGGGAAAGGAAGTTTCTATTTCAGGAAATGGAAACTTCCAGATTAGGAAATATCTCACGAGTCATTAATGTGATTAATTGATCCTTAGATTTGAGGTTCCATGTCACTTTATGAGTTAACTCTGTAGTCTTAGGTATAAGCTTTAAAGGGTGTCGCCTTAGACAACTGATTCAAGGTTTATGCTGGGGCTGCACAAGTGACTCATAAAAGTGAATGAGAATCAAGAAAAGATCTACACTTGTATTTGCAAGGTGATCTCTTATTGTGTAAGTCATTCATATGCCATATGGAGTCCTTGGCCAAGGCAGTACATCAAGACATCAAGAAAAATGGTTTCTTGGATTGAGATCTAATGGATATGAAATGCACTTAGCTTTAAGACCAGATTATTAGGGTTCTGATTATTCCCTTACCCTAGATCATGGTTGAGAGATAGTAAGTAGGAGGATTGTATCTCACATGAATCAATGACTTAAAGGTTATGTCGAATCGAGACATTCCAATTCAGCTAGGGGTTAAACACCTGTTGCTAGACTATGGTCGTTTAATCTGTGGACTGATTAAATTAATTAATTAGGGTCACTGCTAATTGAATTGAGAACCTAGAGGGTCACACACAACAACTTGGTTACATGAGTTAAGGCTTTAAAATGATTAAACGAGTTAATCGGGCCAAGAGGGTTCCATACATGTGAACCATACGTGTGGCTCACGTGTGTGGCACGTGTCCTTGGGACACGTGTCTCACACGTGTGTAAATTGCTGGGATGCGGGCCCACAACAGTAGCAGTTCGGGACCACATTTTAAAATTTTTATTATAATACAAGTATTAAAATATTTCTAAAATATTTTAAAACAAAGCGGAAGACTTAGCCGGATCTACTCAAGTATATACATGCAATTGATAATAAATTTTAAATTACTTAAGCAGATAAATATCTAATATGCATTTAACACTTAAGAGCACATAATTTATCATGCTTAAAATAAAACAACTGAAACCCATTACCGTACTGCAAACATGGCTATCTAACGGCATTTTTCCAGCTACCGAATTCACCTCCTGAGAACCCGACACCTGATCTCCTCGTGAAACCGGCAGAGCTTCCCTGCAATAACCCCAGGGACACCCTCGGAGTGTGGGCTCCGAAAGTATTTCTCTAAATACTTAGAGAAAATAAAACTTTAAACTAAAAACCCTTTTCAGGGTTTATTCTCCCGAAATCAGGCGTTTTATACAAACACCTAATTAAAATTAATTCCAAAATCAATCGGAATTAACTGGGAGAAAATGGGACTTGATTTCAAAGCCAAAGTTTGGCCAAAACCATCCCAAAACTGAATGGGAGAAATGGCAAGGGGATCAGCCTATTTATAGGCAAAAACCCGAGGGCAAAACGGTCATTTTGGATACAAAAGTAAGGGCAAAATGGTCATTTTACATCCCCACTTGCGTGTACAACTTGGACACGCAAACCAAGGTCACTAAGTTGAAGATCTCGTCACCACGAGTCCAACGCCGCCGGCCGTTCGCCGGAATTCCCCCGCACGTGCCCGCACGCGGGGCCACAAGGCGGCGCGTGTGATCACTTACCGGCTAGGTTTCCGGTGACGTGGCCTCTTCAGGAGCTGCCACGTGTCCGGGTCTAGTCCAGCCCGGAACCGGACCCGATTCGGCCCTATCCGGGAACCCGACCCGTTGACCCGACTCTGGACCCGTTGACCCGGTCAACATGATGACGTGGCGAGATCTGGGCCGGCCACGTGTCGCACACGTGGCGTGCCACGCGGCTGCCCAGTCAGCGCCACCTGGGCCCACTTGCTGACGTGGCGTGACACGTCAGTGCCACGTCACCTGCCACGTCAGTTTTTTTTTTTTTTTTTTAAATTTAAAATTTTATTTTCTCCAAAATAAAATTCCGGGTATTTCCAACTCTTTGGAACTTGATTTATTTTCTCAAAATAAATCCCTTGCATATTTTCAAACACTTTGAAAAATTCATTTCTCTTTCTCCTTTTAATATTTTCTCTTTGGGTTTTTAATTGGGGCTTGCAGGGGGACCTGCAGGACTAATTAATTTTAGCTCCAAAAGGATTAATATATTATCATCCCATGATAATAATTAATTACCGTTTAACAATATTTAATTCCACTAAATAAATATTGTTGAACTCTAAAATTAATTAAATTATTCACGAATTTCTCGATCTAGAATAATTTCACATTTTACTCCTCCGTATAGATATCCATGAAAAATAAATTACAACTACTATCATTTATTTTTCATCTCCAATTTGAAAAATAAATTCTCTGTATGTGAAAAACATTCAACATACAACTTCGGTGACGTTATCATGCGAAGTGCTTTGGCCAAAGTCTTAATTCGAACTTTTGTAAATCTATTTCAAAGATATCTCTTACCTTCCAACAAGGCCACAGATTCCTCGATCAATATAACTCTTTAGCACATTTCATGTTGTCACCGAATCATACAAAGTATTTTGGCCACCCGTTACCGAGACCTCACTTCGAGTATGTTACAGTGACTAACACTACATGCCTAAAGCCGAAATATTATCAGGATTAAGAGTACAATGCTTCCTGAGATTTTTTTCATTTTAGATAGCAGTATAAAATGAATAATCTCAGTGGTCCAGTTCGATGTTTCCAATCCTATTGAAAATCATCAACGTGTTATAATTGGAATCACCATTCCCTATGACGAAAGACTAATCATCTTATATAACCACGTTATAGTCTTGATAAGAACATATTCTTATCTTACCGACTATAGGAACCTCTCTCTAATTACTTGAACATATATAGGTTGAACATATGCCTAAAGCTCTCTAATTACTTGAACATATATAGGTTGAACACCATCCTTTCTCCAAGATAAAATAAACCCTAGGTTAAGCCTAAACACTAACTAGAGAACTAGCATCCTTACTAGTTAGATTGTAGTCAAGTTGGTGGACTGTCTCTAGAGAGCTTCAAGTTAGAAGTTTTAAAGATTCGAGCTTTACCAAGGAGAGGGGATCAAGCCGCGAGAAGAGCGTTCTTGGGTGGCTTGAAACGCTTCAAGAAAGATTATTGAAAAGTAAGTTTCTAATCTATACGAATTTGGTTTCACGATTGCGAGTCTAAGATCCTGTTGTTGGAAAATTTTTAAATTTTCGCTGCTTTCTGATTACTGTTTTCCAACAAGTGGTATCAGAGCCACCTCGTTAATCGTGTTTCTAATTCGTCTCAATTTTTCTGAATTTGGTAAAAATTCTTAGGCTTAGATGTGAATTAGGTATTCATGAGTTCTTTTAGAAAGCCTGAATTACGAAACTGTAATTTTTCTTGAATTTCTGAAACTATTTTCTTAAATTGTGTTTTTGAAAACCGTTTTGATTGAAATTTATTTAAATCGTAATTTTCTTTTATTTTGGATTGAACCGGGTTTTGGAGAAACCCAAAATACGAAACGGAACACGAAAAGGACGAGCCTAGGCGTGCTAGCACATCGTACGCCCAGGCCTCGTCGCCGCCGCCCAGCCTTCCCGTATCCGCGCGGGAGGCCGCCCGCTCGCACCTAGGCGCCCCCACTCGCCTGTCCCGCAACCTCGCGGGACAGCCGCCCGCACCGTCCCGTACCGTCACGCAACAGAGTGGGACGCCCAGGCCAAGACCGGCCGCCCGTGCCGGGCGCTGCTGCGCTCGGCGGTACCCCTTGGGCGGATGGTCTCGGGCCAATCTTCGTATTTTCGTGTTTCATGTTTTCGGTCCTTAAAAATCCCGATTTATTTTTATTTTAATTTTATCTTTTGAAATCAGTTTTATTAAAATAAAATTAATTTTAAAATTTTGATTAAATTGGGATTTTGAGAAATTAAAATCGATTTAAATTTTGGGAAAATTGCAAGCTTTATTTTATGAAAATATTGAAAGAATAAAATTATTAATTTTCAGAAATTAATTGGAATTTTATTAGTTTATAGTTTTTTTGGGTTTTATAGAAAAGACTCTTGAACAAGAATTGCATCTAAGTCGTGTTTTAAGCTATTAGAGCTTAAAGCGGGAATTTTAATTTATTGGCTAAATTTAAATTCTCGCAAGTTGCATGTTAGGTGATCATGGGTTTAGACTTATGTATGGTTTTAATTTATGCACATGGATGGTTTAAATTGGGGTTGGAGCCCTATAGTTGCGTTTTTCAATTGAGGTTGGAGCCTCACTTATGTGCGTACTGTTATGTGCTTTATTATGTGGATTTCCATATTACTGTTTTGAGGCCGGGGTATGCCCCGTGTATTTGTCTAAGGCCAATATGAAGATTGAGCCTTATTATTTTTCAGTACTTTTTCATTTTTTTGAGAGTAGAATAGGTGGTGAGGTTTTATTTTCATTTTGGAGACAATGCACCCATGGAGTAAGATGGACCACATTCAAGTAACAAGGAGGCCATAAGTGAAGACCCCTCAAAATGTTAGGGAGGGGAATCTCAATTGAGAATGTAATAGAGATAGGGCTCGTATTTTGTTACAGCTTTCCCTTATGTGATTTAAACTGTTTATGTGGCATGTATGTTAGAACTTGTGATTGTGGAGTGGCTCCCACATATCACGCATAAGATAGGTAGAACTCATGATCATCACATGTTAGTATCATGCTAGGACATGTTATCTGCTAAGTGCTTATGTGAAATGCATTTAAGTTGTACTTGCATTAATCAAGACTAATTAAAATTGGATAACATATATGTTGGTGAGGTCGAACCGGACAACTCTCCGGTTGACTCGAAAATTCCCATTAAATATTAAGCTAATTTCGAACAATAGGTGTTTAATTCGAGATGCAAATTTTGAATTAAATTCCTAGAATTCCATCAATAGGTTTTAAGTTTAGTAAGTGAAGCTAGTTATTATCCGTGAGTCGTGGGATAACTGGTAGAACTTATTAGTTCTTAGTTACCTAATTGATCGTTTTAAATGATCAATATTTCGTGGTCAATTTTGGCAAGGGCGATGTCCGCGAGTCGTGGGTCGTTCGAACTAAGTTTTGATCATGATCTTATGATTGATGGGTCTAGCTTAACGCTTAAGTAAATATGGATGTCGCACGAGTCGTGGGTCCATATTGAAAGATAGGTGATGCAAAAACAATTACTAAGAGTTCTAAAGGTGTTAGAATTGGTAAGTTGTACCTACCTAGGGTTTTACTTAGAATGTCCGCGAGTCGTGGGTTCGAGGTGAAATGCCTAGGATCTTAGTACCCATTCGGAAACGTGTTCCTCTTAGATCTTTGGGAATTATAGATCTTTGAAAACAGTGGGAGCTACATTAGATTAAATACCTTATCTTTTGTATATCGTTATAATTCAGCATGCTCACTAGTTCTCTGTTTTACCATTTAGGTCGTAGATTCTGTGATTCTCTACGTGTTTTGAAATGGCAACCAAAAACTCTCTTGTATCGATCCTCGAGTCAAACAAGTTGACTGGTCCTAACTATTCTGCCTAAAAATCATTTTAGATTCTGAGAAGAGAACTTATGTTCTCTTCGAAGGGGAGCCTAGTCCCGAAGGGGAAGCTTCCACTCGGGCCGAGCGGGACGCGATCCAGAAGTGGAAGGATGATAATCTCCAAGCCCGTTGCCTTATGTTGGCTAACATGTCTCCGGACTTGCAAAGGCAACATGAGGCCATGGAATTTGCTTGGGAGATTTACGACCACTTAGAGAAACTTTACCGCCCTCATGAACGTGTTATAAGGTATAAGACTTCAAAGGAATTGTTCCACTTGAGAATTGTTGCTAGCCTCGCTCCCACCATCATTCAACCCATTTGTCCTTAACTTCAATATGAATCATGCTGGAGCTACTGTAGCTGAGCTGATTAGTCAGCTTGTGACTGCTGAAAGCACGATCAAGAAGTACAATAAGGTTCTGATGGTGAATGCTCCATCTTCCTCTTCTGGGCCTTCTAAAGGTAAGGGCAAGAAAGCCCATAAGAAGAAGAAGAAACCCCTTAGGCCCACTGGTGGCGTTTCGAAGGGGAAGGCCCAAAAGAAGAAGCGTGATCAGAAAGAGGATGTTTGCTTCCATTGTGGCAAAGCGGGACATTAGAGGAGAAACTGCCCAGAGTACAAGGCTACTCTAAAGAAAGGTATGTTTCTCGTTGAAATAAATCTTTCTATTAATTCTAGTTCTTGGGTACTTGATACCGGTTGTGGAGCTCATATATGTAATGATGTACAGATGCTAAATGAAGTCCAACAACTCAGAGAAGGAGAATGTGTCTTGAAGATCGGCGATGGCTCAAATGTTGAAGCTCGAGCTTTAGGCACAATTAGATTAGATTTAGGTAGTTTTGAGTTAGTTTTAAATAAAGTCCTTTATGTACCGAGCATTATTCGTAATATAATTTCAGTTCCAATTTTAGATTGTGAAGGTTATGAAACTTATATTAAGAATGGTAAATACTTTATCAAACGGAACAACTCTTCCGTGCACATCGGTACTCTAAGTAATGGACTTTATCTAACTCAGAATATCAATATTATGAATATACAACGAGAAACGAAACGTAAGAGAGATGATAAAGTTTCAGCTCCCTTATGGCACGCTAGATTAGGACACATTTCCAAGAACAAAATTAGCAAGATAAACACTTTAGGATCATTCTCTGAAAATGATCTCAAAGAGTTAACTTCTTGCGAATCCTGTCTTAAAGGAAAGATGTCCAAAATTCCTTTTAGAGGAACTGTGGAACGTGCCACTGAGGTTTTGGATTTGATCCATTCTGATGTTTGTGGACCGCTTAGTGTAAGCACAAGAAACAATCATCAATATTTCATAACCTTTACCGATGACTTTAGTCGGTATGGTTATGTATACTTAATGAAATACAAATCTGAAGCTTTTGAGAAATTTCTAGAATTTCAAAAGAAGGTTGAGAACCAAACTGATCACAAGATCAAAGCACTTCGATCTGATCGAGAAGGTGAGTATCTTAGTGAAGAATTTCTTAATCATCTCAAAGATAATGGGATTATCTCTTAGTGGACACCTCCGGGAACTCCTCAACTCAATGGAGTTTCTGAGAGAAGGAATCGAACCCTACTCGATATGGTTCGTTCCATGATGAGTTTCACTGACTTACCACCTTCTTTCTGGGGTTATGCCCTAGAAAGTGCAGCAAAGATTTTGAATCTAGTTCCCTCTAAGTCAGTCCCTAAAACGCCCTATGAAATGTGGCATGGTAAAATCCCTAGTTATTCTTACTTAAGAATTTGGGGTTGTCCTGCTTATGTGAAGAGGACAGTGGGAGATAAGTTAGAATCTCGTTCTAACTTATGCTACTTTGTAGGTTATCCTAAGGAATCCATAGGATACTACTTCTATGATCAATCTGAGCAAAAGGTGTTTGTTTCCAGAAATGCCATTTTTCTTGAGGAACCGTTCCTTAAAGAAAAGAAAGGCAAGATCATAGAATTAGAGGAAGTACAAAGTGACCCAACGCCACCCACTGAAGAAACGTCATCTTCTGACCAACCACAACCAATCACAAATTTCGATACACGTGCAAATCCTCCTCTAAAGCATTCTGAACGCACTCCTAGATAGCCGGAGAGATGGTATGGATTCTTCCATGAGATCTCTCAAAAGGATAATGATGCTTTAACATATGAGGAGGCACTTTCAGATTCTGACTTTGAACAGTGGATAGAAGCTATGAAATCCGAAATGGATTCCATGAACTCCAACCAAGTTTGGACCTTGGTAGATTTGCCTGATGGGGTCAAACCCATAAGTTGCAAATGGATCTTTAAGAGAAAGCTTGGAGTTGATGGAAGCATTACAGCCTACAAAGCAAGACTGGTTGCAAAAGGATTCACTCAAAGACCCGGCGTGGACTTTGATGAAACCTTTTCACCAGTTGCAATGCAAAAGTCTATTCGGATCATGCTTGCCATTGCTGCATATTATGACTATGAGATATGGTAAATGGATGTAAAAACTGCCTTTCTCAATGGTGACATTGATAAAGACATTTATATGGAGCAACCGATAGGTTTCACATTCAGTAGGAGTGAGCAAAAGGTTTGCAAACTCCAAAGATCAATCTATGGATTGAAACAGGCTTCTAGGAATTGGAACATTCGATTTGATAAATCAGTCAAAGCGTTTGACTTCATTCAAATTTCGAATGAATCATGTGTGTACAGAAAGGAATTGGAGACCTCAGTACAATTCTTAGTACTTTACGTTGATGACATCCTTCTTATTGGGAATTCGAAGGATGACATGAAAGTGACTAAGTTATGGTTATCGAACCAATTCGAGATGAAAGATCTTGGTGATGCGTCCTATATCCTTGGAATTAAAATCTATCGAGATAGATCTAGAAGGTTAATAGGACTATCACAGTCGATGTCCATTGACAAAGTATTGAAGAGATTCAATATGGAGTCAGCTAAGGTTAAGAACCTTCCTATGAGTGTAGGAACATGTCTTTCTAAGAAGATGTGTCCTAAGACTAACCTTGAGAAGGAAAGAATGACTCATACACCTTATGCATCAGCAATAGGTAGCATAATGTATGCAATGTTATGTACTCGACCGGATATGGCTTATGCACTTAGTGTAACAAGTCGTTTCCAATCTGACCCTGGAGATGGTCATTGGGCTGCCGTGAAGAATATTCTTAAGTACTTAAAAAGTACTAAAGATTTATTCTTAGTTTACGGAGGTCAGAAAGATCTTACTGTCGAAGGATACTGCGATGCAAGCTTCGCATCTGACTTATTTGATTTTAAGTCAATGTCAGGATACATTTTCTGCCTAAACGATGGAGCAGTGAGTTGGAAGAGTTCCAAGCAGACGACCACTGCAGATTCGACCACTGAGGCCGAATACTTAGCTGTAAATGATGCAGCTAAGGAAGGTGTTTAGATTAGAAACTTCATTCAAGAGTTGAATGTTGTTCCTAGCATGAAAGACCCCATTACTGTGTTTTGTGACAACACTGGGGCGGTTGCTCAAGCGAGAGAACCAAGATCTCACCAACGGACCAAACACATTATGAGGAAGTATCACCTAATCCGTGATATTCTCAAAAGAGGAGATGTGCAAATTGAGAGGGTCGCATCAGCAGAGAACGTGGCAGATCCACTTACTAAACCCCTTAGTTGAGAAGCTTTCCAAGGTCATCTTCAGAAGATGGGACTTAGAATAGCTTTAGAATGACTTTGACGGGCAAGTGGGAGATTGTTAGAATAGTGCCCTGAAAGCCGATTGTATATCCGCTTTGTATTTTTCCTTATTGTAATCACAAACAATTTTTGAATAAAATAACGAATTAAGATAACACTTCTTTATATGCTCTTGTTTGGTATGCATTTACTTTAGTTGTGCATGTATGAGAATTCCCCTAATCCTGATGACTTTAGGACTCTACCATTTAGGTGAAATGGTTCATGAAACGAGCCCTATATCACATAAGTCATGATTAGTAAAATACTCCAAGCCGATGAGTCCTACAGACAGTGGGAGTGTCAACCTAACTCCTCTAAGGCTTGCTTGTGGGATCACGCCCTTAAGAAGGACCACCTTGTTTCATAGAGGTGCAAAGTGTATAGTTGATACGTGCGTGATACATGAGGGTGCTTACTTCCATAAGTAAGTTCACCGAGGTGCCCCGTGTGAGAAGATTCCTAAATGGGAAAGGAAGTTTCTATTTCAGGAAATGGAAACTTCCACATTAGGAAATATCTCACGAGTCATTGATGTGATTAACTGATCCTTAGACTTGAGGTTCCATGTCACTTTATGAGTTAACTCTGTAGTCTTAGGTATAAGCTTTAAAGGGTGTCGCCTTAGACAACTGATTCAAGACTTATGTTGGGGCTGTACAAGTGACTCATGAAAGTGAATGAGAATCAAGAAAGGACCTACACTTGCATTTTCAAGGTGATCTCTTATTGTGTAAGTCATTCATATGCCATATGGAATCAAGAAAAAGGGTTTCTTGGATTGAGATCAAATGGATATGAAATGCACTTAGCTTTAAGACCAGATTATTAGGGTTCTGATTATTCCCTTACCCTAGATCATGGTTGAGAGATAGTAAGTAGGAGGATTGTATCTCACATGAATTAATGACTTAAAGGTTCTGTCGAATCGAGACATTCCAATTCAGCTATAGGGGTTAAACACCTGTTGCTAGACTATGGTCGTTTAATTTGTGGACTGATTAATTAATTAGTGAATTAATTAATTAGGGTCACTGCTAATTGAATTGAGAACCTAGATGGTCACACACAACAACTTGGTTACATGAGTTAAGGCTTTAAAATGATTAAACGAGTTATTCGGGCCAAGAGGGTTCCACACGTGTGGCTCCCGTGAGTGGCACGTGTCCTTGGGACACGTGTCTCACACATGTGTAACTATATGTGTATATTTATTTATGTGTTAAATAATTAATGTGATTAATTATTTAATAGACTTTGGTTTAATTTTGAATTAAAAGGAAAGTCTTATTTTGGAGAAATTAATTAGATAAAATAAGTTATTTATTTATTAATAAATAAAGTATAATAACCAAAAGGGTTTTGGATAATTTAGCTCTCTTAAAAGTTGATTTGAATTAGAATTCAAAGTCAAAGTTTGGAATCACTTGGTAATCAAGTAATTAGAGAGAGGGACCAAATCCTTGCCCCAAAAGGACTAGAGTTCGGCGGCCCCCTCCCTTTCCTATATATAGGGGAGCTCATGCTCCCCTTAGAGAGTGATTGAATTCTTTTGGTTCATGTGTTGAACACCATCATTTCTCCAAGATAAAATAAACCCTAGGCTAAGCCTAAACACTAACTAGAGAACTAGCATCCTTACTAGTTAGATTGTAGTCAAGTTGGTGGACTGTCTCTAGAGAGCTTCAAGTTAGAAGTTTTAAAGATTCGAGCTTTACCAAGGAGAGAGGATCAAGCCGCGAGAAGGGCGTTCTTGGGTGGCTTGAAACGCTTCAAGAAAGATTATTGAAAAGTAAGTTTCTAATCTCTACGAATTTGGATTCACGATTGCGAGTCTACGATCCTTTTGTTGGAAAATTTTTAAATTTTCGCTGTTTTCTGATTCCTGTTTTCCAACACAGGCGCCCCGCGAGCACTGCCTCCGGGTTGGGCAGGGAGGTGGCTGGCTCCGTTCCCTAATGTGGGTGCGTCGATCTCCTGCCCGTCGGCCCCGAATATTCTATGGCTACGTAACTCCATGTGTTTCAAGGCTTTTTGCTCAAAGGGTTCCCATAGACGGCGCAAAATGATCGTGTCAAATTCCGGGTTGCTGAAGTGACTCGAAAAGGTTGACCCGATCACTTAGAATTTGTAGAGTGGAAGACCTCGGAGCTAGACAGAGCTGTGAGATGGAAGAACAAACGTGAGCTAAAGACCGACGAGGGGCCAGAGGAGATTTTCCCTGTGTCGGCACTCTGACGCCCAAGTCAGTGTCGAGTAACTGAGAGCTGTTCCAGTTAACTTAGAATGCAATTAATGTGCTTGTTCGTATGGCATTTATTGGGGGGTATTTATACCTGGGGAGTAATGATAACTTTCTGCCCTGGTGGCAGGTGTATTTAATGCACATCAGGGACAATACGGATGTCCAGTCCGCATTTAATGCTGGAGGCGACGGAGGGGACCCACCCAAGGGATCTGCCCGATATCAACCTGGAAGGAGAAGGTCGGGGTGACGCCGACTTGAGCCCCTCTGAGTTGGGGAAGCACCGGTAGTGGGAGGCCAAAAGATCGGGGCGGCCTCGACTTCCTAGCGGAGTGGTCAGCCCAGCAGCTCCGTGCGATACACGTGGCATCTGTGATCAGTCGGTCCACAACTAAGGGACACGTGCCAATTGGCCATTGGGCCACGCAACGCCCACGTGGCCCGCCAGATATGGCCCACGTCAATGGAGTTACTAACACGCCAATACATTTTTTTTTTTTATATATTTTTCTACATAAAAAAAATAATTTTCAGAATATAGGTTGATTAAAAGCCAAGAATACATTACATAATATAGACATAATATTTGTGCGAGATGCCTATTTGATGGTTAGAGTCTTTTTTTTCTTTTTCCAAACAAAAGTAGTACTGCATTTATAGGATCATTAATGACAAACTTTTGCTTCCTAGTGAAAATACCTCTTCAATAGTATGAAGAGGTCACGATGAGTTGCCTATTTTGCAATGTTGACATAATATTTTTCTAAATAATATTTTTACGTACTTTTAAGAAAAGATATAAAGTAATTAATCTTCGAAGGTATATGTTAATTTCTTAATCCTTTTTTTTTTTTTTTTTAAACTTGACATATTAAGAAATAAGTATTTGAAGGGTAAATAACATTTTGAAAGGCGTGCAATTTTAGAACATGGAAATGTGCATAGGAGTTTTTTTCTTTTTTTTAAGATAAAGTTGCATAGATTTTTTTTTTTCTTTTCTTTTTTATTATTGAGTCTTCTCCAAATATGGTATTTCTTGATATTTGCAACTTGCAAATCTTAAGAATACTTAAATAACAAGGCTGTTTGGGACGGGGCTCAATTTGATGAGGGTGAGGAGTTTGGGTAGTGGTTCGTGATCCCTACGTGGGTCGTGCTTCGTTTCGGACCAAAAATAATAATAATAATAATAACAAGATCTTTGAACTCTCCTAAGTTCGTCGCAAATTAATATTGGAGAAAAAGGTTTGCCAAATATAAACATTTCACTCCATTTAATTTTATCTAAGTAGATATACAAAACGTACAATTAAGCATTCATAAATATAATATGATATAAATTATTACTCTTAAATAACACTCGATTCGATATTTAAATATTGTATAATGGTTACTATATCCCGGCATGCTAGACCAATCAAAAAATAATCAGAATCATAAATTTTTAATATATGTCAAACCTAAATAATTTGGAGAAATACAAAAGATATAAATCTTAACTCACGTATGTTTAACAGAAACCTGATTAAAAATTAGTTATTGCGATAAAAATCGATCGAATTCATATTATAACAAGTTAACTGATAAATACTTACTATAACAATTTACACTTTACTAACCATGTATAAGTATTCACTTTGAAATTATCGAAACATCTCATAAAAGAAATGTTGGTGTAAATACCCGCATCATCCTTGAATTTCTACGAATTTGGGTACATATTTAGTACGAGGAAAGTTTGATGGATATTATTTTATATTAAATGCCAAAAATAAAAAGAGGGAAAAAGCAAAAGTTAAAGATCAAAAAAGAAAAAGGTCGAAGGGGAAAAAAAAACACAAAGGATAAGGACGCGGTAAATCGCTCAGGGGCATAACCGTCATTTCGTCAAATTGCGTGTGATGGACGCGCGTAGGGTGCGAGAGTGGTAATAAGGAATACGAGGTAGGAAGGGTTGTGTTGTAAGAACAAAAGAGGGAACTTGGTGGGGGCGATTCCCGTACTCTTGGATTGGACTTTTCTGGAAAGTTTTTCCTTTTTTTGCTATTATTCCAACTTCCTTTTTCTGACTCATTCACAATAATTCTCACTTTCTTTTTCCATAAATACCCCCCATTTTCTCACATATTACCAAATTCTTTGATATCTCCACACGCGCAACCAATAAGATACTGACAGTTGGTATTATTATTATTTTTTTTTAACCCAGCCATTCAATGCCGACATGGACCAACCAATAGTATTGTTTAGTACTTCAATAAACGTAATTATTTAAATAAAGATTTCGTATCCGATTTTAAATAAATTATAATTATTATTAATAGGAATCATTTTATTTTTAAATTACTCAATTGGATTCGATTACAAATAAATAATAAATAATAATAAAATATAGAACTAAAAGTAAAAAATTAATGTATGTATGGATCATCTCTTACAACAATACATTTGGAAAAATCGTAATTTATATAATTTAGAAGATCGGTGTTATAATATTAATTTAATTTAAAATGAGTGTGTAAATTTTATTAGTAGAAAGAGTTCTATACGAAAATAACAGAATATGAAAGTTGAGATGATGACTGTAGAACAAAATAAATAAATTACAAGACGAGTATAAACAACAACCTCGATCAAATTAATGCATATACTTTTGTCGATAATTACTAAGTAGTAATAATATTTTATATTATGTGCTATCAATAATAAAAAATCTCATAAATTTTTATCTTGATCTCTTTAATAATTAATTGTATTTATATATGAAGCCTCTTTTGACTTTAAAAATTACAAGTCCAGTCTATATATTTTGCAAAATCATTGCAAACACCATACTTGATAGGGCTTGTTAGGAATTAAACGGTTTTGTTAAGAAACTATCAAAGTTACCTCACTATTAACGTCGTGGATTTCATATCTTTCGTAGTGTTAGTGATATCATATTAATTTTTGATAAGATTTTACAATCTCAATTGTTTAATCCAAGTTATTGAAATCTTGACGGTGTCAAAAATTCCATATTAAATAGTTTGAGAAACGCCCATGATATCGATGGTTTACATATATAAGGTGTTTATAATCAATTAGTAAATTAACTATATTCAGTTTTTTACCTCAGAAAGTTGTGGTATCATCGGCGTTTAGAACTATAACAATAAAACAATAATTTTTGAACAAGAAAAGTCCATATATAAACACATTACACATATTACTGAATTTGGGTAAACTGTAAATTAGCCAAAAAAAATCATAGAAGTAGATAAATAGAAACACGTAGACGATGGAACTTGGACTAACCTCAAATTTGTATAACTTATCGTCCAACTCAAAATAATGGAATAGTACACCAAAACATTTTGACCCAGACCAACTTATTCAGTAAAATAAGAATATAACCTATGAGAAAATTACATTTTTGTCCCATAAGATTAGATATTTTGCAATTTTAGTCTCATATCTTTGAAATTATATATTTTTAGTCCCATTAGTTTCAAAATGTTGCAATTCTAGTCTCATCCGTCAAATAATCGAAGGAAAATGTATTTATTTGCCATCAAATGCAATTTGGGAAAAAAGTTATTGTTCATGAGGTTATTTTTGTGGGAGTTTTCTTATTAATAACTCATTTTAGCACCACATTATCTTAATGAGAGTGATTTAGAGTTATTCTTCTAAGTTGATTCAGGATGCTAAAATGAGCTATTAATAAGTAAATCCCTGCAAAAAACAACTTAATGCATTTTTCGGTCATTATTTGACGGATGAGACCTAAATTGTAACTTTTTGAAACTAATGGGATTAAAAGTGTCTAATTTTAAAGAAATATGACTAAAATTACAAAATGCCTACTCCTATGGGACCAAAAATGTAATTTGCTCTATAACCTATTTTGTACGAAAACGAACACAACGATACAGACACGACAGTATAAGAATACGGTGATACAGATTTTTTTTTTAAATTTTCCACGTGATAAGTATCCAAGACGACATAATAATACGGCAAAATAATATTACTATACGTAACTACCATTACTGAGATGGCACAATTGTTGTAAAAACATTTGAATTGACGTAGGGATAATAATAAGTCAACATTTTGTCGATGGAGAAATAAATTTAGAGATGACGCCGTGGAAGGTAAAATTGAGTGGGAGCAAAGTGCAAGCCCACTAGCAAGGAAAGGGTAAGTTTAGTTGAAGCCCATTAGAGTAATGGAGAGTCGGTGAAGATGGTGATGAAAGAAAAGGGAAATGTATAATTAGGGTAGCTAATTAAGGCAATTGAGTGAGAAGACCTCCATCTCGTCTTGCTGCTGTCTATTTCCATTAGCAGACAAAATTGTGAGAGGTAGGAGAATTACTTTTCGATTTGGTTAACGTCGGAAAGTTGCGTAAAGACAGAGATGCTTCTTTCTGTTTTTCAATGGGAATTACATAGAATAGAGAGGGCAATAAAAGCTTGACATGTAGAGAGGGGTTAAAACTCAACGCTTAAAATGGATGGGAGACGGCAGAGCAGACATGTATAAATAGAAAGAGTTTTAGAAAACCAAGCCTCAAACTTGAGTTGATTGAAAGAAAGCAAGCAAATTGGGTATTTTTCTTCTCAGTTTTCACCCCCACTCTAGCCCCTTTTCCCCTTGTATATTATTATACTATAGCTACTTGGCTCCATTTCTTGAAACCCAAAAAGAGAGAGAGAGAGAGAGAGAGACCCAACTTGTCTCCTAATACCAATGAAATTTGTAGAGAGAGAAAGGGGTTTGGACTTAGGACATAGGCCGGAGAAGAAGTAGAAGGGATAATCCTGCTTTCGGCTAAGCCTTGAAAAACTGCCCTCGTCTATGCACTATAGGGGAAGAGATTTACAATACAAGACAAAGGGAGAGAGATCTAGTTTATAGCCTAAATGCTCTCTATTTAGCTATTGTCCTAGTTTCCTTCTTTATGTTAACTTCTTTCTTTCTTGCAAAAAAATTGCGTATATACACGGAATTTTGTATCATCTCTACTGCCTCTTGTTCCAGTATTCTATTATTACAGAGAGGGAGAGGGGGCAAACGTACCCACCAATTGTTTTTTTTTTTTTATTGATTGTTCTCTGTTTGGGACTGTACTGATCACGGCTGAGAAAAACAATATAAAATAAAATAAAGCCATCATATATTGTCTCTCTTTCTTTTCTTCTCTGGTATTGTATCCTGTTTGGGGTTCTTGAGTTTTTGTCCTTTTTGGTTCCTCAATTCTTTTGGGTTTGGGAAAAAATAATGTGGGATCTCAACGATTCGCCGGATCAGAGAAGGGGGGCTGAATCTGAGGGCTGCTCCGACGACAAGGGTAAGCGGGTTGGATCCGTTTCGAATTCGAGCTCATCCGCGGTGGTTGTGGAGGATGGGAACTCGGAGGAGGAGGATGCTGAGAGAGCTGGAGGTGGGAGGAAGAGGAGCAGCATGATATTTGGATTCTCCGTGGCGGCGCACGGTCGCGACGACGACGATGAGGAGGCGGGTCCCGTCACGCGGCAGTTCTTTCCGGTGGATGAGTCGGAAATGGGCGGGGGACCCTCCGCCAGTTTCCCGAGGGCTCACTGGGTTGGAGTTAAATTCTGCCACTCGGAACCCCACGGCGACGGAGGCAGCTCCGCGGTGGGGAAATCGGCGGCGGAGATGGCGCCGCAGCCTCTCAAGAAGAGCCGCCGCGGACCCAGGTCACGGAGCTCCCAGTATCGCGGCGTCACGTTTTACCGGAGAACCGGCCGATGGGAGTCGCATATATGGTATATATATACACACACGCATACATACAGATTTATATTCCATTTTTGTCAAAATATATTTTGAAAATTCATCTCCTTCGTCTTTCTGCCTCAGGGATTGCGGAAAGCAAGTTTATCTAGGTCAGTTACCTTTCTTCTTCCAATTTAATTTCTTCAGCAAAACGCCATTACATATTCCTTCTGATCCCAAAAAAAAAAAAATGGATTCTTTATATCTCGAATTAATCTTATATACTGGCCAAATCAAATGGGGTTTCCATTTCTCATAAATTGTGTATGTATAGGTGGATTCGATACAGCCCACGCCGCAGCACGGTGAGCTAGCTCCGATCTCCCTCTCCCTTTCCTCAAAAACATAAAATTAAAAAAGAAAAATCGATTAAAATCACTAACATGTCTGCATAATTGCAGTGCATATGATAGGGCTGCCATTAAATTCCGAGGAGTTGAAGCAGACATAAACTTCAATATAGAGGATTATGAAGACGACTTAAAGCAGGTATGCCCCGTCAACTGTGGACAGAGAAAGCGATAGGAGAGAGAGAGACAAGATTGTTGTCTTGTTTCTTTCCATCTCCTTATCTTCAACATATGCGATTTTCTTGCTGAATTGAAAGACTGAAATTTATTTTCTTATTTATCATTTTATGCTGCTGTATTTACGCCATTCTCATTGGCAGATGAGCAATCTAACAAAGGAAGAATTCGTGCATGTCCTGAGGCGACAAAGCACTGGATTTCCAAGAGGGAGTTCCAAGTATAGAGGCGTCACTTTGCACAAATGTGGAAGATGGGAAGCAAGAATGGGCCAGTTTCTGGGAAAAAAGTAAAAACTATTTTTATCTGCAGCTTTATTTTAACTTATTTAATCACTTTTTATCATTCTTGATTTCGACATTATTAACCCTAAAAATCTGCTTAAAAATTCCTGGGTTTTGTTCCAATAATGCAGTTAATCATCGATTCTCAAAGTTTTAAATTTTTTTTTTGAAAAAATAGGTATGTTTATTTGGGGCTCTTTGACACTGAAGTTGAAGCTGCGAGGTGGGTTGTCAATTTGGAGTTCATAAGTTTCTTCTCTCTGCTTAATTATTTTCGCATTAATTTTGCAAGGATGAATTAAATAATGCAATTATTTTCTTGGTGTAGGGCTTATGACAAAGCCGCCATAAAATGTAATGGAAAGGAAGCTGTTACCAATTTTGATCCTTCCATTTATGAAGATGAGCTGAAATCAGCAGGTACAATTATTTTCTTTAAATTTAATTTCGTCTTTCAATAATAATAATAATAATAATACATTTTGTATTATTTAAATGAGGCTTAATTAATCTCGAAAATATAATTCATTAATTTCTGAAATATTATTGTGCAAATTAGAGCCTTCAAACGCTGTGGCGGACCATAATTTGGACCTAAGTTTGGGAAATTCAGCTTCTTCACAACAAAGAGATCACCATTCTGCCTCGGTTCAACTTGAAGTTGATTGGAGACAACAGCAGGGATTCAGAAATGAGGTATAACATTTCACTCAATTAAATTAATTAATTCACTACGATGTTCGCGACAAATACCACAAATATTGGGATAAATCCTGCTTCGAAATTAACAAGGAACATTTCTCAGAGACGAGACAGACATAGCGAGACGGAAACGTTGCAGCTTCTTAGCCAAACACACCTTCATTCTCCCGGCTCGATGATGAGGAGACGGCCTACGATCGAACCCAGGATGTTTCAAACCTTCAACCGGCCACAATTTAACTCACAAACCTACCATGTAAGTTGATTTCCCAACCACATTGCTCATTTTTTCATCAAAATAATGCTTAGAAAGCCCAGAAAAATAAATGAATTAATGGCAGATTGAAGGTGGCAGTAGCAGAAATATTTGTGTTTCTGGAAATGAAGTACAGCAATGGCAAATGAACGGCCACGATCAAATGTTTGCTAGTGCTGCAGCATCATCAGGATTCCCAAAGGCACCACAAAACTGGCTCCAGAATAATGGGATCCACCCTCTAATCAGACCCTCATGATCCAAAATATTAATCTTCCAAAATTTTTTTTCAAGAAGATCTCCATTTTTCTGTAAGTCTGTAAATTAAATATAATATTTACGAGCTATTTTTGGCTTCTTTTATTTTCACTTTTTATTTTTTAGGAAAAAAAATCACAATATAAAGATCATTTCTAAGAGTTAATTATAGAAATGGTAAATTTTTCCCCGTCAATGCAATTTCCATATCTTAATTATCTTTTTTTTTTTTATCTCCATGTTTTTTAGAGTAATTTATGACATAAAAATGATGTAAGATTATATAAGGAATAGATTAGATTTCACATTTTCAATGTCATTAGCGTTGCATATTTTCCAAGGTGGTTTAGGGTTTCGTATATAACATTATTTTTTGTTTAGAATAGGGCATTAACCTTTGGCTAATTAGGACCATATACATATATATAACATTATGATAGATTATTAATTTGTCCGAGATTCTATCTTTCTTCGTACATATCAGTTTTTTACGGTTTTGCATTCCACCAGAATCGAATTAAAAGAGAAAATATTATATTAATATTTTTTATGATGGTCATTTATGTGTTTTTCTTCTTATCAGTCTCTTAGGATTCTAAATTTGAGCGGAATGGAAATAAACGGGAAAAGATATACATTAAAAAAATTTCCGATTGCCCATTTCTGTGTCTTTCTTATATCACTCTTTTACAATTTTAAATTTTAAATTTGAGTTGAGTCGGATCAAAGAAAAAGAAAATATATTATGTCGAATATTTTTGTTATGGTGGCCATTTATGTGACTTAAATGCGCCTAATAATAGATTAGCCAGAGCATGTGACAAAAAGAAAATTATCATATTATGTTACATTCAATATAGTATTATTTCTTAAAAATAGAATTAAAAAAAAAAAAAAAAAAAAAAAAAAGGTGTGAAAAGTTTGGTTATGGGAAATATCAGCGGATTGGTGGTGAATTGTCAACATCGTATGCGTCCTTTGAATCAGTTCTCATGACCAAAAGTTTTTCGGACAGACAATTGCTATTATGATTGAGAGTGACTTAACCTAACTATACTATATCAATTATTATTATTAATATCGTACTTAGGGATTAAAAAATAAATAAATAAATAAAATTGTGATTAAATTAATGGAGATATTTTGCTTACCCCATCTTATGATCAGCTTAATTAAAAAAAAATAATGTATCCAGATGAGCAGCATTGATATCCCACCCAGGCATAATTATATTTTGATAAGATTAAATTAAAATAAATTGTGCGATTTGCGTCATCAGGGGCGTCACTCTTAGGATTTAATAATTTAATTAAGATTATGTGGTGATGAGCTTTCCATTTTTGTTAACGTTGGTAATTAATTAATTCGTAAGTATCTGCTAACAGCGCCTTGTCGTACGTAAGAAAGTTGCAATTAATAATTTGATTATTATAAGTAATATTGTTTACATTTGTTTGGTTGGTTAAAGGGTTAGAATGTATGTAGATGATTTAGAGGGGCAGAAGGGGGTCGAGAATCATGAGATTCATGCCCCCTAGTTAGCCCATTTGACAAACTTTATTATTATTATTTTTATTATATTAATTTCCAATTATTTTATTTTATTTGTTCTCTCCTTTTTGACTGGCGAAAGCAAATTGATGTACACGTTGACAACTAGGTTTATATATAAAAATATTATATTTGAATTTGTGTGTGATTAATTAATTAAATAAGGATTGTTTCGAGGTTATTCCATCTGTCACCTCAAATGTCCAATGCTTTCACATTATCAATAATTTCACTTATTTTAATTTGCGTGGGTTATATTATTTTTTTATTTTTCCTGGTCTTAGGATTTATCATTAAATCGAAGAATATATATATACACGCCTTCAAAGGTATAGTTGAGTTTAATTTTTTTTTTTCTCTCATTTTAATTGTGTTTCGCTATAGCTTCCATTTGTAACATATGCATCCCACATGAATGATGAAAGCTATAGGTGCAAATTTTAAAATGATATATTTAGTCCTCATATATACAATTGTTTCGTATTGTTGGTCTTTTTTTTCGCTTTCTAGAATAATTGGGTGGTTATAGCAAGACGAACCGTTTTTTTCTTGTATTTAAATAAATTTTTGTTGAGATTATTTATATCATGTATGAAAATGTTTCAAAATCGCACTCTAACGTAATAATGCTATTTATGTTGAGATCCATGTAAATTGAATTTGAGTTTTTTCGAACCAGATCTCGTATTCTAGTCCTTCGATCGTGTTTGCAAGTGTATCTATATATATATATATATTTATTGTGAAATGAGAATTGTGAGGACTCCTTAGAGTTGGAAAAGGCAAAGCAAAAGCAGAGCAAAGGATAATAAAAGAAGGAAAAGTGTATGTATTGTGGCAGTGTTACCTCAGAGCCTGCCCTGCTTGTTAGATTCTTTCCTTGGCATAGGATCCCCCAAAAACTAGTGACTAGATACTCTCATCTCTCTCTTTTTCACACAAATATTCTATCAATATACTTATATATATATATATATATATATAAATAAATAAATATATTTCCAAAATTGAAAAAAAACAAATATAATTAGATGCCACGGAGTTGGTGTGAAAAATGAGAAAAGGACCAAACAATCAATCAAAATTCAAAGGGAAGCCATCGGACAAAATGTACGAATTTGGAACGTAGGTATTAGCTAGCTAGGGTCACTCGCTCCATTTTTCTTTTTCTTTGAAAAGGAAAATCAAAAAGATGTGGCATCGTAACTTTCCTCATTTAGAATTATTGATTTTCTATGGCTACAAAACTCTTCTTTCTTTTTCTTAGTAAAATAATCTTTTGGGAATTTTTCTTTTGGTTTTTTCTATCTAATTATGATATACGGATACGAATATAAAAAATTATGAATATGACAATCTGTTCCAGGTTAGGGTGACGAGGTTCAAATATGAATATGATTTGGAAACCTAACGATCTTCCCTTTTGAAGCATCGATAAAACTATAATATAATTAGTGTGAAAAATGCAAATAAATCTAACATTTCGTATCTTTCTATTGGGATCAAATGTTTAGGAAATGAAGAATTTGAATAGAAGGAATTATACCTCTAACTCTGGATGAATTCAATAAATTATACGAGATTAATCACAGTATAATTATAAATTATTTTTTTCTCCATCTCTCACATTATATATTGATTCAGCTGAATCATATACGAATTAAAATTAGTTATTACATTAAGTACTTGATGATGTATAGGTGTATCATCATACACACACACATATATATTTATGCACAGTATTATCACTTTACGATTGTTAACAGCATAAGATATTTATATAATTTTCGGTCTTATAATTTAAGATCATTTGGATTTTCTACTCTATTTAATTAAATGCCCTGGTGGTGGCAGTCCTATCAAGATGTTTCAAGATTTGTATCATAATTTCGTTGAACTCTATTATTTTTAGAATTGAAATAACTTAAAATTAAACAACAATAGTTATTATTTCGAAAAATATACAATATATTACGATTTAGGTACGTGATTCTTGAGTTTTTCAAAAAATAGAGAGCAAACTAAAATTATGATTCTCATATGGGGAATGAACAAAAATAATTTTGAAACTAGAGAGTAAACTAATATTTTTTCAATTCATGGTAAAAAGTAAAATACTCAAGGACTTTAGTTGCAGACTTGCAGTAGGTCAGTGGATTTTAAGGTTTAACCTAAATCTAAGCGCTGTATTTGCATCATTTCTGTTGGTTGGTGAGCTCATAATTTCTTACTGCTCCAAAACCTGATTCAAAACTGCCATTTTCTCTACACTTTTAACCTTTTGGTGAAAAAATATAACGAAAAAAGGACAAAATTAAAAGAATATAAAAATAAAAGAAATGAATTTGAAGGCAGAAATGGATAATATTTATGCCTTAGGGCATGGAGCTCTTTGTGTCAGATGCAGCCTGGGGAAGTTGCGTAAAAAGGACTACTGTTACTGTGTGTGTTTACTTCTGCTCTTTTGCTCAGTTATCATCAGTCTGATATCAGTCTAACCACAGTCACACCACCAAAACAAATTTATTTCCTCGGGAAATGTGGGATAAATGCCCGATGAGTCATCATATTTTAACATAATTTCCCCATATAAATTTCACATAATGTAATATAAAAACGTTATAATGTAGTATTTATATCCTATTATGTAGTATAAATTCATAGATTTTGTAATTTTGGGGACAAATCACATGTAAATGTTCAAATACACATGAATTTCACATAATGTAGTACAAAAATATTATAATGCAGTATTTATATCCTATTATGTAGTATAAATTCATAATTCGTGTTTTGGGGAGATAAGTGAAAATATTCCAACTCCATGGGGAGTTATTTTGAGACTGCCCCTTATTTTCTTCCATTACCAATATATATATATATATATATATATATATATATATGTTCCGATTGGTACACTTTTTTATTTTTGAATTTCATTATGGATTTGAACGGTTCCATTATTAAGATGTGTAACTATCTGTTTAACAATAATAACTGTAATCTGTATATCAAATCTGAAGTTTAGATTAAGATAGAATAGAGACGAACAAATCTATTACACCACTTGTAATAGGTGACTAATCCACGCTGTGAAAATGGGGTGACAAAAGCACTGTCGACGAACTTGTGAGGAGAGGTCCTTAATTCGCGTAATTACGCCTTTTCGCAACCAAATAAACATAGTTACGGTTGGCGAAAAACATTTTCTTTCTCATGAAAACTAGTATACTATATACCAATGAATAAAATACATTGTCAACTCCCGCACGCATTATTGCACTTTAATTGTGAAATGTCTGAGTATATATATTATAATTCACTCAATTCTGGAGTAATATCCTATTTTACTAAAAATATTTATTATTTCAAATCAATTAAAACAATTTTATAGGTACAATATATGTGTATTGAATTTGCTCATAGATGTTAACGGAATACTCGTAAATAAAAGTAAATGAAGTGTACTAATTAATAAATATATTATTTGTTATTTAAATAGTTATTTATAAGTTGTATTATCATTCTACCGCTATAAACACAATAAAGAAAATTTAATGTTCCGCATTAATTTGGAGGGATCAGGGTATTCTTTTTGGTACAAGAGATGTATTTACAAAATGATGAAAAAAAATGTATTTACAAAATAATTAACACCATAAAATTAATTATATGTTTACCCTTAAACATTGTTATTTCATCAATATTTGACCTGCACGTTCTATAAATCTATCTACATTAATCATGTAAGTATCAATGATATGATACCACAAAATCAGCCAACAGTCGAAGACGAATCCCCACAACAAAAAATCTATCGAAAACCGACAGAACAAATAGATAAAAATTAAAATAAAATAAAAATACCATTAGTTTTTCAACGGAAAACAAATTTCAGGCATACACCAATTGGCTTAAAACTTTTGGAAGCTTTGAATTAAAATCTTCATGAATTAATTTTTTTTTTCCACACATGTATACCCAAGTGGGATTCAAACTCTCGAGATATTATCTTAGAAACTAAATTTATTAACCATGTGAACCAACACTCTCATCGGCAGTACTATATATACTGACAATTGGTTTATGAAGAGTGTAGCAATGTAAATAGTATAGAGCAGCCATTGATAATGATATTGGTTACTTTTACAAGCTTTCTTCAAAAAGGACAAGAAAATAAGATGGAGTGGCCTGGGAATAAATAAAGAGAGTGGTTTATATTATTATCCTAATATTATCGTACTATGTATTGCATTCTTTTTTCTCCTCCAAACGTTGGTTTTGAGGACTTTCCATGTTTAGAAAGTTTAGTGTGTGATATTATAGGTTTCTAAGTGGCTATCAATATTACAGATCACTCATTTTGTAGCCACGCCTTCCCACATCAACAATCACTGATAATGTTTCCTTTTTCGTTTTTTTTATACTTAAATATATTATTTTGTTTTATTTGATATTCGTGTCAAATATTTTTTTATTTGTTAGAGGAAAAGAAGAAATTGGATCATTTTGCCCACTTTTTTTGGGATTCTTATATTTATATTTGTATTAGCTTGTGCCCCGTGCTATGTACGGAATCATTTAAAAAGAGTTATAACATATTTATATAACAAATAATCATGTTCATATAAATAAAACTGAAAATGAAGTTTGACATGACATGATAATACGAGGACACGTGGCACGCCCACGTGGGCGCCACGTAGGCTCCGCGTCAACTCGGACAAACTTTTGGACAGGTCATCAGATCGATACCAGGTCCTCAGAACATCAGATCTTCATGAGACCATTAGATCGTCAGATCGATTTTGGTAGCCAGGTTGATCTCCAGATCGATCTGCTCCCTTTCTACGAAGAAACGACATTAAGGATCCCGGAAGGCAATATCGATCTCCAGATCGATATCATACGTCACCGGACACCCGAATACTGTAAAAGCACTCCTGTCGGGACACGTGTGCCCTTCCCATTCCCTGGAACAGGCGTACTATGGCTCATTAATGACCGTCAGTCCCTGCTTTTACCCAAAGGGGAAAGAAGGTACAAACGACCCGCCTCAAGCCAGTTCCATCGTCCGACATCCAGATCGACGACTGGCAACGCCATTAATGCACACCTACAGTACACACACTACTGTGTTATTTGGCCCTGGCTATAAATACTCGCCCTTTGAACAGTAGTTGGTAAGCCTTTAATACGCATTCAATTGCATTTATTCTCTCTCTAAAGAGCTCCATTACTGACTTGAGCGTCGGAGTGTCAACCTTGGGTAAAACCCCAAGTCCCCCAAGTTGGTTTCGAGCTCACGTTTGCTAGTGCTTTCAGGTCGATAAAGAACCCACTCAAACAAATTCTTGACTGATTGACCCATATCTGACAGCCAGATCGACCACGTCAGATCGACCAGATTTGAGCCAGATCAGTTTGGCGCCGTCTGTGGGAAACTTTTTCACATCGACCTAGATAAAAGCCCTTTCATCCTCTTTTCAAACACGATGGTTAACACAAGGAACACCAATCGCGACGAGGACATGGAGGAGGTTGCCAAAGGCAGGCATGACTACAACGCGCCGCTTGGCAACACCTCCATCGTCCCACCTGCCGGTCCCGGCACCAACGTTCCCCAGCCTCCGCTGGAGGCCACTCCCAGATACACCGTCACTCAGGCGGACCTCGATAGCTTTCTCGACCAGTGGCGGGTCGAGGTCGAGCGTGCCCAAGGGCCCCACCATACCTAGCCCCGTGGTGGGCAACACGTTGGCCCCCACCGTCCAAGCCTACGGGAACCCGGTTCCCTATGTCTTCCAGCCACTAGATGGGCGACCGGCTCAGATCATCTGGGGCCTTAGTCCTCAGATCGGAGCTGGGCAGGTCCAAGAATTTGCTCCGCCGCCGCCACCCCCCTCAGCGAGCAAAGAAGTCCCCCGCGAGGGCCACGGGGACTCCGACCATCCCAGCCGTAACCACCGCGGTAAACGCGTGGTCGACGAGGACAATGAAGGATTCGACGATCTCCGAGCTCGGATCCCAGCTCGATCCTCTAGGGAGGAAGCCGCCAGGATCGCTGCCGCTCGCGCCGGGAGAGAGTAAGTCCACGGTGAAGACCCACCGCTGAGACGGGTCCAAGACCGCCTGGGTGACCGTGGCTCCCACGTCACCCAGAGGCAGGTCGACCTCCGAGAGGGACTGACCCGACGCCCTCTCCGTTACCGCAGCGACAGGGAGGAAGCTTCCCCCTTCTGCGAAGATATTCTCCGCACGACCTGTGATGGAGATCGAATTCCGACCGGCCTACCCATGTACAACGGGACCACCGATCCCGAAAAACAAGTGACGGCCTTCGAGAACCGGATGCTGCTACACTCCCACCCGCAGCAGATTTGGGCCAAACTCTTCGTCACCACGCTGACGGGCCCTGTGCAGGATTGGTTCATCCGTCTGCCGCCTCGGTGCATATCGACCTACAACCGATTTGTAGATCGATTCACGGCGCACTTCTCCTCGATGTCCGGGGAGAAGCTACCACCCTCCTATCTCAACAGCATCTACCAGAAGGAGGGCGAGTCCTTGCGAGATTTCATGACTCGTTTTTCGAGAGAAGTGGTTCGGGTCGAGAACCCGACGATGGATACTTTACTTTTCGTAGTCCATCGAGCCCTTCGCAACCGCCTTTGGGCCGATGAGATCGTCAGGGTTGGGCCCCGCAACCTGACGGAGATACAAGATATCGCCCACGGCTTCATGCGCGTTGAGGAGATCGCCCTCGCGCATGGACCTCCGCCCCGATCTGAGAGGCAGGTCATTGGGTCCAGCTCGCCCCAACACCGGAAAGGGAGCGAGCAAAAGAAAATCAAGGGGAAAGTCGACCAACCGACCCAAGTCGACCGACGAAACTACGTCCCCTTGACCAAGTCCTTAGACCAGATCTACGTGGTCATGGACCAAAGCCTTCTGAAGAAACCAAAGCCCATCCGGGAGGGCCCGAAGGCTGAGAAATCGGGAAAGTACTGTGGCTACCATCAGCAATGGGACCACACGACCGCGGAATGTAACGCCCTCCGAGATGAGATCGAAAGACTCATCCAAGGGGGGCACCTGAAGGATTTTGTTCGACGCATCGACCACTACTCTGAAAAGGCGGGGAGGTCGAGCGACCGTAACAGGTCCAGATCTAGATCTCCCCCAAAACGATCTGGGAAGCAGCCGCTGGAGAGAGCAGAAGACAATCCCCCTACTCACGATAAGATCTATATGATAGCCGGGGGGCACGAGGGCGGTGACTCAAATGCAGCTCGAAAAAGGAACATCAGGCGAGCAGCTCGAGAGTACAACGGTCCGCACGAAGAAGTCTTCCAGATCGATCATGGTAGAGAGTGGGAAAGGCAGGAGGTTAGCTTTAGTGAGTGTGATGGCCGCCCTGGCCCCCATCGGGAAGGCGACGCGCCTAGCTGTCCGATGGTGGTGACCTTGGGCGTGGCTAACTATGATGTAACCAAATGCCTAGTTGATAATGGAAGCAGCTCGAATATTATCCCTTACTCGACTCTTGTAGAAATGAAGTTGTATAACCTAAAGCTCGATCTAATCCGAACACCGCTTTCCGGGTTCGGTGGATCGGAAGTCATACCGTTGGGGCGCATCCGACTCCTCACCTCGATGGGAACATCCCCCAAGAGGGTGACCCAGGAGGTCGAGTACGCATCGTCAATATGCCCCTAGCGTATAACATGATCTTCGGTCGACCTGGCCTCATTCAGTTCAAAGCAATCATCTCAACGTATCATCAAAAGCTGAAAATGCCCACTCCGAACGGGGTCGGAGAGGTGACTTGCGATGTCATGGACAGTTGGGCTTGTTACGCCATCGTCCTAAAAAAGCCATCCGGGAAAGAGGTGGAGGAAGGTCTCGACCTGCAGACCTATGCTGACGGAGAGATCGAGCTACCCACGAAGGAGATCGAGGCTGAGAGGTCCCCCGCCGCTCGGAAAAGAAAGGCCAGCGAGCGGCTCGAGCCCTCGGAAGAACTAAAAGAAATTGCCCTAGTCCCCGGAGACAGCAATAAGACTACCAAGATCGGGGCGAATATGCATCCGCAACACGAGGTCATGATGATAGAATTCTTGAGGGACAACTCTGACATCTTCGCTTGGGCTGCCAAAGATCTGATCGGAGTCGACCCGAAGGTGATCTGCCACCGGCTCGGGATCGATCCGTCGGTCAAACCCATAAAACAAAAGCTAAGACCTCAAAGTCGGGCGATGAATGATATAATCGAGGCCGAGGTCAATAAACTCCTCGACGCAGGATACGTTACTCCAGCTCAATACGTCGACTGGTTGTGCAATGTAGTCCTCGTGCAAAAAACAGGCGGGAAATGGAGAATGTGCAACGATTTCACTGACCTCAACAAAGCATGCCCGAAAGACCCATATCCGCTGCCTCGGATCGATCAGCTCGTCGATTCGACAGCTGGGTGCGAGATGCTCAGTATGATGGATGCATTTCAAGGCTACTACCAGATCTCTATGGCTTCCGAAGATCAAAAACACATGGCCTTTATTGTAGTAAAGAGAATATACTGCTTCAAGGTCATGCCCTTCGGGCTAAAGAACGCGGGAGCCACGTACCAAAGGTTGGTCAACTTGATGTTTAAGGACGAGATCGGGAAAACCATGGAGGTCTACGTCGACGACATGATCGTGAAGAGTCGATGGGCGTACCATCACCTAGATCATCTGCGCAGATCGTTCGAGATCTTACGGCAATATGGGATGAAGCTCAACCCTGACAAGTGCACGTTTGGGGTCGAAGGAGGGAAGTTCTTGGGGTATATGGTGAGCCAACGGGGCATCGAGGCCAATCCCACCAAGATCCAGGCCATTCAGATCATACCGCGACCTCGGTGCATCAACCAGGTCCAATCACTCGTGGGACGGATAATCTCCCTCAATCGGTTCATATCGCGATCGTCAGAACGAAACCTCCCGTTCTTCAAAGTTTTGAGGAGTCTCAAAAAATTCGAGTGGAACGAAGAATGCGACCGAGCGTTAGATCAATTGAAAGAGTACCTGGCCTCTCCGCCATTGCTGGCCAAGCCAAATGAGGGAGAGACCTTGTACCTCTACCTGTCCCTGTCTAACGAGACCTTCAGCTCGGTCTTGGTTGCCATTCGAGATCGAAAACACCTACCGATCTACTACCTGAGCAAGATTCTGCACGGTGCGGAACGGAACTATCTCGAGATCGAGAAATTCGTGTTCGCCCTCACGCACGTAGCCCGGAAGCTACGTCCGTACTTCCAGGCCCATCCCATTGTTGTCCTAACAGACCAGCCGCTTAGGCAGGTTTTATCCAAACCCGATGTGTCGGGTCGAATGATGAAATGGACGGTCGAGTTGAGTCAACATGACATCACCTACCAACCCCGGGCCGCCCAACAAGCTCAAGTTCTGGCTGACTTTCTAGTCGAAAAGAACACCAGCTCGATGGAGATCGTCCGCACCTCGCCTAGCTGGACCATGTACACGGATGGCTCATCGACCTCTCAAGGAGGGGGAATGGGCATATCCCTTATAAACTCAGACGGACTACAGCTCGATTTCGCCATTAAGCTCGATTTTAAAGCGACAAACAACGAAGCTGAGTACGAAGCACTGGTAGCGGGGCTAAGGTACGCCACGGAGAACCAGATCGACAGGTTAGCCGTTGTAACTGACTCCCAGCTCGTCGCCGGCCAAGTCAACGGCACGTACGAAGCTCGGGAAGAGTCCATGGCAGCGTATCTCAAAATGGTGAAAGAGCTGGCCTCGAAGCTGAAAGAGTTCAAAATCGAACAGGTCCCTCGCGAAGAGAACGGTCGAGCTGATGCCCTCTCAAAGTTGGCTAACGGATTCCAAGGAACAAAGGACGCGACCATCTCGTTCATGGTCTCGGGGGGCCGTGCGATCGATGAAGGAAAGGTCGAGATCGCCACAATCGATCCGCCGGAACCTTGCTGGATGGACGATCTAATCGCTTACCTCAAAAACGGGCTTTTGCCCCAAAATCGAGCTGAGGCCAGGAGAATAAAATATCGATCTCTGCTATATATGATAGATCATGAAGGCCAGGAGATCCAATGAGGTCGTTTTTAGGCCCAAGGAGATCCTAAGTCCTAACGTGTTTAATGCTTTTTGAATCATGGTTAGAGATCGAGATCCAACGAGGTCGTTTTTAGACCCAAGGAGATCCTAAGTCCTAACGTGTTTAATGCTTTTTGAATCATCGTTAGAGATCGAGATCCAACGAGGTCGTGCTTTTTGAATCATCGTTAGAGATCGAGATCCAACGAGGTCGTTTTTAGACCCAAGGAGATCCTAAGTCCTAACGTGTTTAATGCTTTTTGAATCATTGTTAGAGATCGAGATCCAACGAAGTCGTTTTTGTCCCAAGGAGATCCTAAAAAAGCCTAACGAACCTAAAGATCCAGAGATCCAATGAGATCGTTTTAGATCCAAAGAGGTCCAGAGATTAATGGTTTTCAAAAATTAATGATCCTAAGATCCAATGAGATCAACTTAGATCCAAGGAGATCTAGAGATCGATGACTTTCGAAAAGTTTATTCAAAAACCCGAGGAGATCGAGTTAGATCCAAAGAGGTCCAGAGATTAGCGCGTCTCAGAGATCGCTATCGATCCGACGAGAATGCAGCGAATGGAAAAACGCCCAAGGAAAAATGCGAACGCCCAATGAAGCTAGATCGACATCCAAAAGAGATCGAATAGCTTCATGAGCCAATCGATCCGAAAGCGATAAGAATCTAAGCTAAGGGGTAAGCAAAACCTAGGTCGATAAACCACGCGCATGCCAGATCGAATTAATGTTCAACTTGTAAAGCAAAAGAAAAAAACACAAGTATGAGAAACATAATTCATTCATGCAAAAATCGATCTCAAAATTAGAAAAGATCGATCTTACCTAGCGCATCGAGCTCACCACGCGACGTGGCTCGATGGGCAAATGTTCAAAAACAAAATTAAAACAAATATTCACCTAGCCACAACCCCGGCTAGTAGGTCGAATTTAACGTTTTGGAATCGAAGGTTCAATCTAATCAAGCTCAACAGGAGCAGAGGATTCCCTACCAGATCCGGTCCGCGACCCGTCGAACTCACGGAGAGGAGGAAGGAGATGCTCGACCTCGACCGGCTGTGGCAGTTCGCACTCCACCCGGCTCTTCGATCTCTTGGCCTTAGCAATTTCTATAGCATGGCCATACTTATGGGTCGCCCAATCGATCTGAACGGGCTCCTCCTCCTCCTCCTGCTCAGTAGCTCCGGGATCAGCCAAGAGGGGACCTATCGTGCTGAAATTGAACTCTGGAGGAAAGATATTTTGGGCTTTGAGCTGGTTCACACAGATTTGGAACTCTTCTGCCAGGTCGCCTTCGCCAACGATCAGGCTCGCCTCTTCAAAACCAGGGCCCTCCATGAACTCCCGCACCGCGTAACGCTCGATCTCGAGCTTATACCTTTGCAGGTCAGAGGCAGCCTTCTGGATCCTCGACCGGGCGAGATCGAAAACCTCAGCCCTACCCTCTTCCTTCGAAGCAGCCCGAGCATCTTCAAGCTGCTTGGCAAACTCCTATTTCATCCTAGCCAGCTCTTGCTCGTGGCTCTTCTCCGCCTTCGCCAGTGCCTCATTAGAACTCTGAAGCTGAGTCTCCATCGATTCCTTCTCCTCTGTCCGAACCCGCTTCTCCTCTCTAGCTTTGCGGAGTTCGTCTTCGAGCTGCAAGAAAGCATCAGGGTTCAACGAGGCGAGCTGGGCTTTCGCCGTCTGGTACTTCTCCTTGTACCTTAACTTGCCGGCTTTAAAGACCTCCGCCTCCTGGATCGAATTGACCAGTACAGGAAGGACATCCTGAAGAAGGAATGAGGGTCAGAACGAATTTGAGTGAGATCGACGAAAAAAGCAAAAAAAAAAAAAAAATATATATATATATACTAACGCAAAAAAGCCCCCTAGCGGCCTTAACCCTCTTCTGATCGAAAGATCTTGTGTAGGAGAGCTTCTTCTGTTCATCGATGATGCATCCAGTGTTGAACAAAGCCGATATCAGGTCGATGTCCGGGGCACCGAAGGCGAGATGACGTTTCGATCCGTCCGCTTTCTCTAGCTCGAGTCCGGCTGGCCATTGAGGAAGTGGGGTCGTTGGGAAGGCCATCAACTCAGCTTCTTCATCCGATTCCTCAGACTCCTCGACCTGGTTGGCTGACTCACTAAAGGGCCTCTTCCCCACACCGTGCCTTGCCTGAACAAACTGGGCATAAGGGTCAATGGCTTCATCAAAATAAATGTCTAAATGATCTAAATTTATATCGCCCTCTTCCTGACCCCCTGAAGGCCCAGCCAGATCGACGAATTCCTGGCCACGAACTGGCTGCGCCGCCACGCCCTGATCGATCTGGGGGGCGGGTCGATCCTGCAACTCCTTCCTGAAACCCTCCTGTTGAACCTGTTGTGCCTCCGGAAGGGCATTAAGAATCGAGCGGGCGGCATCGACCACGGGCTGCATCTCAGCAGCTGAGGCCTCCCTCTGACGTCGTGCCCTCATCATTGAAGCTCGAGACATGATTAGTGTGCGAAGATCTGCAGATCGATAGAGAAAGAAATTAGATCGATAAGTAGGGGAAGAAAAATCAAAAGTTGAAACGGGACCCTGATCGAGGCGGGGTCCGGTCGAAGTAGGAGCATACCAAGACGGAAGTTCCTCCGACGGGTCCCAAGGATAATGCCCGCTTCGACCAGATGCCCCGTCCTCGTCAGGTTGGCATGGTCAAGGAGACCCAAGCGGGGAAGCAGATCGAAATGGTCATGGAGCCAAGAGGTCGATCTTGTCGGAAGACGCTTTGGATCGTCAGATCCCCACGAAGTTCTGAACGAGGGGGCGATGGGTAGGTCAACAAAGAAGAACTTAGACTTCCAGTCCACCCCGTGCGATGTCGACGGGATCGATACCATCTTCCGGTTGGGCTTAGACTGAAGGTTGAAGTAGCCAGGGCCAGATTTGGCAGCACTATTCAAGGTGAAAAACTCTCCGAAATCTTCGAACTCTGGCGCGAACCCCAAGCACTTCACGATTATCATCATGCAGTGAACCAAGGAGAACGAATTTGGGGTCAGCTGGGCAGGACACATGTTGAATCGGACAAGGAGATCGGAAACGATCCGCGGCAAAGGAAGACGCAGGTCGTACTTGATTGCATGGTAGTATAGCCCAATCGATCTCGGCCTCAAAGGATGGCCCACGGTCTCCCCCGTCACCGGCATTCGAACCACGTACTGGGGGCCCAAACCCAGCCTTCTTTCTACCTCCGCGAACTCCGCAGGGGTCAGCTTGGTTGCCCTCTGCGTCACGTGGGTTAGGGTGCGGTAGACATAGCGTGGTTGCTCCACCACCGGAGGATTCACCCGCTCTTGAACCTCTTCTTCCTCCGCGACCTCCTGCGCTTCCGACTCGTCCACCAGTTTCATCGGACCTCTCCCTCTTGAGGTCGAAGCGGGTCCCCCGCGATTGGCCGTACCACCCGACCCGGTGAGTGACTCAAAACTCGCATCCGGTAGCGGGGGGACACTCTGATCGATCTCTCGTTCGGGAGACGACGTGAAAGCCTCTTCCGATGGTTCCCCACGCACTTCGATCTGATTGTGAGCCATAAGAAATGGGGGAAGAAATGAAAATTTACCTTGGGAGCGGTTCGAACAAGCTTCAAAAAGGACGGCTGGCGAGGGCTGCAGATCGGAGCAATTCGGCGCTTTGTATGTGATAACAGTGAAATGAGGGCTGAGGGTGACCCCCTGTTTATAGATGGTGAAAAGGTAACGTCTCGAAATGCGAAACGACGCCATTATTACCCCGGGCATGCCACCTCCCTCAAAGGTCACATCGCATTAAATGCGGCGTCAGATCGAGGAACTCAAAAGACGCGCCTTATCATCAAGGCGACTGATCGATTCAAACGGTCACGACGGTTCCCCTACCCAATGCCAGATCGATGAAATTACCACCGTGAAACTTCACACTGGTAATTTGGGGGGCCTCTGACATGGCATGATAATACGAGGACACGTGGCACGCCCACGTGGGCGCCACGTAGGCTCCGCGCCAACTCGGACAAACTTTTGGACAGGTCATCAGATCGATACCAGGTCCTCAGAACATCAGATCTTCATGAGACCATTAGATCGTCAGATCGATTTTGGTAGCCAGGTTGATCACCAGATCGATCTGCTCCCTTTCTACGAAGAAACGGCATTAAGGATCCCGGAAGGCAATATCGATCTCCAGATCGATATCATACGTCACCGGACACCCGAATACTGTAAAAGCACTCCTGTCGGGACACGTGTGCCCTTCCCATTCCCTGGAACAGGCGTACTATGGCTCATTAATGACCGTCAGTCCCTGCTTTTACCCAAAGGGGAAAGAAGGTACAAACGACCCGCCTCAAGCCAGTTCCATCGTCCGACATCCAGATCGACGACTGGCAACGCCATTAATGCACACCTACAGTACACACACTACTGTGTTATTTGGCCCTGGCTATAAATACTCGCCCTTTGAACAGTAGTTGGTAAGCCTTTAATATGCATTCAATTGCATTTATTCTCTCTCTAAAGAGCTCCATTACTGACTTGAGCGTCGGAGTGCCAACCTTGGGTAAAACCCCAAGTCCCCCAAGTTGGTTTCGAGCTCACGTTTGCTAGTGCTTTCAGGTCGATAAAGAACCCACTCAAACAAATTCTTGACTGATTGACCCATATCTGACAGCCAGATCGACCATGTCAGATCGACCAGATTTGAGCCAGATCAAAGTTAATCACAGAATTATAGACTACAAAGAAGATAAAATGAAGGGTTATTTAAACGAATTTTATGTTAAAAATTATTTAAAACTTTTAAATCATAAATGTCAAAAATTAATAATACAGATCAATGTTGTTTAATACGAATCAGCTTTTTTTTAAATTGAAACTTAGAATATTATAATACTAATAGATGTTTTATTATTTTTCTTGGTCAATTAGTGGATATTTAATTGGACAATTGAATAATATAATATAAAAGATATCAACTAATGAATAATTTGAGTAATTGTGGTCAAATATTGATGGTACAAGAACTGGAAAGGAATTAAAACACCAACTGTAACGCCCCGAATTTCATTAATTACATTTTATGTTTATTATAATTATATAAATTAAATTTTATCAAACTTTCATGAAATTTTATGGATTCATATTAAATTGAGAATTTATTTCATGACATGAAAATATTTATTAGGTAAAATATTTGCCGAGTATGATTTAATTACAAAATTGTCCCTATATGTTCATTCTTTTAAGTTTAGGGACCAAATTGCATAGTTTTAAGGACTGGATTGATCATATTTCAAAACTATATAGCCTCAATTGCATAACTTAGTTCCTTGGAGGATTAATTGGCAAATTGATCATTTCACATAAATCAAGGATGATGAATCACGTAATATGCATCTCCAAGCTTCCTTGCTCTCATTTCATCCAAAAATTCACCCAACACATTTCCTCCTCACTCTCGGTTTGTTCAAGAAAGAAAAGGGAAGAGATTTTCATCCTTTGTATCAAGAATTTCCAAGAAATATTTCAAGAATTGAAGCTTGATCATCATCTTCATCCATTTTCTCCATTTCTTTCATTTCAAGGTTGGTATTGCATGAAGTATTGATTCTTGATCATATTTGAATTAGCTAGGGTTTGGGAATTAGGTGCTAAACGAATTATTGGTGATCAAAGTGTGATTATGTGATCATATATCGGATTATGGCATGATTAAGAACATGAATTCTTGAATAATTGGCATGAATGATCAAGTTTGATCATGATCATGAAACTTTGATTACTTGATGATTTGCCTTAGTTTAAGTGTTTAAGTGTTATATAATCATCTTTTGAATATATATGCATCATATTTCCAGAAATATTGGCTTGTGTTGATCAAGATTGGAATTTGTTGCTTGCTTTGTTGCATTCCCGTAGTCATGCTCTGTTCTTCTCTGTTTCTTTCCAGTTGCAGAACGGGGAACGACCGTTCCCAGCCTCAAGGCTTTGTGGGAACGGGCGTTCCCATCTTTTTAAATAAAATAGACGGCCGAGCATGGGAACGACCGTTCCCATTTTGGCCTTGGTGCCGGAAGGGCCGTTCCCAGCTAAAGGCGCGCTTTTATTTTAGAAATCGTTGGCGCGTTTGGGGTTTATGGGAACGACCGTTCCCATTTTCAAAAGGGACCCGGAACGGCCGTTCCCACCTGACATGCAGAACAAAACATTCTGTATAAAATTACGATTTTAGCCCCTCGATCCGACGACTTCTTTGACCCCGATTTGCTATTATATGATCCAATATGTACTGAAACAACATGTTTTCATGCCACATTGTATATTGCATGTCATCTCGATGCATTTCCGTCGTTCGTCATATTTGGTCCATTTTAGAGTCATGTCTCACGTGTACACATCGTGTTTGCACAGATCCTTTTCTCGTGACGTGGAGCAGGGGCCGTAGGCCGTGTCTTGACTTGCATTTTGTCGGTAAAGGTGAGGTTTAGTTATTAATTATCTAGAACCCTATAACCCTTATATGGATTTCGGCCAAATTACACATGCGTACATCTTTATAATCGTTTTCCAACAACAAGGGATTTAATAACTACTCGTGTATCATGTTACAAATCGTGTTTCCTGAAACTAATCGTGTTCATGACAAGCAAATCGTGTATCGTGTTATAATCAAGCCATGAATCGTGTCATCGTGTTACCGTGATCGTGTTTGGCGAATTATCGTGTACCGTGTATCGTGTTATGGGCCCGAGGGTGAGTGTTTGAGCCAACCGGGAAAGCATAGGGCTGACGGGTAACTCATAACACCTCTCTCACACCGTGGGGATGCCCCCTGAATCCACCAGGAGGTTTGGTGGAGGAAGGAGTCCCGTACGTGGGAGTCATGCTCCCGACGTGCAACGTGTTATCGTGGGTGGTTCGGGCCTTGCAAACCCACCACCAATGGTGAAGGGTGGATTTCGTGTTATTGATAGTGTGCACTTTAACGACTTGCATGATAACTTAATTAAATGAAAGTGCAACCCTTGTTCACTGTCTTGATTGGTTGGAGATCGTGCACGGCCCTCGCCAGGGCCACTGATTGTTATAATAAACGTGATTCTCGTGTTAAACTTGATAGTTGTAATATCGGGCGAGTTTATGTTATTCTTGCATTTATATTATTATAGTTACAAAACCTTACCCCGAGATTATAACTTGCATGTTACTTGTGTTTATATATATTTATGCCCCTCACTCGGTCTTCACAGACTGACGCCTCCACCTTTCAGGTTTGGTTCGTGGCGTGTTAGGCGGGAGTCGGGTCGTGTCGTTTGTCCAGCTGAGTCTAGCATAGTTTTCCTTCCATGTATCAGCATTTCAGAGTATCATGTTAATAGTT
The DNA here is from genome assembly GCA_037501455.1 of Lantana camara. NCBI lineage: Eukaryota > Viridiplantae > Streptophyta > Magnoliopsida > Lamiales > Verbenaceae > Lantana > Lantana camara. The sequence goes on along the minus strand of CM074855.1, from coordinate 5,460,947 downwards.
ATGAGCACTTATACATGAATGTTATTTTGGGAGATGATAATGTATTGATATGATGATATAATGTTATTATGCTTCCGCTTATGAATTTCATGTTCCGGATTTATTTCGTTTGAGGGTCTAGTCCCGCCTAGCTAGCTTGTCATGTATTGCTTTGTCACCCGTTTGCTATAGGTCGGTTCATGTACGGATTGGCCGTTTCGTATGTGGATTGATCTATAGTGCGGGGGTGTGGTACCTCCACGTGTTAAGGGGTGTTACACCAACACTTTCAAGATTTGTTTAAACAGGGAAAGACCATCACAGGCGAGGTGCCTCAGGAACTGGGTTTCGTTTTGAGCGTGGGTTCTTCCATCTAGGATAACACCAAGAATGCAAGCGTGACAGAGATGCAGTTGTGGTGCGTGAAATGTGGAGCTTGGGAAGAAGAAGCAAGAAAAACAAGGGAAAATGCCCAGTTTGATCCAGAGTATTCTTGTGGAAGAAGGTGACCCGGGAAGAATGCATGTGCTTCATCTATTTATATGTTAGGGATGAGGGTGGTTTAGGTAATTTGACCATGTGGTCCCAAACCTGTGTTGCCCTAACACGTGGCGACCTGTGATGGTATGGAAGTGAAGCCTCTGAAAAGGGGGCGGTGTGTCAGGTACGAGGTACACGCTGCTCCTGTGTCAGAGGTTGTTGGCGAGTGTTGAGCGTCCGAGAAGGCTTTAGATATGGGGTTCAGGCGTGCGGATGTCTGCGCCCTGGTGTGTGCCTTGCCCGAGCATTAGCGATGCTCGTAGGGACGCACGAAGGGGTTCGCCCCAGCAAATGTCCATCGAACGTCAACATCCCGAGCGCGTTCAAGGATGGACCCTCGTGAAGCGTTTACCTGGGGATGGGATGGCCTTGAGGGTCCCAGCCTAGGCGTCGGGTTGGACAGTTGGAATCCTTGCTCAAAAAATGGGTTGAGGCTCATGGGCCTGGATCCGTAGTCAAGCAGGTGAATGGGTTGGGTCATCCCGCGAGCCCATTAATACGAGCGTTCAAGCTCTAAGTAAGTAGATGGCGACATGTGGACGGCTCTGATATGAGCGTGAGTTTATGCCTCATCATTTTGCCCCCCAAATTCTGTAGTAGCGCTCGAGCGCACTATAGAATTTCAGAGGAGCAAGCTTTGAACTTTTTTGAATATTTGAGGGTCAAGCTTCAGGGATGAAGTGACTGTTTGTCTTCAGAAACGGATACTTTCTGACATAGCCATAAATCAAGTCTTGTCCGTATTAAATGTTGAGTGGGAACGTGGGCGCGCGTACTCCGGGAGACGTGAGGCGGTTACCAAAAGTGGGGGGACTTTCATGGCGGGAAATGATTGCGTTTTCAAATCCCTAACCCTAGTTAATGTGTAGCACCCCGTACACGTGGAGGCACCACACCCCCGCACTATAGGCCAATCCACGTACGAACCGGGCAATCCATACATGAACTAACCTATAGCGAACGGGTGACAATGCAATACACGACAAGCTAGGCGGGAAACTAAAACGTGCAATAAAATAAAGCGGAAGCATAAATCAATCACTAGCAAATATTTTCATTTATCATGTCACGATATTAATTATTTATCAATCTAAACATGCTTTACTATATTTATCAATACATTATCATCTCCAAATAAGCAATAACAATAACCTAAATCCCTTAAACCATAAATCAACAATTAAATAAAATGCACCGTGCAAGACTCGACTACCAGGACTGGACTCGACTCACTTCCCGCCTAGCACGCACCTGCAATAACCTGAAAGGTAGAGGTGTCAGTCTGTGAAGACTGAGTGAGGGGTTTACATATGTATTAGCGCAGATAACATGCAAGTTATATTCTCGGGTAAAGTTTTATAAAAGATAAGTATATACAAGTTCAATAATAAAATATTCTTCGCCCGAGGATACAACTGTCATTATTAATCACTTGTTCATTTTATACAATCAATAAACAAGCTTGCTTGCTTGTCACTTATTAGGTGATCACGCAGTTCAATTATCATGCAATCATGTAGTGTAATCAGTTAGCACATTCATGGAATGGAATCATGCAATCACTACTTGACGTGCTTGTAACATGATAGGGTTTATTCCTCCTGTGATTGGACGGACAATCATTGGCACGAAACCAATCCAGCGCCCTTCACTCAGAAGGACCTGGCCAGGGGAAACACGGTTATACAATAGGGCTTTGTTCTTCTTGTGGTTGGACGGACAACCATTGGCATGAGGACCAATCCAGCGCCCTCACTAAGGAGAACCTGGCCAAGAGAACACACGTACACAGTAGGGTATTGTTCATCTTGTGATTGGACGGACAATCATTGGCACGAGAACCAATCCAGCGCCCTCACTAAGGAGAACCTGGCCAAGAGAACACCCTTGCTTGCAATCATGAACATGACATGCTTGATTCGTGAATACTAACATGCTTTACTTGCTTACTTCATGAACAATAATATATCTTGAAACGATAATTGATTTCATGAAAGTATAACTATAAATACCTTTTTGGCTAAAATAATCACGTAAAGGTTATACAGGTTCTATATAACTAGAAATTAAACCTCACCTGACGGGCGACACACGACTCGTGAATGCATGAACGTGCTCATGACCATAATCTCCGCCCTGGAGAACAACGGGACAAGAAACGGGACAATGTACGTGCATGAGATTATAATTCAAGCATGTTATTCCATAAAACGACGCACGGCACAATTATACATGAAACATCGAGCAATACACAATGTAGCATGAAAACATGTTGTTTCGACATATAATCAATCATATAATAACAATTCGGGATCAAATAAGCCATTGGAACGAGGGGTGAAAATTGTAATTTTGTGCAGAATATTTCTGCACTACCAGAGAGCTGGGAACGGCCGTTCCAGGGTTCAGTTCAAAATGGGAATGGCCGTTCCCGCTGTCGGGCTCCCCGAAGATGGGAACGGCCGTTCCGGCGTGCAAGCCAAAATGGGAACGGTCGTTCCCGTCCTCGCCGCCAAGCACATCTTTCAAACAATGGGAACGGCTGTTCCCCTATTGCAAAGGGGCGGGAACGGCCGTTCCCGTTACGCAGGAAGAACAGAGAACAGAGCAAAACAGGGGATGCTCTCGGGACAAAACCAAGCATCCCCAAAACATCCCAAAATCATCACAACATGCAAGAATTCTGGAAATATGCATGTATACATGTTCAATATACATTAGTATGCAACCAAAACACATAAATCATGCTTTAATCTCCCTAATCACCAACCTTAGCATATATACAAATTTATCATATAATCTCATATTCTTCAAGAATTCATGTATATTTTCAAGTCTAAAACTTATAATCATGTTTCTAACAATATAAACACATAATATTCCATATAATCCCAAACCCTAGCTTCATGAATTATCATCAAGAATTCACATATATAATCCTATATACCTTGAATATGGAAAAGAAGGAAGAAGATGATGCAACTAGATGATTGAGCTCCCAAAGCATGGAATTTCATGGAAAACTTGATGAATTTGATGGAAATCTCCTCTCCCTTCCTTGATGTTTTTGGCTCGGTAGAAAGGAGAAAGAATGGATGATGATTCTTGATGAAACGAAAAATGAAGAGCAAGAGAGAGATGCATATACCGATATACTTGGGGAAATATGAAATAATTGTGATCAAATCCTTTAAGTTCTATAAGTTATGCAATTAAGTATAAAAGGTTTGGAAAGTGATCAATTAAGTCCAAAAGGTTTTCATGCAATTAGGTCCCTCAATTGAAAGAAATGAGCATTTAAGGACAATTAGGCAATTAATACAAATTGGGCAATTAATTCACGTAACAATTGAATTCCATTCATACAAGGATTCTCAATTAGAATTGAATATCACATAATTTCCACGTAATCATATTGAACACAATTTATAGGAATTAATCTAACACGTTTAAATTAATTAAACGAAAATAATAAAATAAAGTCCTAACGCTCGAAACCCACACGTGTCGAGCGTACCTGATTGTCTGAAAATCGGGGCGTTACATAATGCCAGCTTTTGCCCCTATAAATAGGGAAAGAGAAAGCCTTTGAAGCCTTTTACGCCTTCAATCTTCCTCAAGCAAACTTACGGAAAAAAGTTCTGCGAATTTCTGCGAACTCCAGCAAGTTTCTTCCTTCAATCGCTAGGTAACATCTGCGTAATCTCTGATTTCTTGTACTAACTTTAGATTTAGGTTGTGTGTGAGCGATACTTTTGGTGAGGAACCCTTTTCTACCATTGAATTCACTCCGGAATCCTTCTTCCCCACTAAACTTTTGTGAAAAGCTTCATCTTCAAGAATCGAAAACTAGACATGGCGGAAAACAATGTTGAAGCTTATGTGAGGGAGATAGACGAGATGTCCGTTGGGAGTTCTTCCCCTCACGATAATGTTCCCGTGGCCGTACCCCTGGCGAGGGCCTTACCAGGCGAGGCGATCCCCACCGCTATTCCTGTAGCACGGGCTCCGATAGAGGCTGGGGATGAAAAGCTTGACGCCGCCGTTCAAGGGATGAATGAGCGGGATCCCGAAGGGGTAAATGACCTATTTGAAGAGATGAACAACGTGATGGAGATGCAGAGGCAAGGGGAGAGAGTGTTTCCTATGTTGAGAAGCGCTGTAAGGCCTCAAGACCATCGGACTACGGTGGCGATTGCGGCTCCTGAGGGTGATGCAGGGCCATCCGGGCGTCAAGTCGATGGTAACCCCCCCGTAAACAACAGAGAAAAGGAAAGGAGCCAGTGACCCGGGTGAGGCAGAACAATCCTCATCAAACAGACAGATCGCCTGATGAAATTGAGAGCATCTTGACGCTCGAAGATTTAGCTGATATGAAGGCCAAGGTTTATTGGGATGAAGGGGTATACTGGACCCGTCTGCCCTCGAATAGTGAGAGGGCCAACCGTCCGCCCCCGGGGATGATGACTGTATACTCAGACTCAGTCCTGGCAAGAGGTTTGAGGTTTCCGATTCCGCCCGTTGTTGCCAACATCTGCAACTACCTAGTCCTCAGCCCTACTCAAATTCTACCGAACGGTATTGCCCAAATAAACACATTTGTAATTTTGATGAGGGCTACGGGCCACGAACCTTCAATAGATAACTTCAACAGTTTAATCCAAGTGGCCCGCTCTCCACGCTCATCCCCGACAGATGGGTTCTACTACGCCCAAGCCAAGTCTGGACTGAAGATGATTGATTCACCTTCAACATCGTACGGCGAAAATTGGAAAGAGAAATATTTCTTCGTGGGGGCGCCCGGGGGGATTTTTGGAGCTCACCGAGGGTGGGTAGTGCACAGAGACAGTCCTCTAGTTAGGGATAGATCCGCGAATAAGCTCTTCGAGCACTGGGGGAAGAGTCTGGCCCTGGTGATGAAAACGAGAAAAAATGGATCAAGGCCAAGGATCTGATAAAGAGCGAGGGGGCACTGTTCCGATATGGGCTTTCCAACCCTCCAGAGATGATACTCAATCCTCCCACTGACATCATGGGCGTCGACGGTCAGAATCTAGGAACTAACTCTTCTAACACTTAGGATAACGCTACTAACTTTTATTTTTCAGACGTTCAAATACTGACAGCTGGGATGGATGTCGAGAGGGTCGCTGAAATGATGCGCGCTCAGCGGGCAGGCGCCAATCAGCAGCAGCAGTAGCCACAACAACAAGCCCAACCCTCTAATGCTCCGAGAGGAAGGGGAACCCGACGAGGGCCCGGGAGAGGCGATGGAGGCAGGGGGGATAGCGATGGAGGCAGGGCGGGGTGCCGGAAATAAGGTTCAGATCGCCGGCCCCATTGAAGATCTGACCATTGGTGGCGCTCAGAGTGACACTCCTCCTCCTGCTGCACCTGGTGAGCCAATAGCCCTCAGTTCTAGTAACTCCCGCAATCGCTCGGGGGAGTTAGCCCTCTTCCACGATACGATGAGGGCTGACCGCCCGGGGAAAAGGAAGAGGTTGCCAGACTCCATCCCCATCTCCGGGAAAGGGAAGTAGGTGATTGTGGGCCACCGTGGCGAGGGTAGTGATACCTCATCGTCTGAGGATGAGGATTTTTGGAAGATTGGATGTCGGGGGGACGCTCGGTATAAGCGTCAAAGGACGGACAACCCTATCCTTTTGAAGAAGAGTGCAGCCACCACCAACTTGGTTGCGGAGATCGTCGGGAAACTCCAGTTCTCCGGCGATCATGACAAGCTGAACGAGCATGATGCCGCTCGGGTTACAGATGATGTTTGTCACGCCCTTCTGACGGTAAGTCTTTAGATCTCTCTGTGAAGCTCCAACCTTTTCCACTTTTAGTTCCGATAGTGACCTTCCCTTCTGGATTTTCAGGAAGTAATCCCGAGGCTGAAGAACTTGCAGGGTCGAGCGCAGGCCTACTCTGAACACAAGGCCAAATACAATAAGTTGCTGCGCATCTCTGACCCCGGCCAACTGCAGGAGGATTACAATGATGTCTGCGCTCAACTTACCGCCTCCAACCTTGAAAAGGACAAGCTGAAGGAAGACTTGAAGCGGTCAGATGATGCGTACTTAGCCCTTGATGATCGCCACAAGAAACTCAAGGAGGAGCGCGACCAGCTGAGGGTCACCAATCGGGAGCTTGGCGAGCAATTAGCCGAGAGCACTCGGCAAAATGAGGTAACCAAGAAGACTCTCGCTGAGTTGCAGGAGAAGGTGGTCGGCTTGGAGACGAAGGTGGTATGGGTGACAAGATTTGTGCGCTCGAAGGCTTTTGCTTTTGCCGCCAAGCTCCATTGCTTCGATAACGCTCGGCGCTTCTTCTGGAAAGCTGTGGGGCAGATGGTGAAGTTGGGAATGGCTCCTGAAAGTGCTCGGATTGATGAGCGCTTGCGCATTGATTTAGATGAAAACTTGGAGCCCATCGTCCGCAATGAGGACCCCTCGGAAAGCTTGGCAGAGCCGGAGTATCAAGATCTCGTGATGATGCTCCAGAGGGAGTTCATAGAGGCCAATCCCGTAGATCCCGAGCCTATCCTGATCGAGTACGATGGTATCACCATCGACGCTCAAGTCGGCGAGGAAGCAGGTGATGCTCAAACTTCCAATGCCAACGTGCTGGCCCCAGTTCCTCTCAACTGCCCCTCCTGAGCCCGAGAGTCAAGCCGAGTGATGCCTCCTCTGTGCCCTCCAAAATTCTGCTTGTTCTATTTCATTCCTGTTTAAATTCCACCATTGTTTATGAACATCTTTAATCTATACTTGCTCTTCGTAATTTTGATAGTGTATCTGAACTTGCTCTTTATCTTTTGCCTGAATGTTCCTATTAATGAAGTTTAATTTCCTTCATTTTGGATGTTGGGCATTGTTGTCTCTTTGTGTTTGATGGTTGTATGCTTTTCTTTGTTAATATTTGAATATCTATGCCGAGAATGTACAGGCACGAGGGTGTTTCTCATGAGGGTACCCTGGCCATATACACAGTGAGGCTCGAATTTGAACTTAGAAACCCACTGGGATTTAGCTAAGTATTGGCCTCAGGTATGTGATGCATACTTCTGATTTGAGCATTCCAGTAACATGAATGAGCTTAGAAATTATCTGTAGGATTTGCTATGGGATTAAAGCGAGCGCGGGTGTAATGCTAGCTTCGTACTTAGGTATCCATGAGAGGATTAGCCTAGTGATAGCTTTGTACGAGCGTAATGCTAGGGGTTTACCAGCGCAACTGGTGTGATCAGCATCCAGTTGGTGTAAATTAAGCATTTAGCATCCCACCTTTTCGACACGCTCATTTTTAAGGTTTACACGCTCATGAGCGTCCAACTATTCAGTGTGGAGGGTTCTCAACACACAGATATCGTTGATTTGAAATTAATGGGGCGTTCACTAAGTCATCCGTCGTGGAGGACGCTCGACACGGAGTAGGCCCTTAACGTGATTGATTACCCAGCCATTAATCTAAGAAAAAGCAAGTAAAAGGCATAATAATTGGTAAAACGCTTACTGTTATGCTTGCAATTAATCACTACAAGAAAACAGCGGAATGCCGACGGCACTGTTCGTCGGAAACATCATATACCAACGAATTTCCGACGGATGATTGTTGTCGCATAACTAGTCCTCGGAAAAATTTACCGGCGGATTACCGACGGAATTATCCGTCGGAAACATTTCCGACGGATTTCCGACGGAAATTTTAACGAAATGTTAAAAATAATAAACGACTTTCCGACGGAAAATCCGTCGGAAAATAGAATAAAAGTAAATAATCTAAAAAAAATAAAAAAATCATTTGTGAGACCTGAACCACCCCCGAAACAACCCGAAACAAGCCACACCAACACCTCAGACGAGCCACGAGCCGAGCTGCCAACCCAATGCGAGAATTAATTCCCACGATTATTGTGCTCGCGGGGATTCGAACTCTGGTCTCCAAGAGAGAATGGTGACCACCTTACCAACTTGGCTAACTTGCTTATTGTTAATATTTTGTCTTTAAATATATTTATATACTTATTTCAAATAATTATTTAAATACGTTTTGTTATTAATTTAAAATATAAAATTTTAAATATATGATTATATGAATTAAATATAATCATATTTATTGGAATTTTTTAAAAGTACTTATTCAAATGAAAATAAAACTCATTAGAATTAAGAGTTCTCCGATCTATTGAAAATATATAGAGTATGATAATATGAATTTTTTCTAAAATTAATATATTAATTATAAGTTACATTATAAGATATTTGTACATTTAAAAATAAAATTAGTAATTAGAAAAAAATTTATTTAATTAAATTTAATAGTTTCCGATGGATTACCGACGGAATTTCCGTCGGAAAATATTTATTTTTATTTTCATATTTTTATATTTTCCGACGGATTACCGACGGAATTTCCGTCGGAAAATATTTATTTTTATTTTTATATCTTTATATTTTTATAGTTTCCGACGGATTACCGACGGAATTTCCGTCGGAAAATATTTATTTTTGTTTTTATATTTTCCAACAAATTCCGTCGGAAAACCGTCGGTATTCCGTCGGAAAATATTTATTTTTATTTTTATTTTTATATTTTTATATTTTCCGACGGAATTACCGACGGAATTGTCCGTTGGAAATGTTTCCGACGGATTACCGACGGAATTTCCGTCGGAAAATATTTATTTTTATTTTTATATTTTTGAACAAATTCCGTCGGAAAACCGTCGGTATTCCGTCGGAAAATAATAATTTTCCGACTGACTTGATTCCGTCGGAAATTGACAGTTTTCTTGTAGTGAATAATAATGACTGTTATGCTTTCTGTCAAAAGAAAGTACAAGGCGCCACGAGCGGGCAATTACAAAGGTTGGCGTTTACACATAGTACCGTCTAAGGTTACATGCATTCCACGGTCTAGGGAGATGCTCGCCTTGTAAAGTCTCTAGCAGGTAGGTGTTGTTCGCTCGTACCTGAATGACCTTGAAGGGGCCCTCCCAATTGGGGTCCAACTTACCTACATGTTTGGAGACTTCAACTTTTTTTATGAGATGTTCCAACGGCTTCCACAACATAGTTCTGCAATCCTCGATGAGATGTTCCAACGGGTGATCAGCCATATCTCCTTTCTCGACCAGTTTGAAAATGCTTTCCGAATCCGTTTCAACCTAATATAACTAAGAATTTTTAATAAATTTATCCATGATTGACATAATTTTCCATTAAACTTCATTCGACATAATTTTAAATATATCTTAGGAAAATAAAAAATCCAACATTTAATATAAAACTCAATTCGTATTATTTATTAATTAAAATAAATTGATGTACCTTTTTTTTAATAATAGATAGATAACGCCCGTCTAGAGATATTTATTGAATTTTTTTAATAATAAATTTATAAATAATATAATCAATGAATTTTTTTTTATAAAAATTAAAATATTTCAGAAAAAAAGAAATAATTATTAAATTCCATGAGTTTTATTCAAATTTTGAATATTGTCATTAATTACATGAATTACATTTGGATTTAAGTTAAAATATATTTTTTTAGATTTATGCATTCAAAATAAGTTTTACCATAAATTGATGCTTTAATTGAGGACAACTTCCAAAAATCAAGGGACATATAAAATTACTAAATAAATAAATAAATTTAATAACTATCAACCAATCATAATTTTTAGTTTCAATTAAAAATCTAAAAAAAACCACAAAATTCCATTCAGTCAAAATTGACATAATTTGGTCAAAGACACCCTTTCTATATATTATAGTATAGATTATAGATTTGAAGCATACATACCTTATTCAATGATGTAAACTTTCTCAACTCGCTATAAAATTCAATCTTCAGCTTTAATTTTCAATAAACGTGAATTTTTAGACTACCTGAACTTGTAATTTGACTAAATGTAATGAATTTTACTTAACTTGTAAATTGTAATGGATTTCCTCAATTAATGAATAGAGTATTTGTGTGGCAAGCTAACTAATAATCAGGGTAAATTACACAAAAATCTCAAGAAAGCATAAAAATTACAAACTTATAATCCTCTTAATTAGTCAAATAATTACATTTACAATTTCTCATAAGTTTAATAATTATATTCCACACTCAATGTTGTTTAGATTTTCATTAAAAAATTCACATATTATTTCCAAAAATAAAGTTTATAACGAAGCCCTAGATGCTGCGTGTCTAACGTAATTATTAAATTCATAAGAGGGTATATATGTAATTGCTTCCCAAAGAAAGTTATAAATGGTAATTCTTTATGCTCTTTTAGAGTCTATTAAGTAATTAATCCTAATAATATTACATTTAATTACTAATGATTTAATTACTAATGATATAATATGATAGTTTTGTAGATTAGTGTAGCTAAAAAGAAAGTAATAAAAAAAGAGGGGTCAAATTACAAATTTTCTGTCGGTAACACAGCGTATAATTAGTGAATTGAATTAGTTAGGAGGGTGACATTTAGAAAATTCAAAATTAGGAAAGCGTGAGGAGAAGGGGATAAGGTTGAAAGGGGAAAGAAGAGTTGACTACGACTTTCCAAACTAGGGATACCACCATTCTCATGTCTCTTTCTTTATTACCATTAGAGTTGTGTCAAATTTGGTCCCCTCTCCCACCACCACATATTCAATCAATTTCTCTCTTTAATTGTTGCAACATTAGAAATGAAAGTTGTGAGTTGTGACCACATTCTTAAAAGGAAAATGAATTTCATGACATAGTTGCCAAGAGAACATTATAATTAAATATCAAATATAGTTTTCAAGAATTCAAATATCAAATCATGCACACCGTTAAATTATACCATGTGACGAGATTCGTACCCAACTTTTCATGAAAGTAGTAGTCTAATTTTGGATTTTTTTCTAAATCACTAATATAACCTATGAAAATTCCAGTAAGAATTTAAAATTGAATTTTTAGATTAAACTCTTTGTGTGCTAAATTACTCGTGATCAATATAGATTAACCCGAGGTATACTTTTGGGAATGGGCATCTGATTTTATTAATTAACAATAAAGAAAAAGGAACATCAATATCACCTCTTATATTATTGCACGCCCCATTTAATTATTTCCAAGTCGGCCCGTCTTGTTTTCTTTTAATCTTTCAATTTTCCAATCAATTTATTTCAGATTAGGAGTATTCTAAAAACCCATTATTATAGGGGCACGCCTCCGAAACTAGTATTCAAATTTAATTTCAAACTTAATCCGATATTCCATTTCATTAAACCAATTGAGTTTTAATTTCTTCAGGGTCCTACGCAAATGAAGCAAAACCCAATAAATAATTTCCAAATCCTCGAACTACTTACACCAATCAATACAAATTTGTTGATGGTGTAACTTTCCAAATTTAGAGCACACTTCAATCCAAACCCCAAAGTCTTTCTAACTAGATGCCCCAAAACTCTCGGCCACTGCTTTATTTGTGTGTGATGGAGTTGGAAAACAGTTAATCAAACCTTTTGCCAAAAATAAAAGAAAAGAAGAAAAATATTCATTTGATGTAACTTAACTTTTGGCTAAAATTGAATGCCCCCTTGGCTTCTTTATTGCACATATTAAGGATGCAGGGGCAGGCCATATCACAGGATCAAATCAATCTTGCCTTTGCCGACACCTAATCTGGAATGAAAACATGCTGCAACTTGGAATCATCATCATTATTGCTCTATTTAAATGGGATCAATTTTTGGAAAAAAGTGTATAATGGAGATAACTAAATGATCAAGCTGTTAAAGTTTTTTCTAGGGATAATAGCTACGTATTAAAGGGTTCGAACGTAGGATTTTTAATTGAGTTAGAATAGCACCGAACAGTTAAATTACATTGCTGAGGGGTTCCTGATTTATTCTAGGATTTTACTTGGCGCATGCTAATACCATTATGAATTTTAAGTCAAATATTGATATATGAGTGACGATGTTGAAATAGACTTCTGATAAATTCGACATGAAATTAATCAAGATGAGGTGAATCCAAATGTATGTAAGTTTTTTGATAGGAAAATTTTGGCAATTTATCAAACTTTAAAGAAAATTGTATAATTAGATGAAACTCTCAAGAAATATCATCATAATTTTTTTTTGTTTCATTGTCAAAAAATATATATATATTTTTTTTTCTATTAAAATTGAGCAAGCCTTTGACATTGGATAGTTAACATGCCAATCTTGTTCTCTTTAGCCACAAAAGTAGATTGGCCCAAAGTGATGGGCCATAATGCTATGAGTTGTGAGGTTTGGGCTTTTGAAACCTTGCTGGGGCCATCAGTTTCAGGTTTCATTGGAATACATGATGGGTCGATCTATACTGTTGGGCTTTGAAAGCTCATTACCTGTATACCACTTCTAATATGAATACATTATACATTAATCCCTCCTCCATAAGCTCTTCCTATTAATGTTAGTTACAAATACAAAATTTATGGTTAAACTAGTATAGTATTGAACCGCTAATTTATGCCATTTTTTGGTAAGGAAAAAATCCTCCCCATAGTCTATTGCATATACTCTTTTGGGGGAACTTTAAGCATCGATCTTTAAATTTAATTACTAATAAATAATGCATACAAAACCTTTGATTGAACTGATACAGTGTCAAACTAATGAACTACATTACTTATCGATGAGTATCCGTCGAACTCGGAACTCGACTTTGAAGGAAAATTTCCCAATTATTAGTTGGAAAAGTGCAAAAAGAAAAATGTAGGTAGAGTTAAGTTATTTGATGTGGCTGAAAGGGCCCAAGTTGCACCAAGAAATGTGAATGAACAACTGATTTCTATCTTTTCTAGTCTTAGTTTGGCATGCTGTTCTTGCCATTATTTGCACTTTTTGTGAAGGGGATGCTGATTGGCTGACAACTATTTGCACTTTTTTCCTCTTTTTTCGCAATTGATGTTGATTGGCTACCACCTTAATAATTGATAAGGGTTTATGCTAAAAAGTAAAAACATATCATATCATATGTGCAACCAATATATAGAGTATATATGTCTTCTTTGATTTCTATTGACATTGGTCCAATTTCCCCTAGGTCATTTGGATATATTTTGTTTTGTGATCTTAAGTAGAAATAATGGGAGCTGACAAGTAAAAAACGGGGATTTTCTAAAGTTGGTGCATTTTTTTTTTTTTTATATTTCAATTATGGTGTATTTTTAAAAAATATTTTAATTTTAGTGTAAGTTGCTTATTAAACTAATGAAATGAACGTGTGTTGCACGTTTATCATTCAATTTTATTTAAATAAGTTTAACTATTATATTTATTGAATAAATTAAAATATTAAAATATTTAATTTGATTAAATACATATAGTAACATTTTTAATGGGTCCATCTTCTTGCTTCTTTCTAGTCACCTTCTTCCACCCTACAAAATGAGTCTGTTTCTTTATTATATCAGCCGTCTAAAGAGAGTTGTATTTGAGTCGATCGATCAAGTTTATCGCACACGTGATTGGAGAGCCAATTTGTGTGCATGTGGTAGATGAAGATTGAGATTTGATGGACTGAATAAGTGTCATTCATCCAGAAAGATTTGCTATTTTGGCTTTCTATCCCAAAAAACACTCTTTGACTCTCTTAATCAAAATTGAGAAATGCTCATTATAGTTTCAGCTAAAGTCATGTGCACCGCTAAACAGTTCCTTAAGTTGTCTGTAATTTCCAAGTCCAAAATTCTACTAACCTACTGCTTTAGTTCATTTGACACATAAGGTGCGAACAACACATGTGATTTGCTGAAATTTAATTTGAGGCCCAACGTTTTGTGAAACGTCTCAACCACACTTTGAATGCACTTTGCTCCATCAACGATAATTTTGTCTCCCAATATTTTCGTCCGCAAAAAGCAAGTGTGAGATGTGAGAGCTTCTCTGGCATACCGTAATTGGCGTCCACGTCCGGTTGAAATGGTCTCCTCAATCATATACATAAGTTTTTCCATGCAGAGTATAAACAAATAAGGCAAGAGTAATTACCTTATCTAATACCACACATTCGTACAACTTCCGTCAGTTCACCATTTTATAAAATCTTTGGTTGTATCCTCTACATTCTACTCATAATGATATTGTCATATTGATGATTTTCAAATTTGAAGAAAGTTAAATTTTTTCTTAAAAAATTCCACCAGATTTTGTCGTACATCTTTTCAAAATTCAATTTCAGCACTATGTCTCTTTTTTTTATTGTTGGAGTAATGTAGCAATCGTAACACTCTTTAGGCATCAAGATATTGTAATAGGTGTCTCGGCCTTAAATGGAGCTATTTTGGTTCGATCTCATAATTTCTTTGATATACGGCTAAACGGAGTATAATTATCTTGATGATCATTTTGAGCAATACGTTGTGCAACGTAATGGGCCGAAACTCGTTTATTTTTTTGGAGCATTAATTTTTGAAATTAGACAAATAAACACTTGGTAATGCTTCTTGGGAATTGATTCTCTCTCTATGAAATCATTGATGAATTTCACCATTTAATTTTCTATTATATCCTAATAGGTTAGAAAAAAGTAAGTTTGGAAACCATCCACTCCCAGCACTTTGTACAGGTAGATGCTCTTCACTACCTTCAAATTTTCTCATTTGAGACCATTCTTGTCAAGTTATTTTTCCACTAACGCCTTAGGTTTGTTGGCGCAAGCTAATACAAAAACTCATTACTTCTTCAATGGTATCTTCGCTGATTAACTTGGTGTAACTCCTAAGTTGTAGCTTCAGTTGATCATTATTGGTTGCCCATTCATTGCCTATTTTGAAAGCTTTCATCTGGTTGCTCATTCTTCTCGTTATGGTAGAGAGATGAAAGAAATGTGTATGTTTATCACTGAATTTGAGCCAATTATTTCTCGACTCTTAAAACCAAATAATATTTTCTTGTTGCAATTGTTTGTTATACTCAGCCTCAATTCTTTCACCAAATTCTTTTGAATATTTACCTTGTTTGTCTCATGCATAATGCTTTGGAAATTCTTTGTATTTTTTATTTTTTTTTGCTTTTCGAGCATATTGAAAACTGTTCAAGAACCATTGTTTTTTAGCAATGATCCCAAGTCAAAATTCAAGTTTTGATTTGGTCAATAACTTGTGTATTGCTACTTTGGAAAATGTGTATCTAACTTGATAACTATTGGATCTTTCAAATTAAATTCTCTTTTTTATATTCTCTTTAAGCTGACACCAATCTAGCATCTTGAACTATTCTTGATCACTTTTTTATATTCTCTTTGCCATTTGATCTTGCTTTCCATTTTTTTTTTTTGTATTTCTCTAATGAGTATTATTTTAGATTTATGTTAAATTTTTTTAATTGAAATTTTTTTTTTTTTGGTGAACATAATTGATTTTATGTATGTAATAGAAATAATTAAAAGATTATATTTATATTAAAAATTCAAAGAATATTTGATCGAATACTATATAAATTATTTATAAAATTAGATTATATCTTATTTTTATATGCACACACATTGAGTCTCTTTAAAATTCTTAATTTACAGTAACATTGGTTTGACAACCTGCAATTCGAAATTGTGGTATATTAAGTCGGAAGAAACCAAAAACGTTATTCGTACTTTTACGTATTTAATTTATATTTTATCATATAAATTAAAGGAAGATTATATGGTTAGTTAGATTTAGATAATTATAATTATATTAGTATTAATTAATTAAAAATATTATATTAGTATTAATTAATTTATTAAAAATATTTTATGTAAATCATTCAATTATATTATTTTATTGATTAGATAAGTTTATAAAATTATAATATAATTATAATTTAAGAAAGTTTATGTACTATAATTAGAATCATGGACTTATATAATTAAATTTACATTAAGATTTATTTATTGAAAGTTATATTATGTATGTAGTAAAAATAATTAAAAGATTATATTTATATAAAAAATTCAAAGAATATTTAATCGAATACTATAAAAATTATTTATAAAATTATATTATATTTTATTTTTATATGCACACACATTGAGTTTCCTTAAAATTCTTAATTTTAAGCAACTTTGGTTTGACAACCTGCAATTCGAAATTGTGGTATATTAAGTCGTAAGAAACCAAAAACGCTATTCGTACTTTTACATATTTAATTTATATTTTATCATATAAATTAAAGGAAAATTATATGGTTAGTTAGATTTAAATAATTATAATTATATTAGTATTAATTAATTAAAAAATATTATATTATTGTAAATTAATTTATTTAAAGTATTTTATGTAAATCATTCAATTATATTATTTTATTAATTAGGTAAGTTTATAGAATTATAATATAATTATAATTTAAGAAAGTTGATATACTTAGATAATTAGAATTATGGACTTATATAATTAAACTTACATTAGGATTGATTTATTGAAAGTTATATTATGTGACTTAATCAACTTAAATAATATTTTACTTTATATAATTACAAAGATTTATTAAAAATTTATAAATTGAATCAATTTGTTGTGTAGCACCCGCACGGTGGGTCACCACATCCCCCCCACCAAAGTCCGATCCACATACGAAATGGAGAGTCCGTACATGAACCAAACAGTGGCGAACGGGAGACTAACAAACTCACACCTAGACTGGGCGGAACTTAGACCCTAAACCACAGAACCAAACAGACAACAAAAATGCGGAAGCGAAATAAATCATGCAACAATCAAACATACATAAATAGTTGACGGGTTTAACTAGCATAAATACCTAATCCCGAATATCAAACAATAATCATAAATCCAACGGGTTCAACTAATTCAAGCAAACCTGTCCTAACCTGTCCCGAAGTATACATATCAATTCATAATTAAATTTTGGATATCATAAACAAACATATCTTATACAAAAGCCGAATGAAAGAAATGCGAATGCAAGACCACCTACTAGACAAAGACTCGAAAGAAAACTGCAAAGGACTGACACACTCCGCCTAGCCCGAACTCCAAGCAAAGCCTGCAAACTAAAAGAAAAAGGGGAGGGGTCAGTCTTAACTCGATTGAGTGAGGGGTTAACGCACTCACACTATATATATAGGAGCAAAGCACATATCAAATTCATAGTGTTCATGAACGCAGGGATAGTTTTTGCACACTAAATCGTTTCCCGTGATATATATATACAGGGCTTACTTTAGCAAAATCAAACAAACCAAAATAACTTACCGAACGAACTTAGCAAAGCTTATTAAATCTTAGCATATTCAAAACTTAGCTTATCTTATAAAAACTCCCTTTTAGTTTAACTTAGAATCTATCCCCGTTTCATAAACCTTAACAGAACATACATATCATATCATATAGAACTCGGCGGGTACGAGCACCGACTCCCCCAATCTCCTCATAACATATCATATCAGAATCAAAACAGAAAACTTACATACATATCATATCATATCATCCTCAACTCCGGGTGATGGAAGGGTGTATACGCCCAAACCATCCAAACAAACGAGGGGAGCGCCTTGCAAGTACTCAAACCCTCAGGATTCCTTCCCTCACCAAACCTCCTGGTGAGTTCAGGGGGGATCCTCTGCAAACATATGGAGACTATGCACAGGCTTAACCTCGACGACCCTATGTGTAACACCCCGCACGTGAGGCGCCACATCCCCCGCACTATGACCCGACACGTGTACGAAATGGAGAGTCCGCACACGCACCAAGTCACAGCGAACGGGTGACAAACGAAAACGCACACACTAGCTAGGCGGTACCTAACCCTGTACAAAGAAAATATGCGAAACCTGACAGCGGAAGTAGTACGAAATGCCAACTTACAAAAACTTTCATACCTTAAACACACAGTATCATACAAACATCAAAATCAACTAAACGGGTTCGACTAATCCAGCAAACCTGTCCTAACCTGTCCCGAGCAATCATATATTCACAACGGGTTCAACTAATCCGAGCACCTGTCCTAACCTGTCCCGAATTCCATAAATTCAAATCATAAATGCAAACCTGCACAAACATATCTTATATAACATTTACAAATCATAAACCAGAGCCCGAACTTAATAAACTTAAACAGACGGACACAGACTCGACAGACTCGACACACAGCCGCCTAGCACGAACTCCAACGACCTCCAAAGCAAAGCCTGCGAACTAAAACATAAAAGGGGAGGGGTCAGTCCAAAGACTGAGCGAGGGGCTGACACACGCACACTATACATATATAGAGCACAACACATATCATAAAGGGGAGTTCGTGAACCAGGGCGTGGTTTTTGCATTCTAAAATATTTCTCACGTGATACTAGATATAGGAGAGTAAAAGAGTTAGGCCAAAGGCCAAAACAATCCCAATTTTATTAATTAGAAATCCACTCCCGTTTCCCGAACAATTTCTTAACAAACTAACTTAACGAAAACAAACACACCAAGCAAACGTTCAGACAAAAGGGGAAAATGTGCACAGGAGTAATACTCGATGCTCCGAGGCTCCTTACCCACATCCTGATGATCATGCACAGGAGTAATACTCGACTCTCCGAGGCTCCTTACCCATAATCACCGGGCCCCCAAACAAAGCAGAGTCAAACCATCAAATCAGAGGGGAAATGTGCACAGGAGTAATACTCGACGCTCCGAGGCTCCTTGCCCACATCCTGATGATCATGCACAGGAGTAATACTCGACTCTCCGAGGCTCCTTACCCATAATCACCGGGCCCCCAAACAAAGCAGAGTCAAACCATCAAATCAGAGGGGAAATGTGCACAGGAGTAATACTCGACGCTCTGAGGCTCCTTACCCACATCCTGATGATCATGCACAGGAGTAATACTCGACTCTCCGAGGCTCCTTACCCATAATCACCGGGCCCCCAAACAAAGCAGAGTCAAACCATCAAATCAGAGGGGAAATGTGCACAGGAGTAATACTCGACGCTCCGAGGCTCCTTACCCACATCCTGATGATCATGCACAGGAGTAATACTCGACTCTCCGAGGCTCCTTACCCATAATCACCTGCCCTACACATACACACACAACACCCCCACTCACGCACGCACTCACAAACTCACGCACGCACTCACAAACTCACGCACGCCACGTTCATAATCATAATCATATCATAGTTTACACATTCGAACACGAAACATATCACAACGCACACATCCCACATACTCATTCACAAACATAACACGTACAATCATACATATCGTACTTGCATATCTTATATCCAACATAACACCAAGTCACACATATTCGTATTGCACACGTATCTACATATATACGCCAGGCTTATATTCGCATGCAAACATATAGGCACATATCAATAGGGTATAACTATAACCTAACCTCACCTGGTACCAAACACAGCCGAACACAAAGCAGAAGGTCCACCCCGGAACCTGCACGACTCATATGACACCACCCCGGGTGCACCTGATCCACTGAACATACAAAACAGACCACAAGGCTCAGACTCAGACAGACAATCACGAGACGCACGACAAATGCAATCACACAAACAGGGATCAAATGCCGAATAATTATTTGCAGAAGAAACATTACATAATTTAATCAAATCATATTATTCATTTATCACACAAATGATTCATGGATTGTATAACAAATTTAATTAATAAAGTTTACTTAATTCATTTCATGCAAATTCACGTAGCATCTTTCATACCAATTGACACATATTAATAAATCAAATAAATCATAATAGCATGCTTCCTAATTCAATTAAAATCATAAGATTACATACTTAAATTCCAACTAAATCATAAAGAGCACAATTAACACAAACCAGAAAGATAGGGAGACAAAGCAAATTCAAATTATTTCATATTAATTCATATAGAGCATACTAAATTCATATTTGTACAATTAAACTATTTTTAAGTACAACCGTTCCTAATTAAATCTCATAAGTTTCACATAAGTCATATATCAAATTCATTTGTCACACAACAATTCATTTATCACAAAACGGATTCAATTAACAAGGTCTACCTAATTAAATCAAATAAATTCATATCATTTCCAAAATTACACATACACCCTTTCAAATTAGACACTTAGCTCAATTAGACCAAAACGGGATTCAAATTGCAAATTACAATGTTCATATTTGTCACATTTCATATCACACATGATTTCATACATAACGGAATACATTTCAATCGGCAATTCAAGCATATGACAATTAATTTACAATTAGAACAATTAATCAAATAATTCTCAAATACAAAAATAAATTCGTAGAAAATAAACCGAGTGTCCGAATGACGAACGGAAAGTGGTGTTGGACTCATCACAACGAGGCGGACATTCTGTCCGAAGCCCGCCGGATCGCCGCCACTGTAGCCGCCGGAACAGTGGCTGGCCGCCGTTCGGCCGCCGCCGGAACGTGCCGGAAAAATCCCGAAAAATCACCAGTGCAAGGATTCGTCGTGCTCAATCCAATTCCTCGATTAATTTCTGCAAATTCCAAGCCAATCGTCACCAATTTAAAATCCAAGAATACGAAAACCCTAGAATCTTCAAACTTCAATTACTTTCAAACCGGTGAACCAAAATGCGATCCGAAAGAGGCATCGACTTACCCGTGACGAGCTTTACGAAAGCCCTAAGCTTTCTCACCGGAAAAATCCCCGGAGGTGGCGCTACCGGTGCGCCGCCACTGTAGCTACCGCGAACCGCTACCAAACGGCAAAATCTGGAGTCGAGCAAATGGGGTTCAATAGTTCTCGTCGTTCCGAACAACTTTCGTGAAGGGCCCGAGGCCAAAAGATGACCGGAAAAGGCCCCTGTTGAGCTCCGAAGTTTCTGCCGCCGCACACCACCCCAGAACCACCACCTACGGCCAGAAATGGGTGAAAACGATGCCGAAAATGGACTCAGGGGGTCGGAAAACCTTGGAAAACACTAACCTTGGTTGGAAAAGGTCGCCGGAGCGCCGCCGTCCGGTGGCCATTGGCCGCGCCGCCAACGTCATTCGCTGCGCCGGAAGCTCCTCTTGCCGTCTGTGGGGCGCGTGTCGCCGGAGAGTGGCCGGAAGCCGCCGCGAAAGGGCGGCGAAGTGGCAGCTCCGCCACCCTCCTCCAGCCACGTCTGAAAATGGCGGATATCTCCGCAGCCGCTCGTCGGTTGGTCGAGTTCTTGGTACGGTTGTGACCGCGTCGTCGAGATAATCGAAAAGCACTATTGGATCATCAAATTCCGTCGAGAAACGAGCGAGTTTGGGTTGTGTGTGAAATCACACCTCCGGTGTGTGTGTACAGTAAAAATCGCGGGAGAGAGGGAGAGACTGAGGTCTGCTGCGTTATGGCACGCAAAACGAGGATCCGGGGTATTTATCTCGGGTCCTCACGCACAAAACGATCGGTAGGAGGAGCAAACGACGTCAGAATAGGGCAAACTCAGAGTCTACGGACTCGTCTCGATGCCCCGAACGCGTTGAAGGGGTCAAAAAGGTCGAAATCTCGATCGAACGAAGAATGACCGAAAAACCCCTAAAAAGATAAAATTGCAAACAAGCCCCCTAAACTCATAAAGAGTTCAAAAGAGGGTCACGCAAAGCACAGAATCCCATAATTAAACACATAAAAAGGTTAAATAGTGACGTACCTTATAAGTTGGATGATCGGGATGTTACACTATGCCGTCCCGAGGGCTCCTTACCCATAGCTCCGGGGCCCAACAAACACATATCATATCATATCCCGCTACAACAGAGACAGACAGACAGACAGACTTGTACATATATACGTATATATACCCCTTTCCATTTCAATCCACTCGGTCCTTGCCAAACATGGCTCATGAGAAGTATACGGTTAGAAGCATAGCTTGGCGTGGCAAAACATAACAAATCATTCCAAATCAAGCATACATAGGCTTGTACATTGCTTAACATACTTGCAAATCTTTGACGTATCAAACAAATACGTATCCCACACCTATTTACGTACATATAAGGCTTTATTAAATCACATGCGTTAAAACCAAGCACATTTTATTAAGGAATAACTATATCCTAACCTCACCTGACACCGAAGAGGCCGAAGACACAACAAATGATCCACCCCGGAATCAACACGGCCCACAAAACCCCACCCCGGGTGTACCTGAACAAACTGAATACAAAACAGGACTTAGACTCAAGAATGAACCAATTAGACGCACGGCTTATGTTTATGATTGTCATGAAGTCATGAGTCACGTATACAAGCATAGAACAATCATGCATTAACAATAATTCCCATTTCATGGACATATTAAAGCATACGATACAATTTCACCTTAAAACATGCAATTAAATTGAAGTAATAAACTAAGGATGCAGAATAAAGTCATAATGAAGCATAATAAACGAAAAGCAAACACAAACACACAACAGAGGCTGGGAACGGCCTCGCCCAAGGCGGGAAGGGCCGTTCCCACACACGCACCCTAGGCACAGGAGGACGGGAACGGCCATTCCGATCACCAGCACAAACACGGAACGGTCGTTCCCACACTCGGCACTGACGCCAGCCCGGGAAGGGCCGTTCCCACCACAAGGCAAAACGGGAACGACCGTTCCCACCTGGAACAGATGAAAAACAGCAGCAGTTCGAAAATGGCGTTTGGAGAGGAAGCAACAAGGCAACAGCAGCAAAACAACAACTACAACCCACGAAAATAACACAATAAATCATGCTCGACATGTAGGTCACATATATCCACATTAGAGCTCGCAAAACGAGCCCGAACACCCCGAACTCCCAACCCCAACACTATTCATCAACTTCCCCAATTAGCCCTACAACACATATCCGAGGCACGAAAGAGACATTAAATTAAAGCACGTAACGAGAGGGTCACAAATCTTACCTTGAGTCGTTGATCGGACGGTTGGATCTTGCAAACCAGAGCCAAAGGCTTGATGGCCAAAAGGGGAAAAATATCTTCTCCTTTCTTCCTTGCCTTGTTGCTGATCGTGAGAGTGGAGAGGGAAGGAAAGGCTGGCCCCTTTTGGGGCTGGTCAAACGGGTCGGTTAAAACGGGTAGGGTCAAACTGTATCCGGTCCAAACGGATCGGATTTAAAACGGTGAGGCTATCAAATGGCTTTAGAATTTAAAGGGTTAATTCATTGAATCCGAGTCGTCGAAACAAACTCAATGATAGGGTCGGAATTCGATCGAATTCGCGAGCTCAAATAGCCACGAAGGCTCAAACGTCCTAATTATAATTAGGTCCCTAAATTACAAATATTGGACAATTGAGTCCAAGACATTTAATTAAATTCTAAAGCACACATAATTAAAATAAATATCACGTTGACACGTAAGCATGCTAAATCACATATTTCACAAAATTACTGAATTAAACTCTCTCGTGACGCCGTACCTGGAATGCCGAAGAGGCGGGGCGTCACAATCTCCCCCCCCCCCTTAAGAGAAGCTGGCCCCCAGGTTCTACCGCTCGTAACAAACTACGAGCAACTCTCTCGTATTCACCCAAGTTCGGAGCTCGCGACACTCCGACAAAGGTTAGCCCGAGAAAGGTCTTCCAAGCACGAAGGGGTTCGATCATTGCTTCAAGCTTCACACGAACTCGATCCCTACTAGGAGTAGTTCAGACTTCTCGCACGATAGGAGGCTCACAAGTGATTCAACTCCCACCGCTTGAATCAATCCAAACCAATCCACAATCCGGGACCACGAGTGGAGTTGTTAAAGAACTCAAACCACTCGCTCTCCACCCAAGAAGGGCCTTCAACCCGTGGTTCGAAGTTGACATTCGAACGTTAATCACCTCAAAAGTGAACTCCGGGAACTTGTGGAGAAGACCGTTGCAAAGCACGACCCTCGACTTACCGTAAAGCAACAACACTCGCTCTCTCAAGTCACCCTAAAAGGGCAACCAACAACTCACAACAACAACGCACACACCCCGAACAAAGCAAAACAAAAGATGAATGATGCACGTGATATGTATGTCTAATGTACCGTTCACCGAAGCGTTGGAATCTTATCTTTATGATGATCTGCTCCACTCCAAAGTTCCTTATTCACGGTTAAGCTCTGAAATTCCCAACGTGTCTTGAGCTTCGAATATCACCCTGATCTTTATCCCACGGCTGTTGTTTAGCTCAAATAACTCTTCTAATCCAATTCTCCACTCTTCATTGGTCTCATTTTCCCAAAGCATTTGAATTCTTGGGACTTTGATTAATCCTTATAATTCTTCGTAGATTTGATGAGCTCAATAAACTATTCCAAATCTCACGGCCCGAATTCTTCTCCCATTTGTGTGTCTTTAAATTTCCTGAAAATTAGCCTTACTTAAAAATCTGTATTCTTTCCCCTCTTATGGTATCGATCTTCTCGCGGATTGTATTCTTCCTCCTCAAAATATTTAAGAAGATTGCATCGTCGATTGATGATTCTTATTGGTTCCCTTTTAAAGTCCAGGGATAATTTCTTGTGTGATCCATTCTCCCCTGTAGCTAGAGGATTCCGAAATCTAATTCCCGTATCGAGACGCTCCATAAGTTTCTCCTGATCCCAAATCTTCCATTTAAAATTTCATTTACTTCCTTTGAAATCCACTAAGGTTTCTTCCAAATTCCACGAAGGACTTGCTGTAAAATTATAATTTTCTTCCCATAAAATCTTTCGAGTGTAGCATCGATTCCCTTACGATTAAATGGAAAGTGGTTACCATTTCCCCAAGGTTGTAGTTGATTGTAATTGTTCCCACATCCCAAGTTGATCTCTTGTTCTACTCTTGTTATTATTATTATTATTTTTTTTTTTTTCGCCGGTAGAGACTCCTTGGTGTCTTTCTCCTAATTATTTTCCAGAGTTAGCTTCCTTCATTGTTCTTAAATCCGAACTCTAAAACAAATCATGCCTTGTGCTTGATGAAATAAGTTACTTCGAATCTTTAATTTCTCTTCAAGGTATACCTCCAATCCGTCAATTTTCTTAACCTTGTACCCGGACTTCTCCAACCATTCTTCTTTGTCATATTCTCCATGTTTCCACAAACTCAACCCGATCTTCAAAAGAAATCCTTAATCTTGTCCTATACCCAAACCATTTCTCCCAATTCCCATCGAACACAACTTGGTAAATTGAATGAAGAATTATCCTAAAATAAAACACTAAATATGCATGTCGAGTCAAAGTGCGAATGAGATGCATCACTTAACCATCACTTAGACACGTAGCAACAACAATTAGCAACAATTAATAATAAGTAACAATTAATAATTAAGGTAGAGAGGATAATAAATTGCAAAAATTTTAAAGTGTGATGAATGCACGTGCTATGAATGCAATACCTCAATTTTCGGATTCCTGTTGGTTTCCAATTTGAAGCCGATGATCCCGTGCCTTTTGCTTGTTGGCTCTCGGTCGATCACACTCAGAAATCTTGTGCTCCTTTGACCCACAGATGTAGCACCTCTTCAATCTGTCCCAACATGCTTCGTAAGTATGAGTGGTTCCTCCACAATAAGCACACAATTGGGGCCTTTTCCCCAACCTTGAAGTATTCCCAATCTTGTGTTTCTTTCCCCGAATTCTTTTGGCCCTAGTTCCCTGTTGAGGAGGTTCTTCTTCCACTTGTAACTTTGAGCATAAACCCAACTCAACATTAGACCCTGGTACCTCTTCTTCATTGCCCTTTGTCATGATCCAAGTTTCGACTCTTAATGCTTTCTTTGTAGCTTTATCCCACGTGGTCGTATCCTTTGCAATTAGGGCTTCCTTGAATTCATCCCGAAGACCTTCCATAAAGTATTTGGCCTTCATCTGATCGTTACCCATAATATGAGGCACATATAAGCCCAACCTTTCAAATTCTTCTATGTATTCCACAACGGATCTACCTCCTTGTTTTAAAATGAGGAATTCTTCAAGTCTTCGCTCTTGTAGAATAACCGGTGCAAACCTCCTTCTGAATTCTCGAATAAATACTTCCCAAGTCAACTCTTCGTTCATAGTCTCTAGTTGTTGAGCAACCCTTTTCCACCATTGCCTTGCTTGTACTTGCAAGAGAAATGTAGCAAGGTGAGCCATGTCCTGAGAGTTGCGTGGCCATATTTCGAAAATACCCTCTATCTCTGAAAGCCACTCCTCAGCCTTTACATCATTTCCTTCTCGAAATTGGGGAGGCTTGAATGCTATGAATTCCTGGTACATCATTCCTAGGTTGCACAGATTTGGATGAAAAAAAGATATCCGTAGTGTTGCCGATGCGGTGGAATCCTGAAAATCTCAACAACTACAACAGTGATTTATGCATGTTGATTAGTAAGTGCTCATGTCACGTAGTAAATCAAGTAGAGCATCAAAGAAATGCAATGCTTCACGTAGTAAAATCAATAAAGTATTGAAATTCAATTACATAGCTTATCAAATTGTGATGCAAATGCACACATAATCAAATTGTCCTTTACCGTTCGACTTAGACAGACACGACCTGATACTGAACCCCGGTTTTTCAACCTGGGGCTCTGATACCACTTAAGGATGTAGCACCCGCACGGTGGGTCACCACATCCCCCGCACCAAAGTCTGATCCACATACGAAATGGAGAGTCCGTACATGAACCAAACAGTGGTGAACGGGAGCTGATAAACTCACACCTAGGCTAGGCGGAACTTAGACCCTAAACTACAGAACCAAACAGACAACAAAAATGCGGAAGCGAAATAAATCATGCAACAATCAAACATACATAAATAGTTGACGGGTTCAACTAGCATAAATACCTAATCCCGAATATCAAACAATAATCATAAATCCAACGGGTTCAACTAATTCAAGCAAACCTGTCCTAACCTGTCCCGAAGTATACATATCAATTCATAATTAAATTCTGGATATCATAAACAAACATATCTTATACAAAAGCCGAATGAAAGAAATGCGAATGCAAGACCACCTACTAGACAAAGACTCGAAAGAAAACTGCAAAGGACTGACACACTCCGCCTAACCCGAACTCCAAGCAAAGCCTGCAAACTAAAAGAAAAAGGGGAGGGGTCAGTCTTAACTCGATTGAGTGAGGGGTTAACGCACTCACACTATATATATATAGGAGCAAAGCACATATCAAATTCATAGTGTTCATGAACGTAGGGATAGTTTTTGCACACTAAATCGTTTCCCGTAATATATATATACAGGGCTTACTTTAGCAAAATCAAACAAACCAAAATAACTTACCGAACAAACTTAGCAAAGTTTATTAAATCTTAGCATATTCAAAACTTAGCTTATCTTATAAAAACTCCCTTTTAGTTTAACTTAGAATCTATCCCCGTTTCATAAACCTTAACAGAACATACATATCATATCATATAGAACTCGGCGGGTACGAGCTCCGACTCCCCCAATCTCCTCATAACATATCATATCAGAATCAAAACAGAAAACTTACATACATATCATATCATATCATCCTCAACTCCGGGTGATGGAAGGGTGTATACGCCCAAACCATCCAAACGAACGAGGGGAGCGCCTTGCGAGTACTCAAACCCTCAGGATTCCTTCCCTCACCAAACCTCCTGGTGAGTTCAGGGGTGATCCTCTGCAAACATATGAAGACTATGCACAGGCTTAACCTCGACGGCCCTATGCCGTCCCGAGGGCTCCTTACCTATAGCTCCGGGGCCCAACAAACACATATCATATCATATCCCGCTACAACAGAAACAGACAGACAGACAGACTTGTACATATATACGTATATATACCACTTTCCGTTTCAATCCACTCGGTCCTTGCCAAACATGGCTCATGAGAAGTATACGGTTAGAAGCATAGCTTCGCGTGGCAAAACATAACAAATCATTCTAAATCAAGCATACATAGGCTTGTACATTGCTTAACATACTTGCAAATCTTTGACGTATCAAACAAATACGTATCCCACACCTATTTACGTACATATAAGGCTTTATTAAATCACATGCATTAAAACCGAGCACATTTTATTAAGGAATAACTATATCCTAACCTCACCTGACACCGAAGAGGCCGAAGACACAACAAATGATCCACCCCGGAATCAACACGGCCCACAAAACCCCACCCCGGGTGTACCTGAACAAACTGAATACAAAACAGGACTTAGACTCAAGAATGAACCAATTAGACGAACGGCTTATGTTTATGATTGTCATGAAGTCATGAGTCACGTATACAAGCATAGAACAATCATGCATTAACAATAATTCCCATTTCATGGACATATTAAAGCATACGATACAATTTCACCTTAAAACATGCAATTAAATTGAAGTAATAAACTAAGGATGCAGAATAAAGTCATAATGAAGCATAATAAACGAAAAACAAACACAAACACACAGCAGAGGCTGGGAACGGCCTCGCCCAAGGCAGGAAGGGCCGTTCCCACACACGCACCCTAGGCACAGGAGGACGGGAACGACCGTTCCGATCACCAGCACAAACACGGAACGGTCATTCCCACACTCGGCACTGACGCCAGCCCGGGAAGGGCCGTTCCCACCACAAGGCAAAACGGGAACGGTCGTTCCCACCTGGAACAGCTGAAAAACAGCAGCAGTTCGAAAATGGCGTCTGGAGAGGAAGCAACAAGGCAACAGCAGCAAAACAACAACTACAACCCACGAAAATAACACAATAAATCATGCTCGACACGTAGGTCACATATATCCACATTAGAGCTCGCAAAACGAGCCCGAACACCCCGAACTCCCAACCCCAACACTATTCATCAACTTCCCCAATTAGCCCTACAACACATATCCGAGGCACGAAAGAGACATTAAATTAAAGCACGTAACGAGAGGGTCACAAATCTTACCTTGAGTCGTTGATCGGACGGTTGGATCTTGCAAACCCGAGCCAAAGGCTTGATGGCCAAAAGGGGAAAAATATCTTCTCCTTTCTTCCTTACCTTGTTGCTGATCGTGAGAGTGGAGAGGGAAGGAAAGGCTGGCCCCTTTTGGGGCTGGTCAAACGGGTCGGTTAAAACGGGTAGGGTGAAACTGTATCCGGTCCAAACGGATCGGATTTAAAACGGTGAGGCTATCAAATGGCTTTAGAATTTAAAGGGTTAATTCATTGAATCCGAGTCGTCGAAACAAACTCAATGCTAGGGTCGGAATTCGAATTCGAATTCGCGAGCTCAAATAGCCACGAAGGCTCAAACGTCCTAATTATAATTAGGTCCCTAAATTGCAAATATTGGACAATTGAGTCCAAGACATTTAATTAAATTCTAAAGCACACATAATTAAAATAAATATCACGTTGACACGTAAGCATGCTAAATCACATATTTCACAAAATTACTGAATTAAACTCTCTCGTGACGCCGTACCTGGAATGCCGAAGAGGCAGGGCGTCACATGTTGTTTTTCAATTCGTTAGATATATCTTATTATAATATTTTTATAGGCCTTAAAATTCAAAAATAGACAACTTATATTATAAGATTTGAATACAATTAATTAATATATTAGTATTAAAATTCTTGTTGAACTATATATATTTTTTGGGTAAGTTAGAGAAATTTTAATTCTATCTAGAGTCTTATTTTAAGTTAATAAGTACTTTATAAATATAATTAAATTAATAATTTATAACATGTATTTACGTCATTATCCTTGACTAATAGTTACTGACGTAATTATTGTGAGAATATTTTAGGCGTTTTATATTTTGTAACAAATCAAAAACTCAACTCGTGCTTTTATAATATACTAGTCAAATCAACGTGCGTTGCACGTTTATCATTTAATTTATTTAAATAAATTTAGTTATTATATTTATTGAACAAATTAAGATATTAAAAATATCTAGTTTGATTAAATAAATATAATAATATTTTTAATGAATCATTTAATTTTGAATAGTAACATATACAAAAATGTTTATATGAGATCTCTCTTTCAAATCATGTACAATAAGTATATAGAAATTCGAAGTAGAGAAACATGTAAATAAATAAATAATAAAAATATTTGAAACTATATTATTACATAAAACAAAACATTTAAAGTGTATAATATTAATTTGTCCAAATAGTTCTAACTTTTAAGTATAAGTAATAGTTTATAACTTTCAAATATATTCAATAAATAAAAAAACATATATAAAAGAATATAGACAAAAATTTAAGAGATCATATAAAATGCCATATTAACTATATGTATTTTATTCCTTATATTGTTTATTTTTTTAATATAATTTTTAATTTATTTTTAGTTTTTTTATGAAGTATTGCAAAATCTTTTTATCGTCATTCAAAATCTAAAAGTTATATTCACTTTCAAAATTATAATTTTTGCACCTATTTTTTTTTCCCATATTTCCGACCTCGATTCCATCATTTAAAATGGGAGCATTGTTTTTTCCTTTCTATTTTATTTCATAATCTTGAGATATTGTAACTTTTGATATTTATCATCAATTTTAGTATAATTACCTTGCACTAAATATTCATATCACAAAACCGTGGGTTTGACATATTATCATTTTCAATATTATCTACTTTCTCAATTCTCCATCTTCTTCTCCATAATTGTAATTTGATTTAATGAGTATTTCTATTTTGATTTTTGTTGACATCTTGGATTATACTTTTTTAATTACATTGCACCTACCTCATGCAATTTTCAATTGATAACTTTTACTATTCGATTGCAGTGACAAAACAAAACTCTGTGGATACTTGTAAATTAAGTTCCCTATAATATTTTGAGCTATATTCTCCTTAAACAATTAAAAGTGTTAGTAATTTAATTATATAAAATATTAATAGAGCTTTTAATAATTTATTTATTTATAAAGTATTAAAGAAATAATATTTTATGAAAATTAATTTAACTCTCGGTTGAGCAATTTATGTACTCCTCAAATAATATGATGTATAATATTTAGTTTCATTTTGTACCTATTATTAATTCAAGAATATACTTATTGATGGTTCGATATTTTTATATTACTTTGTATAGATTTTATATTTTCATCATTGCATTTTCAATAGGAAACACCCTTTTCAAATGTTTATATTGATATATTGCATTTTTTACACGTTTCGTACCACAAGAAGGATTTGTTTCAATCCTGTCAGTCTCTCTTAAAACAATAATATATATATATATATATATATATATATATATATATATATATATATATATGTGTGTGTGTGTGTGTGTGTGTGTGTGTGTTCCTAAATGAAGCAACCCAACACAGGAAAAGTAGTCTCAAGTTAAGACTCATCTAGTTTTATCAGCAGAGCATTCTAGACGCAGTAACCATCTTAAACCTTGTGACCTGTCCTCGCTAATTTATCTGTCATCATGTTTCATTATCTCGAGATTTATTTGATCCAAGTTTCCCAAGATTTTTGGAGTAAATTTCGCCAATCAAATATTACATTTCTCATTAGCTTCTTTTCAATATCCTTGTTGTTATCCATTTCACGATCATCTTCGAATCAATCTCCACATTAATCTTCAAAAAGCGCCTCTCCCAAGCTAGTGTTAATCCTTTAAGTAAGCCTAATAACTATGCTACATTATTGAAACTATACCAAGATCCAGAGCATATCCTAGAACTCATCTTTAATTGTTATCTCGAATGACGCCCCTGGCCAAGCATTGTTAGTGTGGTTATAAAAGCTTCCAACCGAGTTTAGTTTTACCCATCACTTCTCGGGTTTATCCCACGACAACTAAGTGTAGATTTTCTTTTGCCTACACTTTTGTCCTCACTGATTAGTACTAAGATCTTAGATAATTCTTTTATGTAGCGAAGAGTGACTCTTCTAAGATTCATAAAACTTTGATAGCTCCATCAGTTCCATGCTTTTCAAAGATTCAAAAGCATCAAGATCAAGACAAACCACCCAAGATATTCTAGGAATATATTGCTTAGAATTTGGCTATTAAAGCTCTCTTTGAGCCTGTTTGACACTCGCAAGCCACGAAGATTTCTTCAAGTTTGTGTATCAACAATCTTGTCCCACACCCAAAGTGCGAATGGAAAACTTCTCAGCAAGTGGTCCACATATTCATATCCTGTACAACAGTGTGTACATACATCATTTTCCACAAATTTTCTATCATACTTCAATACATTCGTGAGAAAGCTATCATATTAGCAAGGCTATAGAAAAATCATGAACTTTTAGGGCCAAGGTAATTTCCAAGTTCATTTTCAATTTTTCTCGCATGTCTCATCTGACACCATAAGCAGAGTATAGTCATTATATATGAGAATTTATCTTTAGTTAACCCAGTCTAGACTCTCTTATCTTCGTTATCATGTAGCGCGATTAGGATACTAAGTATCTCATCCACCACCTCCTTGAGCAGTATTGTTTTCACCTTATCCAGGTTTCAGTTTTTATCTATGTCAATGAGATTACATACAATAAGATCTTTATCCTCCACATGAATGTTATCTCTAAAGATGTCCGCTAGTTTTCCTTATGATAACCATCTATCATTCCATAAAGATGTCCATTCACCGTTCCAGATCTTCTATTTATAAAATGGCTCCACCATCCAAGTGCTTCTAACTATCCTCTTTCATGCTCAGGAAGCTATAAGTTGGGGCTTATGTTCAAGAATGTCATCCCCTTTTAAATATTTTTTCTTATGTATCTAGTTTCACGCCATCGTCTCCTTATTGAGCATTCTCCATCCCATTTAGCGAGCATCGCTATATTTTTTTTTGGGCATCTCTAAGACCCAATTTACCTTCTCGCTTCTTTCTAACCACCTTCTTCCACCCTAAAAGATGGGTCCATTTCTTTGTTATATGAGTCGACTAAAAAAAGTTGTATTTAAGTCGATTAAGTTTTTTTACGTGTGATTGGAGAACCAATTTGTGTGCATGTAGTAGATGGGGATTGAGCTCGTGATGCACAGAATAAGTGTTATTCATCCGGTAAGGTTTGTCGTTTTGGCTTTCTATCCCAGAGGTATTTTTTGACTCTCTTAATCACAATCGAGAAATATTCATTATAGTTTCGGCCAAAGTTCTTCCGCACCCCCAAATAATTCATTAAGTTGTCTGTACTTTACATGCCCAAAATTCTAGTAACCTATTGCTTTAAATCATTTGACATATAAGGTGTAAACAAAACATGTGATTTGCTGAAGTTTAGTTTGAGGTCCAACTCCTTGTGAAATGCCTCAACCACACTGTAAATGCACTTCGCCCCATCCACGGTATCTTTAGCTCCCAACATTATGTTTTTCGTAGAAAGCAAGTGTGAGATGTGAGGACCTCTCTGACATACCGTAATTAGCTTCCAGTGTCCAACTAAAATGACCTCCTCAGTCATATACGTAAGTTATTCCATACAGAGTACAAACAAATAAGGCGAGAATGATTGCCTTATCTAATGCCAATATAGCCTCTATCGGTTCACCATTCCATAAAACCTCTAGTTGTGTCCCCTTCATTCTGCTCATACTAATATTGATGATTTTCATCAGGAATTTGAAGAAAGCTTTAGAAAACTCCACCGAACTTTGTCGAATGCCTTTTCAAGATTCAATTTAAGCACCACACCCCTTTTTTTTTGTCATTGGAGTGATGTAGCGTTACTAACACTTCTTGAAGCAGTAAGATATTGTAATGGGTGTCTCGACCTGGAATGAAGCTATTCTGGTTTGCGCTCACAATTTATTTGATATACGATTTAAACGAAGTATAATCATCTTGGTGATCATTTTGAGCAATACGTTAGCTATTCTGGTTTGGGGTCATAATTTATTTTATATACGGTTTAAACAAAGTATAATCATCTTGGTGATCATTTTGAGCAATACGTTACACAACGTAATGGACCGAATCTCTTTTGTTTTTCTGGAGAATTAACTTTCGAAATCAGACAAACAAACGTCTGATAAGCCTTCTTGGGAATTGATTCTCTCTCCATACAATCATTGATAAATTTCACTACGTCTCCTACTATATCCTAATAGGTTTGAAAAAAAATAGGCTTGGAAACCATCTGCTTCCAGTGCTTTGTACGGGTGCATGCTCTTCACTACCCTCAAGATTTCCTCATTACAGGTCGTTCTTTCCAAGTTATTTTTTCACTACCACCTTAGTGTTCATTGGTGCAAGCTAATACCTAGACTCATCACCTCTTCGATAATATCTCCACTGAATAGTACTTAGTACTCTCAAGTGTGTTGCTTTAGTTGATCATTATTTGTTACCCATTCGTCACCTATTATGTGAGCATTTATCTAGTTCATCTTTCTTCTCGTTATGGTTGAGGGATCAAAGGAACGTTTATGTTTATCCCTGAATTGGAGCCAATTAATTCTTTACTCTTAAAACTAAATAATCTCTTCTTGTTGCAATAGTTTGTTATATTCTGTCTGCTTGTCTCATATATAATGCTCTAGAATTTTTTTCTAAATTTTTTTGGTTGCCTTTTTCGCTTTTCGAGCACATTAAAGATTGTTCAATGACCATTATTCTAGAGCAATGATCCCAAGTCAAAATATTTTTCAAATTTTGATTCGGCCAATAAGTCATGTAGTGCTGCTTTTGATGATATTGATCTAAATTGGTAATTGCTAGATCAATCTCATTCAAATTAAATTCAAAAGTTCTCCATATTTTTCTTGAGCTAAAACCCAATCTAGCATTTTCAAATTGTTTAATCACATCTTCGGAATTTTGTTTACCATTCTATACGATATTTATTGTCACTTTGTCATATCCTTTGTAAATATATTTGTAAAAATATTTCACAGTTGTCACTCTAAGAAAAATCTCGATGTTAATTGAGAAATATAACTTAATAATAGATATGGGTTATAAGGTACTACATATTGGTTATAAAGTTGTGTATTGTGAACTTGGACCATCACTCTGATTCTTCTCCTTCCACAGACCAGATATCCATCTTTACTTTGTATTGTGTTTTCGGAATATGAACATGAGTAATGATATTTATATTCTCCATCCATCATATAAAAATTATTTAAGTTCTTTTATCCACATGATTTATGCGTCATGTGTTCCATAACTAACTCATAAAGTTTGGGATTCTTTCCTTAGTCAAAAAATTCAACACAGATAAATTGATCAAGTTGATCGTGTATTGTAATTTTATATTTTGACTACAAAATTATCAAAATATGAGCATGTGTCAACCATTTCTTTTGAAACTCGATTGCATGAATATGTGCAACCACCTTTCTAGAAATTTTCTTTTTGAATAATTGATATTTTAAATCCTGCAACTTTTCCCAAAAAACTCGTGATGTCTTTTAAATTATGAACAATAAATGATACGATTAACAATTGATCACTAAGTAAAACATAACAAAATTAATAAATACTTGCATTCCTTTTCATGTGAAAGAACTTCATTTGCAGATGAAAATTTGATAACCGAGTGACATCATTATTAAATCAAATAAAAAATATTATTTGGATTGTTCATTAATTTAGGTATGCGTTTGTATATACATTAAAATCAAGTAATTCTTTCTTTTAACTAATTATTCTTTATCTCTTTTTTATTCTCTCTTCATTTGATCATGGATTCTATTTTTTATTTATATTTTTCTAATGAACATTATTTAAGCTTTATATTATTTTTTATTATTTATTTTATGTATGTAGTAGAAATAATTAAAAAGTGTATATTTATATAAAAAACTCAAGGAATGTTTAATTGAACATTATAAAAATAATTTATAAAATTATATTATATCTTATTTTTACATACATATATATTGAGTCTCCTTAAAATTCTTAATTTAAAGTAACTCTGGTTTGACGACCTGCAATTCTAAATTATGGTATATTAAGTCGTAAGAAATCAAAAATGCTATTTGTACTTTTTAATATATATAGATTATGTTAATCATCCTATCTAAATAATATTTACGCATTTAATTTATATTTGATTGTATAAACTAAAGGAAGATTATATGATTAATTAAATTTAGATAATTATAATTATATTAGTATTAGTTAATTGAAAATTATTACATTAACATTCATTAATTTATTAAAAAATATTTTATGTATATCATTCAATTATATTATTTTATTAATTAGATAATTTTATACAATTATAGTATGATTATAATTTAACAAAGTTTATGAACTTAGGTAATTAGAATTATGGACTTAAATAATTAGAATTACATTAGGATTGATTTATTGAAAATTGTCTTATGTAACTCATTCAATTTAAATTATATTTTATTTTACATAGTTACCAAAATTTATTGAAATTATAAAGTGAATCAATTTGTTAGATATATCTTATTATAACATTTTAAATTATAGGCCTTAAAATTAAAAAATGGACAACTTATATTATAAAATTTCAATATAATTAATTAATATATTAATATTAAAGCAATCCTTGTTGAACTATGTTTCTTTTTTTGGTAAGTTGAAGAAGTTTTAATTATACCAAGAGTCCTATTATAAATTAATAAGTACTTTTTGGATATTGGTAAATTAATAATTTATAATATGTATTTACATAATTATCCTTAACTAATAATTATTCATATAATTATTATGAGGTTATTTTAGGCCATCTATATTTTGTAAGAAACTTTCGTGCTTTTATAAGATATATAGATATATATATATATATATATATATAAAAGTACTTTATAAATATAATTAAATTAATAATTTATAACATGTATTTACGTCATTATCCTTAACTAATAGTTACTGAAGTAATTATTGTGAGGATATTTTAAGCGTTCTATATTTTGTAACAAATCAAAAATTCAACTCGTGCTTTTATAATATACTAGTGAGGTGAACGTGCATTGCACGATTATCATTTAATTTTTTAAAATAAATTTAGCTATTATATTTATTGAACAAATTAAGATATTAAAAATATTTATTTTGATTAAATAAATATACACATACAAAAATATTTATATGAAATTTCTCTTTCAAATCATCTACGATAAGTAGAAATTCGAAGTAGAGAACATCCAAATAAATAAGCAATAAAAATATTTGAAATTTTGTTATTATATAAAAATATATATATTTAAGTGTATAGTAATTTGGCCAAATAATTCTAGCTTTTAAGCATAAGTAATAGTTTATAACTTTCAAATATATTTAATAAAATGATGAGACAAGTAAAAATTATAGAACAAAACCTAAAAGATCACCCAATTTTGCCGGTGGAGCATCCTAAACGTAGTAATCATCTTGAAACTTATGACCTATTCTCATCAGTTTATCGGTCATCATGTTTCTTTTTCTAGAGATTTATTTAATTCAAGTTTCGTATGGCCTTTGGAGTAAACTTTATCAATTAAATTACATTTCTCATTTGTTCCATTTCAATATCCTTCATTGTTATCCATTTCATGACCATCTTCGAATCAATACCCACTTTAGTCATCGAAAAGTGTCTTTCCCAAGTTAGTGTTAATACTCCTCGTAAGCTCAATAACTCCACTATATTATTTAAACTCTACTAAGATCCATAGCGTATCCTAACACCCAAATTCAGCTGTCATCTAGAATGACGCCCCTGTCATCTCAAATGATTCCCCTGGTTATAAAAGCTCACCTCAGAGTTTAGTTTCACCAATCTTTTCTCGAGTTTATTCCACGATAACTCAGTGCATATTTTTCTTTTATCTGTATTTTTTGTCCACACTGATTAGTGTTGAGGTTTCATTAACTCTTTTATGTGCGAAGAGTGGAACTTCTAAGTTTCATAACATTTTGATAGCTC
The DNA here is from genome assembly GCA_037501455.1 of Lantana camara. Taxonomy (NCBI): domain Eukaryota; kingdom Viridiplantae; phylum Streptophyta; class Magnoliopsida; order Lamiales; family Verbenaceae; genus Lantana; species Lantana camara. The sequence continues at coordinate 5,422,633 of CM074855.1, read as the reverse complement.
CATTGGTTCCATATTTTTCAAAGATTTTAAAGCGTCAAGATCAAGACAATCCACGCATGATAATCAGATAACATATTACTCTGAATTTTGTTATAAAAGCTCTCTTTGAGACCGTTCGACACTCGCATGCCATGGAAATTTCATTCAGTTTGTACATCAATAATCTTGTCTGACACCCGAAGTGCGAATGGACAACTTCTGAGCATGTGGTCCACATATTCATGTCCTATATAACAGCGTGTACATACATCACTTTTTCTAAATTTTCTGTCATATTTCAGTACATTCATGAGCAAGCTATCATGTTAGCAAGCCACAAGAAAATCTTAAACTTTTAGGGACAAAGTAATTTTCAAATTCATTTCCAATTTTTCTCCCATGTCTCATCCGACACCATAAGTAGACTATAACCGATTTATAGGACAATTTGTCGTTAGTTGACCCAATCAAAACTCTCTTATCTCCGTTATCATGCAATGCAATTAGGACATTAAGTATCTCATCCACCACCTCCTTAGGCAATAACATTTTAAACTTATGTAAGTTTCAATTTTTATTTGTGCAATGGATTACATACCATCAGATCTTTATCCTTCTCATGAATCTTAGCTCCAAAGATGTCCGCTAGTTTGCTTGTGATAACCATCTATCAATCAATAGAGACGTCCATTCAACTGGTTCTAACTATCCCCTTGCATGCTCGGGAAGCCATAAGTGGAAGCTTATGTTCAAGAATGAGAACATCCTAGCAGCAATAACCATCTTGAACCTTATGGCCTATCCTCGCCAATTTATCCATCATCATGTTTCTTTCTCTCGAGATTTATTTAATCAAAGTTTCTCAAAATCTTTGGAGTAACCTTCGCCAATCAAATATTACATTTCTCATTAGTTGTTTTTGAGTATCCTTCATTGTTATTCATTTAACGGCCGTCTCCAAATCAATCGCCACATTAATTTTTGAAAAGTATCTCTCCAAAGTTAGTTTTAATCCTTTAGGTAAGTTCAATAACTTTGCTACATTATTGAAACTATACCAAGATTCATAACATATATATCCTAGCATTCATCTCCAATTGCCATCTCGAATGACGCCCCTATTGGTGTAGTTATAAAAGCTTCAATCCGATTTTAGTTTTACCCATCACTTCTCGAATTTATTTCACCACAACTAAGTGCAGATTTTCTTTTGCCTGTGTTTTGTGTCCTTATTGATTATTACTAAGGTCGTAGATAACTCTTTTATGTGGCGAATAACAACATTTCTAAGCTCCATCGGTTCCATGTTTTACAAAAATTTTAGAGCGTCAAGATCAACACAACCCACCCAGGATATTTTAGGAACATATTACTCAGTATTTTGCTACTAAAGCTCTCTTTGAGCCCATCTGACACTCGCAAGTTTTCCCTAAATTTTCTATCATACTCCAATACATTTGTAAGCAAGCTATCATATTGGCAAAGCCACAGGAAAATCTTGAATTTTTGGGGTAAGGTAATTTTCAAATTCATTTAAAGTTTTTTCTTGCATGTCTCAACCGACGCCATAAGTAGAGTATAGTCATTTTATAGGAGAATTTATCTTTAGTTGACACAATTCATTCTCTCTTATCTCCATTATCATGCAAAACGTTAGGACACTAAGTACCTCATTCACCACCTCTTTGGACGGTGATGTTTTCAACTTATTTAGGTTTCAATTTTTATCTTTTCCAATGAAATTATATTCCATAAGATCTTTATCCTCCTCATGAATGTTATCTCCAAAGATGTCCGTCAGTTTGCCTAGTGATAACCATCTATCATTCCATAAAGATGTCCCTTCACCGTTCCCAATCCTCCATTTTCAAAATGGTTCCACCATCCAAGTGTTTTTAACTATCCCCTTCCATACTCGGGAAACCCATAAGTCGAGGCTTATATTCAATCAAGAATGTTATCCCTTTTTAAATATTTTTTTGATGTATAACGCCATCTCCTTGTTAAGCATTCTTCATCCCGTTTTAGCTAGCATCACTATATTTTCTTTTGGGCTTCTCTAAAACCCAATGCACATTCTTACTTCTTTGCAGTCACCTTCTTTCACTCTACAAGATGGGTTCGTTCCTTGTTATATTAATCGCCTAAAGAAAGTTGTGCTTCAGTGGATCAAGTTTATCGTACATCTGATTAGGGAGCCAATTTGTGTGCATGTGGTTGATGGAGATCGAGATTGTGATGGACTTAATAAGTGTCATTCGTCAATAAATATTTGTCATTTTGGCTTTCTATCCCAAGAGATGCTTTTCGACTCTATTAATCACAATCGGGAAATGCTCATTATAATTACAACTAAAGTTCATTTGCACCCCCCAAATAGTTCCTTAAGTTGTATGTATTTTCCATGCCCAGAATTCTACTAACCTACTGTTTTAAATCATTTGTCGCGTAAGGTGCAAACAACACATGTGATTTGCATAAGTTTAATTTGAGGCCCAACTCCTTGCAAAACATCTCAACCACACTTTTAATGCACTTTGCTCCATCCACGATAGGTTTGACTCCCAATATTAAGTCGTCCGCAAAAGGCAAGTGTGAGATCATGTAAGAGCTTCACTAATATACCATAATTGGCTTCCAGGTCTGGCCGAAATGGTCTCTTCAATTATATATGTAAGTTGTTCCATACATATTACAAACAAATAAAACGAACGTGATTACCTTATCTAATGCCACACATCCGTACAACCTCCGTTGGTTCACCATTCTATAGAATCTCCGATTGTATCCGCTACATTCTCCTCATAATGATATTGATGATTTTCGTCGGGAATTTGAAGAAAGTTAAAAGTCTTTTTAGAAATTCCACTGGGTTTTTTCGTACGCTGTTTCAATATTCAATTTCAGCACCATGCCCCTTTTTTATCGTTGGAGTGATGTAGCGTAACACTTATTCAGACATCAAAATATTGTAATAGGTGCCTTGGTCGGGAATGAAGCTATTCTAGTTTGATCCCGTAATTTTTTTAATATACTTTTTAAACGAAGTATAATCATCTTGGTGATTATTTTGAGCAATATGCTGCACAACGTAATTGGCTAAAACTCGTTTATTTTTGTCGAGCATTAATTTTTGAAATTAGACAAATAAACACCCGATAATCTTTGTTGGTTGCTCATTCATTGTCTATTTTCAGAGCATTCATCTGATTCTTTCTTCTTCTCATTATGGCTGACAGATGAAAGAAACTTGTTTGTTTATCCCTAAATTTGAGCCAATTAATTCTCAACTCTTAAACCAAATAATCTCTTTTTGTTGCAATAGTTTATTATATTCTGCCCTCAATTCTTCCTCCAAATCATTTGAATATTTACCTTGTGTGTATCATGCATAATGCTTTAGAAATTCTTTGTATTTTTGTTTTTTGTTTTTGTTTTTTTTTTTTGCTTTTCGAGCACATTGAAAACTATTCAAGAACCATTGTTTTTGGGCAATGATCCCAAGTCAAAATGTACTTCAAATTTTGATTCGGTCAATAAGTTGTATATTGCTACTTTGGAGAATGTAAAAATAAATTGATAACTATTGGATCAATCTCATTTAGATTAAATTAAAAAAAAATTCATATCGTTTCTTGAACTCACACCAAATCTAACATTTTGAAATTTTTAATCTAATCTTCAAAATTTTGTTACCATTACGCTTTATTAATTCTCACATATATTTCTAAAGATATTTCACAGTCATTCTTAAATTTGGTATGCATATGCATATACATTAAAATCAAGTAATTCTTTTTTTTAACCAACTATTCTTTATCTCTTTTTTATTTAATTTATCTCTTTTTTATATTCTCTTTGTCATTTGATCTTGCATTCTATTTTTTTATTTGTATTCTTCTAGTGAGTATTATTTCAGATTTATGTTTATTTTTTTTATAATTGATTTTATATATATAGTAGAAATGATTAAAAGAGTATATTTATATAAATGTTTAATCGAATATTGTAAAAATTATGTATAAAATTAGTTTATATCTTATTTTTATATGCACACATATTGAGTTTTCTTAGTATTCTTAATTTAAAGTAACTTTGGTCTGAGAACCTACAATTCTAAATTGTAGAATTAAGAAACCAAAAACGCTATTTGTGTTTTGAAGTATCATATAAACTAAAGGAAGATTATATGGTTAGTTGGATTTAGATAATTAAAATTATATTAGTATTAGTTATAAAAATTATTACATTAGGATTAATTAATTTATTGAAAAATATTTTATGTAAATCATAAATTATATTATTTTGTTAATTAGATAAGTTTATAGAATTATAATATGATTATAATTTAAGATATGGATTTAGATAATTAGAACTATGGACTTATATAATTAGACTTACATTATGATTGATTTATCGAAAGTTATTCTATGTAACTTATTTAAATAATATTTTATTTTACATAATTACAAAATTTTATAAAGTGAATCAATTTGTTGTTTTTCAATTCATTAGATATATCTCATTATAACATTTTAAATTATAGGCCTCAAAATTAAAAAACAGGCAACTTATATTATAAAATTTGAATACAATTAATTAAAATTATAGAATTAAGAAACCAAAAACGCTATTCGTGCTTTGAAGTATTTAGTTTATATTTTATCATATAAACTAAAGGAAGATTATATGGTTAATTAGATTTAAATAATTAAAATTATATTAGTATTAGTTAATTAAAAATATTACATTAGGATTAATTAATTTATTGAAAAATATTTTATATAAATCATTAAATTATATTATTTTGTTAATTAGATAAATTTATAGAATTATAATATGATTATATTTTAAGAAAGTTTATTGATTTAGATAAATAGAACTATGGACTTATATAATTAGACTTACATTATGCTTGATTTATTGAAAATTATTTTATGTAACTTATCTAAATAATATTTTATTTTACATAATTACAAAAATTTATTAAAATAAAGTGAATCAATTTGTTGTTTTTCAATTCATTAGATATATCTTATTATAACATTTTAAATTATAGGCCTTAAAATTAAAAAAATAGACAACTTATAATATAAAATTTGAATACAATTAATTAATATAGTAATATTAAAACAATCCTTGTTGAACTATATATCTTTTCTAGGTAAGTTGGAGAAATTTTACTTCTACAAAGAGTCCTATTTTATGTTAATATGTGCTTTTTAAATATAATTAATTAATAATCTATAACATGTATTTACATCATTATCCTTGACTAATAATTATTAAAATAATTATTGTGAGGATATTTTAGGCGATCCGTATTTTGTAAGAAACTATTCGTGCTTTTATAAGATATATAGAATAGATAGATAGATATATATATATAGAAAAGCGGCTTCATTAGTTTTTATTTTCTCCCCCTTTTGGTGAAACCTCGAATGAAACCGCTGAGATAATGTTACATGTCTACCCCGTTTGAAATTTTCTATCTTTTTAAATTTTGTAAAGGAATAATATTGGAGTTGCTTTCTGAATAATTGGTTCGATTTAAAAAATTTTCAATCCGAATTTTATATAATTGTGCATGTTTTAAAAAATTACGGTCTTTGGCTAGTTTATACTTAACGAAACCACTATTATGAAAAGCGGCTTAGAATCCTTTTAACCCCAATTCTTTGGGCTATTGAAGTTGGAAAACATTCTCTCCACGCCTTTTCTTGTGCAAAATCGCGCACAATTTCTTTTCCTTTCCCCTCAAAGGTTCTTTATTATACAAAGAATTTGAAGAGTTTGGGGTTAAAAGAATTCTAATGAACGCTCACACAAGCGGTTTCATTAACTATAGGTTGGTCAAAGACTGCGCAGTTTTTGAAAACCACACTATATGAGACTTGGACTTGAATTTTTTTAAATGAAACCGATTATTCAAAAAGCGGCTCTTGTTCATTCACAAAATCTAGAAAATATAAAATTTCAAGTGGAACAGATAGGTGACATTATTTTAGCGATTATTGTGTTTTCGATAAAAATTACTTAAAAAAAACGATTTCAATAAAGTGGGAAAAAAAACCTTAATAAAATCGCTTTTCTGAAAAGTGACTTACACTAAAATTAAAAATAATTTTTAAAAATACGTCATAATTAAAATATACGCAAAGAAATGCACTAATTTTAGAAAATTCTCAATCAAAAAAGTTTGAATATCATTTTATTTGACTTCTACATCACGAGCTATAAGGGTTAAAACTCAATTTCAGAATCCAAATGCTCGGGCTCGAATTTGGATTATTTTTAACTTGACAATTATTTCTAAATTAAAGTGAGCTTGATACTCTATTTGACCAGAAAAAATAGTCATAATAGAGTCATGAAAAGCGAATATTTGGTACTCATGTGCTAAGTCGACTTACAATGTCAATTTGTTAGTATGTCTTATATTTTGACACTACTTTTCGGATTTGTGACAAAATGTGACAAAGCCGTGCATGTGAGAATTTTACTTTAATTATAATGTTGCTCTTACCTTGAAGGCGCTTGAGTTAAAGTCTTGAATTTGATCATAACATTACAAAAAATGAAGTCTTGATTATCATAATTAAGCGTGATGTTCTCATTGTCCCAATAAAGTCTTCTTAGTTAGTAATTGCCCTCTTTATACCTAATCAAGATTGTTATCTCCGATCATCATTGTTCATAAGTAATTTTATGGGCCATCTCTTCTAAGTAAATATTCTTACAGTAAAAGATTGAATCCCCGATTCTAAATGTCATCCACATTCTATCCGACGAAATAAGTGGGATGAGGTAAATATTCTTGAGTAAACTCATAAACTTCTATGCATTTTTTTCTCTGTAAAAAATTCAAGATCAAAGTATTATAATCTAATGAAATTCCAAAAAAAAAAATAAAAAAAAAAATCAAATAGAATCTACCATAAACTAAAATCCAGATAATTTGAAGTCGCATTAGTGATAAACACATGAGACATACAATTAACATCATGTTGAATATTAAAAAAAAAAAGTTTCAATTTATTAAAATCTCCATAAAACTCATCAAACCAACCATTCATTGGCTATATAAAACCAAATTCGACCTAAGTTATTGTTATACAAATACAATTTGTATCTTTATTAACTTGCACGCATCAAGCCGGGTTAAATTTTATCGGTAAAATTGAGCCTGGTAAACCTCGGGGTATGTTCAGCTTATGTGGATAACATTTTCCTATAATATTTCATCTTAAATTTCAAGCTGAAACAGAATAAATATACAATAAATTAGTAGTTTAAATTAATTAATTATTACAAGTAGACAGACACTCGCATGTATGTTGGTTTTAGACAGGACAGGAAAATCGAAAATACATGAATTGATTTTTTTTTTTTTTGGGATAATAATAATAATAATTAATTATTAAGAAATGACACATGAATCATGAACACTGACAGTGAGAGTCTAGACTCTAGAACACCGTCGGATTAAAGTAACCCGCCGGAATTCCTTTTCAACTTAACCCGACCCGGTTCAACATTCAGATCCACTCCCACTTTCGATGAATATATATATAAAATTTTCATTGAATTTCCATCGACTCTCGTGCATTTCTGAGTATTTGCTCACAAGTTCCGGAATTTGTCTGCATTTTGCTTCTTCATCACAATGCTGAAGGAGGTAATGGACTTTACTTATGGTTAATACGCCCGTTGTCCAACACTTATCACTGTACTAATTAAGCAGAATATAATGGAGATCCTATTTGCAGTTAGCTATCAATGAAGTGATGAACTATTTCTTTCTTTTTTTTTTTTTTCAGATTTTATTGATGTCTTTAGCGATCCGTTAGGATAAGATCCCAGTTTTACTTCTTTGTTCAATGTACAATGACTGATTTTTCAGCTTTTGTTTCGCTCTAGTTTGAGTTTGCTGTTTCTTCTTTCCGGATTATATGCTTGCAGGGTCAGAGTTTGTTGTTATTTGGGGCTTTTTGTCAAGCGCAGCTGCTGCTTTTTTTTTGTTTTCCTTGATTTTTGGATTGCCTTTGTAGTTGGTGTAGACTGTAGATTAATGCAAAAATTTTAGGGCAATTAAAATTTTGATGAATATACGTATAATGTTGACAGGCCTTGTGAGTTTTGAATCTGTTTGTGCTGGAAGATTCAGAAAAACGCAATGGATCATAAATCGTGGCTTTGGAAGAAACGATCTACTGAGAAGACCTTGGAAACTGATAAAGCAAACAGTTCTCTGAGCAAAGATGAAGAAGAAGAAAAAGTAAATGAGGTCTGGTTTGGTCATCAATTGCTTATTACATGCTCTATCATGTCATTTGCATATGTGAAGTTTAAGGTTCATTACTTCTGAGCTGCTTTGTTAATTCATCAATTTAATAGACAGGAACTTTAAACCATGTGTGTCCTCTTGTAGAGGACATTTAACCATAAATATCCTGGGGATGGGGCCGCTTGTTTTAATTGATGACGAAAAATTTAGGCTGGAGTTGAAACTAACTTCTTTCCTTTAATGTCTTGTATTTGATGCATCATTATTGCTGATAATATCTCATATCATGAACCTTGAAATCATTGCACCCTGTATATAGATAGCGATGCTCGATTAAGACCATTGGAACGGGGAAAAGGTACAATGGATTAGATTTGTTTCCGAGATTTCTGCTTCTGGTTTTAATGCAATTTCATATAAGTTGTGGGCATTGTTTTCCTGCAATACAAGAAGTGCATGAAAAATATGTTTTACAGGTACAGAAACTTCTGGATGAGAAGACAAATCTGGAAAGAGATCTTGAAATGTTAAACGAGAAGCTTTCCTCTGCCGTTGCTGAGTGTAACGCCAAAGATAGTATTACAATGAAACAGGTGAAAATTGCAGAGGAAGCTATTGCAGGTGATATACTGTTCCCCTTTTCCAGAAACATTTCCTACAACTTACTTTGTAAGGTATCTTGGATTTTTGCTGTGGATATTTAGGTTGGGAGAAAGCAGAGAATGAGGCAGTGTCTTTGAAACAAGAACTTGAAAAGGTTTTACAGCAGAAAGCTGCTTCTGAAGAAAGAATAGACAACTTGGATGCAGCACTGAAGGAATGCATGCAGCAACTACGGTTTGTTAGGGAGGAGCAGGAGAAACGAGTTCATGGTGCGGTAGTGAAAACATCAGAAGAGTTCCAGAATATAAGGATTTCTTTAGATGAAAAATTAGCAGAGGCAAGTAAGAGGCTTGCTAAATTAGATGCTGAAAACACACAGCTCAGTAAAGCTCTATCAGGAAAGGACAAGGTGATTGAAGAATTAAGCAAATATAAAACAAAGGTAGAGTCTGACTTAACAGCCCTTAAGTTGAGAGTAGAATCCACTGAAAAAGAAAATGCTTCTCTGAGATACGAGGTCCGTGTTCTTGAGAAGGAGCTCGACATTCGGAGTGAGGAGAGAGAAGTCAACAGACGAACAGCTGATGTTGCTGAGAAACAAGTGCAGGAGAGTGTTAAAAGAATTGCAAAACTGGAAATAGAATGTCAAAGGTTGCGTGTCCTTGTCAGAAAACGGTTTCCTGGACCTGCTGCTTTGGCAAAAATGAAGAGTGAAGTTGGAATGCTTGGAAAAGATCAAGTTGAAACAAAGAGAAGAAAACCAAATGCTTCTCCAACCAGATCATTGGAATTTTGCCGATCAGAAGGTACATGCTCATCTTTATTGCCTGAAAACTCTCTGGCAGCTTCATCTGATCTGGGAAGTGATGACAAAGCCAGCTGTTCTGGATCTTGGGCTTCTGCTTTGATATCAGAGCTTGAGCATTTCAAAAATGCGAAGCAAACAGGGACACTATCTCATAAGAATATGGGAACTCCAGATATGAATCTCATGGATGACTTTGCTGAGATGGAAAAGTTGGCAGTAGTTTCTGTTGATTATCCTGCTGGAAGTTCCCAGCATTCATCTGAAGAATTAATTGAGGATATGAAAGTAGCTTTGGCACAAAGTAGTGCATACGCATCAAATGATGGAAGTGGGCAAGTCTCTCAGTCTTTGAATCTGGACGAATCAGATATAAGAAATGGAAACGATATCTCAAACCCAAAGGAGAATGAGCGGAAATTGCAGTCAAATGTGAGCGTATCAATACAAAAGGTCCTTGAGCTGCTTGAAGGAATCAATGTACATTCTCAAGACAATGGTATGGGAGAATCTTTCTCAGGGAACACAACGGGTTACACAGTTCGAGTGTTTCAATGGAAAACTGCTGAAATCTCTTCCATTTTGCAACAATTTGTTCAAACGTGCAATGATTTGTTGGATGGAACAGTTGGTCTTGACCAGTTCGCTCAGCAAGTAGCTTCTAATTTGGAATGGGTCATCAATCACTGCTTCTCACTGCAGGATGTGTCGAGCATGAAGGATGCAATCAGGAATCATTTTGATTGGGATGAATCAAGAAGTGAGAATGAGCTTGATACGTCGCATTTCCCTATGGTATGCAATAACAGTTCTTATCAAATGGAGGCACACCAACCTCCTAACAAAGGAGACAGTACAAATAAGCAATCCTCAACTGTAGACCTGGAGGAAAGTCTTCAAGCAGAAATTGTTAAGACCGAATATTGCCGGAATCAACTAAAAGAATCTAAAGACATAATCGAGAATCTTCACTCGGAGATGGAAATTCTGAAGCAACCTAAGGGCAAAATGGGAAATCAAGTTGAGAAACAAAAGATGATGAAGGAAGATCTGGAGACACAGCTCATTGAAACCAATCAGGAGAGGGAAAAAGCTTGCCAACAAATCACACATTTAGAAAATGAGCTACAAAATAAATGCAACTATTGTGAAAGACTGGAAGAAGAATGCCATGACCTAAAGATAAAGCTAAATAGGTACATTTCATGCTGTTTCCTTTTCTGTTTTTTAGGAACATAATTTTTAACTTTCAGTTTAATAACGCAGCATGTGCTAGGATATGCTAAGGGAGAAGTTTTTGTAATTTCTTAAGATTAAGGGGAAGTTTGTGTATTTAAAATCTATGTAATTAGATCAAACCTGAGGGTAAGCCATTTTGATTATCCCTTTGTCTTTTTCAGTCACATATCTTTTGACTTTCAATTTCGAAATCTATGTTATTTCAGCATTTCGTGCAAGGAAAAAGTCAAAGATGCTGGAAAGCACTCAGACAAGCAACTCCAGGACGTAAGTAATCTTGAAATTCAGGAAACTTGATTGCTTATGATGCTTACTTAGTACAAGGTCATGTCTAATGTTGTAGGATTGGGAGATTACAGCAGCTTCAGAAAAATTAGCAGAATGCCAGGAAACGATCCTAAATCTTGGAAAGCAATTGAAGGCACTAGCTTCACCTAGTGATGCAGCTCTTTTTGATAAGGTCATATCTACGCCTACTGACCCTGTTGTTACGAATCACTCAATTCAGAAAAATATTAGCCGGCGATCATCTCTACTGAATAAAATGCTAGCAGAAGATAGTGACGCTCGACCTCAGGCCTCTCCAGAAACCAAAAAAGACATTGAAAATGGAAACAACAATTCTGCTGTTACTGTTAGTAGCCCTAATGGTATCAGTCACGACGACAGAAGTAAAAATGCAGTCACTTCAATGGATATTGTTCCTAGTAAGAAGGGTGGAAGGAGAAGTTTCTTCAAGAGGTGGTTTTGGAGACGGAAGAAACGTAACTGAAAGCCCTACTCGTTTCAAGAAAAAGAAAATCCACTCTTTCTCATTGGCGGCTGTAATAAAGTTGTAAAGTCGAATTCCAGTTGCTTACCAGTCCCCGTTGATGGGTCGTGGAAATGTCTTGATATATGTAATATATTTATAGAGACAGTGAGAAAGGGGAGGAAGGCAAAATTTTGTGTGTAAAAGTGAGTTTGTTTTATTGATGAACAAGTTTTTTCTTTTTACACGTTTGAATTGATAAATACAGAGATGAATACAGACATCAATCTTCTGATCTTCCCAAGAACAAATTTGAGAAAGTCATGTAGTTTTTCGAAATAGAAATCGTGTTGCCTCAATGAATAGGCAACGTATGAAACCTATCATCGTTTAACAGGACTCCTTTTGGTCGAATCTGAAGAGTTGGACTAATTGTGAGCAGAGCGATGAGGCAGTCGATAGGCACCCTCATACCCCATACATTGATGGACTCAAGATGATGGCATTTGTTTACCAGCACAAGGAGCCCTATCTCGGTTACTTGACGACAACCCCATAAAACAAGACTCTGAGAAACAAACACACTTAGTGTAGCATAGCAAATAAACATGGTAACATCGGGACTACGGGGTCAAAGGTGGTAATAATAAGATACCAAATTCAGAAATATGTATTATAAGTTATTACGGTTATTTCAACAACACCGTACCTTGAGATGAGGACAGCAATCTGCAATAGCGAATATGGATGCATCCGTGATAAATGTGCCCCCGATATTAAGATGTTGTAACGATTTAGCTTGGGAAATCTGTCGTGGAAGTTAATATGTTACAACTTACAAACGAAATGCTGAAGAGAAAGTTGATTGCATATGATGCATACCAATTGAATAACTCCATTATCAGTGACTGCAGTCAGACCCCAGAGAGAAACTGAAGACAGATTGCTAACACACTTCGCCGTAGACATTTGTTGAAGTCCATCATCAGTTATTTGGCAACCCCATCGGCTCCTCGATCTACAATATTCCATACAAATCTACATCATAAACTGGATAGTCAAAGCAATTGTTCTCCAATTGCCGCATCGAAGTACATTCAATCAATCAATCCCATAAGATAAAACTCCGTTGTTTCATACCATGAATCAAGCATCACGAGAGAAACAAACACGTTTATCGCATGCAGGAACTTAAATCATGGTCATATAAATTATAATCCCATCACTTGAATAGTAGGCAGCACATAACTTCAGTCTAGATTTGGTTCTCAAAAGCAGATTTCACTCATTCAACTCAAACCATGAGCATTCAACTTAAGCCATAAGCAGGGTATATAATTTTGAGACACACAAAATATATTCATCGAACGATTACACCAACATACCCTGAGATTTGACCCCATTTACACAAAATTCCCCTAAAGTTCAAGAAATTGCAAAAACCTCCCCTATCCAAGAACACATTCATACCCATAAATTCCAATTTTAATGGCATCTCATCTAATAACTACCCTATTTCGCCTTCTGACACTCACCGGTCAATACTTAAGTTCAACTTCATCACTATAATAACATGCGTTACGCCGAATCCTACTATCCGACGGATGAAGTCTTCGTTACATATCAAGCCTCATAGAAGTTTGTACAGACAGATTAAACTCAGGATATCCCAATGTATTTATCAAGGTAACAATGAAAAGAAGAGAACATATCGTACATGTCGAGCTCCTTAATGCTGTAAGCTAGACGAACAAGGCGCGTGGTGGATTCATCATCCGTTTTCCAACCCGAAAAACTCAGCTTCTCTCTCCGGGCCAAAGATTCCTCCACGCCCTGCTTCCATTTCCTGCAAACCCTACTCGCCCTGTATGCATACACACACATATACGTATATACACACACAAAAACAAGAATTCCAATAATAAATTAATCATGGAGAATTTCAATTTTCAAATTTCACTTACTGGGCTAAATCTTTGAAGCAAACTATGAGGGAAAATATGTGGGCTAACAAATCAAGGGGCAGACGATCAATCTCCACCTCTTCATCTCCCTCTCCTCCTCTCATTTCTCTTTCACGAATGAAAAACAACTGCAGGAAAAGACCAAATTTAAGAAAGGGAAAACAGGGGAGGGGAGGAAAACATTAAATACGAAGATGACAGAAGCAAGAAAGAGTCATGGAGAGAGAGAGAGAATGAGTATAAAGTGTTGTCATTTTTTGTCATGTTTTCATCCCTTTTTCTTGAATCGATGAGAATCTGTGTATTTCTGGAATCTTATTGCAGTAGCTTACAATTACGGAATCTTCTTTACCTCTTACCTTTTCTGACCACGTACGCAATAATTTGCTGTAATAATCTTTTTTCTACTTTTATTGCAGGCACCATTGACTTTAGAAGAATCTACGGTAATGACGTGGCGTCAATAAGATTATCCAGATAATTTTGTATTAATGTTTGTGTCCGAATTAAGATAAGGGGAAATATAATTTGTCCTTTTCAGCAAATTATAAAGAGCAATTAAATAATTTGTTAATAGAGGTTTGCGTAATCAATGGACCCTAGGAGGTATTGATGGTGTGTAAGTATGTGGTTGTGGTGCTTTTTAGTTTTTAATACTTGGTGGGGTAACGTCGACTAGGAATTAAGCCTAATTTTTGTTCTTACCTAGGACTGTAAATGGATATTCGGAAATTCGATATCCTTCTGTATTCGAATTCGTTTACAGAGGATATTATCCGAATTCGATTAAAGAAGATATTATTCGTATTTGATTATAGATATCCGAATAATAAATGGATAAGGATATGGTAGTCACACATTCGATCCGTTTAACATCCGATCCGTATAAATATCCGTTAACATATCCGTTATCCTATTTATCTGTAATCCGTATCCGATAAATAATATATTATATTAAAAATATATATAAACACACATGTTTTTTCTTAATATACATATACATATATGTGTATACATGTATTTTATATTATTATTCTTTCTCTATTTAACAAAATAATATAAATTACATATAGTATATTATTGATTAAATTATTATATTTCCAAATCAATTATATAAAAAATTTATAATCGATCACACAGCATCTCTATATTCACTAAGAAAAATGAAAATGATATATATGAAGAGAGACATAGTTATTATTTCTCCCTCGATCTAATATACATACATTTACGGTTTACCCTTATATAACTATTAAATAATTTATGTTATAAATGAATAGTTGAAAATCCGATTAAAATCCGACATCCGTCCGAATCCGCCTTATATCCGTGTAAAGAGGATATTATCCGAATCCGCTTGAAGAGGATATTATCTGAATCCGTTCGATTCATAAACGGATAAGGATATGGTAATCATACATCCGATCCGTTTAACATCCATTTACACCCCTATTCTTACCATATGAAAATTATGGGAAATTCTTACATGCACCGGCTGTAGGAGTGAGCGTTTGGATCCGAGAATTCGGGGCTCGTTCTGACCCAATCGGGAATTTCTCGATCGGGATCGGGATCGGGATCGGGGAGTAATTTGCTACCTGATCGGGGAATTCAGGTACCCGAATTCCCCGAAGAATTAAAAAAAAAATCATATTATAGAATTTATATTATATACTTAATATTATTAGATTATAAATTATAAATAAGTTATTAACTTAATAAGTTATTTGACTAATAACTACAATCTTACAATAATTAAAAGTTAAAAGAGTAACTAGGCTAATGACAATTTTATTCTGTAATAAACTAATGATAAATTGATGGAATTGGGTGAATTTTATTCTATAATGATAATTTTATAAATTGGTGGAAATATGGTACTGGATAATTTGTCATAATAATGTTCGCTAAACAACTGAAAAATATCAAAATGAAAATTTTGGATTATTTAACATGTAAATACATTTATTAAATAATATTTTCTAAAATATGTAAAGAAGAGGAAAAAAGTGAAAACTATGTCGGGCTCCCCGAGCCTGAGCCCGCCCCGAATCCCGAACTTCTCGACTAGTCGGGTACCCCGACATTTTCGGGACAGGATCGGGTACCCAAAATTTCATCCCAATTCCGAATTCCCTGATCCCGATCTCCCCGTTCCGTGCCCACCCCTAACCGGGTGTGAGCCCCGGTGCATGCATCCCCCATTTTACAAATGTAAAAAAATCAATTAAAAAAAAAGTAAAAAATTCAAGAATAAAAAAAAATATATATATTTTTTGCATTAAAAAATAGTGGGTGCATGCACCGGGGACATACCCGGTGCATGCAAGAATTTTCGGAAAATTATTGAAGGATACTCTTTAAAAGTTGTAATTTCTTTGTGTTCTCATCTCTCTAAAATTTTTAAGGGATTGTTTGTAATTTTTTTTCGTGAAGAGTAAAAAATAGAAGTTAAAATTTAAAAAAATTATAGGAGTAGTAGTGTTCTCCAACGATGTCCCCTGGGCGAAAGGAGCCACCATTCTCTTTCTTTCTTCAATCGTTCCGTGTTTTAGTTAATTAAGAATATAAAAAGAAGGTGAAAGTAAAATTGAGAATTACTGTTATTGGACTCCTAAGAAAAAAGGTTTACTTTCCCCTAAATCATTGGATTTCTTTAGGTAACTCTAAGAAAAAGTTTACTTCCCTATAGATTATTGGATTTGTTTGAGTATTTGCACGTAAAGATTGCTTACTTCCTTTAGGCTAAAGTTCTAATGAAGAATAGGGACCTTGTGGTGTTAGTGAGCAGGTCCACGTTACATAACAACTAACCATTTGTGTTTTTAAATAGCTCGTCTGCTATGGGTAAATTAAAATGACCATTATGCCCCTTCTTTTTTTAAAGGTAGAAAAGGCCAAAAATTTCTTCCCTTCAATAGGTTGCTGGCGGCCATCTCACCGGCCACCACCTTGCCGTCCGATTCCCTCTTTTCTCAGCCTTTAGATAGAACTGGCGGCCACCTCTTTCTATCCTCGTTGCCGGCCGTTTCTACCTCGGACAACCACTACTAGCGTTCCAACTCTAGAAAAGACATAGGCCGACACCACCCTTCTCTCGAATTACTCCCTCTTTTTTTTTTTTCTCGGCAGTCTCACCATGGCATCACCATTTCCACTGATAAAGCCCATCTGTCCGTAACCGCTGCTTCCACCGCAAGCCGGCCACCATCTCTACCTTTTCTCGTCTCTCTCACTCCCTTCTCCGATTTCTTGTCTCCCTCTCTGTTTCTCCCTTTCGGTCCACCCGGCCACAGCCGCCTTCCCCGACCGTCTCCACCTTCCGGTTACAATAACCACTTGAACCAACTCATATTGGTCAATATTACTATGAGTTAATTCCAGATAACTCCCCATTTCTTGGAGTTTAGTTTTTGTCTCTTGATTTTTGGATCAGTGCGATTGTTCTCCGAAAAATATAACACTTAACCCTTTTTAAATAATTCAAACAAAATATTCTGTGAAAATTCCATTCAAGATGAACTTTGACTATCGATTTCTCCGCCATCATAACCACCTAAGAATCAAGTCCACCGACATCGTGTTTCTCTCTCCAAAGAGGAACAAAGTTCATACCTCGTTCAACCCTATTTGTCTCCGGAATTCATTTGCAAAGCTCTGTTTGTCGTGTCTCATCTTTGATTAGTGATTTCACCTTTGCCGATTGTTGGATTTTGATTTCGAGTTCAATGTTGTGTTCCTTGTGTTGAGAGTTTTGATTTAATATATAATATCAATACATTTGAAATTCGATTTCTACATATATGCCCTTATAAATCATGCCAAAATTTTGTTTAAAAAATTGAAAGAAATATTTTCTACAATTTCATCAAAAATGGATTAAATGCAATATTTTTTAAATATTAGGAGAGAATCAAAACACTAAATTCTAAAAGACGATAATTATCTAAAGTTACTCCTATTACTATAATGAAAAAAGAAGACCTTGCTCCTTTCTTTTTTTCCCCCCACAAATACTATCACTATGTAAACATACAAACTGGGGCAACTTTTTTTTTCCCGCACTATCTGGTGCATTGAATATAGATTACTGAATTCTATATAAGTAAGTATGTGAATAATGTGGGGAAAAAAAAAGTAGGGAAAATTTCATTTTTAGTCCTCTAAAGAAGGCCTTGTTAGTTTTTTGTCCTAATCTATTGACTTTTCTCATTTTACGTCCTTTTAGATTTAAAATTTCTCAATTTTGGTCCTTTTTCCAAACGGCGTTAAAAACTTGACGGAAAAGACCACGTGCCACGCTCGTGGCCTGATTAAAGCCCGAAATCAACATAATGCCAGTGAGATAAAAGCCCTAAATCTTTACCTAGGGTTAAATTTTAAAAATTCACTCCAAGACTCTTCATTTCCCTTTCTCTCGCTTCTCTGATTTCTCTCATTTCTCTGAACGATTTTCCTGATTTTGGAGTTGGTGTGGATGAAGTAGGTTGTTATGCGACAATGAGTCTTCGAAACGTGAAGCTGATCAATTTTCCACACCCCAAATACAGTAAGCACCATTGTCTTTTTTTGGTTTTTTTTTTTTTAATGTTTTGTGACTTGGGTAAATGTGTGTTGTCATGTAATGTGATGGAATATGTTGAGTATGTGATGAGAATATGTTTATTGTTGTGGTCTGTTGATATTGTAACATTTTAGTCGCATTTGAGGATGTTAGGCAGAAAATTTTCTAAGTTATTTGTTTTTTTTGGTGTTTTTTCTTTATTCACTGTTTTATCAGATGATTTGGATCCCGTTGTCAACGTGGTTTTTCATCATGGTAGTAAATTTGATATATTGTTGCTACATATGTTGGTGGTGCATTTCTTGTGTTTGACTATGTTGATTTAAATGGGATGAGCATGGATTATATTGATGGAATGGCTAGGCAAATAGGTCTTCCTGGTCCTAATAAGTATTACTATAGGGACCAACATGGTTTTGTGTTAATTGTGGATGGTGCTCAATTTCTGAGAATTTGTCTTCAACATCACAAAGATAGGCTTGTGCATGTGTACTTGGATGATTGTTTGTATCAGAGAACTGAGAATGTTGTTGAGAGTGATGAGGGTGATGCTGAGGGTGATGATGAGGGTGATGTTGAGGGTAATGCTGAGAATGTTGTTGAGAGTGAGAGTGATGGGTCAGAGGATTATGATGTTTTCAAAGATAGTGATATAGATGTGTCTACTGATGAAGATGACAATCAATTCACTAATAATATAGACAAAAGGGCTGAATATGGGGGTGTGACTGATAATCAACATAAAGGGAAGAGAGTTTCACATGAGTCAGAGTCTGATGATGAAGAAATAGGTATTAAGGAGTCTAGGCCTGCAGTCCCTG
Organism: Lantana camara; assembly: GCA_037501455.1. Lineage (NCBI taxonomy): Eukaryota > Viridiplantae > Streptophyta > Magnoliopsida > Lamiales > Verbenaceae > Lantana > Lantana camara. Next base: position 5,403,620 of record CM074855.1, on the reverse strand, counting down.
AACATTCAGATGATTTAGATAGTGACAAATTATCTGATGAAGAGGAGAACTCTTAGAAATACCCTCAGTTTAATCCTGCAGATGTAATGCATCCTAAGTTTGTTCTAGGACTTGAGTTCTCAAATAAAAAATTGTTGGTCAAATCTGTTCGTTCCCATACTGTGAATACAAGAAGAAGTTTGAGGGTTACAAAGAATGATAAATTAAGAGTACATGCTAAGTGTGTTGAACCAGGATGCAATTGGAGATTACATGCTATTGCAATTGGAACTAAGGGAGCTTTCAGAATTAGGGAGCATCACAAGAGACATAATTGTGTACCTAATTATCATTGCAAGAATGTGAAATCTCTTTGGTTAGCAGAGAGATTTGAAAGATGTTTAGAACAGATGCTGAGAGAAAGTTTAAAGGTTTTAAAAGAGATGCTTCAACTACCTTAAATCTCAATGTTTCTAGAAATCAAGCTTATAGGCCAAAGTGGAAAGATTTGGAGAACATTGAGGGTAACACTAAAGAGCAATATAGGCTGTTATTTGACTACTGTGCTGAGTTGAGAAGATCTAATCCTGGATCAAATATAGTGTTAGAGATGTAGCCTAGTATGTTCCCAAATGTCAAGGTATTTGATAGATTGTATATGTGTTTTGCTGCAATGAGAGAAGGATGGCTGAATGGGTGCAGGCCTATTATTGGGGTAGATGGTTGTCACCTCAAGGGGCCTCATGGAGGGGTAATCTTGAGTGTTGTGGGTGTTGATCCCAATAACAATGAATATCTTATTTGTTTTGCTATTGTCAATGGGGAAACTAAAGATGCATGGGTATGGTTTCTGCAGTTACTGAAAAGGGACTTGAATGTTAAGGTTGGGTATGAGTACACATTCATTAGTGATAAACAAAAGGGCTTGGTTCCAGCTTTTGAGTTAGTGTTTCCTACTTCTGAAATTAGATTCTGTGTTAGGCATCTGAATGGGAACATGAAGAGTGCAGGGTTTAGAGGGACAATTCACATAAATGCCTTGTGGAAGGCTGCTAGGGCATCAACAGTTCCTGAGTTTGAAAGTGCCATGAAGGAAATAATTGAAATAGAAAAGAGCATGGTTGAATGGTTAAATGACAAGCCTCCTACTCAATGGAGTAAATCCCATTTCCAAACATTTCCCAAGTGTGATTTAGTACTAAACAATCTCTGTGAGTATTTCAATGCTAGTATCCTGGAGGCAAGAGACAAGGAGATATTCTCAATGTGTGAGTGGATAAGAAATCACTTCATGGAGACATTGCAGGAAAACAGGGATATGGGAAAACAATGGACAAGGAAATTGTGTCCTAAGATTAGAAAACTGATGTTAAAGAATGCAGAGAGGGCAGTGATAGATTGCAGGGCTGTGAAATCAAATGATGTACACTGCTATGATGGTACTATATGTGCAGTTGATTTATCTAAACGTACATGCTCATGTCGGATGTGGGACTTGTCTGGTATTCCTTGCAAACATGCAATGAGTGCCATTCAAGCACAAAGGTATAATGGTGAGGACTTTGTAGCTGACTTGTAACATCTCGACTGATCAGACTTTTCAGGTAACCTCTTATGTGCGCTATTTAATTATTACTTTAAGTGATTATGCGATGTTTAATTGCTAACGTGGATTAATTGAAGTTATTTGAACTTAATTGCTTTGGTATGAATTTGTTTAACTTGAACGTTTAATTTTTCTTCACTTTGTATTTTGCTCGCTCTAGATTCGTATTTAATTCTGATTGTTGTGAATTCGCAATGTGTGTTAATTATATGCATTATGGACTCGGTTATGTGCTCGTTATATGTTTTGGTATTTGTTTTGGTTACCTTTTTGGGCTCGTTTTGGAGACGGGACCTAAAGGAGGCTAAAGAGCATTTAGCGCACCTTGGGTTCCGGGATGCGTATCTTGAGCTCGGGAATTCGGATTCGAATTCCGTCACCTCCATTGAACTTGGTTCGACGATTCGGGTTTAATGGGACAAGCCTCACATTTTTCTAAGCTCGTTAAGACCTTCGAATTTCACCCGTAACGAGCCCCTTATGCTTGAGAGACACCTTTTGACCTAGCTATGACTTTGTGGACCCCACTAAACCTTAACCAAGCCTTAACCTTGAGTTAGACCTTGCGTTAAACCCTCTCTTCCCTTTTTTCTGTGGGAAATCGAGCCATTTTCCCCCTCTCTCTCCCAAAACCGATCAGCCAAGCAAAGCAAGGAGGAAGAAGAAAACCTTTGTCCATTTTCTTGATTTTGAGCTCAAATCTTCACCCAAGCTTCTCAAATTTGAAAGGTGAGTTCATGGTTGTCATCTTCACTCTCTATTCTCTCTTTTATGTGCTCTTAAGTTCATTTCCATGGTGGATTGGTGAGATTTGGCAAACTTGTGAATAGTAGATGTTGGGAGAATTGTTGATTCTTGCTCCTTTCTTGTTTTCTTGAGTTTTGGTGATAATATTATGCTCCTAGAACTTAATTCTTAGCATTTATTGCTTTTCCTTGCTTGGTATTTGGAGTTGAGTGATTAGTTTTACTTGGGGTTGCTGAGGTTGCTGTTTGAGCCGTCTTCGTTTTTCTGTACCGAGACACGGGGGTGTCTCGATTTGCCTTTTGTTGGTGACACGGGTGTGTCACCTCTTGTTTTCGTTGTTCATTTTTCTGTACCGAGACACGGGCCTTTTCTTGGTGACACGGGCGTGTCACCTCCGGGTTTCTGTTGTTTGTTTTTCTGTACCGAGACACGGGGGTGTCTTGGCTTGCCCTTCCAGGGGGGCACGGGCGTGTCCCCTAGGAACTCTAGTTTTTCGTCCGTCTTTGCTTGGTTTTGCTTCCTTTCCGTCTCTTCTTGTTGTTCCTTCTTGCCTCGTTTTGGTGTGTATGCGTGACCAACTTGTTATATTTTGTGTTAAGCCTTATGTTATGAATTTGTGCTTTGATTTATCTCCTCGTTTTTGATATATGTCGGTATATGCGTTGAATGCTTACAAATGGTCTAAATGTGGATTCATTTCATATCATTTGCATCATAAACATACATACGCATGTACCGAGTGTCAATGTGGTTCATATTGAGTCTAAGAGTGCTTCTTGTTGTTTGTCTTGTTCAGAGGATCTCCCTGTAGAGGACGAGCTTGCACCGTAGGTGTCCGGTTGTCACACTTTTGTCTCCACTACGTTCGTTGACAAGGTGAGGTTTCGTTCTTTAGTTAATCGACCTATAACCCTACTTGATTTGAGGCCTCGCATGTGGATACGTATAATATATGGTAAATAAGTGTATGATACTTATGTTGCGGGATTTATCCCATTTGTTATAAGAGTTTGAAAACGTTTTGTATAAGTATATAAGCTATTTTGCTTTCGTTTGAAAAGTTTAGTTTTGTGCAAGTGTGTGTGTGTAAGCGAGATGTGGCTTTGAAAGATAAGCTTTGAGGTATGTTTGTGTGACTTTGGTGATATGTTTGGGCCCCGGAGTGTGGTATGGTAATCTCGGGACGACCGAGGGGTCGCCGAGCTCTTCCATCAACACCTCCATTTGAGAGTCTCGCCCAACCTTGTGAGGTTGAGGAAGGGTGTTTCTCTTGAGCCGGCGGAGGCAACCGCCGAAGGTTTCAAGGTAGTAATTAAACCTTGTCTCGTCTGTGTATGTGGATAGTTAGGGCCGATCAACCCTTCTATCAACCGGTGTTGGGGATGGATTCTGATTTGTTTTGTTTTGCTTTGATCTTCGTATATGGAGGTTGGGTTGTGTGTGACTCGTACTCGCCGAGTTGGTTTAGCTTTGTATGATCTATGGAACGAGAGTGGATTCTTAATTTACCTAAAACTTGGAGTTTGGCTTTTGGCCTTTTTCCTTTCCTTTAACCTATGTATATCTATATCACGGGAATTAATTTGGCTTGCAAAAACCACTCCCGGTTCAAGGATTTTCCGTTTTGATTAAATACTTTGCTCTATATATATATATCGGGTGCGTGAGTTAGCCCCCTCACTAGTCGCTAGGACTAACCCTCCTTGTTGTCTTTCCCCTTTTCCCTTTCTTTTGAGTTTGCAGGTTCTCCCGAGTCAAGCTAGGCGGCAAGTGTCTTTTGGATTTACTTGTGGTATAGCTTGAGTCTTCATGCATCGTAGTGGATTTCTTCTTCTTTTGCTTATGTATTTTAAGATTATGTATTCGGTATACACTTATGCTATTTTGGCCGTGATGGCATTGTACATTTGTATATAAGCTAGCTTGTTGATTGGAATACTTGACCCTTCCCCATTTTGATATGTATATATGTGATCTTGGGAATCATGTTTGGTATATGAATTGCTTCCGCTACTCTGATTTTAATTCTCGCAGTTCTTGAGGGTCTAAGCCACCTAGCGAGGGTGTGAGTTTTGGTGTGTCTCCCATTCGCTATGGTTTGATACGGGTGCGAACTTCCATTTCGTTACTCGTGTTGGACCTTAGTGCGGGGGATGTGGCACCCTTCGCTCCAGGGGGTGTTACATGACTGCTACACTGTTGATTGTTTCAAAAGAGTGTATGAACCATTCCTCTTACCTATAAATGGAACTAAGAAGTGGCCTGCAACAAATTCAGTTAAATGCATACCTGCTCTGCCTAAGTGAGGTGTTGGCAGACCCAAAAAATTAAGGAGGAGAGAAAGAGTAGAGCCACCTGCTGGAAATGTAAAGAGAGGACCCATAAAGCTTAAAAAGAGAGTGCCAGTGATTACGTGTGGCATTTGTGGTCAACCAGGCCATAACAAAAGGGGTTGCAAGAAGAGGAAGAGGTCTGAGATCAATGAAGAGCCAAAATTTAAACCAGTGGATCCTGAACTTATTAACCAGATGCAAGCTGCTGAAGAGCAGTATTTTGGTCAAGAAGAGATAGATGTATCTCAGTCTATACCACCAGTGGATTCTCAGGTGCAGATGAATGAACAAATGGAGACACCTACCCAAGAAATTGTTGGAGAATCTTCTCAAGTTGTCCCTAAAGCTGCTGCAAAGGTGAAATTCACAAGAAAGAAGCAAACTGTAAGTTTTTATGCTTTTCAGTTTTTTATTAGTTGTTTTCATAGTGTTGCTAATCAAAGATTGTTATAATTGTTATATATGTTAATCAGGTAAGGAAGAAAGTGTCATACCATACGGGATTCAATGCACTTAGGCAGTTGGTTGATTGTAGCATCAATAATGATGTTGAACCATCAAAAAGGAGAATTCCATTTTCCCAAGACCATCCCAGGGTTGCAGTGTCTTTGGTGACAAAGCCAAACAAGCCCACTAATTGCAAAGTCATTGAGAAGGATGGCAAGAAGTTTGTTACCTTGCAGAACCTAAGTGCAACATTGGACATGATTAGAAAGGAAGGCCAAGGAATTTCTAAGTGATGTAATTCTGTAGTGAAACACCAAAACTTTTGTCTAGCAATGTTGGATTTTGTTTAGGTATGCACATGTTTGCATAACCAATTCATAGTGTTTTGAGAGCTGTGATATTTACAGACTCTTTTTATGTATGGGAACATGTTTGTCTTTTACAGTACATTATGTGGTTACCAATGAATGGAGCCTTGTATTTTGGAGCAGAATTCATTGTTTAATGAATGGCTTTTTATTATCTTTTGTCTTTTGCAGTAGATTTTTTGTTTTTTAGCATCAGAACTCATTGTTTATGAATTCATTTTGTATATGGCAGTAGATTAATGCATATTTGTCTTTGGATGATTGTTCCACACATACTGCATATATGTGTTAGAGTAGTGCCCTAGAAGAGCCAAATAGTTTAGGCCTCTTTTTGTAAACTACTCTTATTAGCAGCAATTTGTGACATTAATGAAATAATAAATGTAACGTTTCATAGTCGTTTATTTCTATGTGGCCAATTCATCATATCTCATTCAAGTTTATTAATTGCATATTATAACTGTTTGTGTATGGATGAAACCCCAAGGTCACATTAAGCTACGGGACTTGACCTCGCATAGGGATGGAGGTTATGAAATAAGTCTCTATGGCGTGATCTAAACCAACTCCAAGTCGAAGAGTCTAATAAGCACGGGGATGTTGACTTGACTCGTTTGAGACTTGCTCATATGACGTGCCTTTTAGAAAGGTTACTTTGTTTTATAAGTATTGAATGTAGGGACATTCACATGCGTATGAGGGTGCTTGTTAGGGAACAAGTACACTGAGGATCCCGACAGGAACACCTCAATGGGGTAAGGCTTTTATGCCTTAATGATGAGGTTGGTTCTCTGGTTATGGTAGTGTCTAAATGGTCCTTAGACTTGAGGCTCCATTGATGCTCTGTGCATGACAAGGGCAATGTTTGATATGTGCCTAGAGATTCATGGGTTCCATAAATCTCGTTATGGTTGTATGTTGGTATTGTTCGAATCATGTATGGGGGCATATGAGATGCTAACATAGAATCTATCGCTCGTCTAGAAGAACGAGTGAATCACCCATGAATTCTATTGTAGTACATTCCACTTAAATCCTTGCGCAAGGTAGTGAGATCTAAATTAGGAAATGAGTTTCCTAGAGTGTTAGATCAAATGGAATTGCTATTAGAATTAATTCATAGCATTAGGACTAATAGGGTTCTATTATTCCCATGCCCTAGGTCCTAATCGGGGATTGGACGATAGAAGGATCTTATCTCACGGTATCCATGAGACTGAAAGGTTCACAATATAAACTTCATCTTTTGGATGGGTGGTCATGAGCTTGTCACTAGACATCGATCATGATCTGTAGGTACTGATTAATTAAAAGGAGTTTTAATTAAACAATGATTAATTGAAAGAGTTCAATTAAATCAATAAGATAAATGGTTATCTAAAATACAACATTAAGAATGTGGGCCTACTGCTATTCATTGGTGAACCTAAGGGGTCACACAATGACTCGAATTGAACAACACGATTATCTGAAGATCAATGGAAATTGATCGATAAATTAAAAGAGTTTAATTTACAATATGAGAGAGTAATTAATTAATAATTGTATTAATTAATTTATGCTTAATTGTTAAGCTATTGAGAATAGATGTTAAAGGGTTAACATTAATTTAAATAAGTGTATTTAAATTAATTGGACTTGAAATTTAATTAAGAGTAATTAATTTTTTAAGTCCACCAATTTAATTAGATTAGACTTGTGATTTAATTAATGTAATTAAATTAAGTCCATTAATTAAAATGAATATTGGGTCTTTGATTAAGTAGCAGTAATTAAATTAAGGCCCATGACCAGCCCGTAGGGTTTTTTGACCTAGGGTTATGTATTAAAACAGATTTGTGAGAAGAAAGAAATGATCGTTTTTTTCTTCTTTTCTGCTTTCTCTCCAAGTCTCTCTTCTCTCTCATCTCTCAATGCTGTATTGAGAATGCTATTAGATAATCAATATCTAATTAGTGTTCTAGTGTGCTAATTGAATAGTTGTTCAATTACGGGTCGTGGACTACCTTAGAGGAATTCCGTGTGGGATTCTTGGAAGAAGATCGGATAGAAGAGAAGCGGGTAGGTTTTGGAAAACCTTCTTGTCATCGTCATCAATTGGAAGCGAAAGAGGTATTTGATTCTTCTTCCGTTTAAATCGTAAATCTGAATCAAAGGCTGATCTTAATTGGAATTCCGATAAATCTTGTTTTATAATCCCTAAAATTTTTAATTTCCGTTGCGTTAGGGTTGACGAATTCCAACAGTGGTATCAGAGCCATACTTTGATTGATTTACGATTTTTAACTCTTTGTATTAATTTGATTAATATGTTGATGCGTGTCGTGCTTGTTTTAATTTGAGATTCGTTTGGGCAAAGTTTTAAAATTTGAAGAAAAGTTCTTGTTTTAAAACTTGTAAAAGAATTACGAGATTTTGTGAAAATCGAAAAACTGTTTTTCGTAGTTTCGTAAAATTATAATTTTTATTTGTGTTTTATTTTAAAATAGTTTTAAAATAAAATTAAACAAAAAAAAAAAAAAAAAATTTGGAACTGCACAGTGCGTGATGCACTGTACAGTCCTGCGTGCCCAGTGTGTGGTACTGTGGCTGTGGCGTGGACTTGGGGGGCTAGGCAGCAGCACAATTTCAACTAACAAAATTTTTGATAAAATTGAGATAGCTGGGTGTCGAACCCGCGACACCCAGCACTACCACCGCTCCTTCCACCGGATGGGCTAACCCAACTTGTTAGTCTAATTTTGGTAAATTTGCCTTTACCTTACTGTGCAACAGTTTTAAAATTGTTTTAAAATTAATTTTTTTTTAATTAATTTTGTAAAATTGTTTTACTTGAAAATTAATTGTTTTTGCCCTAAATAGAATTGTTAAAATAGAAGCATGATATATTAGATAGAGATCTAATGGGAATTAAATTGGATTTGAGAATTCAATTTAATTAAAATTGAAGGATTAATTTAATTAGTGAATTAAAAGATAATCCTTGGTCAATAAATAATTTTAGAAATTATTTAAAGACTTTAAATTGCATAATGACTATTTACTTGGTAAATTTATTTTATGTTATGCATTGGATGTATGGTTGGATCAATCATGGGCTTTATTTGCGCTATGTATGGTTTTATCTTATTTATGCATTTTGATATTGGTTTTAAACGAGAGCCTGCGAGCCTCTTATTCAATTATTGTAAGCATTGTTTTTATTTTCTCCCCCTTAAAATGCAATCCCCCTTTATTTTGTAAAGAGAGTAGTTTTAGGGTGAGATCTCTAATTAGATTAGGAGATGGAGAAACAAGACGGAGCAAGCAACGGAATAAGAAGTCCATCAACGTCCCAAAAGTGTTTGGGTGCATTTATTTTGGTGTAATAGAATAGGATTCTATTTGAGTGCTCCCTTTGTATGTTTAATTCCGTTTGATGCATGAATAGAACCATGGTCCATAAAATGGCTATTATGGACCATGCGTAGGAAGCCCATGATTATCCATATTATAGGAGCATGCTAGGCTTTTATTATCTTGTTATGAATGTTATCTTTATGTGCATAAATGTGTTCATGCATTAATTAAGATAAAATAAGATAATAATTACAATTGATGAGTCTTGGTGGAATTTTCGAAATTCTTAAACCCCGAACCGTCTTAGATAGTCTCAGACAAAATAGATATTAAATCCAAATGGAAATTGAAGGATAAAATTCGATTTTATAAATTTCCAAGCATTCCGTCAATAGAATTATTTGTTTTAGAATTAATCAAATCATTAAGTATTGGCCACGAGGCGTGGGATACGAAATGACGAGATTAATTAAACTAAAATAATTCTTTGCATAAAAGATGCAATTTTTTAAAGTCAAAATTATGGTATTGGCCACGAGGCGTGGGATATTCATAATGGCGATGGAGAAATCTTAGGGATTGACGGGTCGGATTTAAATACTGATTAGTATAGATGTCGCACGAGTCGTGGGTCTATATGAAAGGTAATGCAAAATAATATTAAGAGTTGTATAGAGATACAATTGGTGATAAGATCGTTTACCTTGAGGCTTAAAGTCCGATGTCTCACGAGTCGAGGGTTCGATGATAAGTGCTTGGGGGTCTTAATACCCACTATTTGAAAAACATGATTTTTCTAAAATTATTAGGGGGTCAAAGGAGTTTGATTAAAATAGTGGGAGACTACATTTGATAAAAGTCCATATCATTTGTAATTGTTATTATTTCATATCCGTCACTCATGTTACGTTTTCTGCTTACATGTAGATTTTCTGCTAAAATCGTGATGTCTAAAAATCCACTTAGTGCTATCCTTGAGGCCAATAAATTGACTGGCTCGAATTATGCTGATTGGCTTCGCAATCTCAAGATTGTCATGGATTCTAAAAAGAGGACCTATGTATTGACACAGTCTCCTCCCGATGTCATACCTGATGACATGGCAGCCGATGAGAGGGAAACAACTCTCAAGTGGCAAGAAGATGATCTACAGGCTAGATGTCTAATGCTTGCCACTATGTCTCCCGAGTTGCAGAGGCAGCATGCTGAGATGCGCCACTCGGCAAAGATCCATCTTCACTTGGAACAGATTTACAAGCCCATCAATAGGATTGATCGATTCGCGGCATCTAACGAGTTATTCTCACTCAAGATGGCTGAGGGATCAAGTGTTCATGAACACTGTATTAAGGCTTTAGGCCTTATTAAAAAGCTTGCAAGTCTCGAGGTGATCATGGATAATGAGCTTTACGTAGATTTGATCTTAACCTCTCTGCCACCTTCATTCAGACAGTTCATAATAAACTTCAATATGAATGGAGCTAAAGTCTCAGTTGAGGAACTGATGAACATGCTCGTAACTGCCGAGCGAACTATGAAGAAGGATAAGACTGTTTTCTTAGTAGGTTCATCTTCATCCCAGACTAAGGCTGCAAAGCCAAAGAAGGGTAAGGGAAAGGGTTTCCAAAAGAAGAAAAAGGCTCTTAAGCCCACTGGTGGGGTTAAGAAAGTGAACACTAAGAAGAAAGCTAATCAAGCTGAGGATCAGTGCTTCCATTGCAAGAAACCAGGGCATTGGAAAAGGAACTGTAAGGAGTACTTAGCTACCCTTACAAAAGGTATAAATCTCATCAAAATTAACCTTTCATTCAATTCTAATAATTGGGTATTGGACTCTGGATGCGCTTCTCACATCTGTAATACGTTACAGGGAATGAGCAACATCCATGAGGTTGATGAAAGAGAACATGTTCTTCGAGTGGGCAATGGAGCAAGAGTTGCAGCAAAAGCCATAGGACATGTTAGGTTAATATTAGGAGATGGTTTTATTTTAGTATTGAACAATGTTTTATTTGTTCCTAAGTTAGTTAAAAATATTATTTCCATTCCTGTACTAGACTTAGAAGGTTTTTCCTTCTCTATTACTAATGCTATGTTTTACATTTTGAAGAATGGTTCTTCACATGCATTAGGGTCTTTACAAAATGGTTTGTATTTAACTAATACTAATTTAAATCTCCTAAATGTCGAACGAGAAAACAAACGAAAATCAAATGACCAAACTTCAGCAAAGATTTGGCATGCTAGACTTGGATATATCTCCAAGAATAGGCTTCTAATGATGGGTAACTTAGGATCATTCAGTACGAATGATCTAAACGAGTTAACCACTTGTGAATCCTGTTTAAAGGGAAAGATGACTAAGTCCCCTTTTAAAGGGCATGTAGAGCGAAGCTAAAGTCTTTTGGATTTGATCCACACAGATGTTTGCGGACTAGTACCCGAAACGGCTGTAATTACTTCATCACATTTACTGATGATTTCAGTAGATATGGGTATGTGTACCTGATGAAGCATAAGTCTGAGGCCTTTGAAAAGTTCATAGAGTATAAAACAGAGGTTGAGAACCAGACATATCGCAAAATTAAGGCTCTTCGATCAGATCGAGGTGGTGAGTATTTAAGCGATCTCTTTCTTGGCTATTTGAAAGATAACGGGATTATCTCACAGTGGACTCCGCCCAGGACTCTTTAGCTGAATGGGGTGTCCGAGCGACGAAATCGGACTTTATTGGATATGGTCCGATCCATGATGAGTTTCACGGATCTTCCAATATCGTTTTGGGGTTATGCCCTTGAAACGGCTGCGAAGATAATTAATTTAGTTCCTTCCAAATCTGTGCCCAAAATACCATATAAGATGTGGTTTTCAAAACCCCCCACTTATTCATACCTTAGAGTTTGGGGATGTCCTGCATACGTCAAGAGACTAGTGGGAGACAAATTGGATTCCAGATCCAGTTTGTGCAAATTTGTAGGATACCCTAGAGAGTCTGTGGGTTACTATTTTTATGATCCCTTGGAACAAAAGGTGTTTGTTTCGAGGAATGCCACTTTTCTAGAAAAAGAGTTTCTAGTTGAAAAGTCAGGCAAGATTGCAGAACTTACTGAAGTTCAACAAGAACCTACAAATGATCAAGCAATGGAACCTTCCTCTTTCCCACAACAAGAAGTAAACACAAGCCCTCGCAGATCTGTGAGAACAATTAGACCGCCAGACCGACTCAATTTACTAACTGAAACCGGTCAATTGGATAGCGATCCGAGATCATATGATGATGCAATATCGGATAGAGATTCGATAAAATGGCAGCAAGCCATGAACTCCGAAATGGACTCTATGTACTCCAACAAGGTATGGACCTTAGTAGATCTTCCTGAAGGCGAGAAAGCTATAGGATGGAAATGGATCTACAATCGAAAGCTTGGAGCTGATGGAGAAGTGGCAACCTACAAGGCTAGGTTGGTTGCAAAGGGATACACTCAAAGGCCAGGTGTTGACTTTGAGGAAACGTATTCCCCTGTAGCAATGCCTAAATCCATTCGGATACTTTTAGCCATAGCTGCGTACTATGATTACGAAATATGGCAAATGGATGTGAAAACGGCTTTTCTGAATGGAGATTTAGATAAAGACATTTATATGGAACAACCGGAAGGTTTCATATCCAGTGGGAGTGAACAGAAAGTCTGCAAACTCCAGAGATCCATATATGGACTTAAACAGGCGTCTAGAAGTTGGAACATCCGTTTTGATGAGACAGTCAAATCATTTGGCTTTATCAAGAACGAGTATGAACCATGTGTTTACAAGAAAATCAGTGGGCGAGTTGTACAATTTTTGGTGTTGTATGTAGATGATATCTTACTCATTGGGAATGAGAAAGATGTGCTGCAAACAACAAAGACTTGGTTGTCTACTCAGTTTTCCATGAAGGACTTGGGAGAAGCTTCCTTTATTCTAGGTATAAAAATCTATAGAGATAGATCACAGAGATTAATAGGTATGTCCCAAGTTCAGTACATAGACAAAGTACTGAAACGGTTCAGTATGGAGGAATCTAAGAGAGGATTCCTGCCAATGAGACATGGGTTGATCCTCTCTAAATCAATGTGTCCTAACACTGAAGAAGAGAAGGATAGGATGTCTCGTATACCCTATGCATCTGCAATAGGGAGCATAATGTATGCTATGTTATGTACTAGACCTGATGCCGCGTACGCTTTGAGCATTACAAGTCGATTTCAGTCAAACTTTGGTGAGAGTCACTGGTCTGTCGTGAAATCCATCCTTAAGTACTTGAAAAGGACTAAGGATTTATTTCTTGTATACGGCGAAAAGGGAGAACTGAAATTAGAAGGATACACCGACTCAAGCTTCCAGTCGGATGTAGACGACTTTAAATCCACTTCCAGATTCATATTTCGGTTAATGGTGGTGAAGTAAGTTGGAAAAGTTCCAAACAGGAAACTACTGTTGACTCCACTTGTGAAGCGGAGTATATAGCTGCATCAGAGGCAGCGAAAGAAGGTGTGTGGATGAAAAACTTCATCCAAGAGTTGGATGTAGTGCCTAGCATTGCTGACCCGGTCGTTGTCTTCTGCGACAATAACGGAGCGATTGCACAATCAAAAGAACCAAGTGCTCATCAACGGTCAAAGCACATCCTAAGAAGATTTTATCTAATTAGAGAAATCGTAGAAAGAGGCGACGTTATCGTGGAACGTGTACCCTCGGCAGAAAACATAGCAGACCGCTTACTAAACCTCTTAGCCAAAAGGTCTTTGAAGGACATCTCCAGGAGATGGGTCTTAAGGCTATGGGCAATTGGCTCTGAGGGCAAGTGGGAGATTGTTAGAGTAGTGCCCTAGAAGAGCCAAATAGTTTAGGCCTCTTTTTGTAAACTACTCTTATTAGCAGCAATTTGTGACATTAATGAAATAATAAATGTAACGTTTCATAGTCGTTTATTTCTATGTGGCCAATTCATCATATCTCATTCAAGTTTATTAATTGCAAATTATAACTGTTTGTGTATGGATGAAACCCCAAGGTCACATTAAGCTACGGGACTTGACCTCGCATAGGGATGGAGGTTATGAAATAAGTCTCTATGGCGTGATCTAAACCAACTCCAAGTCGAAGAGTCTAATAAGCACGGGGATGTTGACTTGACTCGTTTGAGACTTGCTCATATGACGTGCCTTTTAGAAAGGTTACTTTGTTTTATAAGTATTGAATGTAGGGACATTCACATGCGTATGAGGGTGCTTGTTAGGGAACAAGTACACTGAGGATCCCGACAGGAACACCTCAATGGGGTAAGGCTTTTATGCCTTAATGATGAGGTTGGTTCTCTGGTTATGGTAGTGTCTAAATGGTCCTTAGACTTGAGGCTCCATTGATGCTCTGTGCATGACAAGGGCAATGTTTGATATGCGCCTAGAGATTCATGGGTTCCATAAATCTCGTTATGGTTGTATGTTGGTATTGTTCGAATCATGTATGGGGGCATATGAGATGCCAACATAGAATCTATCGCTCGTCTAGAAGAACGAGTGAATCACCCATGAATTCTATTGTAGTACATTCCACTTAAATCCTTGCGCAAGGTAGTGAGATCTAAATTAGGAAATGAGTTTCCTAGAGTGTTAGATCAAATGGAATTGCTATTAGAATTAATTCATAGCATTAGGACTAATAGGGTTCTATTATTCCCATGCCCTAGGTCCTAATCGGGGATTGGACGATAGAAGGATCTTATCTCACGGTATCCATGAGACTGAAAGGTTCACAATATAAACTTCATCTTTTGGATGGGTGGTCATGAGCTTATCACTAGACATCGATCATGATCTGTAGGTACTGATTAATTAAAAGGAGTTTTAATTAAACAGTGATTAAGTGAAAGAGTTCAATTAAATCAATAAGATAAATGGTTATCTAAAATACTACATTAAGAATGTGGGCCTACTGCTATTCATTGGTGAACCTAAGGGGTCACACAATGACTCGAATTGAACAACACCATTATCTGAAGATCAATGGAGATTGATCGATAAATTAAAAGAGTTTAATTTACAATATGAGAGAGTAATTAATTAATAATTGTATTAATTAATTTATGCTTAATTGTTAAGCTATTGAGAATAGATGTTAAAGGGTTAACATTAATTTAAATAAGTGTATTTAAATTAATTGGACTTGAAATTTAATTAAGAGTAATTAATTTTTTAAGTCCACCAATTTAATTAGATTGGACTTGTGATTTAATTAATGTAATTAAATTAAGTCCATTAATTAAAATGAATATTGGGTCTTTAATTAAGTAGCAGTAATTAAATTAAGGCCCATGACCAGCCCGTAGGGTTTTTTGACCTAGGGTTATGTATTAAAACAGATTTGTGAGAAGAAAGAAATGATCGTTTTTTTCTTCTTTTCTGCTTTCTCTCCAAGTCTCTCTTCTCTCTCATCTCTCAATACTGTATTGAGAATGCTATTAGATAATCAATATCTAATTAGTGTTCTAGTGTGCTAATTGAATAGTTGTTCAATTACGGGTCGTGGACTACCTTAGAGGAATTCCGCGTGGGATTCTTGGAAGAAGATCGGATAGAAGAGAAGCGGGTAGGTTTTGGAAAACCTTCTTGTCATCGTCATCAATTGGAAGCGAAAGAGGTATTTGATTCTTCTTCCGTTTAAATCGTAAATCTGAATCAAAGGCTGATCTTAATTGGAATTCCGATAAATCTTGTTTTATAATCCCTAAAATTTTTAATTTCCGCTGCGTTAGGGTTGACGAATTCCAACAATATGTTCAATACATAAACCACAAAAAGTTCACAACACTAACAATCCAATACACTACCAGAAGCATTACAACAACATTACATTCCGAGTAGTTTGGGTAATTATATAAACCCCCAAAACCTCCCAAACTACATACATGTACATTACATTAAAATTCAGAAAAAAAAGGGTGAAAAAATAGAATAACACAAGCACCAAAATGATGTAAATCAAGCGGCCCTCTTTCTTCTTCAACCTACCAATCTCAGCTTCATGCTCGTTAATCTTGCGAAGAAGCCCAAGAATTATAACTTTGGATCTTGCACACATGGGAGGATCTTCCCAAACAAAGAAACCACATGCTCCATCACTGTTATTGCAAGTGTAGAATCTTCTCCCTGGGTTTGATGGAGTCCACAAAGTGCGCAGGGTCAAATTCCGCCCATAGAAGCACATTACAACACCATTTGCAGCAGCCATGGAGATTGAAGAAGTAAGAACCCTAATTGGGTTTTTTTTGGGGGAAAAGTGTGGCGAACCCTATTAATCCCAAATTTCCCTCCAATTTTGTTGCTGCTACGTTTTAGCGCCATTATGCAAGTTTTCGGGCTGAAAAGAATTACCTTCACGGGTCACGTGCGCGGCACGTGGTTTTTTCCGTTAAGTTTTTAACGCCGTTTGGAAAAAGGACCAAAATTGAGAAATTCTAAATCTAAAAGGACGTAAAATGAGAACAGTCAATAGATTAGGACAAAAAACGAACAAGGCCTTCTTTAAAGGACTAAAAATGAAATTTTCCCAAAAAAAGTATGTGACTAAAGTAAGTCCGGTCAAAATAACATCTCATGAATATTGACATTTTCTGAATTAACAAAATACTTTACTTGTCACGTTACGGTAAAAAGGGTCACAAATATCACTTTCAAACTTCAAATTCAAGGTATTTAAATTGATTTTCTTGGACTTTTAGCCTTCACTGTTAAAGTTCAAAGTTCAAACCAAACTCTGCAATTTCCATGGAATTCAACCACCGTGCATGAAGGATTATGAGAGACTCCCAAACAATAAAGCAAAACTTAGTCACATTTTCCATTTTCATCGTTTTCCCAAAATGAGAATTTAGAATTAATAGCTGTGAAAAGAATCTGGAATGTTTTAAAACTTTATTGTATTAAGTATAAAGGAAAAGTGATCGGATCGTAAATTGGAAGGTCGCAAGGTCTATTAAAAATATGTATAATTCGGGTACCTCTCGATTTGTGATTAGATAAAGACAATAGTAAATTTACGGGAATTCTATCGACGTAAACTCTTTACTTAAGTCAGTCATTAAGAGTTCAAATATAGGATTAAATGGTGTGTCTAATTGAATTAATGACGCTAGTTTCATCTATAAGCGTCTAGTAGTTAAGAGTTTAAATATGGTGTTAAACGCAAGTATATGATTGAACTAATGACGACAATAATATTCAAAGAAGAAATAGATATTGAACATAAGAGAGTGAAATTAAAATATAAAAATAGAGGGGGCCAAATTAGAAATTTGGGAAAGAGAGACAAGAATATAAATACTTCAAAATATGCGTATAAAAAAAATTCCAAAATTGGGAATTAGAAAGACGAGTTTAAAGCACGCATTAAACATAAGACTATCAAATGGGACATACTAATTTACTTTTCTCGTTTAGTGAATTTGGTATATTAGGCATTTAATGTACCAAACTATCTAACTGTATAGATTCAAAGGTTGATACGTATTTTTTTTAGATCGTCAATAAGGTGGTTGCATATTGGTTGTTCAACTATTACAAGAGAGTTTTTATTTCAATAGTTTGCAATCCATCAAATTTGGGTATGAACAATAAATTTTTGAGTTATGAGCTTATAACCTTTTTACTTCGATGGTTAAAAAATTAATCTTATATAACCCAATATCATGTGTTTTTTATTTGAATTGATTTGAATTTATTATTTTGGGCTAAACCCAGCAAACCCCCTGTTCTTTCAGGGTTTTTGTACTTTCCCCCCTATGTTTTAAATTTTAGCAATTTTTCCCCTAACCTTTGAAAAATATCACACTTAACCCCTTTTAACAAACTTTGATTTTCTCCGTCACGGCGACTCAACGGAGGGTATTATATATCAAATTGACGGTCTCGACGGAAAGAACACAAAAACGGCCTCGAAATCAAAATCCGACAACCGACGAAGCAGAAATCATCGATTAAAGACGACACACGACAAACAAAACTTTTGGAGGCTAATAGGGTCAACTGGGGTATGGGTTTTGTTCTCCTTGGAGAGACGAACACAATGGTGTTGGTCTTGAAGTTTGAGTCACCGTAACGGAGAAATCGACCGTCAAAATTTTTTAAAGTGGTTTTTTTTTTTTTGGGGGAGGGGGGGGGGGGGGGGGGGGGATTGCTAAAATTTAAAGTATAGGAGGAAAAGTACAAAAACCCTGAAAGGACAAGGGGGTTGCCGGGTTTATGCCTATTAATTTAATGGACAATTCCTCAAAAATCCCCAAGTGTAAACTGAATTTCCTTGTCACTCCCCAATTTTGAAAAAGTTCCTGTTCACTCCCCAATTGAAAAACAAAATTTCTTTTCACTCCCCAAGGTTGTATAATAATTCAGGAATTGCGTACATTTTTTAGGGAATTGCGTATAAAAATCCCGGAATCTCGTATATACGGAAAAGGAATTTTGTTTTTCAATTGGGGATTGAGTGGGAACTTTTTCAAAATTGGGGACCTAAAAGGAATTTTTTCAACTTTTTGATACTATTCAAAGATTTTCTCATTTTTAAATAAAAAATTACTTTTATGCCATTTAATTGGTATTCACGCTATCATGAATTTATTGGTATTTATGTCCTATTTTTATACGTATAATAAGTTTAAAAGGAGAAGGACAAATATGACCACTTTATCTTAAAGTATTTAACTCAAATTATTAAAATATATGAATTCGAGTAGATAAAACAATAATAATAATAGCAGCTTAAGATGGAACCAAAATTTGATTGGTGCTCTTTTGTTGGGTTACCAAAGTAGTCATTTCAAATGAAAGAGGATGTACAACAAAGGACGAAATCGAGGCCACTCTATTCACGATTTTCATGATTGTTTTGAGGGGCAATTCCTTAAAACTCCCCATGGGTTTGAAAACTTCCTTTTAGCTCCCCATTTTCAAATACATCATTTGGGATTTTAGATACGAGATTCTAGGATTTAGATACGCAATTCTGGGATTTGGATACGTGATTCTGGGATTTAGATACATGATTTTTTCCTTGTATTTCAAATACATCATTTGAGGTTTTAGATACGCGATTCTTGAGTTTTAATACATCATTTTTGAAAATGGGGAGCTAAAAGGAATTGGACTTATCATTTGGGGAGTTTTCGGGAATTCCCCGTTGTTTTGAATTCAATACATTTTTATTTGTCAAAATTGGATTCTTTTTATTCAAATTTTTTAATAAATAATTATTATTGTGGGAAATATGAGATAACTATCAAATGCGGGAATTAAATTTTACTTTGCTCCCCCATTTTAAATTTGTTCTTACTAACTACCCAATTCATTTTAGTAATTTTATTTAACTACCTAATGTGTACGATTTTACCAACTTGCCCCTGATGACTATCACTTTTCCCTCTCATTCCCTCATACTCTCATTAATGTGAAAAAAAAAAAAAAACGGTAAAGGAAAAACGGGCATCATCGGCGAGCAGGGTTTTTTGAGCAAAAAACTGACCACATTATGGCGAGACTGGGTTACGACGGTGGTGGGTGACGGAGAAGTGGGTTTCCAACGCGTACGACTTACGAAGGTGAGAGGTTTTTGCCGTTGAGGGAGTCTCGCCGCCGACGAGCTAGGGCGATTCAGGTATTTTCTCTTAAACTTTGACCTTTTTTCCCTCTTTGCTCCAATACGAAATATGAAGCCTTAGATATGCTATTTCCCATTTTTTGTACACGAAATTGGTAGGGTTTTGCTTGAATTTAAATGTCCTGCTTTGGTTGGGTGTTGATTGAACCAAAATGCTCAAATTTGTGTAGTAGGTTGTTTGAACCTAAAACCCCTAGCATTTTTTTTCCCCTATTATGCTTGAATAAGCTATTTAAGTTTTTAGATACGTCAGTATACCATTTTTGTACACGAAAGTGTCATTTAATTGATCGAATTGAAATGTAGTGACTTCTTTGGATGTTCCTTGATCTGTAACGGCCTTATTTGTTTGTGGGTTGTTTGAATTTAAAAGCCGTAACATTTTTTTCACATCTTCTGCTCAAAGCCGGATTATGTACTAAGGATAACATTATAGTCAATATGAGGGAATTAGTGAAGAGTACGGAGAAATTTGATGTCGATGATTTTTGTAGGATGTATATACTCTTTGTATTCTCTACTTTATTGTTCCATGTCAGCTCCTTTGTTGTGCCTCGAGGTTTAATTGGTTATGTGGATGACTTGTCTGCAATTGGAGAGTTTTCTTGGGGGATTGCTGTATATCAATTCTTGGTTGGAGCTGTAAGGCATCATTTGGAGAATGAAACAGTATATGTCAACGGTTTTGTGGCTGGAATGATGGTATTTAAACATGTGACAACCCAGATCAGGGCCAAGTTGAGAATGGTAAGATAAGGGCGTAAAGAAAGTGTTTATAAATTTCGATCCATTTAAATTTTCGCATGCATTGCATTTCTTTGTGATTTATATGTTTTATAAGCAATATTTTGAATTTTGGAATTTTTATATGTCAAATCTCGTATTACTATTCATCTACCGAGTCGATATTTCATCATTTCACCCGTAGAGCCATAGAAGTTTAAAACCTATATTTTTATAAAGCCTATACTTGTTTTCTATGGCCTGAAACCATTTTCAGAACTCTTATGTCAAAATTACCATTTTGACCCAAAGTCACTATTCATTAAAAAAAATTAGGTTTTTGCTCAGGACACTTTTTCATATTCAATATTACAGTCAAATGAATCCTTAAATTAATTCATGAATTTTGATATCATCCGTGAACCCTAATTTTCATCCTAACTCCGTTTATATAAAAAATTGCTCCGAAACCATAATTACTATGCGAATCATAAAACGACTTTTTATCCGTTCACCTTTTGATATCCAATATTGCAGTCAAAATGATCCTTGATTTATTTCATGAACTTTGATATCTTTTTCAATCCCAAATTCCAACCGTAGCATATTTTATAAAGATTTCTAATTCAATCTTTATAGTAATTTTTATAATCTAATTATTATATCACTAATGATGACATCATCTCTTACATCACTTCAGATAAGAATTCCTACTGTTGTTTCCTTATCTCCAGATTTCGCGAGTAATTAAAATTCTGTAATGACTCTCGTATCCCAAATTACCACCTATAAATACTCCATTTGTTACTCTCATTTGGCACACCGCACACCACTCAAATCACAAAATCTCCCCCTTTCTTCTCTAAAGCTCACGTGAGCTGCTTACCTTCCAAATAGGTTAGTTTTCTTTCTTTAATTCTTACTTTAATAGTTACAGAATATATATAGTATTATTAATTCATGCTTAATTATATTAATTCATGCTTAATTAATGCTTTAATATGGAATTACAGTTTTATTATAATGCTTCGTAATTATGTTTTATAGTTTAGTGTTTCATAATTTTGAATTAGGAGTATGATATGCGTACCTTGTAAATTATATTTAATTAATTTCATGCTTTAATATATATTAAAGTTTAATTAATGATTAGGTATTTATGAATATGTTCTTGCAAACTTGAATAAATGCATGCATAGGGAATTGAATTTTGAATTATATTTCATGCAAAGTTGATATATCTTGCAAATTTATGCTTTAATTATATATTAGAATCATGATATTAATCAAGCAATATGCCTAGATCCCTTATCAACATTCAAGTAGCACTAAGAACATGTTCTTAATGTTCTTGATTAGTGTGTGTAGGTATGTGCTAAATTAGGTATTTAAGTGTGTGTTTTAATTCCCCACACCGAAAATAGTAATTGTTTTTAAATAGTAATTTATATTAAACTTGATTTGTTCTTAGGAACTTATGATTAGGTTCATAACTTGATTAATAATTATTCAATTAGAAAATAAATTTCAATAGTATCACTTTAATTAGAAAACTCACTTAACATTTAAACTCTAGACTATAGGAACTTCCTTATATAGTTGCTAGTGTTCCTTGTTATAACTTGCTTACTCCTTCATACTCTCATACTTCATCAGCATAGTAAGAACTTAGACTTAAGCTTGTAGTAGTTTACTACTTTCAGGCGAAGTCAATATCGAGCAGTGGGATCCTCAAGACTTTGTCTGATCTCAAAATCGTACTAGGTGAGGTTTAAAATATTTTCAACTGGAATCATGACTATATATACAAAAATGTTTTTTTGGCCTACCCAAGTATTAATTTGTTATTTCCCTATTTATATAATACTATCCCTTGTGGAGAAAAATAATTTCAATATAAAATTATACTCGTCTAATATTCAAATTAAGGTTTTATCTTGAAATATTCACGTATTGTTGAGCAAGTAAAATCTATTGTTTTATTTGGGTCCGGCGGTTATGGTAGAGTAATAGACCGGGAGGCGTGCGCCAATGGCTATTACAATACCGACCGCCAACTAGACCTTGATGACGGTTTAATCGGAGGTTGGTTACTCCACATCAGGTGTCGGGAAAGGTACGTCCCTCCCAACATCTTGTATACCGTCACTAGGGTTAGCTCCTCTATGTGACACCCGGAGAAGAAGGTTGGTTTTATCATGTTTTATTGAGTATCGACACCTTGATCAGTGTCGCTACTAAGTTATTGATTTTTAAGGAGTTAAGGTTGGAGACTGCCTAACTTGCGGGCATAAAAATATTCTTGTCAAGTGGTTCATATCTTTCAAAATATAACATATATTTCCCCTATTCCCTATTATTTGAAAAATCAATATGAACCAAATATTGTTATTGATTTATTATTTCTCGATCTTCTTGGTGAAAACTCTACTCCTTTAAAAACTCATGATATTTATAAGCTCAATTATCCCTTCACTTAGTCACTTTGACTAACCCTCCTATTCTTTTCAATTCATGATTTCAGGTAATTTGCTAAACGACGCTTTAGAGGTATCTTGAAGCTCTAAGGTGTCATAGTTTATATTATCAGGATTTCTTTTGGTGTGCTTAAATCCTCAGTATGTACATACTACAATATGCAACTTGCATACTCTATTTTGCCTTAATACTGTAATGCCCTTGTACTGATACTACCTATTTAATATTATAATGCCTTAATTAGCTTTGTGAGTGGTATTCCTTATTCATGTTTTAAAAGCTTCAAATTTTTTTACTATATTCCGCTGCATTGATACTTTTATACTCTGTTATCGTACTATCTTGTCCGTTTGCCGAAGTATCTCTCGGGTGCTAGGTCTCACATCCACTCGAGAAATATAACGGTGCGGGGTTGTAGTGTTTAGGGGCGCTACAGCTGAGTTGGTATCAGAGTGCTAGGTTGAGTTAAGAAGAGACTTAACCTAAGGTGCTCTAAGCTTAAAGGACTGTTTCACTTTTACTCTAGTATTTACCTTCTAAATTACTTCCTTATATCGATGGCTGGCCATGATGAGGATCCATACCAGCAGGCTCAGAAGTGGTTTGAAGTGTATGAGGCACCCAGGACAGTGGCAGTTACCCGTCGGGGCGGTGCTAGGTATTATAATTGGCGTAGGGCTCGACAGGTTGCTCGTGGCAGAGGTCGTGGAGTACGTCAGGGTAATGCGTACCCTAATCGAGTGGTGTATATGCTAGAGACAGAGAGGGATTCATACTTCCTCGATTACCAGAGGACTAGAGAGTTCCAGCTTCAGGCTATCAGATACCATCATATAGCTGATCAGAATGCAACTGACCGTGACTTGGCTAGAGAGCAGTTGACAACATTAGAGACTGAGACCACTGAGATGGCTGCTCGCATTGCAGAGCTCCAGTCTGATTTGATTACCATGAATATACACAGAGATGCTTCCATGGAGACACATCAGTAGTACGTTTCTCGTATGAGGGCTCGACTTCAGGAGGCCTATCAATTGACTGATGAGCAGGATCCGCAGGAGGTCTTGGCACAGTCTGACGAGGAGGTCGTGGCACAGTCTGCTCTCCAATACCTAGGCCTCCGGCCCACTACGCTACCTGCTGTTGTCCAAAAAAGGGGATCCCCTCCACTAACTGGTATGTACATCCCCTCATACACCTGTCCTATATATACAATGCCCCAAAAAATCTGGTCTCAAACTCCATCCTGGCGATCATCTACCACAACTCTAGCATCACCATCAACTGGGTCAAGATCAACAATAGCAGTTGGGCTCTCTGCCTCAAAAGGCTCAGCATCCTCCATCTGAACAGCCTGATCCTCATCTGGCTCGGGCACATCCTCATGCTGCTCAGGATCCTTCTCCTCCTCCTCATCAGACTGTGCCAAGACCTCCTGCGGAGCCTGCTCATCAGTCAATTGATAGGCCTCCTGAAGTCGAGCCCTCATACGAGAAACGTACTACTGATGTTTCTCCATGGAAGCATCTCTGTGTATATTCATGGTAATCAAATCAGACTGGAGCTCTGCAATGCGAGAAGCCATCTCAGTGGTCTCAGTCTCTAATGTTGTCAACTGCTCTCTAGCCAAGTCACGGTCAGTTGCATTCTGATCAGCTATATGATGGTATCTGATAGCCTGAAGCTGGAACTCTCTAGTCCTCTGGTAATCGAGGAAGTATGAATCCCTCTCTGTCTCTAGCATATGCACCACTCGATTAGGGTACGCATTACCCTGACGTACTCCACGACCTCTGCCACGAGCAACCTGTCGAGCCCTACGCCAATTATAATACCTAGCGCCGCCCCGACGGGTAACTGCCACTGTCCTGGGTGCCTCATACACTTCAAACCACTTCTGAGCCTGCTGGTATGGATCCTCATCATGGCCAACCATCGATATAAGAAAGTAATTTAGAAGGTAAATACTAGAGTAAAAGTGAAACAGTCCTTTAAGCTTAGAGCACCTTAGGTTAAGTCTCTTCTTAACTCAACCTAGCGCTCTGATACCAACTCAGCTGTAGCGCCCCTAAACACTACAACCCCGCACCGTTATATTTCTCGAGTGGATGTGAGACCTAGCACCCGAGAGATACTTCGGCAAACAGACAAGATAGTACGATAACAGAGTATAAAAGTAACAATGAAGCGGAATATAGTAAAAAAAATTAAAGCTTTTAAAACATGAATAAGGAATACCACTCACAAAGCCAATTAAGGCATTATAATATTAAATAGGTAGTATCAGTACAAGGGCATTACAGTATTAAGGCAAAATAGAGTATGCAAGCTGCATATTGTAGTATGTACATACTGAGGATTTAAGCGCACCAAAAGAAATCCTGATAATATAAACTATGACACCTTAGAGCTTCAAGATACCTCTAAAGCGTCGTTTAGCAAATTACCTGAAATCATGAATTGAAAAGAATAGGAGGGTTAGTCAAAGTGACTAAGTGAAGGGATAATTGAGCTTATAAATATCATGAGTTTTTAAAGGAGTAGAGTTTTCACCAAGAAGATCGAGAAATAATAAATCAATAACAATATTTGGTTCATATTGATTTTTCAAATAATAGGGAATAGGGGAAATATATGTTATATTTTGAAAGATATGAACCACTTGACAAGAATATTTTTATGCCCGCAAGTTAGGCAGTCTCCAACCTTAACTCCTTAAAAATCAATAACTTAGTAGCGACACTGATCAAGGTGTCGATACTCAATAAAACATGATAAAACCAACCTTCTTCTCCGGGTGTCACATAGAGGAGCTAACCCTAGTGACGGTATACAAGATGTTGGGAGGGACGTACCTTTCCCGACACCTGATGTGGAGTAACCAACCTCCGATTAAACCGTCATCAAGGTCTACTTGGCGGTCGGTATTGTAATAGCCATTGGCGCACGCCTCCCGGTCTATTACTCTACCATAACCGCCGGACCCACATAAAACAATAGATTTTACTTGCTCAACAATACGTGAATATTTCAAGATAAAACCTTAATTTGAATATTAGACGAGTATAATTTTATATTGAAATTATTTTTCCCCACAAGGGATAGTATTATATAAATAGGGAAATAACAAATTAATACTTGGGTAGGCCAAAAAAACATTTTTGTATATATAGTCATGATTCCAGTTGAAAATATTTTAAACCTCACCTAGTACGATTTTGAGATCAGACAAAGTCTTGAGGATCCCACTGCTCGATATTGACTTCGCCTGAAAGTAGTAAACTACTACAAGCTTAAGTCTAAGTTCTTACTATGCTAATGAAGTATGAGAGTACGAAGGAGTAAGCAAGTTATAACAAGGAACACTAGCAACTATATAAGGAAGTTCCTATAGTCTAGAGTTTAAATGTTAAGTGAGTTTTCTAATTAAAGTGATACTATTGAAATTTATTTTCTAATTGAATAATTATTAATCAAGTTATGAACCTAATCATAAGTTCCTAAGAATAAATCAAGTTTAATATTCAAAATTACTATTTAAAAACAATTACTATTTTCAGTGTGGGGGATTAAAACACATACTTAAATACCTAATTTAGCACATACCTACACACACTAATCAAGAACATTAAGAACATGTTCTTACTACTACTTGAATTTTCATAAGGGATATAGGCATATTGCTTGATCAATATCATGAACCTAATATATAATTAAGCATAAATGAGCAAGATATATCAACTTTGCATGAAATATAATTTAAAATTTAATTCTCTATGCATGCATTTATTCAAGTTTGTAAGAACATATTCATAAATACCTAATCATTAATTAAACTATGATATATGTTAAAGCATGAAATTAATTAAATATAATTTACAAGGTACGCATATCGTACTACTAATTCAAAATTATGAAACACTAAACTATAAAACATAATCACGAAGCATTATAATAAAACTGTAATTCCATATTAAAGCATTAATTAAGCATGAATTAATAATACTATATATATATTCTGTAACTATTAAAGTAAGAATTAAAGAAAGAAAACTAACCTATTTGGAAGATAAGCAGCTCACGTGAGCTTTAGAGAAGAAAGAGAGAGATTTTGTGATTTGAGTGGTGTGCCGAATGAGAGTAACAAATGGAGTATTTATAGGTGGTAATTTGGGATACAAGAGTCATTACAGAATTTTAATTACTTACGAAATCCGGAGATAAGGAAACGACAATAGGAATTCTTATCTGAAGAAAGTGATGTAAGAGATGATGTCATCATTAGTGATGTAATAATTAGATTATAAAAAGGAAAAAACTTTGAATAGTACCAAAAAATTGAAAAAATTCTTTTTAGGTCCCCAGTTTTGAAAAAGTTCCCTTTCAATCCCCAATTGAAAAACAAAATTCCTTTTAGGTCCCCACAAACAATACATGTTCGTACATTGTCTTTAGGAATTGCGTACATTTTTTAGGGAATTGCGTATAAAAATCTCAAAATGTCGTATATACGAGATTCCGGGATTTTTATACGCAATTCCCTAAAAAATGTACGCAATTCCTGAATTATTATACAACCTTGGGGAGTGAAAAGGAATTTTGTTTTTCAATTGGGGAGTGAACAGGAACTTTTTCAAAATTGGGGAGTGAAAAGGAAATTCAGTTTACACTTGGGGATTTTTGAGGAATTATCCGTTATAAAAATTAGGTACATTTATATAAATGGTGTCCTTTTCAACCTATATTTTAAGAATAGTGTACTATTCAAATATATTACAAGGTTGGTGTGATCCGCACCTGGGATAAGCGAAATCACATTTTTCATGACACAGTTGATATTTTTTACAAATTAATACAATAACTTTTAAAATATTATATTTTCCACCACAATACTTTTCATGTTTTCTAAAGGATATAATACAAATAATTTTTATGGTGAAATTTTTGAGAAACTTTTATTTAATAATAGACAAAACTTTTATTGTAATGGACAAAACGTCAATACACCCCCTTTATAGATGGTATCAGAGCCTAAAAGACGATATCTTTTGAGATAAAAAAATATAAAACTTTAATAAAAATAATTATAACTACTATGTATAAATTATTTGAAATAGGAATTATTATATGGTTTCAAATACTTGATGAAGAAAAAAGATTAAATGATATAGATAATGAATTAAATTATCTAGATATAGATGGTTATTACACAGATATATCCTATGATGATACGGACTGACAATATCCTTCGCCCTAAAATGAGAATATTAAACAGACATGAGTTAGCTATTTCATATAATTTTTATGATGATATGTTAAAATATTTTCTTAAAATGAACAAGTTAAATCCAAGTAATTATTATAAAAAGAAGATAAAGAAATTTAAATGAAAAAGAAACTATTATTCAAACCTCCTTTCTATATGAATCTCTATTGGAAAAATTGGATAAAAAATATAAATAAGATCCTAGAACTAGAAACTAAAATAGATAAATTAAGTGAAGAAATTAAATGTTCCAAAGACAAGGAGTCTTGTATTAAAAATAAAAATGAAATTAAAAAGTTAAAAAATCTAATTAAAAAGGAAAAGATAAAAGCTTTGTTAAATAGAACAAAGACAGGAAAGGTATGGAAACTATAGGTATTAATCTTTAGTCTATAATGGAATCTATTAATAGAATAAAAGAAGAAATATTAAATCTTCAAGACAGAATGAAGTCCAATTAAATAGCGTTAGTATGAAACAACTTGAGACAACAATAAAAGAAAAGGATAAAAGATCTAAAGCAGAAAAATTAAAAGATATAGAAAAGGAATTAATAACCCCTAAAGGTAATAAATTTAGAAAAAACCAAACAATATGAAAAAGGATCTTTTGATGACTATATGTTAAATAAGATAGTCCCAAGAATGCTAAAAGAACAAGAAGAAAGTTCTAAAAAAGCTCTTGAAAGGCTAAAGGCTAAAGGAATTAATGTAGAAAATGAGAATAAACAAGCAGAAGAGCAAACTCAAACCGAAGAAAAATCATGAATAACTTAAATGAATTAGTAGAAGATTTTGAAAAAATAAATTTAGATGATTTAGTAGAATATGAAGTAAAAATGAATAAAGCTGGTGTCCAGGAACTAAAAGAGAGGATGGATCAACAATAGAAGATCCAGACGAATCTATGGGTTCGAATGAACCTAAAAGTTATCCTACCTATTTTAAGACAAAGAAAAATAAACAAAATGATAAAAGGTCTGAAAGTTATAATGTTAAGTATAAACTTAATGATAATTATTCAGAACCAATAAACGTAAATGGAAGTAAGTTAAACTTAGATTGCAAAGAGATAAAAGGAAAGCTTTAATTAAGTGGCAAAATGATATGATTGCCTACTTTCTAAATCAAGATGAAATATATGCTACTGCATCTAGAAGACTGAATATATGATATCTACCTTTGATGGAATAATCCATAATTGGTGGGAAGGTGTTTCTTCTGATGTACAAGGAATAATGAGAACCTCTATGGAAATGGGTTTTGATAAAGATATTCGAAATGGAGTAGAAGTTATAGTACACTATATATCAGATGAATTTTTAGGAGAATCTTGGATAAATAATATTGAACAAGATAGACTAAAAGAAAATGAAGAAGCTATAAATGATCTTATAAATCTTTCAATATGCTCTATTAAATTTCTTCGAAATTATATAGAAGAATTATGCGACTATTTTTATAAACAATATTATAGTGGAGAATCACAAGACATGTTTCTTAATATGTTTTATTCGAAACTCCCAAATCCCTGGAATACACATATAAATAAAGTTTGGGAAAAAGAAAAAGAAAATACGCCTAATAATTTAGGAGGAAGAATAAGAGTTTTAATAAATGAACTTAGAAGGCTTTGCTATGAGCAACAATTATACAAAAAGTCTAGAAAAATTTCTGGACTTTATTGTTCAAAATTAGATATGCCTACACAATGGGATTGTGAAAAGAATAGAAGAAGGAGACCCTATAAAAAGAGAAAATTCAAAAGGAATAGATACAAAAAATATAAAAAGTTTGAAAGAAAACATATAAAACCTAAAAGGAAGTTTTTCAAAAGAAATGAAAAAATTAATAAAAAATCTACAAAATGCAGATGCTGGAATTGTGGCGAAGAAGGTCATAAATCACCAGAATGCCCTAAACCTAAGAAGGTAAAAACAATAGAAGCCGAATTTATAGAAATTATAGATGAACTCGAAGAAATCTCTGATATAGAAAACAATATAGGAAATGAAATATATGTAGAAATAAGTGAAGACAATTCTTCAGAAAATTCTGAATTAGAATCTGAATCTGATTAAATGGATTCTGAATTACAGAATTATAATGAAGAAAAAATAATAGAAGATGAGAGTACAGCAGGATATGCTAAAAGAATAACTTTTAGTCAAGAAACCCTTGACAAGATAAAAAACTTGAAGCTAAATGCAGCAAATCCAACGAATAATATATTTACTGATTTTGTGAATTTAGTAAAAAGAAATAAGATAAATCTTTAATGACTATCATGAGGTAGAAAAAGCTATAAGTATTGAAAATACCTCTGGAAAAGTCAAGATAAGTCTTATAACAAGAGGAATAGCTAATAATGCTATAAATAAACTGAAAAAATCACTCAGACCAAAAATACAATATATATATCTGGGAAGAGTACAATTCCTGGTTAAATCTCTATTTAGAGAATGTATAGATAGTCCATTAGTACTATCCTTACATGAGCAGAGATTTAGAGATGCTAAAACCAGTCATCTTGGAACGATTGAAGGAAATTTGTTTTATAAACAATTTCTATTTGATTTGTTTCCGAAATACAATATAAATTTACAAGACGAAAATATAGATGAAGTACTAAATTTACATTATAAATTTCTAAAAGATATAGGTTTAAAAGATGGCAGTAAGGCTTTTACCCTTTACTATAGAACACTGTATGTGTTAAGCAATAGTAATTACGGTAAAACTTATCAAAATGAACCATATTTAAAAATAGATGAAGAATGCAAAGAAATAGCTACAGCTAAATTGCCTCTATTAGAAGAAATACAAGAAATAGAACCATATGAAATTGAAATTAACAATAAACCAGAAATGGAGAAAAGAATAATACCCTCTAGACTTAGTTTCCAAGGAAACAGGTTAATAGGAGGAAGTTCAAAATACTCACTTACGGGAGAGAGTTCCGGAATTAAAATGGATAGAAAAATAACTGTTAATAGATCTCTAAGATATACAAATACTATGGTTATAGAACGAGAATATTTTAATGGAACTGATAGAATTTTTGGACCAAAAATATTAATTGATACAGGAGCTAGTGTTAATCACTTTGCCCAAGTAAAAAATAGGGGACTAATAGGAATGGTTACAAGTCAACCAATCCAATATACAACTTTTGAAGGATTTAAGGCATCTTGTAATCAGGAACTATATGTTCCAGTTACCATACAAAATGTAAAATTAAAGATAAAATGTTGTTTAGATTCATATATGAGTGGAGAATTCTTTGATATAATTCTAGGGAATGAATTTCTCAATAACTGTGGATATTACAAAATAGAGAAAAATGGAGTTACACTCCAAATTCAAGATAAAGAAATATTTTGTCCTAAATATGAAAGGAATTAATTTCCCCTTAAGTGTTTTTATACAATTAACACTTTTTCAGGATAATATAACAACTTGTGCTTTAATAGACACTGGATTAGAAATAACTATCTTTAAAATATTCTTAATTAAAGAATGGAAAACTGATAGTAATATACGAATTAAAAGGATAACAGGACAATCCCAAGCTATTAATAAAGTTGCTAGAGATGTAGAAATTATACTTGGAAGTAAGATTATTCTTATCAAACAAGTATATGAGTACAATTCTTTAGAAGCAGATATATTACTAGGAAATGATTTCCTAGAACAATTTCAATTTTATACACAAAATGTATACATGGTAACGCTAAAAACATCATGTGGGCATCTTCTTAAAATACTAAGAGTTAATAAACCATTCAGAGTTCAGCCAGCTGAGCGTGGTGGATGACAGGTGTTTGAGAAAATTCCGATACAAATAAATACCATTTCTATAAAAAGAATAAATTTAGATTCTATTAAAAAGAAATTAGAAAAAAGCTATAATAATAATCCATTAGCTTTTTGGAAAGAAAGTCATCCTAAGGCTAAAATAGAATTAATTAAAAATGTAATTATAAAGGAAAAACCTATGTGATACACCATTGAAGAAAGACAAGAGTTTAAAAAACAAATAGAAGAATTGCTTGATAAAAAACTAATTCGAAAAAGCTTCAGTCCTTTCTCTACTCCTGCTTTTATGGTAATGAATGAAGCAGAAAAGAAGAGGAATAAAGCTAGAATGATAATAAATTATAAAAGGTTAAACTATTTTACTAAAACTGATAGTTATCCTTTACCAAATAAAGAAGTTATTATAAACCTAGTAAAAAACAAGTCTTTCTATTCTAAATTTGATTGCACTTCAGGTTTTTGGCAAATAAAAATGGAAGAAGACAGTATTCAATACACTGCATTTAGTGCTCCCCAAGGACATTACGAAAGGCTTGTGATGCCTTTTGGGCTAAAAAATGCACCATCAATATACCAAAGAAAAATGGATAATATCTTTTCAAAATACCATAAATTTATGATAGTATATATAGATAATATCTTAATCTCTTCAGATACAAAAGAAGTTCATAGAAAACATCTTTTATTATTTGCAACAATTTGTAAAGAAAATGGAATTGCTCTCTTTGAGAGAAAAGCCATAATAGAGAAAAAGGAAATAGAGTTCTTAGGATTAAAATTAAGTGCTGCGGGAATAAAATTGCAACCTCATATTTCCAGAAAATTCCTAGAATTTCCAGATAAACTTGACAACAGAAACCAAAGAGAAAGGTTTCTTGGATGCTTAAATTATGCTGAAGGATTTATTTCAGAATTAGCAAAGAAGAAACATGAAATACAAAAACTACTTAGGAAAAATAATACTAAAGGTTGGAATTCTAGACATACAGATATAGTTGTTAGTCTTAAAGAGGAATGTAAAACATTACCAGAATTAAGGCTACCTGAAGATAAAGACAATCTTATTGTCCAAACCGATACTTCTGACCTATATTGGTCTGCAATTTTAAAAACCGATCTACATGAAATTTGTAGATATACCAGTGGAACTTTCAGTCAAGCGAAAGTAAATTATACAACACATGAAAAAGAACTACTTGGTATAATACGAGGAATTCAAAAGTTTTCTCTTTTCCTTCTACAAAAGCCTTTTGAGGTTCGTACAGATAATACTCAAATTCAGAGTTCAATTCAAAATAAACTCCCAAATAAACCTCAACATAGGAGGCTCCATCATTAGCAAGTTTTCTTATCACATTACAATTTTAAAATTAAACATATTAGAGGAATGGATAATTTCTTAGCAGATTTTCTTTCTCGAAATGTTGAGTTTGGTTTTGATTAAAGGCGAGTATATGCGTATACATATACCTAGTCCATCTTAAATGGTAGATGGTAAAGACATTATCAAATCCGTTAATGGGTGATGATTTCCCAAAAATCATATTAAGACGAGTATATGCGTATATATATGCCTAGTCCATCTCAAACGGTAGATGGTAAAGACGATAGCAAATCCGTTGATGGGTGGTGATTTCCCAAAAATCACTTCAAAACTAATAAAATTTTAAATTATCTCGATTTTGCAGAATGGAGGACATACAAGAATTAGCTGAAATAAAAGATGAAGTGGATACACTGAGAGTCATTTCTCTCGACATAAATGAAGCACTACAAATCTTTGAAGACTTTATAAAAGACAGTCTCAATGTCTTATCCAATCTTGTCATAGAAAATGCTGAAAGAATGGATATTCTATACCAGAGAATTGATAAATTAGATAAAAATAAAGAAAAGGCAGAAAGCTCAGGCAGTAAAAAGCCAGAAATGCCTACAATAAAGATTGAGGAAGAAAATAAAAAAAAAGAGATAAAAGTCGAGGAAATAAAAAAGACATCCTCTACGAGAATGATAAAGATAGAACCTCTTCAGAAAGTTGGTTCTTTCAAAACAGTGCAAATAAAAGATGAATATATACCTAAACACTTTTATGATAAAGAATACAAAAGAATGTTTGATTTAGCATATAACTATCCAGAGTGTGAAGAAATTTTCTACTCAAGTGGAAATACAATCTACCCAAGGTTGATTGCAATCAGTGGGGCTGATCCTAACCAAGTTCAAAAACTTGCTGAATTTAGTTTTCTTGATTTGATATACCTGAGCAAGGAACAAAAGGAAATAAGTGGATTTGAGGATACATTCAAGTCTAAAGTTTTCCAATTTGCTAAAGGAAGACAATGTGTCTTAAAATTCTACACCATTTCTCCAGAATTGGAAGGAAATGCATGGTATGAGGCACTACATATTGTCTCAATAAATCCTTTATACAGCAGCATCAGCTTAGAAGTTGGAAGGAAAAGCTTCAAGGCTGCAGTATACTCCTCAGAATGGGTCATTACAAGAAGAGATTTAGGAATAAAAGCAATACAAAGTATTTCTGAAAATCTTCTTAATAAAGGTTTCCAAACCATCTGTGCTGCTGGTAACTGGATACTGGTTACTAAATGTAACGCCCCGATTTTTATTTATTAATATCTTATGTTTAAAATAATTTTATAAATTATATTTTATAATACTTTCATGAAATTTTATGAATTTATATCAAATTGAGAATTTCTTTCATGACTCGAAAATATTCATTTCGTAAAAATTCACCGAGTATGATTTAATTACGAAATTTCCCTAAATGTTCATTTATTTAAATTAAGGGACTAAATTACATAGCTTTCTCATGGATTTAATTATTCAATTACCAAACAAAGCATACTTGATTGCATGAATTAATTCTTGAGGGACTAAATTGCAAATTGAACATTTCATCAAAATCAAGGATGGTGAATCACGGTATAATTTCATCTCCATGCTTCCAAGCTCATTTCATCCAAAATTTCATCAACATATTTCCCCTTTCACTCTCGGTTCATTCAAGCACAAAGGGAGAAGAGATTTTCATCATTTCATCCAAGAATTTTAAGAAATATTTGAAGCTTTGAAGCTTATTTGCCATCATCATCTTCTTCATCCATTTCTTTACCTTCAAGAGCATGTAAGTGGATATATATGATATCTTGATCATTTATGTGAAAGCTAGGGTTAGTGATTCTATGTAATACATGTATTATATGTTGTTGGATGCTTAAATACATGATCACACCATGATTAGAAGCATGAATTCTTGAAGAAATTGAGCTTAAGTGATGGTTTGGTGTGTAAGCATGAAAGTGGAAATTCTTGGTGTTCTTGGGCATTTAAGTGTTTATATGGGGTTTTATTGTATCTTGATCATGTATGCATGCTTGTGCCCAGAATTCTTGCATTTTAAAGTAGATTTGATGATGTTTTGGAGTGGTTGTTTTTGTCCCGAGAGCCTCCCCTGTTCTGCTCTATTTCTGCACTAGCAGAGGATCGGGAACGACCCTTCCCGTCCCCAGTTCATTCTGGGAACGGCCGTTCCCACCCCTTTGAATTCAAAGACGGCGCACATGGGAACGGCCGTTCCCATTTTGGCCTGCAAGCCGGAAAGACCGTTCCCAGCATAAAAGCGCAGGGGCGTTTTCTTGGGGCCATGGGAACAGCCCTTCCCAGTTTACACTGAGGGCCGAAACGGCCGTTCCCACCTCGTTGACAGAACAAAAATCACTGCATAAAAATGTGATTTTGGGATTTTTACCTAATCACTTCTTTGGCCCCAAATTGCTATTATATGATTAATTACATGCTAAAACAAGATGTTTTCAAACTACATTGTATATTGCACGTCATCTCATTGCATTTTCGCCGTTCGTCATATTTGGTCCATTTAGAGTCAAGTCTCACGTGTACACGTCTATCTTGCACAGACCGGCTTCACCGGGACGAGGAGCAAGCTCCGTAGACCGTGTTCTACTTGTCTTTTGTCGGTAAAGGTAAGGTTTAATTGTTAGATATATAGAACCCGTATAACCATTATGTGGAATTTTAAGCCAAAAGGTAGATATATCTATTTATAGTGATTTCTAAACTTATAACAATTGCAAGCAACCTATGTTCATGAAAAGCAAGTCATGTATCGTGATTGATTGATTGATCGTGTTTTGGCGAGTATAGCATGTCACGTTGGGCCCGAGGGTAGTGGTTTGAGCCAACCGGGAAAGCATGGGCTGACGGGTAACTCGAACGCTATCCTCACCACATTGGGATGACCCCTGAATCCGCTAGGAGATTAGTGGAAGAAGGAGTTCCGGGCTTAGGGATTCATGTACCCTCTGCTCAATGAGATTGGATGGTGGGGCCTTGCAATCCCACCATCACTGGAGGAAGAAGGAGACTGGGGACGGGTCCGGCACCACAGATTGTCCTCGGGTTATTGTCATGATTGTATGTATTGATTGTCTTGCCTGAATACACCTGCACGACTGCACGATAGCTAAATTGCATGATCATCTATTAAATGATAAAGCAAGCATGTATTGTACACAGTTGGAGCAAGGTTGGAGAATTGCCCTCACTCGCCGGACCACGTATTGCACGTATTGAATGCATGAAAATCATTCAAGTATTTAATATTGATAGTTGTAATCTCGGGCGAGTTCTCTATTATTATGAACTTATAATACTTTTAATTATAAAACCTTACCCGAGGTTATAACTTGCATGTTAACTGCGCTAATATAAATATTTATTGCCCCTCACTCAGTCTTCCATAGACTGACGCCCCACCTTTCAGGTTGTCGCGGTCGTGTGCTAGGCGGGAGTCTGAGTCGTGTCTTGTCATCCAGCTGGGTCTAGCACTTCATACATTTCCATGATATTGCTTTTGTCATGTCCAGAGTTAGTGCATTATAGTTCTTGTTATAGTTGGAGACTTTTGTTTGTATGATATATAGGAGATGATAATGTATTGATATCTGTTGGTATCTATTAGTATTTATATCGTTGATGTAAATATGGTACCTATATGTATTACGAAATTAATGCTTCCGCTTTTAAGTTTTATGTCTTGAGTTTGTATTGCTTTGGGGTATAGTCCCGCCTAGCTAGCCTATTTTTTTTACTTGTCACCCATTCGCTATAGGTTAGTTCATGTACGGATTGTCCATTTCGTATGTGGATCGACCTATAGTGCGAGGGTGTAGTATCTCCATGTGTAGGGGTGCTACATCTTAAGTGGTATCAGAGCCCGGGTTGCAAAATCGAGGTTCTAGTGTCGTGTCTTGTCAAGTCTAGGTCGAACGGCATAGGATTAATTGATAATTTGAGAGTCTTGCATATTGTTTGAATTTATTTGAATTACCTGAACTCGTTAAATTACTTGATAAACTGTGCGTTGCATTAATGTCTGCTATTAAGTGTTAATTAATTAATCTTGAATTGTTTGAAATTATTTGCTTAACGTGTTTTATTTTAAACATTGATAAATTATGTGTTGCATTTTATACTAACTTCTTATTGTTGGCATTAATTACGTGACAATTGTGTGACATGAGCACGCTTCACCCACACACATTTAGTTTCAAAGTAAATTGTGAGTTACAGATTATGGAAATAATATCAACCCCACAGCCAATTGGTATGATAACCTCAGCATACTACAAGTACGACTTCTTTAGCTTGGAAGGGTTAGAGGTGAGTCAAGGAAATTTATACACAGATTTGAGGACTATTAACTTCTACTATCGGGTCGTGATTCAAAGAATAAGATCCGGAATCAAAGAATCGACTATGGGAACTTGTGTTACCAAATGAGGTGCATCAACCGGGCAAGGAAGTCTATCCCATTTAAGGAAGAAAGAAAGGAAGAATTGAGGGAATTAATTATTCAGGATTCGGAAGTGTGGCCACGGAAGGAATTCAGTTAGTTGGAAACAAAATTCAAGTAAGGGAAGAAAACCATTCCGATAATTCAAATCGAGTTAGTGGAGTTGGATGATCTATTTCATGGAAGGTTAGGATGCTAAGGATTCTATAATTGGGTGGATTGAGCTCATTTTTCAGGTTCAAGTTGAATTGCCATGTTTAGAGAGCGAAGCAGGAGATATGGAATAGTAAACGAAAACGGTAAAGGATTTCAATCACGGTGGCAATTAGCCGAATCGGGACAATAATTGGAGATTGATTTTTCGAGGGAAGCCAGGAAATTAATTCCATAAGTGGAGCAGAATTTAAATTCAAAGGTGATTGTTTGGGGAAATCTTACAATTTCTTAAGATACCGCAAGGAAAATTTTGGATCCATGAAGTAATTATGATAAAAGGTAACAGAGCTTAACTTTCGTGGAAATGAAGCAAGGGAAAATATGGGAAATAGCATGGTTGGGACTTTGATTAAAGAAGGAATAAAGGAAGTTCAGTACTCAAAGGGATATAAAGTTGGAAGACAAAAATGTTAAAGGTTTTATTTAGTAGGGACATTTTCCTTAGATCCAAGCTGAATTGTCGTGTTGTGAGGTCATGTTAAAAGATGTGAAGCAACAAATGGAAACGATGAAGAAAGGTAAAGAGTTGCTGGATGGATTTCGGGTCAACAAGTATAAACAATTGAAAGGGAAGTTTTGATCAAAGTAACAATCATGAAGAAGATTCGGGCAACAATTGAAGAGTGATCATTAAGGAAAAGACAGGATGCTAATTCCATGAGCATAGACGACTTCGGGTTTAGGAAATCATAATCTCCAGCTGTAGAAATGTCTAAGTTGAGGCTAGAAAATTCTGAAGATTAAAAGACCGTGGGGAAAACAAGAAATGATCAACGGTTCAAGACAAGTTTATAATTCAACAAATAAGGAATTACATGCTGAGATAAATCTTTCCATTACTACGGTGACAGGTTCAATGCATCCATAAGCACGTGCATCATACGCTACTTTAAATTTTTAAATTTTTTAAATTTCTACATTTATGTGTGCTTTCCCGATTGAACATAATTATTCCAATATGTTGAAGTTATTATTTCCAAATGTGTTACATGCATTGACATATTAATTCCACATGCATATTCAGTGTCTTGATTACAGGATGTCTCAAGGTTACCCTCATCATGAACGAGTGCCTAGAGTTTTCTCACGTTTACCCCCTCCGGTCCAGCCTCGGGGGTTCTTCGATTCCTTGGTTAGTTTGGTTGATCAGAAGATAAAAGAATATGTTTCCTCAGTGCCACTAGCTTCATCACCACTGCCGGGCCAAATTTCGATAGTGTTTAGGGAATTTCAGAACCAACAATCCTCAAGATCCTTTAAAGGAAATAAGGATCCCGCCGAGTCACAACTTAAGAAAATTAAAAGAGTGTGGGAGTTGGTTCCAGGTAACCTTCAAGAGAAAGTTCGAGACACCACCTCGTTGGAGGCAAGAAAGTCTAATTCTCACCTATAGCGCCCGGAGCGGTGGGCCACCACATCCCCCGCACCCAAACCCGAACCCACATATGAAATAGATTTCCATACATGAATCCAAGTTTAAGCGAACGGGAACCTACACACACACTCTAGGCTAAGCGGGGCTAACCTCAAACAGAGCGTGCAAAACCAACAATAAAGCGGAAACAATAACACAAGGATCGAAAGAGAGCTCTAGCTAACATACCCATCATATACATTCGCTTCACAGCCCAAAAGGGATTAGTAAACACATTCATCGATTCGAAATTCTCCAAAAGACAAGTTATAATATCAAATACATAGAAAGTGTAATCAAAAGGCAAGAAAATGAATGCAATTCGACCTAAACTGCTAAGTACGACTCGACTCGACGCACTTCCCCGCCTAACTCGGCACACCTGAAAGGGGAAGGAGAGGGTCAGTCTCACAACTCGACTGAGCGAGGGGCTTAACACACCCACACCTTAAATACGTATAGAGCATAACACAAATCAAAAGTGATAGTCATGAATCGAGGCTAGAGTTTTGCACACCAAAACCATTTCCCGAAATTAATATATAGTAAGAAAAACATCTATCTCGATTCATAATCCATCAGTCAGAACATAGTAAAAGCCCGACGAGAACGGACTATCCCTTACTCCTCTAAACATAAATATCAAATCATAAATCCACCCTTGCATCCATGGTGTGTCGGGAATCAAACCCTAGCACCTACATTACCAAAAACATACGGGGTAGCTAACCCACGTTATGCCTTCTCCGGTTATCCACCGAAGGCTCAAGATATCACGCCTTCCCAACCTCCCTAGGTCGCACGTGAATATCTCAAATGAGAACGTGCACAGGGGTTAAACCCGGCGACCCCGCGATCGCCCCGGGCCTTCCTTACCCACGTCTCCAGGGCCCACGAACCAAATCAAACCCAAAATCCCATCTTTCAGGGCACACTCGCTCAACACAATAAAA
This sequence comes from Lantana camara, assembly GCA_037501455.1. Taxonomy (NCBI): domain Eukaryota; kingdom Viridiplantae; phylum Streptophyta; class Magnoliopsida; order Lamiales; family Verbenaceae; genus Lantana; species Lantana camara. The sequence goes on along the minus strand of CM074855.1, from coordinate 5,363,405 downwards.
CATACTAAAAAAGATTAAAATCAAGCTGATATATACTTGTACATATACCGTTTCCAAGAGACCAAAGTTATTCCATAAAATCATAAACATAATTTAAGCACTCGTATCTAGATATATGTATTATATCCGCATTCAAGGGAAAATTCATCATATTATAGGCCATAGGGTATTTAGCTACTAAATTCCTAACCTCACCTTAACAAAAGAGATAAAAGATAGGATCGAAACGGCAACCAACCCCTAAGCTTCGGGCTCTTGCGCAACTGGAAGAGGCTCTGAAACATAAAAGAAAACAAGACCCGAGACTTAGACTCAAATATGAACCAATTAGATGCTCAACAATGTTTATGAATGCAATTGAAATGAAATTGCGTGTCCAATAATCCTACCAATTCTTATTCACACAATTCATAGAAAATAAGGTCACAAGTTCAAAGCGAAGCACCTAAGGCGTAATATAACAAGCTAACAATACATACGAGTCATAAACGAAGAAAGAAAATACAAAGAAAACAACGATACAATAAAACGAGCAATTGCCGCCGCCATATTTTCAAATGACACGGCCGTGTTGGATTTTAGTTCAAAATGGACACGGCTGTGTCCGATTAAAATTAATTCAGGAGCTTGATACGAAAGGCTGACACGGCCGTGTCCAAAACATGTACAAAGCTGACACGGCCGTGTTGGCCCTTCGTCTTAAAAAAAAAATAACAGCAGCAACAGTAACTCTGCGGGAAAAACAGAGCAAGGGAAGCAGGGGAGCACGCAGCAACAACAAACAACAACCTCAAGCCACAAAACTCATGCAAATCATTTCATATTCGACATATAATCACCCAATCATCATAAAAGATCAAGAATCATCATATATCTCAAGAATTCTCATGCAAAAATTTGAATTCCATCAATGGCAACTTCCACCATGATCAACCATATTCAAAAGCAAGACCATATTTTCATGTTAGGGGCTTAAGGGATCACATATATATCTTCAATCAAAGCTTAAGTCCAAGAATCAAGGAAGATCATCAAACCCTTAAAATTCATGTTAAGCTCAAAAAATACACCAAACCTAGCTCAAATCATAGAATTAATAGCTTAAAATGACCATATAATCATGTTCACATCATATACTAACTTACCCCTTGAAGAAGATGGAAGAAAATGGAGTTTAGGGCTCAAAACCTCCTTGGGATGAATAGTGATGGGTGAAGGGTTTAAGCTCCAAGTTGCTGCACTTTTCTCTCTTTTTTCCTTGTGTACCGATATTGAGAGAGGGAGAGATGAATATGCTGAGTTTTGGTGTAAAGTGGGGCCAAGCTTGAGGGTAATATGTCAAGAATTGAGGGTCTAATATGCAACTAGGTGAAAGGTAGTCATATAAGAACGAGATGAGTTTCCGGTCGGATTTCGGAATACCAAATGAGCTTAAAAGGTTATGAGGCTTAGTCCATCGAACCCGAATCGTCGAAACGATTTCAACGGTGGTGACGGAATTCGAATCCGAATTCCCGAGCCCAAAATACACACATTGGAACCCAAGGTGCGCTAAAAGCGTTTTAACCTCCTTTAGGTTCCGAACGTAACAATCAATTCAAAAGTTCAACAACTAAATTCGAAAACATCTAACGAGCATAATCCAAGTTCATAACACGTAATTCTCCAACATATTCAAACAACGAGAAAAATTTCCGAAATCAAATCAAGCATCAACAAATCAAATCTTAACAAATAGCATTCATAATCACATAGAATTCATAAGAAATATTTAAAATAAGAACCAAAAGAATAAAGAATATGAATTTAAATAAGGTAAATCGCGCACATACATCATACCTGTACGGTCAGAAAGTCGGGGTGTCACATCACCCCAGGTAGGCTTCAGGTTCAAAATCAGGACAACCTTCTAACAAAGGAAAGCGGCCTATCTCTCCTCATGCCTCAGCACCTCAAGAAAAATCACGAAAGAAAAAGAGTCGATCATTCGGGTCTGGTTCAAGAGCTTTACATATCCCAACCTTAACAACATCTTCACGGGAGCTTCGTTGCAACTATTGTGGACGTGACAACCACACTTATGAGGGTTGTAGAAGACGGTTGGGATTATGTTTATATTGTGGGAGCGATGAACATCAAATAGATACATGCTCCAAGCGACAAAGGAAATCTACCAAGGATGAAAGATTGCTTGTTCGATCCCGGGAAGGTGTTCATGAGAGGGGGGTGCAAACTACAACTGTGAATCTAGTTCTGGAAGAAGAAGGTACCAATTATATGCATGACACAATCAACGGTGAACGGTACATTTAACCATGCATATCACGTGCATCACGGATTTTATTACTATTGTATTCAATTTCTTGTTTATAGCAAATTAGTTAATTATGAATGGTAATTGTGTGATTAAAACGGGTTTAATTGGCTATATGATATTTATGTAAGTAATATGGTTCTACTTGCCTATGTGACGTTCATGCCATTATTTCTACAATCTACTCCTTGAACTACTTTCGTGCATGTTAAGAGACGGGGCTCTCTCCTTTCTTGTTGAGAGACGGGGTCCTCTCACTTCTTGTTGAGAAACGGGGTTTTCTCATTTCTTGTTGAAAGACGGGGTTCTTTCATTCCTTGTTCAAGAGACGGGGTTCTCTTATAGCTTGTGCATCAATTGAAACTTGACAGTGGACCTGGGGACCAGGTCCTTTTAAGGGGGAGGGGGGAGAGAGTTGTAACACCCCGATTTTTATTTATTAATATCTTATGTTTAAAATAATTTTATAAATTATATTTTATAATACTTTCATGAAATTTTATGAATTTATATCAAATTGAGAATTTCTTTCATGACTCGAAAATATTCCTTTCGTAAAAATTCACCGAGTACGATTTAATTACGAAATTACCCTAAATGTTCATTTCTTTAAATTAAGGGACTAAATTGCATAGCTTTCTCATGGATTTAATTATTCAATTACCAAACAAAGCATACTTGATTGCATGAATTAACTCTTGAGGGACTAAATTGCAAATTGAACATTTCATCAAAATCAAGGATGGTGAATCACGGTATAATTTCATCTCCATGCTTCCAAGCTCATTTCATCCAAAATTTCATCAACATATTTCCCCTTTCACTCTCGGTTCATTCAAGCACAAAGGGAGAAGAGATTTTCATCATTTCATCCAAGAATTTTAAGAAATATTTGAAGCTTTGAAGCTTATTTGCCATCATCATCTTCTTTATCCATTTCTTTACCTTCAAGAGCATGTAAGTGGATATATATGATATCTTGATCATTTATGTGAAAGCTAGGGTTAGTGATTCTATGTAATACATGGATTATATGTTGTTGGATGCTTAAATACATGATCACACCATGATTAGAAGCATGAATTCTTGAAGAAATTGAGCTTAATTGATGGTTTGGTGTGTAAGCATGAAAGTGGAAATTCTTGGTGTTCTTGGGGATTTAAGTGTTTATATGGGGTTTTATTGTTTCTTGATCATGTATGCATGCTTGTGCCCAGAATTCTTGCATTTTAAAGTGGATTTGATGATGTTTTGGAGTGGTTGTTTTTGTCCCGAGAGCCTCCCCTGTTCTGCTTTGTTTCTGCACTTGCAGAGAATCGGGAACGGCCCTTCCCGTCCCCAGTTCATTCTGGGAACGGCCGTTCCTACCCCTTTGAATTCAAAGACGACGCGCGCATGGGAACGGCCGTTCCCATTTTGGCCTGTGAGCCGGAAGGGCCGTTCCCAGCATAAAAGCGCCATTTTAAAATAAAAGCGCAGGGGCGTTTTCTTGGGGCCATGGGAACGGCCCTTCCCAGTTTACACTGAGGGCCGGAACGGCCGTTCCCACCTCGCTGACAGAACAAAATCACTGCATAAAAATGTGATTTTGGGATTTTTACCTAATCACTTCTTTGGCCCCAAATTGCTATTATATGATTAATTACATGCTAAAACAAGATGTTTTCAAACTACATTGTATATTGCACGTCATCTCGTTGCATTTTCGCCGTTCGTCATATTTGGTCCATTTAGAGTCAATTCTCACGTGTACACGTCTATCTTGTTGGGATTAATGCCCTGAAAATCCAATTATATTGTAAATATTTTGGATTAATAAAACTGAAATTATCGCAAGTTATGAGTATTTTACGAATTTAATAATTAATGACGTGTGATGGTATTTTTATATGAAATGTGCTTCATAGGAAAAGACTTTAAATACCAGAAGTCACGTGTCATTAAAGTTCTAGTCAGTATGATAAGAAATTGTTCTTATCGAGACTATAATGTGTTATATAAGATGATTAGTCTTTCGTCATAGGGAAATGGAGGTTCTAATTATAACACATTGATGATTTTCAATGAGTTTGGAAACATCGAACTGGACCACTAAGATTGTTCATTTTATACTACCATCTAAAATGAACAGAATTTCGGAAGCATTAGACTCTTAATCCTGGCAGTATTTCTACTTTAGGCATGTAGTGATAATCACTGTGATGTACTCAGACGTGAGGTCTCGGTAACGGGTGGCCAAAATACTTTGTACGTTCGGTGATTGCATGAAATGTGCTGAAGAGAAATATTGATCAAGGAATCTGTAGCCTTGCTGGAAGGTTAGAAGATATCCCTGAAATAGATTTGTGAAAGTTCAAATAAAACTTTGGCCAAAGTACTTCGTGTGTGCGTCACCGAAGTTGTATGTTGAGTGTGTTTCACATACAGGGAATTTGGACTTAAGGCGAATCAAGAAATTTCATATTAAAAGTGAAAAATAAATGATAGTATTATTGATTTATTTTTCATGGATATCTGTACAGAGGAGTAAAATGCAAAATTATTCTAGATCGAGAAATTCGTGAATAATTTAATTAATTTTAGAGTTCAACAATATTTATTTAGTGGAATTAAATATTGTTAAACGGTAATCAATTATTGTCATAGGATGATAATAGATTGACCCGTTTGGAGCTAAGATTAATTAGTCCTGCAGGGCCCCCTGCAAGCCCCAACAAAGATCAAAGAGAAAATATTAAAACGAGAGAGAGAAATGATTTTTCAAAGTGTTTGAAAACAGCCAAGGTATTTATTTTGAGAAAATAAATTAAATTCCAAAGAGTTGGAAATGCCCGAAATTTTATTTTGGAGAAAATAAAATTTTTCGAAAAAAAAAAAATTATTGCTGACGTGGCAGCTGAGGTGTCACGCCACGTCAGCGGGTCAGCGCCACCGCCAAATGGCGAGACACGTGGACTGCTGGGATCCGTCCGCATCATTGCGAAGGAACGACCCAGATCATGTTGACTAAAAAGTCAACGGGGTCGTGGAGGTGGGCTATTGGGTCGGGTCATCGGTTAGGGTTCGGATAGGGTCGGTCAAGGCTTGACCGACCCGGACACGTGGGCGAATGGTAGTCTGACACGTGGCACAGGCCGAACCAAGCTGAATCGACCGGTTCACAGATGAACCGGTCTATGGGCCTGAACCGCCGGGCGGACCGGACACGTGCTCGTGCCAGCGTGTGGTTCACGCGCGCCAACACACAGCCGCCACATGGGCGGCCCGTGTGGGCGCGTGCGGGACCCGTTCGGCGCTTGCGGCACTGCGTTGGACTCGTGGCGTCACGTGCTACGACGTGGTGTCCTCGGATTTGCTGAACACGGAAGCTAAGGACACGTGGCAGCCCTCTCTCCTTCGAATTAACCATTTTGCCCCTGAAAATTGGCTTATAAATAGGCTGCTAATGTTCTCATTTTATTAATTTTCAATTTTGAAATGTTTCGCAGCCTTCAAATGCGTTCAAGGCCCTCTCTCTCTATTATTAATTAATCCAAATTAAGGATTAATTAATACTTAATTAGGTGGTTATATAATTAATATATAATCCACTTAATTATTAGAAAATAGGGATTTTTAGGTTTTAGAAAAAAGGGTTTTTCTGAAAAATATTTTCTCAAATTATTTAGCGAAATACTGCCGGAGCCCACACTCCAATTTCTTAATCGGGGATATTGCGGGGAAGCTCTGCCGGTTTCACGAGAAGATGTCGAGGTGCTGGAAAAAGTGTCGTTGATAGCCATTTTTGCAGTACGGTAATGCCGTTATGCTGCTCAAATTAATATTTGCATATTGTGATTATATGCTATGTGATTTAAAATTAAATTATGTTATCAACGCCTGTATATATATTAGAGTTATGTTGCCCGATTTATTCCGCTGCTTTATTAAAATATTTTTGAAATATTTTGATAACGAGGTTATGGCAATTTTTTTTGAATATTACGCTATACCATCACTCTGCCTCGGGCCCGCCACACCAACAATTGGTATCAGAGCGGGGCTCTGATTATATACTCGCATTGATAAAGCATAAGATGCATAATTTTAAATCTGATACTGTGCACGTAAATTCTGTCTAAGGAGGCTGGGTTTTAAGTGGGACCGTTGTGACCCCTCCAGTGTTTCTGGGAATTTGTGTGGAATGGTAATTTTCTGGGAATTGATTTCAATAATCTTCCTGGTTAATTGTCGAATCAATAAATATGATTTAAATTATGTGATAATTTAAAACATATTTATTTAAGGGGCCATTAAAAATTTAAAGCGTGATAATTATTTGCAAGCATGCTTTTAATTTAAAAATGGCATGATAATATGTGATATTATGTTGTTTCAATTATGCATGATTTATTTAATATGATTAGATAAATAATGTTTAATAGAGATTAAATACGATGCATAATTGGATTAATATTTTTTGGCTTAAATTAATAAAGAGTTATTAAAGCCTTAAAATATTATTAGGATTATTTAATAATGCTAGTGGGAGCAGATTAATTACTTCCAAAATTAATAAGACGCCAAAAGTAACGATTTAATAATCAAAGATAATCCACAAATTTTATAAAATTCAAGTGGGAGCGAGATGAAAAGAGTTGGATTCTCACAACCTCCATTACCCGTCTATAGTATAGTGAATATATACTACTCCCTTCGGCGGGTATGTATTCGAGGTATACAAGATTAGGCTTCTATGGATAGAATGAAATACGGGGAAAGTCAGCTCGACCACGCCTCCGTGGAGTGTCTGATCTACTCGTACGAATTTCTAGGTAATGGTATACGCTTGACTAAATAATGTATTAACCTCACTTCGGAGCTATTACATTCACTAAGGCCAAAGGTTAACGTGGTGGATTAACATAGTTTGGTAAGAGTTACCTAGATGGCATGTTAATTAAGATTAATTCTTGCTTTTCTATTTATACTGATTTCTAAACTTATAACAATTGCAAGCAAGCTATGTTCATGAAAAGCAAGTCATGTATCGTGATTGATTGATTGATCGTGTTTTGGCGAGTATAGCATGTCACGTTGGGTCCGAGGGTAGTGGTTTGAGCCAACCGGGAAAGCATGGGCTGACGGGTAACTCAACGCTATCCTCACCACATTGGGATGACCCCTGAATCCGCTAGGAGATTAGTGGAGGAAGGAGTTCTGGGCTTAGGGATTCATGTACCCTTTGCTCAATGAGATTGGATGGTGGGGCCTTGCAATCCCACCATCACCGGAGGAAGAAGGGGACTGGGGACGGGTCCGGCACCACGGATTATCCTCGGGTTATTGTCATGATTGCACGTATTGATTATCTTTCCTGAATACACCTGCACGATAGCTAAATTGCATGATCACCTATTAAATGATAAAGCAAGCATGTATTGTACACAGTTGGAGCAAGGTTGGAGGATTGCCCTCACTCGCCGGGCCACGTATTGCACGTATTGAATGCATGAAAATGATTCAAGTATTTAATGTTGATAGTTATAATCTCGGGCGAGTTCTCTATTATTATGAACTTATAATACTTTTAATTATAAAACCTTACCCGAGGTTATAACTTGCATGTTAACTACGCTAATATAAATATTTATTGCCCCTCACTCAGTCTTCCATAGACTGACGCCCCACCTTTCAGGTTGTCGCGGTCGTGTGCTAGGTGGGAGTCTGAGTCGTGTCTTGTCATCCAGCCGGGTCTAGCACTTCATACATTTCCATGATATTGCTTTTGTCATGTCCAGAGTTAGTGCGTTATAGTTCTTGTTATAGTTGGAGACTTTTGATTGTATGATATATAGGAGATGATAATGCATTGATATCTGTTGGTATCTATTAGTATTTATATCGTTGATGTAAATATGGTACCTATATGTATTACGGAATTAATGCTTCCGCTTTTAAGTTTTATGTCTTGAGATTGTATTGCTTTGGGGTATAGTCCCGCCTAGCTAGCCTGTTTCTTTTACTTGTCACCCGTTCGCTATAGGTTAGTTCATGTACGGATTGTCCATTTCGTATGTGGATCGGCCTATAGTGCGGGGGTGTAGTATCTCCACGTGTAGGGGTGCTACACTAAAGGTTCTGCCAATGATCCAAAAGCTGGATTACTAGAGGAATTCTACAATGTCCTTACTACCCATAGAGTTATTTGCTCCATAGCTACAAGACAAGAGGTGTGCAAATTAATTGGGTGCCATACAGACATCAGGATGTGACAGCATAAACTGTCAAGGATATAGAGAGACGTAAGCAATGACGTCTGCAACCACTATAAAACTGTCGGCAAGATCTCAACCGTTGAAGAAAAACATAGATCTTATGGATACAAATAAAAGATAGGATTTCCTTATCTTGAAGAATCTTATCATTTCACGCGGTTTTTCATTCTATAAATAAACCTTGTTTGTAATAGAATAAATCATCAAAAAATAAGAGTCAGAGTGAGAAAGAGAGTCTTGAAAATATTAAGAGTTGTAATATGAGTGTTTTCTTTGTACTCAGTATGGAAAAATAAACCCAGAAAGGGGAAATAAAATCCATTCTTTCATAAAATACAAGTTTTATTTTGTTCTGAGCTTATTATATTTCTTTACTCCCTTATCCTTCAAAATAGATTATCATTCTATAAGCCGTAGTGATTTTTCCGTCAGAGATCGAAGCTAGTTTTCTGTTGATGTCCATATAGGCAGGAGGCCGTCAGGACTTTTGGAATGTTGAGCTGATCAAGGAAGAAGAAGACGAGCCTTAGAAGAATCCGATAGGTCTTTATTGAAGACGAAGGAGATAAACAAAGGTAATAAACTTTGCTCAAAATATTTTGTGTATTATGATTTTGAAATGGATTTTAGAGTACTATTGTTTAAAATCAATATTTGATGAAAATAGTTGTTATAATTGATTATATGAATTGTTTTCAAATAATAAAATCTATATAAATAAAAAATGGATAATTCAGACGGTGATTTTAGTAGAGAACTACTCCTTGCATGTAATTTTAGTAAATGTTTTGATAAAGATACGTCAAATAGACATTTTAGACATTTTGTAAAACAATTCTTAAAAACAAAACTGAGAATGCTAGGAAGAAATCATACAGAAAAAATAATACAAGGCAAATAGAATGTTGATATGGCATAAAATGGCCGAGCCACGTGGCACGCCTTAGAGGAAGCCACTTGGACATCTCGCCACCTCAAGCGGACCAAGGTCCCCGCTCCAACGGATCAACAGATCGAACCCGATCCGCTAAGCCTTAACGGATCAAGTTCGATCCCTACCCCCAAATGGGATCGATCCCTCAAGGAGCGATGCGATCCGATCCCTAGACCTCAAGGATCGATCCGATCCCATACACCTCAAGGGATCGATCCGATCCCATACACCTCAATGGATCGATCCGATCCCATACACCTCAAGGGATCGATCCGATCCCTCTCCTGAAAGTGGATCGATCCGATCCCATACACCTCAAGGGATCGATCCGATCCCTCTCCCGAAAGCGGAACGATCCGATCCCGTACACCTCAAGTGATCGAACTCGATCCCATAATCCGCAACGGACGGTCCATCCTTATTCCCGCATGGGAGCAACGTATGAACCGTCCTTGTCCCGCACAAGGGTTGGGGTCGAACTCGATCCCACTAACGGGTCCCCCATTACGGACATGCTTCATCACGACCCGCTTGGCCTCGATCTATCGGATCGAGATCCTACGTCACCTGGCGACAAGATGCCATAAAGCATCTTTTTCGGGACACGTGTAACTTCTCGATTCACCACGGCTAGACGCGCTACAGTGCATTTAATGCTTCCGGTACATGTCTACGCCCAAAAGGGAAACTAAGTACACTCGACCCCAAGGCATCCGACAAACGAACCGATCGACTGCAGAGCATTTAATGCATAGTCGCGGTACACGCACTACTGTGTTAAATGCTCCTGACTATAAATACCCAAGTCTTGAACAGTGGTTGGTAAGCAATTTAAGAGCATTTATTTTGCTTCTCTAGCATTTATTTCTCTCTCTAAGAATCTCCTACTGACTTGAGCGTCGGAGTGCCAAACTTGGACCCAAGTCCCCAATTTGGCCTTTGAGCTCACGTTTGTCTAAGTGTTTTCAGATCGATTAAAGAGCCCACCTTACAAATTCTTGACTGATTGACCCGAGAGTGACAGCTAGACCTCCAACTCAGCTGAACCATTTTTAGGCCGTATCAAATGTGATGAAGATTGTGTAAAGACTAATAAAAAATTAAATTTCATAAATAAAGTAATAATTGCTATAGAACAAGTTTATGAACAAGAAGGCTCATCAGATTCGTAAAGATAAAATGAATTCAAGAAAAATAAAAACAGATATAAAAAGGTTAGAATTAAGGTTAAAAGCTATAATAACAAGATTTCCAATTTTTGAATTTTATGATGAAAATTTTAAAGATTCTTGATGAAGATAATAGATTAGAAGAAACATCGAAAGAACAATATAAACAAGTTAAAATAATAAACAAAAAGTTAGTAGAGAAAATATATCAAAGGGAAATAAATGGTTAAAAATGGATCTATATGAAAAACAAATGAATAGACAACAAAGAATAAATGCAAGAAAAGCAATGAAATATAACACAGAAAAGTTAAAGAACATTAATAACCAATCTCAGAAGATTATGCATGAAAATATATTAAAAAAATTAAGAATAAAAGAATAATATCTTATTAAAGAGATAATAAATTCTAAGAATACTTTATTATGATTGGAAGATGACATTAATTGGATAAAAAGACATAATAAAGAAATAATATGGTCGATGCAAAATATACCTCGTTATAATATAATAGATAAACAAATATTAGAAGAAAATAATGAGATGATAAGATGGTACAAAAATAAAATAAGAAAAATATATATACTCTCTTCAGCATAATAAAATCAAAAAACATACTCTTAATAATGAATACTGAAAATATTAAACACATGGGAAAGACTTTAGAAACCACTTTACAAAAAGAAAAAATATATAAGAAAAATTACGAACGAACATTAAATAGAGTCGTATTAAATAAAAAAGATATTGAATTAGCTGTAGAAAAACAAGGAAAGATAATAAATAATATAAATAAAAATTTTGCAGAAAAAATACAAGAAAGAGAAATTAATGGATCTAAAAATATTCACAAAATTTGGGTCTTAAATAAAAAATACTCAAAATATCAAAAACAAAGAGAAAAAGACAAAAAATACTGTTGAAAGATGCTTTTGGCAAAAGCGGAATACACATCTTTTACAATACATATAAAAAGTACACTAAAATTAAACTATACCTTGAAATACATACCAAAAATAAAAATTCACCTAAAAATTATTATAAAGATTGAATTAGAAATCTTTATAAAACATGCTACGGTTGGAATTTGGGATTGAAAAAGATATCAAAGTTTATGAAATAAATCAAGGATCATTTTGACTGTAATATTGGTTATCAAAAAGTGAACGGATAAAAAGTCGTTTTATGAGTAATTATGGCTTCAGAGCAATTTTTGATATAAATGGAGTTAGGATGAAAATTAGGGTTCACGGATGATATCAAAATTCATGAATTAATTTAAGGATTCATTTGACTGTAATGTTGAATATAAAAAAATGTCCCGAGCAAAAACCTAATATTTTTTTTAATGAATAGTGACTTTAGGGCAAAATGGTAATTTTGACATAAGAGTTCCGAAAATTGTTTCAGGCCATAGAAAGCAAGTATAGGCTTTATAAAAATATAGGTTTCAAACTTCTAGGGCTCTACGGGTGAAATGATGAAATATCGGCTTGGTAGATGAATAGTAATACGAGATTTGAAATATAAAAATTTCAAAATTCAAAATATTGTTTATAAAAGCATATAAATCACAAAGAAATGCAATGCATGCGAAAATTTAAATGGATCAAAATTTATAAACGCTTTCTTTACGCCCTTATCTTACCATTCTCAACTTGGCCCTGATCTGGGCTGTCACAAAACAAGTTCAGAATTTTATTATTTGTCGTTTGTCTGTTATGTATGTAGTTTTGTTAATTAATTGAATTTATTTTTTGTTTAATGCAACAGACTTGGTTTAATGAGCATTTTCCAACATGTGGTTGCCCTAACTCGTTGCGGGTCTTTCCTCGACTTTTTAGATGGCAATCGAAAGCCAGAAATTTGCCTACCAACATTGATAGGGCCAGTGAGGTATTGGATGACATTGACAGGATTCAGGTAACTCATTTTACATTTTCTCTTTATTATTTTGTATATAAGTACGTTTTGTTTGTGTATATTAGTAACATCATGTTCTTTATATTCTTTGAAGCTTGTGGAGGTTGTTGCAATGCAAAGGAGGGAGTTGCAATTTTTTGAACCTCCTTTGACAAAGGATGAGACTGATTTGGGGACTGTAGCAACGTTGTTGAGGGACATTATTGTTAATCAAAAGTGGGAGTTGAAGTTGTTGAGGCAATTGGTGATTGAGAAGGTCTGGAGTGGGTGTTGATGAAAGTGATGATGAACAAAGTATTGGGGATAAGAATTAGGATGAAGAGCAAGTTGATAAAAGTGAGGATGAAGAGACTGTGTGGGAAGAGGATAATGATATGGAGGAGAATGACAAAGAAGCAACTATGGAAGAGAAGAGAGAGGAGGATATAGCTGTGATATTGAGTGATATGCAAGATAAGGCTATGGAGGAGGCTGGGGAGGGGGTTGTGGAGGAGCATGGAGAGAAGGAAGACATTGTTGTGGAGAGTGGAAAAGAAGAGAGTGAGAAGAATGATGAGGAAGGAGCAGCTGTGGACAGTGTTGAGGAAGAAAATGAGGAAGAGAATGTTGGGGTGCATAATGAGAAGAGTGAGGATGTAGTCTTTGATCTTATTGATGATTATGCTAGTGGAGACGATTCAGATGATGTTGGGCGTCATGAGACTAGAATGAAGCAAGTGAATGACACCATTAGCTCTATTGCTTTATCTGTAAGAGAGAGAGATGACAGGATCAAGAAAAGAAAAGCACCTGATTTCATTACACCTCCTTCCTCCACTGTCCCGAAGATGAAGAAGAAAGTACGTTGTCACATTTCATTTAATTATAATTAATTATATGATAGTTATATGATAATATGATAATCTATAACTTAAAACTCATGTATTGTGTAGGTGAACTTTGGAAAGACCCCTATGGATGAATGCTTTACTTATGTTGGGAGATTGGACTACCCTGGAAGGGATGAGCTGACATCAGAAGAGCAATAAAAAATCGATGGTTTTATCAGGGGATAGGCTAATGAGGTAGAAACTATTGTTTACCGTGGAAATGATGTTGAAATCTTCAATTTTGACATATACCGTTTGCTTTGGGGCCTCGAGATGAGGCAATCTGTCTTTAAGGGATACATTGACATTTTAAAAAGCATGAACATGACAAGAATTTAGGGCATGTCTTCCCATGTAATAACTGGTATATTGAATGCACTGTAGCTTCAAAAGTTCATCAAAGGTTCAAAGAAGAACCTGAAGCCTGAAGATCTGGAAGGGCTGGATAAGTTCTTGACAGACAATGTCATGAAGAGTGTGCGTTCATTGCTTGGGCGTTTGAATCCTGATGTGTTGGGAGGTAACCGTTACATCATCTTCCCACTGAACATAAAAAACCATTGGCATATGGTGGTGCTCGACACTGAACTCAAGGTATTTAAATGCTTGAAATCTATGCATTCTCCCAGTGCAACCGGGCATGCGAAGTTATAGGCGAAATTCATTCGGATGTTCGTATTTCATGCATACAAGTATGAGATCCCGAATGATGACATAGATGCTCAGGTATGTCCCTCTCAACGTGATGTTAGGAATAGTGCCCTAGAAAGCCGATTCGACGTAATCTGCTTTGGGACTTTTCTTGTATCACAGACAATCTTTGAATAATATACGATTGATCATAGGCAAACACTTCTTTATATGCCAATACGTGTTTTGAGTGTTTCCATTATGTGTGCATGTATGAGAACTCCCCTAATCCTGATGACTTTAGGACTCTACCATTTAGGTGAAATGGTTCATGAAACGAGCCCTATATCACATAAGTCATGATTAGTAAAATACTCCAAGCCGATGAGTCCTACAGACAGTGGGAGTGTCAATCTGACTCCTCTAAGGCTTGCTTGTGGGATCACGCCCTTAAGAAGGACCACCTTGTTTCATGGAGGTGCAAAGTGTATAGTTGATACGTGCGTGATACATGAGGGTGCTTACTTCAATAAGTAAGTTCACTGAGGCACCCCGTGTGAGAAGATTCCTAAATGGGAAAGGAAGTTTCTATTTCAAGAAATGGGAACTTCCAGATTAGGAAATATCTCACGAGTCATTGATGTGATTAATTGATCCTTAGACTTGAGGTTCCTTGTCACTTTATGAGTTAACTCTGTAGTCTTAGGTATAAGCTTTAAAGGGTGTCGCCTTAGACAACTGATTCAAGGCTTATGCCGGGGCTGCACAAGTGATTCATGAAAGTGAATGAGAATCAAGAAAGGACCTACACTTGCGTTTGCAAGGTGATCTCTTATTGTGTAAGTCATTCATATGCCATATGGAGTCCTTGGCCAAGGCAGTAGATCAAGACATCAAGAAAAGGGTTTCTTGGATTGAGATCAAATGGATATGAAATGTACTTAGCTTTAAGACCAGATTATTAGGGTTCTAATTATTCCCTTACCCTAGATCATGGTTGAGAGATAGTAAGTAGGAGGATTGTATCTCACATGAATCAATGACTTAAAGGTTCTGTCGAATCCGAACATTCCAATTCAGCTAGGGGTTAAACACCTGTTGCTAGACTATGGTCGTTTAATCTGTGGACTGATTAATTAATTAATTAGGGTCACTGCTAATTGAATTGAGAACCTAGAGGGTCACACATAACAACTTGGTTACATGAGTTGAGGTTTAAAAATGATTAAACGAGTTAATCGGGCCAAGAGGGTTCCACACGTGTGGCTCACGTGAGTGACACGTGTCTCACACGTGTGTAAATATATGTGTATATTTATTTATGTGTTAAATAATTAATGTGATTAATTATTTTATAGACTTTGGTTTAATTTTGAATTAAAAAGAAAGTCTTATTTTGGAGAAAAATAATCTAGTTAATTAATTTTAAATTAATTAATTAGATAAAAAATAAGTTATTTATAAAAATAAATAAAGTATAAAATTATCCAAAAATAGTTTGGATATTTTTAGCTCTCTTGAAAGTTGATTTGAATTTGAATTCAAAGTCAAAGTCAAAATTACTTGATGATCAAGTAATAGGAGAGAGGGACCAAAATCCTAAGCCCATAAGGATTAGGGATTTTCGGCCACTTCCCTCCTATATATAGGGGAGCTCGAGCTCCCCTTAGAGCTAATCGAGAATTCTTTTGGTTCATGTGTTGAACACCATCCTTTCTCCAAGATAAACGAAACCCTAGGTTAAGCCTAAACACTAACTAGAGAACTAGCATCCTTACTAGTTAGATTGTAGCCAAGTTGGTGGACTATCTCTAGAGAACTTCAAGTTAGAAGTTTTGAAGATTCGAGCTTTACCAAAAAGTGGGGATCAAGCAAAACGATCAGAAGGGATGATGAAACGATTCTGAACCCGACATGAAACGAATGAAAAAATCGAACCAAAGAAGATGGCGAAAACCGTTCGTCCATATCCTGAAGGATGAATTTTTTCACTAGGGTTTTGTGACTGGCAGTTTTCTACTCTCGCAAAACTGGTTTTCGAAGGGAGTTTCAATCCTGCTTTTCTCATTTCATGTTTCTTTCTTTATGTTATATTGTTAAGAACTTCCCTAACATGAATTGAATCTAGGTTGGTGTGGATTGTTATCCCTACAATGGATTCTGAAGTAGAAAGAGACTTTCGAGGAACGGGTTGCTATTACCGCATGAAGCGCGTTTGAGGGCGGTTCAAAACGTGTCAAGAAAGCTACCACCCAAGTGAGTTTCTTGATCTCTACGAATTTGGACACACGATTGCGAGTCCAAGATCCTTTTGTTGGAAAATTTTTTTAAATTTCCGCTGCTTTCTGATTCCTGTTTTCCAACAAGTGGTATCAGAGCCACCTCGTTAATCGTGTTTCTGATTCGTCTCAATTATTCTGAATTTGGTAGAAATTCTTAGGCTTGATGCGATTGAGTATTTGTAATTGTTTTAGAAAGCCTGAATTACGAAACTGTATTTTTTCCTGAAAGTTTCTGAAAATTAGTTTTACAAAATTTAATTTTTTGAAAACAATTTTAGATTTGAAGCTGTATAAACTGTTTTTGGATTTCTTGGATTGGTTTTGCTTTTGAACGAAAACACGAAACGGAAAGCCTGGGTTACGAACACGCGAAACCCCGCGCGCGAAGGCGTCGCGGGCGGGCTTCGCGCGCCGCCGCCCGCCTGTCCTAGGCGTGCGCAGGCCGTGCGCCTACTCCCTCCCGCAACCGCGCGGGAGGTGTTCCGGGTGCACCTAGGCGCGCCCGCCCAGGGCTGTCGACGCCGTCCGCCCAGGCTGGGCGAGAATCCGGCAAGGCGTGCGGGATAGCTCGCCCAGGCCGCCCGCCATCCTTGCCGAGAGGGCCGCGCACAGGAGCGCGCGGCGTGCACGCCCAGCGCTCGCGCACGCCTGCGACGAGCGGCCCTTCTCGTGCAAGGGCCCCGTTTTCGTAATCCGTTTTTCGTTTATTGTGCAATCCAGTCCCAATTTTTATTTTAATTTTAAAATTTTATTTTTTGAATATTTATTTTAATTTTTGAATAAAACTTAAAATTGGGATTTTTGAGAAATTGAAACGGTTTATATTTTGGGAAAATACAATCTTTTATAAAATTATTAATTCTCAGAAATTAATTGGAATTTTATTTGTTTTTGTAATTTGGGATTTATTGAAAACTTTTATAAATAAGACTCGCATCAAGTCGTGTTTTGAGTCATTAGGACTTGAAAGGGGAATTTTAATTTATTGGTTAAATTTAAATTCTCGCAAAAGCATGTTAGGTGATCATGGGTTTAGACTTATGTATGGTTTTAATTTATGCACATGGATGGTTTAAATTGGGGTTGGAGCCCTATAGTTGCATTTTTCAATTGAGGTTGGAGCCTCACTTATGTGCGTACTGTTATGTGATTTATTATGTGGCTTTCCATATTACTGTTTTTTAGGCCGGGGTATGCCCCGTGTAATTGTCTAAGGCCAATATGAAGATTGATTATTACTTTATGTCTTTTTCTTTTTATTGTAATTTGAGAGTAGAGATAGGTGGTGAGGTTTTATTTTCATTTTGGAGACAATGCACCCATGGAGTAAGATGGACCACATTCAAGTAACAAGGAGGCCATAAGTGAAGACCCCTCAAAATGTTAGGGAGGGGAATCTCAATTGTTAAATGTAATAGAGATAGGGCTCGTATTTTGTTACCGCTTTCCCTTATGTGATTTAAACTGTTTATGTGGCATGTATGTTAGAACTTGTGATTGTGGAGTGGCTCCCACATATCACGCATAAGATAGGTAGAACCCATGATCATCTCATGTTAGTATCATGCTAGGACATGTTATCTGTTTATGTGCTTGTTTGAAATGTATTTAAGTTGTACTTGCATTAATCAAGACTAATAAAATTGGATAACATATATGTTGGTGAGGTCGAACCCAACAACTCTTCGGTTGATTAAAAAATTCCCATTAAATATTAAGCTCATTTCGAATAATAGGTATTTAATTCGAGATGCAAATTTTGAATTAAATTCCTAGCATTTCATCAATAGGTTTTAAGTTTAGTAAGTAAAGCTAGTTATTGTCCACGAGTCGTGGGATAGCTAGTGGAGCTTATTAGTTCTTAGTTACCTGATTGATCATTTTAAATGATCAATATTTTGTGATTAATTTTGGCAAGGGCGATGTCCGCGAGTCGTGGGTCGTTCGAACTAAGTTTTGATCATGATCTTATGATTGATGGGTCTAGCTTAACGCCTAAGTAAATATGGATGTCGCACGAGTCGTGGGTCCATATTGAAAGATAGGTGATGCAAAACAATTACTAAGAGTTCTAAAGGTGTTAGAATTGGTAAGTTGTACCTACCTAGGGTTTTACTTAGAATGTCCGCGAGTCGTGGGTTCAAGGTAAAATGCTTAGGATCTTAGTACCCGTTGGGAAACATGTTCCTCTTAGATCTTTGGGAATTATAGATATTTGAAAAACGGTGGGAGCTACATTAGATTAAAGACCTTATCTTTTGTATATCGTTATAATTCAGCATGCTCACATTTTCTCTGCTTAGCATTTAGGTTGTAGTTCTGTGATTCTCTACAATATGAAATGCAAACCCATTCGTATCCATCCTTAAGTCAAACGAGTTGACTAAGTCCTAACTAACTCTAAAATAGCTTTGGATCCTAAAATTCATTTTAGAATCCGAAAAGAGAAATTGTTCTCTGTAAGGCGAGATTTTCATTTATTTGAAAAATTCGACCCGGGCCAAAAGAGAAGCAACCTGAGGTGAATGGATTTTTCCAAACCACTTGAGAGCAATTGAACCACCTCATAAAAATGTTACAAGGTATAACATTATGGAATTATACAATATTCCAAATGAGGAAACAAGTGCACATGAACAAGGTCTAAAGATCTTATTTGAAGATCTTATGGTCTCGATCATCAACCGAGAAAAGAGTTCTCAATGCACTGATTGCTTACATTGCTTCCACCATCATTCAAACCCTTTATGCTCAACTACAATGATGCTAATGTAGCATAGTTAATCATTTAGTTGATAATGGTTGAGAGCATCCTTAAGAAGGAATAAAAGGTTGATATGGTTAATTCTTCTTCTAAACTCCCTAAGTTAAAGGCTTGAAGGCCTAAAGAAGAAGAAACCCTTAAGAGCCCAATGGAGGGGCATGTAAGGGGTACGCCCAAAAGACACTAGAGATCAAATAGGACGTTTGCTTCTATGATAGCAAATAAGGACTTTGAAAGGGAACTGCAAAGAGTATGAGTACTCTGAAATGTTACCTCATTTAGTAATTCTACTAGGAATAGAATTCACCAGTCTTGAGTCAATTCTACATAATCTGTTGTGCAAAGACTCAAGGCACTAATGTTCTGAACATATAACGAGATAACAAAAGTAAGTAAGATGACAAAGCTTCGAATTACTTTGGAACGTTGAGATATAAAAGGATTAGCAAGTCAGACACCTTAGGATCATTCTATGAAAATGAACCTATAGAGTTGACTTCCGGTGAATCCTGTCCTGAGGGAAGCGTTCCTGAATCCCATTTATAAGAAACGTGGAACGTTCCAAAATTATACTGGATTTCGATCCATGCTGATGAGTGTAAAATGCTTAATGTAAGCACTAGTTACAATCGTCAGTTTAATCATTATGAATGAATGTACTTGTTGAAGTACATATTCGAAACTTATATGAAATTCTTAGAATTTCAAAAAGAGGTTAGGAACCGAAGTAGTCATAAGTTATAGGCAAATCGATATGATCGAGATAGCCAATATCTTATCAACTAATTCCTTAGTCATCTTAGAAATAATAGGATTATCTCTCAGTAAACTAATTCGAGAACACCTTAGTGTTTCCGAATGAGGGAATGAAACCTTATAGGATATGGTCCATTCCATAGCAAGCTTTACTGACTTATAATCATTCTAGGAATAAACTCCCAGAATATGCAGTTAGAGATTTTGAATTTAGTACCTTTCAAAATCAGTCCTTTAGTTGCACTATGCAATGTGGCACACTAAATTCCCTAATTATTCTTGTCCAAGAATTTAGTGAAATCCTCTTAAGTAAAGAGGATAGTGGGAGATAGGCTTGAAATGAGTTCAAGTTTATACAAACAATATTGGATATCATTTCTGCGATTCCCTTAGACAAAGGTTGTTTGTCTCAAGGTATGTATCTTTCTTAAGGAATCGTTCCTATAGAAGAAGAAAGACAAGCAAGCAGACCTCAAAGAAATTTGAGAATAAATATCCACGCCACATATAGAAGAAACGAGCCCATCTGATAAAAATTAGCCAAATTTTAGAGCATGTACACGTGTGAAACCCTTCTCTTAAGACGTGTTTAGAACGCGTTCCTGGATAGCCAAGGAATTACTTGAAGAGGAGACACTGTCAGATTTGGAATCTGAGTAGTGAAAGCAAGCCTTGAAATCCAATATGGATTCCATATACTCAAACCAAGTTTTGACCTTGGTTGATCCACCTGATAGGATCAAGCTCGTGGAGCTTCGAGTGAATGAAAGCATTACAACCTTCTTGACAGTTGAAATGCAAAAGTCCATTTGGATTGTGTTTACCACATCCTCATATTCTGACTATGAGATATGATAAATGAATATGAGAACTATCTTGTTCAATATGAGATTGAAAGAGACTGAAATAAGGTATTTCTATAAGTCTCATATTCAGTGGGAGTATGCATAAGGTATGCAAATCCCTAGAGTCAATCTGTGGATTGATAAAGGCTTCTAGGAGTTAGACAATTCGATTCCATAGGATAGTCAAATCGTTTGACACAGATGGAAGTCGAATAAGTCTTAAAAGTGTACATATGAAAGTTAGTGATGTAAGAGTCAATTTTTTGTTCTTTAGAAAAACGACATCCTTCTCATTAGGAGTGTCAAGGATGACGTGAAAGTTACCAATTCTTGTTTAAGAAACAATTTGACATGAAAGATCTTAGTGATTATCCTATATTCTCGACATTCAGATCTATAGAAGATAGATCTCAGAAAATAAAAGGATTATCACAAAACGAGTACATAACCATAATACTAAAAGGAGTTTAGTATGGACAATGGAACATCTCTTTTGAAGAGTATGTGTCCTAAGATAACTTTAAGAAAGTTAGAATGTCCAAAATCCCTTTAAGTAAAAGGGTGCATAATGTATGAAAAGTTATGTACTAAATTAGATATGGCGCAACACTAAGCGTAGTAGGCCGAATCTAATATGACCTCAGAGAAGGTCATTAGATCTCTGTAAAGGATGTCCTCAGAGTACTTGAGAAGAAATGAGGATATGTATTAGTTTACAGAGCCCAAAAGATCTTGTTGTTAGAAGGATATTTGATGTAACCGTTCATCAAACATAGATGATTATGAAATCATTGAAAGGATAAAACTTCTACCAGAAGGGTAATGCAATGTGTTGGAAAAGGGTTCCAAGGACGGACATTGCAAAACTCGACTATCGTAGTTAAGAACTTAGTCGTATTATATAACGCTAAGTTAAGTGTTTGGGTAAGAAACTCCATCTAACTGGTTAGATGAAGTTCCTAGCATGAAACAACTCCTTTATCATATTGTATGATAAAATGGATGGTTGCTCAAGAAAGAGAACCAAGACCTCACCAAGAGACTGAGCACGTGATTACGAATCACTTTATAAGGAAAAGGTGTTTCCTAAGAGATGTGTAAACAAGAGGGTCACATCAGCAGAGAATATAGCAGATCCACTTTGGAAACGCCCAAAGTCAATAGGCTCTCAAAGTGCATCTTGAGAAGATGGGACTTAGAGTACCTAAATGGCTTTTACGGGCAAGTGGGAGATTGTTAGGAATAGTGCCCTAGAAAGCCGATTCGACGTAATCTGCTTTGGGACTTTTCTTGTATCACAGACAATCTTTGAATAATATACGATTGATCATAGGCAAACACTTCTTTATATGCCAATACGTGTTTTGAGTGTTTCCATTATGTGCGCATGTATGAGAACTCCCCTAATCTTGATGACTTTAGGACTCTACCATTTAGGTGAAATGGTTCATGAAACGAGCCCTATATCACATAAGTCATGATTAGTAAAATACTCCAAGCTGATGAGTCCTACAGACAGTGGGAGTGTCAACCTGACTCCTCTAAGGCTTGCTTGTGGGATCACGTCCTTAAGAAGGACCACCTTGTTTCATGGAGGTGCAAAGTGTATAGTTGATACGTGCGTGATACATGAGGGTGCTTACTTCAATAAGTAAGTTCACTGAGGTGCCCCGTGTGAGAAGATTCCTAAATGGGAAAGGAAGTTTCTATTTTAGAAAATGGAAACTTCCAGATTAGGAAATATCTCACGAGTTATTGATGTGATTATTTGATCCTTAGACTTGAGGTTCCTTGTCACTTTATGAGTTAACTCTGTAGTCTTAGGTATAAGCTTTAAAGGGTGTCGCCTTAGACAACTGATTCAAGGCTTATGCCGGGGCTGCACAAGTGATTCATGAAAGTGAATGAGAATCAAGAAAGGACCTACACTTGCGTTTGCAAGGTGATCTCTTATTGTGTAAGTCATTCATATGCCATATGGAGTCCTTGGCCAAGGCAGTAGATCAAGACATCAAGAAAAGGGTTTCTTGGATTGAGATCAAATGGATATGAAATGTACTTAGCTTTAAGACCAGATTATTAGGGTTCTAATTATTCCCTTACCCTAGATCATGGTTGAGAGATAGTAAGTAGGAGGATTGTATCTCACATGAATCAATGACTTAAAGGTTCTGTCGAATCCGAACATTCCAATTCAGCTAGGGGTTAAACACCTGTTGCTAGACTATGGTCGTTTAATCTGTGGACTGATTAATTAATTAATTAGGGTCACTGCTAATTGAATTGAGAACCTAGAGGGTCACACACAACAACTTGGTTACATGAGTTGAGGCTTAAAAATGATTAAATGAGTTAATCGGGCCAAGAGGGTTCCACACGTGTGGCTCACGTGAGTGACACGTGTCCTTGTGACACGTGTCTCACATGTGTGTAAATATATGTGTATATTTATTTATGTGTTAAATAATTAATGTGATTAATTATTTAATAGACTTTGGTTTAATTTTGAATTAAAAAGAAAGTCTTATTTTGGAGAAAAATAATCTAGTTAATTAATTGTGAATTAATTAATTAGATAAAAAATAAGTTATTTATAAAAATAAATAAAGTATAAAATTATCCAAAAATAGTTTGGATATTTTTAGCTCTCTTGAAAGTTGATTTGAATTTGAATTCAAGGTCAAAGTCAAAATTACTTTATGATCAAGTAATAGGAGAGAGGGACCAAAATCCTAAGCCCATAAGGATTAGGGATTTTCGGCCACTTCCCTCCTATATATAGGGGAGCTCGAGCTCCCCTTAGAGCTAATCGAGAATTCTTTTGGTTCATGTGTTGAACACCATCCTTTCTCCAAGATAAACGAAACCCTAGGTTAAGCCTAAACACTAACTAGAGAACTAGCATCCTTACTAGTTAGATTGTAGCCAAGTTGGTGGACTATCTCTAGAGAACTTCAAGTTAGAAGTTTTGAAGATTCGAGCTTTACCAAAAAGTGGGGATCAAGCAAAACGATCAGAAGGGATGATGAAACGATTCTGAACCCGACATGAAACGAATGAAAAAATCGAACCAAAGAAGATGGCGAAAACCGTTCGTCCATATCCTGAAGGATGAATTTTTTCACGAGGGTTTTGTGACTGGCAGTTTTCTACTCTCGCAAAACTGGTTTTCAAAGGGAGTTTCAATCCTGCTTTTCTCGTTTCATGTTTCTTTCTTTATGTTATATTGTTAAGAACTTCCCTAACATGAATTGAATCTAGGTTGGTGTGGATTGTTATCCCTACAATGGATTCTGAAGTAGAAAGAGACTTTCGAGGAACGGGTTGCCATTACCGCATGAAGCGCGTTTGAGGACGGCTCAAAACTTGTCAAGAAAGCTATTACCCAAGTGAGTTTCTTGATCTTTACGAATTTGGACACACGATTGCGAGTCCAAGATCCTTTTGTTGGAAAAATTTTTAAATTTCCGCTGCTTTCTGATTCCTGTTTTCCAACACGTGATGCTAGCCTCGATTGCAGGGCCTTTTTCTGCCTTTTTGCTAAATGTTTTGCTAGGGATGATACTACCTTCTGGAAAGAATCTCTGAATGTGAAGATGCCCTATTATCTGGCCCATTTGGTTGCGAAGATACTAGCTGCAGGAGACAATTCTAATGTTATGGTTGAAAACTGATGTGTACATTTTGTATTTTAGTGGTGTGTTGTTGATTTGGAAGGGCTGTAATTTTTGTTGTTTGCCCTTGAAGCCTTATGATGGCTGGATAATGTTATTGTAGTATTAGTAATATTATGGTTGATGACTGGATATTGATATTGTAGTATTAAACTTTGGTAATGTAGTATGTTCACTTTGATATGTGGTGCTTATATCTTATAATGTAGTATATATTCATAGATATGTGGTTGTATGGAATTTACGTAATGTAGTATAAAAACTCAAGAATGCAGTACTTATATCTTATAATGTAGTATATATTCATGGATATGTGGTTGTATGAAATTTACGTAATTTAATATAAAAACTCAAGAATGCATTACTTATATCTTATAATGTAGTATATATTCATGGATATGTGGTGGTTTGGACAAATAAGCACATGTACGAGTTGAAATGTATGTTGTATGAAATTTACGTAATGTAGTATAAAAATTCAAGAATGCAGTACTTATATCTTATAATGTAGTATATATTCATGGATTTCGGGACGACATGCTTATATTCAACATTTATGCATTATGATATAGTATACGAACACATAATGTGTCCCATGATATTATATTAATCATTTGTATCCATTGTTACAAACTCACACAACATATCGTTTATATCCACTAGTTAATTTGAGCATATAGTATATATCATTCAACATATGATAACATAATCTTGTACAAACTCTATTCAACCATTGTATCAATTGGATTAAACTCACACAACATATCATTTGTATGAATTAGTATATTTCATCATTTGGTATGTACCATTTCAGTATATATTGACCAGGACACTACAAATTACTAAACATTTTCGATGTAGTATAAATTTGATGAAATGTTGTATATGTATTATAAATTCCTAAAAAGTAAGGATTCGCTTTTATGTACCCCAGGAGAGTGAATTATACAACATTTTTTATGTAGTACAAATTTGGTGAAATGTTGTATAAAAATGGCAGAATCACGTATTTAATTGTCCATATGTAGTATAAAAATGGCAGAGTCAGGTATTTAATCAAGTATAACTAGTACCATTCCATTCCAATAAACACCGGGTAGCACAAATGAAGGAAAAATTACAATTGTACATAAACATCAGGCAACAAGTACGCAATACATATAACAAGGTTCATTCAAGTCCAACAAACTAATACAAATTGCAGAACATGGACAATTAAGATTCAAGGTCACCTTTTTGCTTGCATCCACGTCAATTGTGACCCTTTTGCTTGCATCGTGAACATGTCAGATCTTTTTTGACAATTTGAGATGGTATTCTCTTTTGTCTTCTACGTCCAGGTTCAACTCTCACATCAGGTGGATAAACAAATTGGTCTTGTTCATTTTCCACCAAAACCAGCTCTTCACCTGTTGGTATGGGGTAGATTGGCAACCTATACGCTTCTCTAAACATCACAACAGAAATACGCTCCATCACAGAAGTCATACAATGACAATCCTTTGTCCTCAATATAAGCACAAACATGCTTCCATGCAATTCTAAATATCTGTCACTGCTTACAAGTACATGATCTTGTTTCCAAATTCATGGCATAAGTTGACTTACCCTCGGCAACTTCAAACAGAAATGGGCTTGCTCGATTTAAGGTCAGTTTGCGACCCTCAACATAATTCTGCTTCAGCATCTCTTCTGGGTGAGGACATAGAAGGTCAATGTTGTATTTTTCTCCAAGATCGCGCCTATCCTTCATCATGGTCATTATTTGTACCCGTATCTGATCAACCATACCTAACATAGGTAGAAACCTTGTATTATTCACCCAAGAGTTCCAAGACTCGGTAACATTTGTCGCACTCGCGATGAGAGCACCACATCCCCCGCACTATGAGTTCGATCAACATATGAAATGGTCTAATCCATACATAAACCAAACTCACAGCTAACGGAAGATAATGAAAAGACAGTCCTGGCTAGGCGGAAATCTAACCCTGTATCAATCAACAAGGTAAACAAGAGTACGCTGTGCGAAAGCAATAGTAACAATAACAAAGATATTTCATTCATTATCCACATGCAACCTAACAACGGGTTCAACTAATCACACAACCTGTCCCGATTCAACACAATTCAATCAATAAATGGCTCACAGGCCCAATAATTATATCAATACAATAAATAAATACAATATGCAGTGAGTGTACAAGTGCAGGACTCGAACAAAGACACGACTCCCACCTAGCAACAACCTGTAAAGAACCTGGAGAAAAAGGGGAAAAGAGGGATCAGTCTCTAGAAGACTGAGTGAGCATGAGGTATAAATATATAGAAACATGCACATGCAAGCTGTAAATCCTGAGCAGAGTTTTAGGTAAAGTAGTTTCCGTAAAGGCAAGAATCAATTGATCAATGCTCGGACTTTACAACTATCAGTTTATACAATTAATTACAAGTTACAGGCTATCAGTGGCTCGGCGAGTGAGCGTGCACAATCTCCAACCAAACTCCGACCGTGTACAATGATTAAGTTTCAGCTTTCAAAAGGCGATCATGCCATTCAGTCCATACAGTACAGTGCAATCAGTGCAATAATGTAATCACTCAGTGCAATCCATCAATGCAGTCAAGGCAATAGTCCGTGGAGCAACCCGTGGTGCCGGATTCACCCACACGATCTCCTTTTCCCTCCGTTGATGGAAAGGTAGCTAGCCTTCAACCATCCAGTCATGGTGAACATCAGGTACATGACTCCCGATGCCCGGAACTCCTTCCTCCACCAATCTCCTAGTGGATTCAGGGGTCATCCCAATAATGTGGAACTGTGCAAGAGTTTACCATCGGCCTGATACCTCCCCGGTTCGCTCAATACACAAGTCCCAGGGCCCACAGTCGATGTGCAGTACAATATCTCGCCAAAACAGGAGGGGTCAGTAATTAACAATAACGATAGGTCCAGTTTAATAAATATTTACTCGATTACCACTTTGGAAACAATAAAAGTATAAATATGGTTTTAGGCCGAATTCCATTCATACAGGTTTTAGGGTTATATATACACGTAACTAGAACAAAAACACCCTCACCTGACCAGTGACGGATAAGTCAAGTGTGAAAGGCAGTGTTTACTCAATCGATGATCTCCACCCTGGAGAAGAACTGGACAAGAAAGGACACAATGTGTACTCGTGAGAGGAAACTCAATAATGATACCAAATATGACGTGTATTGACAATTATGAGATGTCATGGACATATTCATGTATGAAATGAACATATAATAGCGTGTATTGATCATTTAAAGACTTAGGAAAGGAATTGGAACAATTAAAGTGAAGTAGGAAATCACAGACACCCTCTGGAGCATGGGAACGGCCGTTCCGGATTCAATGTAAAATGGGAAGGATCGTTCCCGGCTCCCCGAATTAATCCCGCGCATCTGTAAAGAATTTCATTTTGTTCAGGACATGGGAACAGCCGTTTCGGCTAGGGATGGCAACGAGCCGAGCTGAGCCTTGGCCTTTTTTCCTGGCTTGAGCTCGGCTCGGCTCGTTGCATATTATTTTTGATAAAAAAATTAGTTTTTTTTTTAATAATTTAATATATTTTTATATATAATATCTATTAAATGAATATATATAATAAATATATTATTTTTTAATCATTTTGTATAAAAATTAATAAATATATATATAATATTATATATTAATAAAATATTTATGTATATAAAAATTAAAATATTATTTTTTTAATTAAATAGATAGGCTCGCGAGCCACGAGCCAAGACTCAAAGGCTTGAGTTCGGGCTCGGTTCGGCTCGTTGCCATCCCTAGTTCTGGCCATAGGCCAAAACTGGGAAGGGTCGTTCCTAGTCTGGCGCGCCAAATCATTCAAAGGGTTGGGAACGGCCGTTC
The DNA here is from genome assembly GCA_037501455.1 of Lantana camara. Classification (NCBI taxonomy): domain Eukaryota; kingdom Viridiplantae; phylum Streptophyta; class Magnoliopsida; order Lamiales; family Verbenaceae; genus Lantana; species Lantana camara. The sequence continues at coordinate 5,335,077 of CM074855.1, read as the reverse complement.
CGGGAAACAACTGAGGACGGAAAGGGTCGTTCCGGTTAAGCAGAAGACGCAGAAACAAAGCAGGAAATAGGGGAATGCTCGAACCATAACCAAAATCATCAAATGATCATAAAATCAATCCCAAATGCAATAAACCATGAAAGAAACATGTAAGCATACTTAAAGGGCAATAAAATCCAACATAGTTACTTATTTCATGTTTTGATCATCAAGAACTTCATCATCAAACCCATATATAAATTTATCACCCAACTCCCTAAACCTCAAGTGTTCATGCACGAATTCAAGCTAAAAGCATATAATCAAGCTTCCAACAACAAATACACAAGTTATTCAATTCAAATACACAAACCCTAACCTCAAGATTCAATTCAAGAATTCACACATTTCTCATATATACCTTAAAATGAAAGGAAGAAGGAAGAAATTAGATTAGGAGTGATAGTTGGAGCTTCAAAGATCATAAATCGTCGGAATTCAAGCTTGGAGTTGATGGATCCTCTCCTTCTTCCTCCTTGAGCTTTCACCGAGGGAGAGAGAGCAAGGAACGGTATAGGTGTGTTGCGTTTGAAATGTATCACGTAATACATCTCATATAAGGGAAGAAATGCTACATTTTTTCAATTAAGTCCTCAAGTTATTAAGTTCATGCAATTAGGTGCCAATCCTATGAAGAATGATCAATTTAGTCCAATTCAATTAAGTCCTCCCATTTATGAAAGTGATCAATTAAAGACAATGTAACTAAATAAATCATGTTCGACAATTTAATCCATTTATCAATTAAATACACTCATGCGATAACTCTCAAGTTGATACAATTTTCACATATTTTCACATAAACACGTAGAAATATAATTCATATAATATCATGAAATAGACATTTAAGAAATAAAAGGAATTAAAATAAATCCTATCTCTCGAAACTCACACGTGTGGCGCGCGTACCTGAATGGCCGGAAAACTGGGGCGTTACAATCTCTCCCCCCTTAAGAGGACCAGGTCCCCAGGTCCACTATCTCGGGTTCTAGAATCTTAAGCTACTCTCCCGTGTTCATCCCACGTGGGTTAGCAACTCCCCGTTAGGGATTAGTTCAGAAAAGGTCTTCAAGTAAGAGGGGTCTTCCATTGCTGTTAGTCACGACCTTTAACTTATAGGGATCTAAACAATCGAAAGAAAACCTAAACTGTTACTAGAACAAGTTAAACAAATGACAAGCAAGCATGAGAGAACCCCGTCCCTCAAACAAGCATGAGAGAACCCCGTCTCTAAAAAGCAATGAGAGAACCCCGTCTCCCAAACAAATGACGAGAGAACCCCGTCTCTCAGAGAACAAACAACAACCCACGAGAACACTTAAATAAACACTTGCATAAACCATCACGTAAGGAACAGGTAGAAGATATTACATATACAAACTAGCATTCATATAAAAGCAATGAATACAACTAACAATCAAATCACTTAACATCATAAAATTGTTTAAATTAAAGTTGTGTGTATGCATATGCCATGAATGCTTGATGTACCATTCACCGTTGATTGGAACTCTTTCATTGTAATGATTCGGTTGAACACTTGATTCTTTGGTTGGTACTTACTTTACCCGTAGTGTTATGCCTTGAAATGACTAATATATATATTCCACTGATTCCTTGGTCTTCATCCCATGATAAAATCCCTTATACTTTTGAACACCACGGTTGTAAGTTTCAATCCCTTGGGTGTGTGCTTGAACTTAATCCAACTAACTTGTTATTCTCCACAGTGCACATTCTCCCTACTCGGTTGTTCAAGCTAATAATTTAGTAGTTCGAATTCCCGTTTCTAATTTTAGTAGCATCCCCGGCTCTTCATGGAAAAACGAATGACGAGTCGGTAACCCCTCTTGTTCTTGTTGTATATTCTCTCTTAAATGTTCCACTTCCCATACTCGATTGAATTAACTCTTACTTAGTCGATCACGGAATATAATGGTTTGATCAGCTTCTCTTATCCAATGCTTCCCTTACCAATTCTTGTACTTCTTCTCGGTCACATCATGGTATTGATTCTACACTCTATGTTATTATCGCCCAATCCTGACTCTGTCTTGTTATTTTGGTTCCCAAATATTCTTTCAATGCAGTTTATTATTTATTGAAGCACTTGTCCCTTCCGAGATTATTCTCGAAGATTTTCCCCACCTCGATCTTGAATTCGAATCTAGTACTAAATCTCTCATCCTTTCTTAACTACTCATTTCCGGCTCGTGAAGCACGTACCTTTTCAAATTTATTCTAAAATTATCTCATCCCTTTTTGCCATTTTTGAGAAATCCGGTTGCTGGTGATTCTTGCATTTTGTTGCTCCTATTAGAAGTAACCCGTTCGAGCATAACCGTAAGTTTCTAAGTTATTTCCCCGGATGGTTCTCCCCCTTAAGAATTTCTATCCTAACTCCTTGGACTTGTTCCACTACTTCTCGGAGCAAACACCTCGGTTTCTTCAACTTAACTCTCTCGAGGTAAACAGTTCTAGTTAAGCCACGTATCCAATGATCCCTGCTCTAAGCGAAAGAAGCATAATAATACCCAAATGCTAATTTCCTCCAATATCTCTGCAACTCCAGATTATACTAAAATCATAGATCAACAGGTAACCACGGATTCTTAGAATATCATTCGACTACGAGTAGATTCGGATGACCCAATTGCAAAAGGTGATGCCTGATGCCGGAGAAATATTCTTCTTCACCTTGATTCAATATGACCTAGGCTGAGGCAATAGTTGAAGCAGAAAATGAAAAGAACCCCCTAACAATAAACACTAAATAATGCATGCCGGTTAAAATGCCAATGCGTGTATCACACTTGTAAACAATTAAAAATACAACACATTGGAACAATTATACCAATTAAAGATACGCACATAAAATAAAGAAATTTAAACAATTTGAAGCAATGTATGATGCACGTGCTTATGAATGCATTGAACCTGTCACCGTAGTAACGATAAACTTTAGCCCGACGCTTATTCCTTGGTTGTTGAATTATAAGTTTGTGTCGAATTAGTAATCATTTCTTGTTTTCCCACAGTCTTCCAATTCTTCGAAGTTCTCTAACATTAACTGGTACCTTTTCGTGACTTGAGATTGAAATTTCTTGAACCCAATTCCTTCCCAATTATCGATCCCTAAGTGTTTCCCGAACCTTTACCATAGTTATCGCCTTGATCACAATTTCCTTGTATCAACTGGTATAACCTTATGGTCCGAGATTGTGAGTCTTGAATTCAAATTCTTCTACACCCGTGAGGTTGGTATCTTGCCTTCTCTCGAAGAATCAGTCTCCAAAGGTCGTCCTAGTCTTCATCATAGTTGTTACTTTGATCACAACTTCCTTGGTTTATCTCTTATGAGTTCGAATAGTTGAATGAATTTATCTTCTAATTGTTTATACTTTGAGCACATAATTTCCCTCCAGAAGTTCTTTGCCTTTCTTTACCATTTCCATTTGTTGCTCCATATTTCCAAGTTTGTGCTCACAACACGACAATTCAGTTTGGATCTAGAAAATAAACTCCAACTTGTCCGAAGATAGAACCTTTAACATTTTGGCTTTCCATAGACTTGAACCCATTGGTTCTATTTAACTTCTTCCAATCTGACTCATTCCTTACTCGAAGTCCAAAGTGATCTCAATTCCCTTCTTAGTCTCTCCATCCTTCTTTATCGATCTAAACCCCAATTTATAATTCTTCCCATATGTTCCTTTGCTTCTTTCTCGAGTTAAATAATCTTTGTTTCTTATTAACCTCGAGCCTACTTTATCGTTAATTCTCTTGAAAATCATCCCCTCCTTGTTGATAGAACTCAAATATAAAACAACTTCGAGATTTTATTCACTGTCCTCTTGAATGCTAGGATCCTACGAAATCCGGTTGAAATAACTTTTGCAATATAGACGTGCGAATGTTAATCTTGCAAGTTGTAGACATCACACCCTACCATTACCCCGTCGAGTATCCACCAACTTCAATTGAACCTGTAAATTACTCCCCCCCTTGGTCTTTCTATTCCCGATCTTATCACTTGAACCATAACCCAGATAGGAAAGACTACCACTCCCAAATTCCTGTATATATATACTGGTACCTTTCTTACATCTTTCACAGTCGAAAGTACGACTAAAATAGTTCGTTGTTGCTATAGAGATTGGCCGTGGTTTGATATTATCTTCACAACCTATAAATTATAAATCCATTCAAGGATAATGTATGCGGTTAATGCATGCTCATGCCACTTAATTGACACCAAGGACACGGATTTGACGCAAAATACAACAAATAATTCAACAAAGTTTAAAATAAAAACGTTGATCACATGAAATTCAAACAATGTAAGGTTAATCATTCAGCAATTAGTGGCAAGAATCAATGCAATGCACAAGTTATCAAGTAGTTCCTAAGCCGTACGACCTAGACTTGACTCGACACGACGCTAGAACTCCGGTTTTGTAACCTGGAGCTCTGATACCACTTTCAGATGTAGCACCCGTGACGAGAGCACCACATCCCCCGCACTATGAGTTCATCCACATATGAAATGGTCTAATCCATACATGAACCAAACTCATAGCGAACGGAAGATAATGAAAAGACAGTCCTGGCTAGGCGAAAATCTAACCCCGTGTCAATCAACAAGGTAAACAAGAGTACGTTGTGCGAAAGAAATAGTAACAATAACAAAGATATTTCATTCATTAATCCACATGCAACCTAACAACGGGTTCAACTAAACACACAACCTCTCCCGATTCAACACAATTCAATCAATAAATGGCTCACAGGCCCAATAATTATATCAATGCAATAAATAAATATAATAGGCTGTGAGTGTACAAGTGCTGGACTCGAATAAAGACACGACTCCCACCTAGCAACAACCTGTAAAGAACCTGGAGAAAAAGGGGAAAAGAGGGATCAGTCTCTAGAAGACTCAGTGAGCAGGAGGTATACATATATAGAAACATGCATATGCAAGCTGTAAATCCCGAGCAGAGTTTTAGGTAAAGTAGTTTCCGTAAAGGAAAGAATAAATTGATCAATGCTCGGACTTTACAACTATCAGTTTATACAATTAATTACAAGTTACAGGCTATCAGTGGCTCGGTGAGTGAGCGTGCACAATCTCCAACCAAACTCCGACCGTGTACAATGATTAAGTTTCAATTTTAAAAAGGCGATCATGCAATTCAGTCGATACAGTACAGTGTAATCAGTGCAATAATGTAATCACTCAGTGCAATCCATCAATTAAGTCAAGGCAATAGTCCGTGGAGCAATCCGTGGTGCCGGATTCACCCACACGATCTCTTTTTCCCTCCGGTGATGGGAAGGTAACTAGCCTTCAACCATCCAGTCATGGTGAACATCAGGTACATGACTCCGATGCCCGGAACTCCTTCCTCCACCAATCTCCTAGTGGATTCAGGGGTCATCCCAACAATGTGGAACTGTGCAAGAGTTCACCGTCGGCCCGATACCTTCCCGGTTCGCTCAATACACAAGTTCTAAGGCCCACAGTCGATTTGCAGTATAATATCTCGCCAAAACAGGAGGGGTCAGTAATTAACAATAACGATAGGTTCAGTTTAATAAATATTTACTCGATTACCACTTTGGAAACAATATAAGTATAAATATGGTTTTAGGCCGAATTCCATTCATACAGGTTTTAGGGTTATATATACACGTAACTAGAACAAAAACACCCTCACCTGACTAGTGACGGATAAGTCAAGTGTGAAAGGCAGTGTTTACTCAATCGATGATCTCCACCCTGGAGAAGAACTGGACAAAAAAGGACACAATGTGTACTCGTGAGAGAAAACTCAATAATGATACCAAATATAACGCACGGCGTAGTCATGAAATGATATGACGTGTATTGACAATTATGAGATGTCATGGACATATTCATGTATGAAATGAACATATAATAGCGTGTATTGATCATTTAAAGACTTAGGAAAGGAATTGGAACAATTAAAGTGAAGCAGGAAATCACAGACACCCTCTGGAGCATGGGAACCGCCATTCTGGGTTCAATGTAAAATGGGAAGGGCCGCTCCCGGCTCTCCGTATTAATCCTGTGCATCTGTAAAGAATTTCATTTTGTTCAGGACATGGGAACTGCAGTTCCGGCCATAGGCGAAAACTGGGAAGGGTTGTTCTCAGTCTCGCGGGCCAGATCATTCAAAGGGTTGGGAACGGCCATTCCGAAAAACAAATGAGGACGGGAAGGGCCATTTCCGTTAAGCGGATAACGCAGAAACAGAGCAGGAAATAGGGGAATGCTCAAACCATGACCAAAATCATCAAATGATCATAAAATCAATCCCAAATGCCATAAACCATGAAAGAAGCATGTAAGCATACTTAAAGGGCAATAAAATCCAACATAGATACTTATTTCATGTTTTGATCATCAAGAACTTCATCATCAAACCCATATATGAATTTATCACCCAACTCCCTAAACCTCAAGAGTTCATGCACAAATTCAAGCTAAAAGCATATAATCAAGCTTCCAACAACAAATACACAAGTTATTCAATTCAAATACACAAACCCTAACCTTAAGATTCGATTCAAGGATTCACACATATCTCATATATACCTTAAAATGAAAGGTAGAAGGAAGAAATGAGATTAGGAGAGATAGTTAGAGCTTCAAAGATCATATATCTCGAAACTCACACGCGTGGCGCGCGTACCTGAATGGCCGAAAAACTGGGGCGTTACAACATTGTTATTTATGGCACCAAAACGTTCACCCAAAAAGAGACATGTTGCCCAATTCTGTGGCTCTGACTGTAAAATGAAGTCTTGTGCGCAAGGCATTGCTTTCATAATCTCATCTACAAATTTCTGATATTCATTGAACGAAGTAGTGTATGCGGCTTTTTGAAATATCAATTCCCAATATTTTTTGTTCTTGTAAGGATAGAATCTGAGAATCTACACAGAAAAAAAATATATATATACATATGAAAGAATAAATATTGCATAGTGTTCAACAAGTACTTCATATGTTGAATTAAATACTTAGTTTTAACAAATCAGTAACTCAAATAAATATGATGTCTCTTACCTGAGTCCGGAAATTGTCAACCAAATGCCTTAGGCAATAAGCATGATTACTGCCAGGAAACACCGTCGGGACAATGTTCTATAAACTTGAATGTCTGTTAGAGAAAAATGTATATGATCTAAAATTGATTAGGCCTCGTGTCTAACTCGCTAATGCTTCATGCAGTTTCCAACAGAACCATTCCCGATTTGCATCATTTTCAGCACTTACAACCGCATATGCTAGGGTAAATAAACCATCATTGTAGCACCCAAATGTAGGGACCACATCCCCCACACTAAGATCCAAATCCGGTTATGAAATGGAAGCTCCAAACCCGAATCTGAACCTTAGCGAACGGTAGACCAACTCACTCACTAAGCCAGGCTGAGCTATCTAACCTAACTCAGAGTGCGCGGAAGCAATTAAAATAATTAAGTAGATGCATCACATAAATACTTATAGGTACCATCACATAATCATATATATACTTATAAGTACCAATATATATCCTGTACATCATAATCAATGGCCATCTCGGCCTCATCTATGAAAAATATAACAATTCTCCAAGTGAATAATCCGTAAGTATACAAAATATGAGGGAATGTATGTAAAGATATGCAACTCGACCTATACCAACAAGTGCATAAAGTAGACACACTTCTCCGCCTAGCTCGGGGTTAAAAGAAGCACCTGAAACTGAAAGAGAAACGAGGGGTCAGTCAACTGACTGAGTGAGGGGACTAACGCACACCCACACAATATATATATAACAAAGCAAACACTTATCAAACGCAGATTTATAAACCGGAATAGGTTTTGCAATCCAAACATTCCAAAATAAACAAGTATATATACTTAGAATCATTTTCATAAACTCTATTCCAATTCATAATTTCCACCTCAAAACATAACATATGCTCGGTGAGAACGAGCTTCCAACCTTTACTCCTCAGATCAAACTAAAACAGAAATCATAAACAAAATTCAACCTCTCCTCCGATGATGGAAGAGCCACGCGGGTAGCTCTAACCATCCTTAACTTAACCTAACAAACTCACGCGGGGTAGCTAACCCACAACGTGTCCTCCCCAGTTTTTACACCAGAGGCATCAAAATATCACACCTTCCCTAGCTCCCGGGGTCGCGTATGATAGCTTGGATGGAAACTATGCATAGGCCGAGCCCGACGGCCCAATACCGTCCGGGGATTCCTTACCCATAGCTCCTTGGATCCACAAACACATATACATATCATACCAATCTTTCATGGCTTACTCGCTACAAAGCTTAAACAAAACCAAACTTTGCGAAAATGGCTTATATATACCTTCATACTTAACATTTCCAAAGCAAACTTGTTTAATAAGGTCATAAACATAGCATATGCAACACTTATTTAATTATACATATATTACACTCACATGCACGGCTCGAAAACAACACGTAAAGGCTTTAGGTCAATAACTATACAAATCCTAAACCTCTCCTTGTGCTTTGCAAAAGTAGGAGTATGAAATGTACAAAGCTAGGTCTCGGGCTCGTCAACGGGAACCTCCTCTGAAAAGAAAGCACAAAGGACCAAGATTTAGACCGAACACGACAAACTAAAATATGCATGAGATGCAATGAATGCCACATAATTCCATCAAAATCCACGTTCATGCCTAAACAAGCTAAACAACGTACAAGTAACAAAATTAAAGTTCATAGTAGACATATAAGAGCAATTAGGAAACAAATGAATCAAACCGAAAAAGTCAAAAAATCACCAAACGGACAGGACAATGGGCTTGGAAACGGCCGTGTGGAGCTAGAGAAGAAACTCCATACGGGCGTTTCATAAGCTACTGCCTCAAATCGAGAGTTCCACATGGGCATTTGGAAAAACAGAGCAAACACCAAACGCTAGTGTGAGAAGCTACTGCCTCTCCCTTGAAGCTCGAAACGGGCGTTTCCCATTTTAGTTCAAACACCACACGCCCGTGTACAAGACTCAAAATTAAAATTCCAGCTAATGCAAACGGCCGTGTGGGATTTTCAAAGGAGGACCACAAAGGCATTTCCCCTGAAATTTCAGAGCAAGTTTGAGCTCGAAAAACAGAGAAACGAAGCAAAAATCCCAAAACAACAACAGAACTCAACCAAATCACATCAAACTCATGCACAAGCATAAATATCATGCAAGAATCAATATATACATGCATAAACCTCAAGAAAAACAAGAATCAAAGACATATTGATCAAATCCCATATATGAAGAAATTCATACTTAGAAACATGCATTTAATTCAATCAACCACAAATTCCATGCCATAAATGTGATAAAGGCAACACATAGGTCACATAAATGAAGCCAAGTTTCAAAAGAAACAATTGCAAGGATCAAAATCTCCAAATTCTACCAAAACCCTTACTATTCATGTGATCAACCAAACTTATACAAATACACCAAAAGAGAAGGAGTTTAGGGGATGAAATCGAAGAGCATAACACGAGGTTTTCGAAACTTACCCAAGCTCAAAGTTTGGCAAAGAAATGAAGGAGTTATGGAAGATTGAAGCTTGATCAAGAAATTGAGGGTTTGCTTGGCTTTCTTGGCTTGGAGCTACTGCCTTTGTTACGTAAAATGAAAAGGAAGAAAATGGTTGGACCGGTTGGTTCACGGGTTCGGTTCAAGGTTTTTCGGTTCGGTTTGGTTTGGTTTGATCGATTTAGGGTCCAACAAGCCAAATAATCACGTAATTCAAATAATTCACGTATTCACTTAATTCAAATAAATTCAAATAATACCGAATAATTGAAATAAAGCACAATTAGCAATTAATTCACATATTTACCTGTACCAACTGTAGACCGGGGTGTCACAATCGTTGTTGTCTTTCGATACGGTAGACAAAAGACAGCCTTTGAAGCTATTCTTAATGTGAGTCCCATCTAGAAAAATCAACTTCCTACAACCTCTGAGAAATCCAAGCAAACATGCATGAAAGCAAAGAAAAAGCCTCGTAAATTTTTGAGTATCTGTATCCATCTCATAATCAGCAAAACTCCCGAGATTTGTTTTTTTAACAACATCACAATACCATCTCACTCTATCATACTATGCACCATCATACTCATGGATATCATACATAGCTATTTCTTTACCCTTCCACACCTGGTTTTAAGGAACTTCAACAGCAAAATCCCTCTGTAGGCCGGCTTTCATTTCTTTAGGAGAATACTTGGGACAATTTCTAACCTTCTCTCTCACAATGTTTGCAATCCAATTTGCATCAACTCTAGGATGTCCCTTTGACCGCAGACTACCCACTCGACACGTGTGCTGCAAGCTGCATTTTCTTATGGCAAACTGTAAGTCTTTCTTACTATATGATGCATAGATACGCCATTTACAATTACTATCAAGACACACCACTATGATCTTCAAACTATCGTTTTTAATGTACTTGAAGGAACGATTGATAGAAACGGAATAATTTTTCACTTTTGTCCGAAAGTCAGCCGCATCTTTGAACACTTGGCGTATCCCGTTTATGCACATACTCCAAGAATTTTGGGAATTTGATTGCATAGCTTCAGATTGAGGTGTTAGAGTCATTCCCACATCCTCTGCTCCGTACCTAACAAGGCTGACAAAGAAAACATTGTGGCAAAATACAATTGCAACAGAATATGAATGACCCGAATTCATTATTGAATTACCTGAAGCTAGTCGATCCCATATGCTCAGTTTCATCATCCCTATCCGTGGCCCTAAGGTCAGCATATGTCAAATTGAACATTTTATGCAGTTCAATCATGTTAGCAACATCTTCATCGTTCAATAACCTAACTTCATGATCCTTGGCATGAGAACCAGTGTATGTCAATCTCAATTCCGTCATATTTATCTCAGGCCAATAACTACCAACAATTGTCTTCAGATTCATCAAATTGAAATCACCCCTAATTGAGAAAACATGCATTTTGTGATTATAGCGAATACCACCAAGGAGACGCACAGGTGTACTAGACTCACTATCTTCGTATGAGCTAGTCATCACTAAATTCGAAACAGAGGCAAAAAGTAATTCAAAAAATTCAGCTCAGAAATGGTGAAAGGAAAGAAATTGCATGAGCTTAGCTGTGAGGGGAGTGAAGACTTAGGCCTCGAGTTCGTCGAAGAAAGTCGTCGGGGCCGATTTCAGGGAGCTCCATCGTTTCCGTCTGCGAGGGAGCTGTAATCAACGAAATAGAGCAAAACGGAGTAATACCAACGAAATGGAGGGAAGAAGAGTTTCCACGCTTGCCGAAATGCAGTCGTCGCCGACGAAGTGGCTGGGACCGACTTCAAATTTGCGCCGAACAATTATTCTTGCCGAAATAGAGCGAACTGTTCTTGTTTTTCTTGTTGGTGTTCAGACAATTATTTTCTTGTTGGTAGTTGATAATAACAAATGGATATATAATAAATGGTTGAAATGGTGGAAATATTAAATGGAGGGTAAAGCTGTCATTTTAGGTCATTAGGGAGCAAACGAAAATTACGAATCTCATATGGGAGTTAGTAGAGACAATTTCCAACTGGGGGAGCAAACTAAAATTTTTACAACCCATGTGTAGTTTTAAAAGAAGGCCCTGTTATTATTGGATTCTTATCATCAGATAGTTTTTCTCTCCTGATCACAAAAAATAAAAAAAGATAGTTTTTCTCTATCTTACTTGATACTTTTATGTTCATGTGTCTCTATTTATAAATTACATTCAACTTAAAATTTTAATTTCACCTTATTTTCAAATTATTAATTTACTCTAAATTTGTCATCATGTTGTTTAGTATTTATTAATTATTAGATATTTCAGTAGAATTTTTTCATTTCTCAAATTCTATCTCACTTAAATCAGTTCATCTTCACCGACGAGGTGATCTTGGATCTGGGCCATTATGGATTTTTCGTATGACCTTAATAATTACGACATGATTGATATGATTAAATGGGGTGACAATGAAATAAACATTTCCATATTCATTCTCAAACTCTTAATTTGTACAAAATATAATGGGAATGATCATTACTGAAGTAATGTCCATTTCCACAAACATGAATTTATTCATTTCTTGGGTACCCATGGTATTGGTCATTCTCAATCTTCAAAATTTATTTATCTTGTATATAATCACTATATTTTGTTAAATTTATATTATATTATTATTTTTTATTATTACAAATATATAATCACGTTGAAAATTAATAAATTGTATTAACTTTATGTAAAAATAAATATAAGTATAAATATAAATAAACTATATACATATATTTAAAAGTACAGGTTGAATATATTATTTTATTTACTTATAAATTTATGGATATGCATAATAGATTAATTTTATAATATTTATATGTATGTATAAATCTCTCTCTCTCACACACACATTCGATGTAAAATATTACATATGAAAAAATACTATTACTTAAAATAAAAAAGTTTAAGATTATATTAATATATCAAATATTTTAATCATATATTTAATCATCATTATTTGTAATATTATTATTAATATTATTATTTATATTTTTATTTGTGAATAATATGAATGAAATGAATTTAAAATATTTATTTCATTTCTAATTTTATTACTAATCGTAAAAATATTATAATAAAGTTTTTTATTTCAATTTCCTTTCTTTTTCTATCTCATTCCGTTCATGCCGTTATTAGTACAGAAAGTCGTGCATTCCAAATCGTGAGTCCTTGACATTGTACTCAAACTCATAACTTTTTTTTTTTCTCTCTTCAAACTCTTAACTAAAAAAGATATGAAAAAACAAATTTAAATATCAATTGATAATTAAATTATTATGTCTAAATTCTTATATCAGGTGAAATTCTAACTTTGGTGTACTATTCACACCTAGAAATGGTGTGAATCTCCAGAATATTTTAATTTTGGGGGAAAACGTTTTTTCATCATGTACTGCACAAATGGTGAAAACGTTTCATAAGGTTTTTCAGTTGACCAAATTAAATGGGTTATTGACCATAACAGTATTGAAGACGTTTTCTTAAAAAAAGTCTTCATAAGGCATGGATTTAAAAAACACAGTGTAGAGAACCTCTTAGAAATTCCATGGACATGCAGAGAAAAGAACTGAATGTACTCAAAAAAAAATTTATTTTTTAATTGCACTCTCAACATCTTATTTTGTATTTATCTCTTAACTTCTTTTTTCTTTCCTCTCACCTTACTCCATTTTCTTTATTATATATTTCTTTTATTTTTCTCATATTTTTTAACTTTTATTTTATTAATTTAATATTAATATAAAAATGTTAATAAATATTAATATAAAAATGTTAATTTAAAATTTATTTAAATAATAATAATTTTATTATTTGCACACGTATAGAGTGTGCAGGAATTACTGGTTTTCAATGATGTGTAAGATACAAATTACACATATATATATAACCTATTTACCGTGGAAGTTATTCTATACCAAGCTAAAAGAAGAATAAAAAGTAGTTACAAAATAAATAAGATTAAATATTAAATAATTTTAAATATCAATTAAATTAAATATTAATTATATTTCTAATATTCCCCTTGGAGTTTCGAAAGAATGAAGAAATCCAACTTGAAAATTTTATCTTCCTTTCTCTTGAAAACTTTATTGTTCTTGCAAAATCTTGTTTTTTTTAATTTTCTCCAAAGTCTTGAAAACTTTCTGCAACTCTCTGCTTAATTTTCTCCGAAAACTTGAAAATTTTATTTTTCTGATCCTTACTTTTTATTTTATTTTATTTTATTTTTTGATCGGAAATCCCCACTATCCCTCTCACGTTTTTGGGGAATTTAGGTTTCTCTGTGCAGAGAATCCAAATTATGTCTTTTAAATCCATGCCTACTTTTATGGTCAATCGCCCATTTAATTTGGTTAATTGAAAAACCTTATGAAAACATTTTCTAAAAAAATATCTTCACCATTTGTACTATACATGATAAAATATTTAAAATATTTTGGAGATTCACATCATTTCTAAAATATCGATATGAATAGTACACAAAAATTAGAATTTCACCCTTATGTCGTGTTGGATGCTCCAATTTCAATATTAAGTATTAAATTTTGACTTATATGTCAGTCTTACAGACAATTTCTTTGGCCCTGACCTCAAATATACGTTAGGTTTTTTTTTTTATTTAATTATTTAATTTTCACAGACTAATGTGCTATTTATTCTCCCTCCACCACAGCCATCAGCCCATCACCACTGTAATTCTAATTCATATACATACACCACTATTCAAGTACAGTGAACACGATCGAAGCTATAGATACTTGCCGTCGTACTTAACGGTCACTACAGCGGCGGTTTCGACACGAAGTTGAGTGATAACGGCGGCGTTTTCTTTTGATAAGGTGAGTTGTTTCATTTGAAGTGAATTTTTGGATAAAATCGAAATGGCGGCGGCGGTGGCGGTGGCGAACGGGCCGGGGAAGGAAAGGGAACCGGCCGGCAGCATCGCCGGTCCGACCAATCCGATGGTGACACCTCTATTGACGGATCTCTATCAGTTCACCATGGCTTATGCTTACTGGAAAGCGGGGAAGCACAATGAACGCGCAGTGTAATTTTTCTGTTTTCTTCTTTCCTTGATGAGTTTTATGCTGATAAGTAGTTGTTGTTCCTGTTTGTTGATTGTTTTTGGTTGAATTCTGCAATGATTTTGGTGAATGGTGGAGTTTGTTAGAGGAGATTTTCTGTGAGTCAGTTGCGAGGGTGGTGGGAATTTGAGTGCTTTTGCTTTTATTGCTGCTGACCTTTAATATGTTGGTATTTTTGTGCCTTAATACTGATCTCGCTGTCTTTATCTAGTTGTTTCGTGCTCTAAGTATGCTTCAATTGCTTGATGGAGTATTGATCAGATAAAGCTTGCCACCTGCATCTTCATATGTTAAACTGTAAAAAGAACAGAACTCTTCTGTTACTGTTACTAGCGTGACTTCCACAAGTATAATCTGTTTGGAAATTATGTTACTTCTTTTTTATTTATTGAATCATGGAGAGTTAAGTTTATTAGATTGGTAGGTAGCTGGTTAAATACAAATCATTTCCTCTTGAGTCAGGTTAGTTAGTTAATTTTGTAGATATTTAGTATTTACACAAGGTATACTCATCAACAAAAGCAAACTTGGGCCAGAGGCGATTATTCTCATTATAAATTGCTGTGAATTTCTACTATCATTACTTGGACAGCAGGGAAAGAAATTCTAGCTCAAGCATCTTCATGTGCCTAATCTGCCTGATACTTCAAGTTGGCCCGTTCAGGATTATAATTTATCAAATCAGATCAATGCTAATAGTTTTGTCCTTAAGGCAACTGCTTAGCAGTTTTTAGGACGCGAAAGATTAAGAAACAGAATATGCAGTTCATTATGTACGAACAATTTTTTATTTGCAATTATTACGTTTCCTTGCAGGTTCGACCTGTTTTTCCGGAGAAATCCCTTTGGTGGGGAATATACAGTATTTGCTGGTTTGGAAGAGTGCATAAAGCTAATTGCTAACTTTAAATTTACAGAGGAAGAGATTGCTTTCATCAAATCATCCTTACCTGCGTCATGTGAGGTATATCATTCACTTGAGGCCATCATTTACACATTTGCATTTTGTTAAGTTCCTCTTTATGAAGTTGTGTCAAATTATTTGTGTAAGATCGTGTGGGATGTACATCAATCCTTGGAATGAGTCATCCCTTAGTCTCGTATTTAGGTGATACCATAGAATGGCTGTCCAAGAAAACAAATTGATTTCTTACTTGGAGCATGATTGAAGGATGTAGCTTGAGGTTTCGTGATACTAGATATGCAATTCCTCAGGAAATATGCTTACTAACTTTAATTTTGTGGAATTTTTAATTCACTGAACTTTTAACTTTTTTAATTTTCATTTCATTTTATTGTCTGCAAATTCAGTTATCTTATTTTGAGCAATAGCAAAAGAATTGTTCTCATAAGATGCTGTTTACGGTTCAGAAGTGTTTTCACTGTTGAGCAAACCAATGTTTGACTGTAGGATGGTTTCTATGAATATCTGCGAGAACTAGATTGTTCTGATGTGGAGATACATGCTGTCTCTGAAGGATTTGTTGTATTTCCCAAGATGCCACTGATGAGGATTGAAGGGTCAATAGCTGTAAGTACCTTTCAAAAATTCATCTTAGACGTGCACTATCCAGTTTAATATGGTTCAGTAAGTCCATTATCCTCGTAGCATTTCAAAATACTCATTAGTGATTGCTTTGTCCATGAAGGTGGTTCAACTGCTGGAAACCCCACTTGTTAATCTCATAAATTATGCATCATTAGTTGCCACAAATGCTGCAAGACACCGTTTTGTTGCTGGGAAGAACAAACTTCTTCTTGAATTTGGTTTGCGACGGGCACAGGTGATATGATTGGCCCATTTTATTCCATTTTCAAGTACTAATATCTTTTACCGAGTATGAATTGGTTGTATGTCTCATACTCCTGCAGGGCCCTGATGGAGGAATTGGAGCATCAAAGTATTGCTATATGGGTGGATTCGATGCGACAAGGTGATTTGTAATAGAATATCAAACTTTAGTTTTCGATTTCATTTGTGGTTTCCTTTGACAGTTTTGATGTGGTTTATTCAATTTTTCTTAGAGGCCTTTGTTTTACTTGTAGTTACTCCAGGGAACCTACTTAAATAAATTGTTATATGCATATGCAATATTAAGATACACTAATTATTAATGATTTCCAAATACCTAATTCTGTAGGAATTATGGCAGCTGCCAGCCATACGAGTGAACTCTAAGGGAAATCTCATTAAATTACTTTTTGAGTACCTGATTGATTTTGCTTCTTTTAATGTTTAAGCCCCAAAAACTGCACCCCAAGCGAAACAAAATATAATTAAGAATAGTGTATATGCTTATCCTAGTATCTTTCCAACATAAGACCCACCAGTACAATAATAATCTGACATTTCTCCTTATATGAGCTACTAATGTTAACAATTCCGAGAACAACATTCATCCGTATTTGTGTTTTGGATGTTAACAGTAATGTTGCTGCTGGGAAATTATTCGGAATACCACTTCGCGGAACACATTCTCATGCCTTTGTCAGCTCATTTATGGTTGGTACCAGACGGAATAATTATTTTGCCTTATAGTGACATCACTTGGAAGAATGTAGCTCTCAATATTGCAATGATATTATGGCGTTGAACCTTGAAACTGGGACAGGGGAGAAATGGTTGCAGAACTGGTTTCGTTTTATCTGGACAGGATATATCCTTTGCACTTGTTTGAATTAGTTGGTCCCCTGAACATTTCTACTAGAATCGTGTGCTTGTGATATATAATATACTGCTCCCACTACTGTAGAAACTAAAAGGTTAATGATCTCAGCCTAATTGATTTTGCAGAGCCCTGATGAGATCACTGAGAAGTCACTTCAGAGTTGTGATGGTTCAAAAGTTTGTGAGGATTTTGTTGGTTCTGCGCAAGCGTGGTTAAGCAAATTAAAGGTCTCGTGAATTTCTCCTATCTGTTTTACGGTGTAGTTTATTATTTCTTAGCACATTCATGTTGGAGTGCACGTTTCTACTTTATCTTCTTTAGCATCAGAAGCTTTGGTAATAGCTTTCCAACTAGTCTGAGAAAGTTGAATAGGAGAATCCTTATTAGCATTAATATGTGGCTGATTCCATTTTTTACACCTGTCCAGTGGTCCAAAATTTTAGGAGGAATTTTTGGTGAAACAAACCAAAGTGAGCTAGCAGCTTTTGCCTCCTACGCTCTTGCATTTCCAACGAGCTTTCTGGCGCTTGTTGACACTTATGATGTAAGTTACATTTCAATAGTTCACTAACGCTTGTTACGCTCGTATTCATAACAGTTTATTCTTTTTTATTAAAAATTTATTATGAAAGATGGGATTATTAATTGATTTTCCGAGCTGTTATGCTCTTGTATTGTGGAAGATTGAATCTGTATATTGCGAAGTATCTGAATACTCTTCTTTTGAGAACATTGGATAGAATTGTTGTGTGCTCTAATACATTATAATCTAGATTGTGTATGTTACGAGTAAAGTTCCATATTTCATATTTTATCTTGATTGTGTATCTATATTTACTTTATCTGCATGAATGCTATTTCAATCCCTTATTGGTTCCTAATCCAGTCATTGATGGGATTTTTGAATAAACCATGTGAACAGGTTATGAGAAGTGGTGTTCCTAACTTTTGTGCGGTTGCTCTGGCTTTACATGATTTGGGGTGCGTCCAAATCACTTAATACAATATATTAGTACTGCCTAAGTAAATTTTGCACGCATAATTCTTTTGCTATTTTTGTTTGTCTCTCAGCTGGTAGTCAAACAATTTTGTTCTATTAATTGCCGTAACCTCGATATAGCACTGCATATCAAATTTATCCAACTTCTATCATAGTAGTTATTTTTCTATTATGTCCTCTTTCTTAATATTCTTTTTCAGGTATAAAGCTGTAGGTATTAGACTGGACTCTGGTGATCTTGCCTACCTGTCATTGGAGAGTCGAAAGTTTTTCCAGGCTATTGAGAAGGAATTTGGAGTGCCAAATTTTGGGAAGACAGGCATCACAGCAAGTAACGACCTCAATGAAGAAACATTGGATGCATTAAATAAACAGGTAAATGAAGATATAGTTCTCATCATGGCATTAATTACGGATATGTGTTTCTTCAGATTCTGTTAATTTTTCAGCCTTGTTAGCTAATTTTACTATTTACTAGAAAGAGACTTGAGAGATTTACCAATAACTTCGGTTTCTTTCGTTTTCCAAAATCTTCAGCGAACTACCTGACATTTTCTTTTCATAAAATTATATATCTTATATATTATGTGTTGTTAAGCCTCTACCTTGGGCAGGGTCATGGAGTAGATGCATTTGGAATTGGAACTCATTTGGTTACATGCTATGCTCAACCAGCTCTTGGTGTTGTTTTCAAGTTGGTGGAAATAAATAACCAGCCACGCATCAAACTCTCTGAAGATGTTTCAAAGGTTTGATCAATTTTCTTGATATCAGGTTATTACTTTATTCTGGATATTAATTAAGCTTTAATTTCAGGTTTCCATTCCATGCAAGAAAAGATGTTACAGGCTATATGGAAAAGAAGGTTACCCACTTGTTGACCTTATGACGGGGGAAAACGAACCATCTCCTCGGGTACTAACATTAAATCTTTATTTGAATTTTTTTTTTTCAAATATCTTATCTAAATTTTGCATATCTCTATTTTTTTCTAAATTTGATGAATATATATTGCATGATATTCTACAGGCAGGTGAACGAATTTTGTGTCGCCATCCTTTTAACGAATCCAAGAGAGCATTTGTGGTACCACAAAGAGTTGAAGAGCTTATGAAGTGCTTTTGGCCTGGTAAATCAGGTACAGATATTGGTCTCGTGGTTCTGATCAATGCTAAGCCAGATACCATTAAAAATCAAGTCTTTATTATCCCTTTTTCTTTCTTTTTTTGTTTGTTTTTGTTTTTGGGTAGGAAAAGAGAGAGAAGAACTTCCACCCCTCAACTTGATTAGAGAACGGTGTATTAATCAACTTAACCAGATGCGACCTGACCATATGAGAAGATTAAACCCGACACCTTACAAGGTACATTCAGTAAATTAGATGACTAATTTCTATACCTTCTTGAAGCCATTGAAGTTGCATATTTTTGGATACTGTAACCTCTTATCTGCAAAGAAAAACTCTGGTTAACTTGTCGAGTTATTTTCTGGGGCAGGTTAGTGTTAGTGCAAAACTGTACGATTTCACTCATTTCTTGTGGCTCAACGAAGCACCCGTGGGAGAGTTGCTGTGAGAAATATATATAGCAATCATGTTATATACAGAAGCCAAGAAAATGCCCAGCAATGGTTAGAGTGATCATTTTATTTCTGTTCATCTTGTATACATCTGTTTGTAGTCATATGCTCCGTCATAATTCAAAGGTATTTGTAGAATACTATCAACATAGGAAGATGAAGAGGCCTTAATAAAGTTGATGTTAATTTATTTTCTTGTGTTTGTATCAAATAAATGTTTTGTTATTGTAATAAAAAAAATATATTATCGAGGATTGATATTTTCTCTTGTTTTTACCATCATACGTACGGGATAAGTAAAGCTTATGTGTTCTCTCTCTTAATCTCAACCATTATAAATATGTTTAGTAGTTTTTCTTTTTTAAGCTTATGCCATTGTAAACTATGATGCACGAAACACTTTTAAAATATAATTTTGTCATGTTGTCTTAACATCGGGTCGTGGTATGCCGTATTGGGAGGACTTCTTTATGGACAATGACTTTGTTATACAACATACACGGAGCAGTGCAGGAATACAATATGATCTCATAAAAGGAAATCCCCAAAGTCGCTTGAGGTTTTATTGTCCAAGAAATTGCTCATTTAATACAATAATAAATGAATGTTACATGAGGACCAAAAAAAGAAAAAAAATGAATGTTACATCTCAGTGTAAGAATTACAGCCACAGAAGGAGAACAGTTAAGACTGTCAAAATGAACCAATGTTGTTGTAATGGCCTGCTTATGAGAGAACTATTGGCAGGCTCTTGTGCTGCTCTTCCTGACGGAGATGCCTCAGCCGGTGGTGGCGGTGAAAGCACCGGTATGTCGCACGTGCCAAATGTTGCGTTTGCCTGTCATTAGTAAACGGTTAATCTTTGTGTCTTCTCATTTTTGTTCTAACGGCTGGGGGAAAAGTATTTGCAATGTCTGCTTACGGTTAATTTACTGATCAGAAAAACGAGAAAAAAATATATGCTTCCCAAATTTTCTCAACTTTGAAATACTTCGAATTTTACCGCTAACCAATTTTCCGAAATCTCTAAAACCAAGCATTTATTAATTATAAAAGGAGAGATCTTATCAATCGGGTAAGCCAGCGCAACGAGGGGGCAATAAATATTAATTTATTAATAAACTTACCCTGCAATAGGCAATGTTGTCACAACCGCATGTTAAACGCCCATTTGCTTTATCAACGGCTTCTGGGGCTCCTCCTCCATCACTTCTCTGCAAAAATTAAATAAAATAATTAGGCAACCATCAAAATTATATTTTAATTTCTATAACATTATGTGATTACATTTAATTTGTTATAAATAAATACCCTATAAAAATCAACTGCAATGAAATTAGGCCAGCGATTGCCACTAGCTGCATAGCAAGTGTTGACCATAGTAATGAGACCAGCAGAGTTGTTGGCACAAGCTTCTGATTCATTTGGATCCGTTGGAAAGTAATTCATTAGCACCAAAGATCTTGAAGACGTGCTCATCGGAGATGATTCCGATCGGCTCGGACACGACCCGGAAATCATTCCATCGTCTCCATCTGCAAAACCAACGTGCATGGATCATGTATACAGTCTACGAAAATGTTGAATCAAAATGTGCGAGGTAGTCTTTTATTCTTTTCAATATTACAGATACCCCCTTTTGATCGTTGGAAGTTGATGAGAACCTTATGAAGAAATTTGAAGACATCATTAATATTTGCATGAGCAAGTTGGAAATTGACACGACATTATAAAATGATATTTGTGCTGATGAATTGAAGAGCATAAACGACGTACACTGATTCTCCACCACATAGTTCCATTCATAGGCGATTCCTTCAGACGCCTCCTTGGATGACTTAGATGTAAACACTACCAGCCGTTGATTTCTCTCGACCATGTCATCCACCGTCGGCCAATCTCGACCGTTTCCGGGCATTCTTGAAAGAGGGAACATGTACTGACTCAGACCAGATGAGTTGAAGACTCTCGTCAGTCCTTGAGGAGATGTCACATAATCCTCAATGAAAATGGTCACAATTTCTGTCGGATTTCCTTCCAGAAATACTTGGATTTCTCTCAACACGTTTATAGCTGGTTGCTGCCAATGGATACAATACAAAAAACTAATATAATCAAATCTTAATAAAAACTTAGCTTGTGTAATTCGTCCGTAAATAAATCAAGAATGCAATGCAGTAATCTATACTTACAAAAGATGTTACGTTCAAACAATTCCCACCGAATGAGTGACACAACCAAATATCGTTGTTGAAATCGTACATATCGAGCATCAACCCTCGAACACCGTTCTACAAAAGAGTCACAATTCTTGAATCAAAATTAAAGGCGATTTTACCACTCATAGAAACATATATATACATATACGTATCTGACACATGCACATATATTACTAAGCAACATTACAGCTAAGAAAATCATTGTATATATCTTTATTTATCTAAATTTGACACATGCACGTATATTACTAAGCAACATTACAATTTACAGCTAAGAAAATCATTGTATATATCTTTATTTATCTAAATTCGGACAAAGTTTGGGTGACAATTAGTGCCAAACACATGGCTAATAATTAGCACATATACAATCTATAGGAATCATGTATCAAACCAGAAGTGCCATAATGTGCACCGCAACTGGCATGTAATATGTCATTAATAGGTAATTAACAGACTAAAATGATGTATTATGCTCTAATTAATTATGTCAAGATTAGTGGAGCAGGTATATCACAAAGCTGTACTTTTCAATCAATCAAGCACACAAATTAAGAAAAAAAGGGGGTAAATTAGTCGTATTGCTTTTGCTTGTTCAAACCAAACGCAGCCGTCAAAACGGAAGAGTTCAAACTCGGACGGCCAATGGTGAATGCTGAAATCACAGATAAAATTTTAAAACGAAATTTTAGCCAACCAATTAAAAGAACAAATATATACTTGTTATTTGATTCGTTACTTTCTCTAAATTTTCATAAAACACCCAACCCTCAGACCCTCGTTAGACCAGACTCAGGTTAGAATTACCACATACGTTGAGCTGGTCGGAAATGGAATCTTCCTGGTTGGTCGGAGCGAGAAGGGAGGACCCGGTACCCGAAGTTGACCCGGTCCGAGCAAAAGAATTATGGGTCGTCAGCCATGAATATCTGTTAAAGGGTAATCCTTTTACCTGTTCAAACCCAATAAATATAATAAAAATCAACCCAGAATTACGAATAAGAGTATATTAATACTGCAGGAAAAGTGTATATAGGGTTACCGTAGAAGTGGGAATTATGGGCTGAATGCGAGTGCACCGTTGTCTGGTGTTCCCGTTTGCCGGGCAAGCGGCGCACGTTAGCCCCGCGTCGCAGGTGTTGCTCGTATCAGAGCACGTCTCTCCAATCTGTGTTGAAACCAAATAAAAACGTCATTCTTGCAAACAAAATGTTTAACTTTAACGTTGTTGGTGATGAATCTGATGATGACGATCCGAGGAACATCATAATTAATTACCCTGAGAGAAGACGAGTAGCCCAGTAGAAAAACAGTGATCAAGAACAGCTTTATGGGCAGAAAATCAAGAATCTGCAATCATAAACAGAGAATTAGCGGATCAAGAAATAATGTATTAATTAGAAAGCATGTAAAAGTGGAGTAAATTAATTAGTATTGCATGCCTGCATCTGGAGATGATTCTAAATTCTCTGGTTTAATTTCTTCTTCCTCTGCAGTTCTTCAGGCTATATTCAAATTATATGGTTTTGTGTTTTGCGAAGGAGGAGTGGGGGACTGGGCGACTGGTGATGTTTGTGCAAATTTCGGACAGGTTTTATTAAGGTTTTGACATTTGACTTGGAATTGTGGCTGCATGTAATAATTTTCTTGCATTGGGTGGCTGTGTTTTTTTCACTTTTTCTTTTTTTTTCAGGACTAACAAATTCGTACACGTAGATGAGGTTTCTAGGTTTGTAGATTTTTCTTTATCTTTTTAGTTTATTGGAAAAATTAGATTAGTGGACTTTGAAGATTAAAAGTTAAATCAGGAGAAGTTGTCAAAGATTATGTGAATTAATATATATCCATGCGTTGAAAAAGAAAAAACTTATGAGTTCTTAGTTTATATATCGAAATTATACGCACATCAAAGTTTCTAATATGAAAATCAAAATAGAAAAAACTCATGAGTTCTTAGTTTATATATCGAAATTATACACACATAAAAGTTTCTAATATAAAAATTAAAATAGAAGAAACGCATGAGTTCTTAGTTTATATGTCAAAATTATACGCACATCAAAGTTTCTAATATGAAAATTAAAATGATTCTATAACTTTCACTAGTTTAGGGATAATATGAAAATTAAAATGATTCTATAACTTTCACTAGTTTAGGGATAAATAAAATTGTACGTAAAATTTGTGGTGATGTGTTTGATTTTACTTACCACAAAAACTAGTTGTTGAGAGGAGTGTTGTCAAATCATTGTATATTAAATTTCATATCTTTAATTATTCAATGTGGGATAATTGACACACCCCCGTCACGCCAAGCAACGCAGAATGCGGGACAAATTGGAGCGTGAACATTGTAGGAATCGGAACATCTAAAAGCCAAGAATCCCTACAGAATGCAGAACAATCTGAACGTGATACTATTATATATAATGTGTTTGGTCTTACCCACCCCAAAAAATAACTGTTGAGGAGAGAATATCAAGCCAATATACTTCAGATGTTTGATTATTTCATATAGGATGCTTGTGTTTTTCTAAGGGTTTTTTTTTAAAATTTGACTGACTTGTATATCCTTACGTATTCCTATACTGTTTTGTTAGATTTTTATTGGGCACTTACTTGAAAATGCCCAATATGAACTAACTACGTCTTAATTAGTTGTTGGGTTACGGTTTTATCGATCATGAAAGTGGACGTTATGTTTGATAAGATTGAAAAGTAAAAGAACATAATAATAAAATAAAATGCAGCACGCGTTAACCCAAGATTTATAAGATCGAAAGTATTATTAAATAAATAAAAATGATGGTCAACTAACAACTACATTACCTAATATGCTACATCTATATATAGTTTAATTTCACGAATCACAAATATATGTATAATGTATGTATGGTATGGTGGTCTAATAAATATATGCTTGCAACTTTACGTAATTAATAAGGATATTTTTATATATGACATTAGGGCAAAGTAAAAATAAAATCATATTATATTATTCTTTTAATTTCATATTTCCAATTTCTTTTTTTTCTTCAAAATGGAGCTGACAATTTTCACAATAACAGAAAACGAAAAATTGAAAATGCGACTTGCCAGCGTGATTATGGTCTTAAATCCTACTTAGTAAGCCCAAAATTGGGTGGACTTTATCAAGATTTTGTTAGATTGGGTCCAATCATTGGGCTTGGTCCAGGTCAAGATACTTGGTCTTGGGTTACATGGGTAAATCATAAATGCCCAAACGTATTTTAATGCGCAAGTTTGTTTATATAAAATTATAGTATGATGATTTATGAGTTATGTAGTCATGTGGATAGCAATTATTGAGCTTTTAATTACTTCAAATGAAAACAGCAAATTTTGATATCCATCAATTATCACTATTTATTGACCCTATCATAAAATGTATTTAATTTACAATGTCCTAGTTTAATCCCAAATAAAGAAAAAAAGAAAGAAAGAAACCCTCCTATTTCTAATTGTAATCTATTTTTAACATTAACCTGGAACGCCACAATGGGTAAAATAAGGGGTACAATAACAACACGATATCTTTTAAGGAAATGTCCTAAACTAATTATCAACAAACACATCTAATTTTGATGAGATCGATGCATTAGTGCAATACTATTCTCATCTACTCACCTTTAATTTTCGATGCATTAGTGTTGATATGATTTCGGTCACATAACATATACAATTATAAAGATACATAGTAAATTTCTAATAATATTATATTCTATTATAAGTTCAAGGTGAATGGGATCACTAAAATGTGAACTCTTTATTTTAGCGACAATTGCATAGATAAAAATTTGAACAAAATTTAAGTAAAACTTATGATCCACATAGATGGCATACTACGAATTCAGTGAGAGATTTTTTTTTTTTTGCACATTAAGAGTTTCAAATGCAATATCAGATATGAGTTTCCACACGATAAAATATAGTCAATAGCCAATCCTAACAAAAGTTGTATAATTACCAATCAAGTGGGGATTAATTACCCAACTTCACAAATTAGCTCCACTTAAGACAAGGTTTAGTCCAAAACAGTCCAAGAAAAGACAATTAATATAGTAAAGTGAAGCAGACAAGCTTAATTAAGAATCCCATAATTCCAACTGGCATAGTTTTCTGTGTACTCTGTCCCTAACAAATTCAATGCCCATTACAGATTACACACATCACTCCCATAATAAATAAACAAAACATTAAACAAACCAAAGCCTTAACGTGCTCTGTTTCCCTTTGCACCTTCTTCTTCACTCACCCAACCAAGAAATCAAATCAAACCCATCACTGCTGAGATCCATTGCCACTCCACTACTTTCTCTCACTACAAAACCATTCTTCATCGTACCACATTCATCACCATCAAAACAATAACCGGGTTCGCCGGAGATGTCGATGCATGCAAAAACCGACTCGGAGGTGACGAGCCTCGCGCCGTCGTCGCCGAACCGGGCGGTTTACTACGTGCAGAGCCCGTCGAGGGACTCTCACGACGGAGAGAAGACGACGAACTCCTTTCACTCGACGCCGATAATCAGTCCGATGGGTTCCCCCGGTCGGCAGTCGCGTGACTCGTCGTCGACTCGGTACTCCGGTTCGCTCAAACCGGGCTCGCAGAAGTCGAGCAATGGGTCGTCGAGGCGGCACCACCAGCACCACCACCGGAAGGGGGCGGAGAAGGAGTGGAAGGAGTTTGATGCGATAGAGGAGGAAGGGCTGTTGGATGAGGAAGGCGGCCGCCGCGGTGGTGTGCCGCGGCGGTGCTATTTTCCGGTGTTCGTGCTGGGTTTCTTTGTGCTGTTCTCTTTCTTTGCTTTGATCTTGTGGGGGGCTAGTAGGAATCAGAAACCTGTTGTGACAATGAAGGTATTCTCTTCACTTTGCTGCAAATCTGAACTCGTCTTTTCAGCTTTGTTTGATCTGCATTTGTTTTTTACTGATCTGGTTTGAGTTTTTCATTTATTAATTGGGGATTAATTAAATATTTTCTTACTAAGATCTGGGTTTCTTCGGTAGTAATATGCTAATTAAGAATGTTTAAGCAAATTATAACTTACAAAACTATGATTCCACCAAACTTAACCGATCATTTAACAACTTTTACTTTCCATTTTTTCTAAAATATACATCACTAACATAATAAATATGAAAATTTTTAAGCAATAAAGTGTATAACACTATCCCTCGTGTTATATTATTTTGATCGGATTAAAATTACTGTGCAAGTATCAAATACTATCAAAATACTGACCTTTTGATTTAGTTGGCACGAGAATTGTACATGATACAGTACATTTCCTTAACTCATTGCCTATATTCCGCCAAAAGTCACGCTAAGAATATGTCATGAACGCCTTTTCTTGCGGAGGCGGTGTAGGCTTCCACACATGAAAGTTTTTCTCAAATTTGACTTCATTCAATGCAAGTTAATTATCTAAGTAAATGATCAATTCTAAATCCATTCATTCTTAATCAAATGTTTGATATTGACTTTCGAACTTCAAATAGAGAGTAGCTTTAAAATTTTATAGCTTTAGGTGCATATAATTTAACAAAAAAATTAGTTGTTATAGTTGACGGTGAATATTCAGATATCCATTTAAACGAGAAATTGTAAACGGGGTATGGGTTCACTTGTGATGTATGTATTTGCCTAGTCAAGAATGGAAGAAAATTTTGCCCATAAAAAACACAGTCCTACAAATCAAAAGTAAGATACTCTATGTTCGATTTCGCCACACATCACAATCTATAGGATTTTTTAGGTAGGTGTAGATATGTCTTTTGCCCTCAAAGTCATTCTACTAAAACAGTAACTACAATTTAGGCTTTGTTTCACATGCCACTTTTGTTGTCGTATAATTTTACTTGTACGAGTAGTTAATGAAGCATCAAACGGTTAAAATTAAGTCACATCAGTATATATAAATTATACTTGGTATATGATATAATCGTGGCCTCGCCTTTGATATTTTATCACCCAATCCCTAAAAAGATTTCCCGTTTCTTGAAATGGCCTAATACTATCCAGTGAGAGAAGGAGAAAAGTTCTGATCTGGTATTATACAATAAATGTAATTCGGAGTTTTATACTATTTGCAGAGTGTATTGTTCGACAGATTCGTGATCCAAGCGGGGACGGACGAATCGGGTGTGAGTACGGAGATGGTGACGATGAATTCAACGGTGAAGTTTGTTTTCCGTAACAAGGGCACATTCTTTGGCGTCCATGTTACATCCACACCCTTGGATCTTTCCTTCTCCGAACTCACACTAGCAAGTGGATCGGTAAGCAACTCGTTATTTCTTTAATGCCTTGCCTCATCGTGTTCAGATTCGGTATTATACAACTACTATTAATTAAGATTCAACAAGCAGTTGTTTACACAAACACACCACCCAAATTGACCATTTCTTGGGGGGAAATCGTAATTTTTGTACTATAATCTCACTTTCATTTGACTATATGCACATTTTAGTAGAGATAATCGTTGCTAGCATAGTATAGAGCATTCGGGTCCAACCTACTCACACTAAACTTCTTCCAAAATTTTGAAAAATTGCAAAACTTTTTTCCGTCTCATCCAGTTTGGCATAACACATGCTATTATATATTAATTTAAAATCAAATATGTATAACCAAGTATCAATTAGAAATTATTCCATCAAAATTCATCAATTTTGGTGTAACGTAAGTTGTTCTACAATGCAAACTTTGTAATTTCTCAAACATTAATTAGGAGAAGATTGAGTATTCATGGAAATGCACAGCTTTAGGGGTATGCAAGTATTGTTATCCATTTTATTACCATATATTAATTTAAAAAGATCACAAATTTGTAAACATATGTTATTAAAATTACAATTTAACGGGTAATTCTAGTTTAATTCTGATCCTGTTAAACTAGTGTAACAAGAGAGTAAGTATTTTACACTTATCGTGTAAATGGTTGAGTTTGATTTAGTCAAGGATTAGAAATTTTCCAATTTTTTAACAAGAAAAACGAGAACCCTCGAAATTAAATAAACCAATTTATTTTTGAAAAATTTCCAAATAAAACTATGGAAATTTGAAAATGATTCGGTATTGTAGGTAAAGAGGTTTTATCAATCAAGAAGCAGCCACAAAACAGTGTCCGTGATCTTGACTGGAATCCGCATTCCTCTGTACGGTGGTGGAGCCAATTTGAGCAGCAAAGAAGGGAAACCGGTTGCCCCGGTTCCCTTGAGTTTGGATTTCACGCTTCGGGTTAGAGCTTACGTATTGGGCCATCTCGTGAAGCCGAGGTTCAAGAAAAGAGTCCACTGCAATGTCGTTTTGGACCCCAAAAAGATGAATGTTCCTGTTCCTTTGAAGAACTGCACCTACAATTGAAAACTATTCTTCAAATAAATAATGAGATAAAAAAGATAAATGAGTGTGGTGATAATCGAGAGTTGCATATAGGAAGTTGCTTTGTAGAATGTTTTCTATTATAATTTTTGAAGATTATGGACTTATTATATTCCTGAAAATGGATGGATTTGTCGTTCACTTTGAAGGGTTGAGACGACGGCATGTCGAGAAATTTAAAGTTATTCCATACTTAAAGTTAAGAATCAAAACTCTGAAATTCGATTTTGGGTCAATAGTTCATCCCACTTAACTACATTCCCTAACCGCAAACAATAGAGAATGGTGTCAAAATTTGTGGTTGTCGTGATGGGATTTGTGACGCCCGGAGCGGTGGGCCATCACATTCCCCGCACCTAAACCCGAACGTACATATGAAATGGACTTCCATACATGAGTCCAAGTTTAAGCGAACGGGAACCTACACACACACACAACGCTAAGTAGGGCTAAAACACTGACAGTGCGCGCACAACAAGTAAACAAAAAGCGAAAGCAATTAACAGGATCCAAAAGGAGCTCATCAAACCTACATAAGCATATATACATTGGCCACACGGCCCAAAAATTACATCAAGTATTCATAAGTCTCCAAATATACAATTTATATTCATATACATAACCAAAAGTATTCAAAATGCAACATATAAAACGCAGACTCGACCTATCCAAGCTAGTGCGACACCAAGACACACTTCCCCGCCTAGCTCGAGCCACCTGCAACTAAAGTGTTGAGGAGAGGGTCAATCTAAACTCGATTGAGTGAGGGGGCTAACGCACACCCACACATATATACATATAGAGCATAGCAAATAACAAAGGGGGATGGTCATGAATCGAGACTAGGTTTTACATACCAAATCATTTTCAAAAGCATATCATATAATACATAAAAGAATTAATCCTAACTCGATTCATAATCCACCAATACATAAACAGAGACAAATGTCCGGCGAGTACGGACCTCCGCCAACTCCTCAAATCATAACATAAAATCAAATTCACAAATACAAATCCAACCTCACAACCATGGTGTTTCGGGTGTCAAACCCTCTCCACCTACAATGCAAATACATACGGGGTAGCTAACCCACGATATGCCTTCCCCGGTTATCCACCAAGGGCTCGAAGTACCACGCCTTCCCAACCTCCAAAAGTCACACGTGAATACCTCAAAGGGAACTATACACAGGCCAAACTCGACGGTCCTTGCCGTCCCGGGTATCCTTACCCATAATTCCTGGGGTCCAACATACCAAATCATACCAAATTCCCATATTTCAGGGCATACCTCGCTCATACCATAACATAAACGTACAAAAGGATTCAAATCAAAAGCTTACATATACTCGTACTTATACCGATTTCATAAATTCAAAAAGGGTATTCATAAGATCATAAACATATCTTAAACACACTTATTTAACTATATAATAAGTATATAGTCACATGTGGGGTGAAAAATTATCACATAAAGGCTATAGGATTCATAACTAAAACAAAAGTTCCTAAACCTCACCTTGTAGCAAAAGAAGGTAGAAACCGGGGCCAAAAGGAGCAAACGGACACCTAAACCTCGGGCTTGGTGACGTGCGGAAGAGGCTCTGAAACAAAAGAACACAACATCCGAGACATAGACTCGATTATGTACCAATTAGACGCCCGACAATGCTCATGAATGCAATGTATGCATATGAAGTGCATAAACATATCACTTAAGACATATAGGCTCATATATAACTCGTACAAATAATATCAAATTGATCCAAAAATTTAATACAAATAAGTTAACACATAATATAACATGCTAATAATGATTAGAAGTCATATATGAAGCAAGAAAATAACAAAACAAGCGAATGAAAAGCAAAATGAACAACAGTCACACAAAGTTGGTGAGACGCGGCCATGTCTCGGTACAGAATTGAAATGGCTCGAGATCAGGGCTGAGACACGACCGTGTCTCTTTCCATGCACAAAAGGAGTCATCGTCGTGTCTCAGTACAGAAATTGGGGCTAAAAGAGACACGACGGTGTCTCTCGCTCGCAAGAAAGTTGTCACCGGCGTGGCATGCAAAAAGCTTCGATTTCTCCATGGAAAAGAGCAACAACAAAGGGGAAGGAAAAGGAGCAAAGAAACTACACAAACAATCAAGGAAATCACACAAAATCATCCCCATACGCACACATGCTGCATACCGGCAAAGAGGAGATCAAAGAAGCAAGTTTCAACCAATTTCTTTCATGAAAGCTATGGAGCATTAATGGCAACTTATACCACATTCAACTACCATCAAATAAGAGCAAATATTAGCAATAAATGAGCCACAAGGATCAACATATAAGTCTCCAAACTCAAGGAAAACAAGAGAGATCAAGTTCAATTCCTAGCAAAACCCTTACTATTCCTCATGCAAGCCATAACCAATGCATCTCTAACATAAATCATGATTCAAGTAGAGCAAAATGATCACAAGAATGTGGAGATTAAGATTCCACTCTTACCTTTAAAAGTTGGGGCTAGAAAAGCTAGACTTGAGCTCAAAATGGACCAAAAATGGAGATGGCTTTCTGTTGCTTCTTCTTCCTCCTTTCTTGGCTGATAGGTTCGAATTCTCAGCTGAAAATGGGAGGTAAGAGATGGTTTTGGATGTGATTAAGTCAAAGAAAGGACAAGTAATTAGTACTCTAGCTCAGAAGTAGGTATTAGG
The DNA here is from genome assembly GCA_037501455.1 of Lantana camara. NCBI lineage: Eukaryota > Viridiplantae > Streptophyta > Magnoliopsida > Lamiales > Verbenaceae > Lantana > Lantana camara. Next base: position 5,302,717 of record CM074855.1, on the reverse strand, counting down.
GGCGAATTAGGTACGCCTGGCTAAAATTTGCGTTGTCGGGATTCGAAACGGCATCGAGAATTACAAGGCTTGTTCCATTGGGTCCGAATCGTCGACTTGAGTCCAACGACGAAGACAGAACTCGAATCCGAGTTCCCAAATTCAAGTTATGATTAAATTACTCAAGGGTGGCCAATTTTCAAAAAGGGCCCAAAACTTTAACAAAAGTTCAATTGAGTCCACTCAAGTTCAAACAAGTCCAAAATCGAATTAGAACCATACAATTAAGTCCTAAAATCATATAATTCACGTTATACATGAAATTAACATGCTCGGGATTCAAATTCCATATTTCACGATTTTCACATATCGAAGAATTCATATCATAAGTTCAAATAGGGCAAATTCATATCAAATCATTCATATAAGAATTGAATAATATATAGAATTCAAATATAAATGCATCAATTAAATATGAAAATAGATGCAAATACGAAAATTAAACTCACACGTGGCACAAACCTGTACGTATGAACAGACAGGGTGTTATAGGATTTGTCGTGGTTACGCGATTTAGAACGAACCCTGTATTTTAATTTTGTAATGAGTAATAGAATGCGATTTGGATTGTACCCTATATATGTAATAATTTTGAGTGAGTAATATTAATTATTATGTGATCTCTATTGTACCCTATATCTATATCTATATTATAATTTATAGGAAGGGTGTGTTTGACCAAATATATTCAAGTTTGACTCAATACTTTTTTCTCATTTTTTTATTCTTTAAAAATTATTTCATTGTCAATTAACTTCCCAAAATATTTGATATTTTGAAAACTTTAATTAGTTACCAAATTACGTTAATTTACTTATTAATATCACAAATTTAGGTATTTTCCAATTAAATACACAATTTATAATCTTTTAGGATTTTGATTATTTAACAAATCACATTAATTAATTTGTTAATCTAATAAATCTAGGTATCATCCAATTAACAATATTTTATTTATATCAAATGATTAATTGATTTGCATCGATTTTGAAATCTCTTAATTAATGGGTTGATTGCAAATTTGCAATTAATTGGAAATAAACCTCCAATTAAGAAAACTTTCTCCAAGGTTAAAATCCTAATTTACATGATTCAAACTCAAGATAAGGTAGTCAATTGAAGTTTCGATCTGGCGGTGGAGAATACTATCATTGTTCCACCGCTAGATTGACTCAATTCTTTTCCGTCGTCAGCTTCTCAGATTTGTTCCGTCGAAATCCGTGCAAATCTGATGCCACTCTTACGGATCTACCGCAAGTTTCGTCGCCACTCTTCCAGATCTATTGGCATCCTCCCAGATCTAGCGGGATTTTCTGGTACAAAGACGATTTGCGTCTCTGTTTTTTTCTTTTCGTTATGTTTTCTTTTCTTTTTCTTCCGTATGGAAGTTTTTTCTCTTCCGTGTGGAATTTTTGTCCCTTCTGTATGGAAATTTAGTTAATTTCTTTAGGTTCAGTTTTATCTTTTTATGTGATTCTCCGAGAAAATTTTTGGCCGAGTTATCTGCTGTAGGCCAAGGTATTTGTTCTCCTCAATCCGGAGAAAAAACGGCCGCGGAACTTCACCCGAATCAGATTGAAATCAACTTAGAAGGAACAATCTTCAAGGAGTCTTTTTCTTTTACTAGACGTGATGCTAATATAATAGCTCACTGTTGGAATTGCGGCTTCGGTCTATGTTAATTTTTCTGTTATTGCTTCTTGTATTTTTTCTTATTGTTCCTCTTGATTTGCAATAATATTCCCCTTTGAGGGGTTTGGTTTTCAAAAAATAAAAAACTTCCAATTAAGGGGATTGAAGTGCTTAAAATATACCAAAATTATGTATTACATATTTCTATCTACCATTTATAAGTTTTTAAAGAAAAATCCTCACTTAAAATATATAGATTTTATGTAATTCAAGTTTATAAAAACCGAAAATAAATCACCAATAATATCCCAAAGTTAAAATTCAAAATTTAATTCAATTGTGCTAAGGTTTTAATTTGATCAACTAATGCAATTTTTGGCTTCAATATTTTTTTCTTTTTTCTTTTTTAAAAATATTTTAATTTTACAGAAAAAATTCATTGGTCGATATTATTTACAAATTTATTATTAAAGAATCACTATTAAAAATATATAGGTGGATATGATTAAATTAAATTAAATTGAATATTTCCATCAATTGATTTTCTTATTTATAAAAATTAACCGTAATTATCTAAGGATTAATATTAAAACCCTACATTTATTCTTGGGATACTTTATCCCATGATGGGGCTTGACGTAATGAATAGCATGGTATTCTTTTGGGTGCAAAAAGATCTCTGCACTTTGCTTCATGGCTCTCATTTTTGCGCTAAGACCAATACTCCCGTTACAAGTCCAAACAAGAGGCTTCCAAAAACAAATGTGAATAACATCAAGGTCACCAAAGGCCATTCTCAACTTTGAGATACTTTATCTCATTTTCTATCTAGCAAATATGTACCTTTGAGCTCCATTGTTACGTAACTGAGTGTGACTTTTTGCTTAGCTTGTGCTTTTAGATTTATGCTCTCATTAGTTCTTGTGTTTTTCATATTTTTCGTTTTGTGTTTTTCTCATATATATCTCACTTTTTTGAAAATTGAACAATATATATGTCCTAATTATTTTTATTTATTATTGTGCAGGTTTTTCTAAACTATGATTGTACGTATACACACTTGACATGGTTATTCGTCATCTCTAATGATTAGGTAATTTTTCAATGCACAACAACAATATGTTTTTTCATCGACTATGATCCATCCAATTTTTTTTGTAAAGTGTTTTATTTTAAAGTTTTTTCCTTCATCATTCTATTCATTTTTTAAAATATTTTATATTTCTTTTTTCAATATTCTATATGTTCTGATTTTATTAATTGAATTTTTTTATTTCTCTTACATTAATAATGACAAAGTTTCATTATTTATTTTAGGTGACGCGATTATTCATCCTATATATAATTATATGTATATATATGTTTGGTGAGTTTTCGTTGTTATCAATTTACATTTTTCATCGATTGTTTGTTCAAATCATACGTAAATGTTCTTTTTTTTTTTCTTTTTAATGTCTTTCTTTGTGTTTTTCTTTCAATTGATCTATCATCTAGATTATTTGTTACATTTTTAAATGTAATCAATTCCTTTTAAATTTTTGATCAACTATTTATTATCTCCAACAATTAAATGTTCTTTTATAATGTTTTTTTTTTTCTCTTCATTCGAATTGATTCTATTTTTTATAATTTTATATTTCTTTCACTAATATTTCGTCTAAATTGTTTCGATCTCTATGATTTTTAGCATTCAACTATTTCTTCAATATGCCACTTCACATTCTAGACGTTAATATTTATTTGCTTAGTTTTGTTCTTATTTTATTTTTCCTTAAATTATGTTATTTAATTGATTGGAATATGTTTATTTTAATGTTTTTTAATAATTCATAATTTTATTGTTTATTATTTTCAAAAGTAATTATTTTTAGATATTTATCATTATTTGCATTAACTTTTCATTTTAGTTCTTAATTATAGTTGATCCTTAATTTTTATGTAGGTTGACCCATGCATAGTTTGTTCTTAATATTGTGTTTCACTGTTTTCTTAATTTTTCAAAGACAAACTTTATATTTAAGATATTTTCTTAAATATATACTGAGATTTTATTAGGTATAAAAAAAAATTATTTTTAAGTAGTTTTTGTTGTTTTTAAAATTTTTATTTTTTTTGTTTTTCTTATTTCATATTGTATAATTACGACCTCTTTATTTTTAAATTTATTTCTCTATAATTTTATCTGTACACTTTTAGTTAACATTGATTTGTTTCAATGATCTTATCATTTATCTTATGTTAATTTTTTTTTGTGATTCTTTATATGTTTTTTATATTTCACTGTCAAACTTTTAACAAATTTTTACGTTTATATATGAGTTTTATTATTTTCTACTTCTTAATTTTGACTATTGTATTTTATCTTTTCTTTATCATATTGATCTTGTGGTCAAAATTTTCACAAAAAATAGATTATTTTATTTTATTTTTAAAATATTTTTTGCACATTCATTACTGTTATGATAATCACCGTACGTAATCTCATCATTAACTTATTTTTTCTGTATTTATTACAATAACTAATTTAATATTATCCCAATATTCATTTTAATTGTAATTAAATCCTAATTTTTACCTTAATATTTTAGTTTTTTACTAAAATCGTGCATAGCACGGGATATATGCTATTGAAGATTAAAAGGTGGTGATTTTTTTTTTCCTCTTAGCAAATAATTTAATATATATTTTTTTAATATCATATCAAATGTAAGTCACATACCAAGTTGTTCTATAATTTTGGTTCCAGTAAGATCATAATTTATGGAATTTGGAAGCAACGAAAGGAAATTTAAAAAAATATAAAAGGAGAAAGTGATGGAGCAATATCATTTTATCCTTTTATTGGTGTGGAATAACATTAAAAATATTACTTAGATTAAAAAAAAAGGAAAATTCTAAGGTAAATAATTCGTAAATATATTGTGATACTTTTATATTTATTTATATCATAACCTAAATACTTTATGTTCCTATGTCGGTTTTTCTATACTACTTTATATATAGTTTGTGTATGTATATCATTGAGTATTTTTATGCATTATAATACATTTTTAATATATTTTAAAAATTAAATTTGAGTTTTTTTCAAGTAATATTATTATGAGCTACTATGTAATATCAAACATTAATATGATTTGCATTGAATATTTGTTACTAAAATTTCTTGATTTTTAGATATAATCATTTATTTATTAACATCGCATTTGTATAATATTTATGTTTTTCTATACTTTGGATCATTATAAATATTTATGTATATTATTAATTATTTTATGTAACGCATAGGGTATATGCTAGTTTGTAATAATTTATTAAAGAGTGAGATTATTTTACAGAAATTCAGGCAACTATTTTATTAAGTGTTTTGCAGGTATAATTTCTGGAGAAGTAGGTTTATTTAATCTTATTTTTGTGTCGTCTAGTCTGATATTAGTGCGACTTTGTGTTTGTGACATCTCAAAGTAGTAAATTGGTATAAAATAAAATAAAATAAAATTTCTTTATTATCCAATTTCCGATACTTGTATGTTTGCTAGTTTCTTTATTAATTTTTAAAAAGCATTATATTTTTCACTATTTAGTGGTAGCTTAATTAGCCACTCCCATTAAATCCCATATATTCATAAAATTGACTTTTTAATATCATTAGAAATTTCAAATTTAATAAATTCTAATTAATCAATTGGAAATCATTATGGACCCCTAACCTAACAAATTCCATTTCAACCTAACACAATTCCATAAGTATTACATAATTTTCAGCACAAAATTATATATATTAATTAAGAGCAAACCGATTCAAAATTAGTTGAGCTGAATTGACCCGTGATTTAATTTATCCCCGACATTTCCACTCAAATGACTTGCCCTTCCCAACCCATCCTTGTTCGCAACTAATAAAGTACATTTGGCAAACTTAATTTGTATTCATACTCCACATTAAAATAATATCGTAGGAGTTTATAATTTCTTTTAAAATTTAGTCCGGGAATGCTGTCTTATTTTAATATTGTAACGAAATGTTAGTTATTTAATTTAATTTTATTTTTTTTATTAATTTCGATGGGATTTATTAGCTTAGGTTAAGTTGAGTTAACAACAAGTAATCATGTATTTGATACTTGAAATTGTATAAAAGATTCCAATAACATTTGAGTTAATATTGCTCAATTTAACCCTCAGGACGGAGTTGACATGTTTGTGAAGTGTGATCATTAGTTGCAAGATATCCTCCTTGCCCGTTTGACTAGGCGCTTCATGAGGAAGTCATTAGTTGATGATACGTTCAAGTCGACATGTATCAGGGGTTGTCCTTTCAATTTAGCCCATTTGATGTTACTATTTGTGTTTTACTCTTAGTTTAGGTATTTTTGTTCTAATGTGTTAGGTTGATTTTTGGATCATGAACAGTTGTATTTTTATTTGGTGTTCGGTTGATTTATATATACGGGGGAGGTTTCGGAAATAACTACACGGTCACTTGGCCGGTTGGTTTTAAAAAAAAATTATAGTTAATATTGTGTTAGATATGTTAGATTACATTTACTTCCAATGAATTGTAGTCTTATCTAATTATAATCTCACTTAATCTCACTCTCCCTCCCCCTCCATGATACATAATAGAGGTTAATCTACAATAGTAACGGGTTTGATACGGGTCGAAGATTAAGTGTTCCAAGCCCAAATAACTTAATATCAACTACCTAACGCAAAATTAGATAAAATTAAATTGAATAAAAAATACTAATCAACTATATCTAACACTTTCTAATACATTCGCCTTCTTTCTATCATATTATTCATAAGGTTGTCTTATTAGCATCATGTTAGTTCACTTTTTTTTTTTTTTTTTAATAGTTTTAAAACTAGCTTGTTATTAAAATAAAATCTATAAGATTGAAATGAAATTTAACTTTTAAGAAAGCAAATAAAAGAAGAGTTATAAAAAGATTTTATTACCTACCATGTGCATGGTTTGTTCATTGTCCAAACAATATTGGTATGTGTTACTTGGAATATGCAAGGAAATATTCTATTTAGAAATTGATTACCATGAATGAAGTTATGGATTCCTGGGGTTGGTGCACCCATTTTTCAAGACCACATAATAAAAAATGAAATTTTGAGAAAATTATTGAAAGGTTTGTTTTTATCGGAATAGAGGGAAAAGAGAGAAACAAAAAACGTTCTACGCGAAAGTCCCCATTGAAAGGTCATCGGCTGTTTCAATAAAAAAATGAAGGTAGTTTGTTCGAAATTCCTTCTCCGAAAGGCCTATTAAGAACCGATTATGGGTCACCGGACATCATGCATTCCAACGGATCTCCGACGGGCGCTATCCTCCCAATTTGATAGATTTTTTTGTAGTGAAAAATTTGTATCATTTACCTAACCTGTTTTGAGTTGATTTAGGTGTATAGCCTTTTGTATCTCTCTATGATGCATGGACACTTCTAAAAATATCATTTTGTCGTGTCGTATCGGACACGTGGAAAATTCAAGAAAAAATCCGTGTCGTGTCGTGTCCGTGTCCGTGTCTGTGCATCATAGGTATCTCTTAGCGGTGGAAGTTCCTAATTTTCAGTTTAGATCTACTTACCGACATTACATTAATGTGGGATTTCTTGATCATCTGTGAAGTGTCAACAATATATTTCAATTTCATATCTTCTAAGTAACTAAATATTAAATGGTGAGAAGTATATCTCTTAAGTTGTAATTAACAATGCCAGGTATGTTGACAGCCAGGTAACAGCAGCTTCCTAACTAATGTCTACTTAATGCACAATTCAATGCTATTAACAGGCTTAATTTTTATTGCCCTCTTTCTCTTGGGTGTGTACTCATATTCTAATTCTTATGACTAAAACGTGTCTAATATTGAAGCCAGTTGTATAATTATATATGTACTTCGGTATTAAAACTTCCGGTTACTTCTTTCTTTACAAGGATAGCGACCAATCCGGCACTCTCATTTCTTTTTTATTTTCCATTCAATTTTTTCTCTAAATTCAAATACCGCAAAGGCCTATAATTCTGTCTCAATATCTGATTCAATTACTCTGTTCACGGGCCAATGTTCGAATCCTGATCCTCTCCATTCATAAGTGGCTTCCCCATTACTGAAATTTTATTTTGGTGAAATACAATGAATATTTCATTAAATTTATGGAGTGTCTTTAAACTTAAAAGTAAAATAATTTTGGGTTTTAGGTAAGAAATAAAGTGGGCATAAAACGATAATTAAATTGATATTTTGAAGATTTAGCTTAGACTCTGCAATTGCGCGAGGGTAATGCTAATAAAATAGGGTCGCATGCACGTGGGGCATTTGTTTCTAAAAGCTGGAAACAGAGCTAAGACTTAGGTGCTTACATTAGTAAAATATGGCTCCAATTGCAAAACACTAGTGAAAAATACAAGGCCACGTCCCGAGGTACAAAGTTGGGTGCGAAAGTGGGAAATGTGAACTAATTGTGTGATTAACATGCTATGAATTATGATAATTGAATCTATCGAAGTAGGACTTCCTTGCGTTAACTTAAATTCAACTGTTATTAATTAGAAATAATGGTGTTTTAACAAATAGATTTATGGAATTTAGAATTCTAGATTCAATGGCATGCCCATAAGATTTGACTTAGTTCATGTTATTGTTGTTATGAATATGAAATCCAAAGTATTGGTAGGTAATTTGAGAGCTAATAATAAAGGATGATATGACAGTAAATTATACGTGTTACATGTTGTTAAGGTTCTAAACTATTTAAGTTTCTTTATATACATCATACCCCTAAACGCACGCATGTTAAACACGCTCACACCTACTTGATACACTCTATAGAGGAATCGAGGAAAGGCACATGCGAACCCTTCATCAAGGGATGCAGCTCAAAGTAGGCTTGGTGTGTCTCCTCAGTGTCCTCCCCTCGAGTATGGCTTAGATATGACTCTAATTCAAGATTACTATACATTCTTGACAAGTTCTACTCGATTATGATCGCTTTGCCTCTTTTCAAAGTAATGCGTCAAGGTTTGAGGAACACATCCTCTACAAGATAAATCCAAGTTTTACGCGAAAATTATTAGATAAGTTCTTATCTTAGTATGGTAAGGGAATCATAAATATCCAAACGAAATCCCCAATTTCGACAAAATCCTAACACATTCATACCAATCCAAAAATATCCCTCCAAACCTCAAAACCCGATACTCCCATTTCTTTTGGAGTCAGATATGTGTTTTTTATTCGTTCCAACTTTCGATCCAAATTTGAGATACTTCCTCAAACTTGCCTAACATTTGGACTCATGCTGAGTTAAACTTCAAAGTGCCAAGGCACAAATCACTCCCGAGTCTGGTCTCCAAAGTCCAAAGGTGTCTCACATCTTATAGCAAGTAAAAGAACCAGTTCTTTGATTCTAAGTTGTAGGATTAGATACCCATTTTCCAGCATCATTAGGGCATTTACACAAGAAATTATAGATGTCATATACATCATATTCATATGCTCTTTATATAATCCCAAGAAAAATAATTTCATGTATGAAGAAAAAGATGAATGAAGTGAATGTTATATAACTATAATCCCTTCTCTACAACTGTACACTCTCAAGGGCAGGGCCCAAAACTAAAAAACTTAAACCCTGTGACTGTCATCTGCGTCTTCTGATAAAAAACCAGAATCTCACATAAAAACGGAACAAAAAAATCTTCAAAAATCTCATTCCTGACTACTTCTCTTTTGTGATCAAAATTGACCAAATATTCGTCTCCATCACCTGATGGTGACCCACTCGTCCGTCACAGACCAATTAGGACTTTGATCACTCACCAACTCCTGCAGCCGCCGCTCCACCGCCGCACCGGACCACGACCCACTTTCCAAACTTGAGCTGGATTCTTGGGAATATTCCGGCAGGGACAAAGAAGTAATTGAACATGTACCCGATGAAACCCAGTCGGGGAAATCAAATGGGCATCGCGGAGAGGATGAAGCAGTGTTTGCTTCTCTGTCTTTCACAGCTAAAATGATGTCATCTTCAAGAATCTGATCATGGATAAAGGGATGATTCAAGAGCATCTCCGCCGTCCATCTTTTCCGTGGATCCTTAACAAAGCATTTCTTGAGAAAATCCTTTCCTTCTTCGGATAAATTTGCTGGAATCTCGGGCACTTCATCACCAACACCGATTTTCATCAACAACCCCGCCACGTCGGCGCACCGCCACGCCGGATCGCCGGATAACATCTCCGCCGCCACGCACCCGAGTGCCCAAATATCCGCCGGAGTCCCCTGCTCGCCGCCGGCGACCATCTCCGGCGACATGTACAGAGGAGTACCTCTCAATTCGCAAGCCGAGTTGGGACCATTTCTCGATCCGATCCGCTTTGCCAACCCGAAATCAGCGATCTTTACGGCGCCGTTTTGGCATTGAAGAATGTTCTGAAGCTTAATATCACAGTGAACAAAACCAACAGTGTGAATATAATGAAGCCCTTTAAGCAAAGCCTTAGTGTACCGCCGGACTTCAGTCTCCGGCAATCTCCGATCACCGCAATTTTTCAGCCTATCAGCCAGAGACCCGCCGCAAGCATACTCCAGCAGTACATTATACAATTTCTCACCGTTTTCAAACGAACAGCTCCCTCCAAAGCAACGAATCACTTCTGGGCAGTCCTTGAGCTCGTCAAGAATCACCTTCTCGCTCATAAGCGACGAAGAGAGAGAAAGCCCACACGATTTCACCGCCATTAATGGCGGCAGACCGGAGCTCTGGCTTCTGGGCACCGCCAGATTCACCGTCCCGAAACTTCCAAGACCCAATTTTTCGCCGCGAATCCAATCCATATTTCCGGAATCAAAAAAGATGGAATTTTTTTCAAACTTTCAGAGTCGTGATTTCAATTTAGAGAGAGGGAAAAAGGTATGCACCTAACAATGTGAAATGGGTGGATTGAATATATAGGTGCGGCAGCGGCAGATGTGAAATTATATGAAAAATAAAAAGCACGTGGTTGAGAAGGATATTTCGCAGGAACCACAAACAGAGCATACCTGTTTGGAAAACGTGGTTCAAATTCGGACAAATATCATTAGACTATGATTGGGATCGTATTATTATTAATTATTTTAATTAAGCAAGTTAACCACACTTAATATTTTCTTGATTGACAAATGTTTGGCATGACTTTTGAGAAGTCTTAATGATCTTCTAATTAAATTAACACGCCACATGATTATTGTTAATAATGTTTTCTTGAACTTAATTAGTGTTGGTTATTAGTTGACTCTTCGTCATAACTCTTAGTTGTTTACTATTAATTATTCATTAGAAGAGAGATTTGATTTTATGGGCATGTGTAATGTGCTATATATTATAAGACAAACTGAAATTAACTCAAGTATATTGCTTTGACATGCCTAGGTTTGGTTAATTACAAAAACGAAATTCTCCCGAGATTTTAGAGATTTAAAAAATATATATATACTATACTTTAAATTTTGGCTTAATGCATTCTATTATAGTGACGAATCTAAAATCAAATATTAATTGACAAATTAGTGGGTTCATGAAAAATTAAAAATGAAATTATTAAAATGAAGGACGATCTAAATGTAATGTGCACAAACTTTTTGAGGGGTAAAATTTTTATAATTTTTTAAACTTCAAGGGAAGTTTGTAGAATTATACCAAACTTTAAAATACATTTTTTTTGTTCTATATCTCATTTAATCAGGTTCGAGTTGGATGTAACTTTAAGGTATATGAGTGTAGTAAAAAATAATTTATGTTTCTTCAATTGATAAGTTCATAATGGATGTAACTTTAAGGTATATGAGTGTAGTAGAAAATAGTTTTATTTCTTCAATTGATAAGTTCATAATAGTGTCAGGGATTCAGCAAATATAATTAGATTTTCTTGGTGTTAAATCATTTTTTTTAGTCAAATTAGAAAAGAAAAAGTGGGCAATGAAGCAAACTTTGGTAATGGATTAACTTGATCTGTTTAATTTGGATGAGACTGAGGGCGCAGACGTAGAAAGGTATTTTGTTTGATGTTGTGAATTGGATTATATTGATCCTAGGGATGTAAACGAACCGAGCCGAGCCGAACCCTAGTGTTTTTTTAAGGTTCGAGTTCGAGTTCGACTATATTTTCACGAACCCGAACACGAATCCGAGCCTAGCGAACCTATAAATTTTGGGTTCGAATTCGGTTCGAATCAAGATTCGGTTCGAGTTCGGCTCGAGTTCGGACCAACAGTTCGAAAAAGAAAATTCCAGATCTGGATGTTTTTCAAGAACAAAAGAAAGAAAAGAAAGAGAAGGCGGGCGGCGATGGCATGGGGCGGCAGCGGCGTTAGTTCAGATGCAATGGACGATGACGATGTAGATCTGAGAAGAATGATGGCGAAGGTGGAGTGGTGGTGGCGCGACTACGAGCAGTGGTTGCCCCGGAAGCGGTGTTGTGGCGGAGGAGAGGGTAGCCTTAGTTTCTTGGTGCAGCAAGGAATTGCAGCGCAGCGGTGGGTGGTGGTTCCTTCATGGTGGCGCAATGAGTCGGCGGATGAAATTGTGGACGGAGGAAATAGGGTTTGGTTTGTAGATTGACATTTGAAAATGAAATGGGGAAGATTGGTGGAGGCGGAAGTATATTTCAGTAAATAGGGTTTGTTAATAGTGGTTTAAGTTATAAAATATAATTATTTATATATATAATACACTACATAAGTAATAATAAATATATATAATAAATATTTTTTTAATTAAAATGTTAGGGTTCGCGAGCCGGCTCGCGAACCAAAATTTTAGAAGGGAAGGGTTCGAGTTCGATTCGTGAAGGCCACGAACCGAGCCAGGGTTCGGTTCGGGTTCGATTTCATCGAACTTGAGCCCGAACCTTCATTGATTCGGTTCGTTAGGCTCGCGAACGGGCTCGTCTCGTTTACATCCCTAATTGATCCTACTAATCCTTTCTTATAAAGTAATTAATAATAACAGCAGTATTTAATAACCTTATGATGTGCTAATAATTAGCAACGTCACTAGCACTAACTGTATTACTGTTAGAAATGACGAATTATAAAATTAAGGGGAAATTACATCCAGCCCCCCTGAGGTTTGCCATAATTACAATTTAGTCCATGTTTTTTCGTTCATTACAAAAACACCCCTATGAGCACTGTTCACAGGGACTTTTTTGAAAAATACGAAAAAATGTATGCCTAAATTTTCCACTATTCCGCCAAGGACTTCAACTGAAATAGTGTTTATAGGGGTTTTTTTGTAATAAATGAAAAAGCAGGGATTAAATTATAATTATGGCAAACCTTAGGGGGTCTGGATGTAATTTCCCCTAAAATTAAAGGCATTGCGGCTCTTGAAAGTTGATTAACGTGGTCAACTATTCATGGAATATGAACTCCTCCTTTTCCACAATACTTTAAAAATGCGTGTGGACGGTTGAAATAAATTAGAGTTAATTTTATGTAAATATTTTTCAATGTATACATTAAAATTAAACACATGCATTAATTAATTAATTAATTAATATATATATGGAGCATACATCGATTTCTTTATATTGTATGGTAATCTCGTTTTATTTGATATTTAATTAATGTTCCTAATTTATATATACGTACATATATATATATATATATATATATATATATAATTTCCTTTTTCAAATATCATAAATTGGAATATATGGAATTGTTAAATAAGGGATTGTTGACCCTAATTTTATCATTAATTAGCTTAAGATATTTTGAGGAGGGTGAAATCCATGTACCACTAATTTCGTGTTATTCGTGATAATGATCTGCATGTTATTTATTAAATTATATTATCAAGGAATTTTCATACGGAACTTGGCACTTTGATGCCATGGTACATCCTTATTCATGGAATATGATCCACAATTCCAAATAATAAGGATCTATTACACCCATCAACCTTTGTAGCTACAATTTGGTGCGGTACAATTAGGAATCTTGAAAATGGTTGAGATAGTGTGCTTTCCTTTTCTATCTTATTTTATAATATTCACGGATAAGAGAGAACATTGAGTGTGGATCCAAATGATTTTCATCTAATTAAAATGGGACAAAAAGAAGAACCTTTTTAAGTGTTCAACTCAAAACAAAAAATAAACAAAATAAACAAAATCAAAAAAGTTATATGTGTTTCCAATTTTATTTTTGTTACCTTATAACATAAGATTGTCTATTTAAAAACAAAAATAAGACATTATTTTGCCTATATATATTTGGAGAATGGAGACATGATATCCAAGTCATGTATCATGTTTTAGGTTTTACTAGCAAATGACCTACCACGTGATTCGCTGCCTTGGTGTAACGCTTAATTACGTGACACATCGAACCTGATTAATTAATTATTTAAATTTAATCTTGATTAAGATGTGCCAATAACATGAAACTTAAATACACATAGTTCTCCACCACTCTTGCAACGTCGATGTGGGATTAAATTAACTTAAAAAACTATGGACAGAAAGCTGATCACGTAATCTTGGCTCCACGGAGGATAATGCATGTTTTAATTAATGTTTGATTTAATTCTGTGGTTAATCTAATCACTATAATTAGTGAAGTACATGTAATTAATTCAATTTATTTAAATTGAGATACTTGCAATATTGCATGCTTACCTCTAAGGCTCTAACCAATGTTTTAAAAATCGGACCGGACCGGACGATCGGACCGCCCGGACCGTCGACCGGCCGGAAGGACGAACCGGTCATCACCCCAAAACCGTTCGCACTAAAAAACCGCTCTATTTTGTGAAAACCGTTTCGAATCGCGGTTGGACCGTTCGGACCGTAGAACCGTTCGCGGGTCAAGTGAACCGTTCAATTTTTTAAAAAACAATAAATTGATAAAATTAAACCCCAATTTCTCTAATTTTTTATATTTTTCTCCACTATTTCTATATGTTTTATGCAACCACTTCTTCAAAATTAATGTATTATTTATTTTCATTTAATTTGGGATGATTATATTTCTTGTCTCGGACTTTTGAACTTTAAATGTTCATGTTACGAATCATGAATTATAAATTTATGTTTTATTTTAGTTCATAATCTTTGGTTTTTTATTCATTATTTATAATATTCTTATATTTGTATATAAATTGAGAAAATATAAAAGTAAATTTTAAAATATATTTTATTATTTATAAATATTTAATATTTAATATCATTTATGACATAATTATGACGTCATCGGTTCGACCACGGTTGATCCAACGGTTGAATCAGTGACCCTTGACCCAGTTGATTTTCCGGTTCGCTTAATGGTCCGGTTTTTAAAACATTGCCTCTAACTTAAGATAAGTATTTTAATTTATTTTAATTTGATGCCTTTTTGTGGATGCTTATCTGAATGAAATGCAGTCCACATACATAAAGGCCTAACTTTTGGCACAACCAACTATGGTGGGATATGTATATTGTGATTATTGTCTATTTTGTGCTAATAATAACTTAATTAGAAATTAATTACTCTTATATTTGTACCTGTTGTTGCATGATACCTAACAATCTAACATGGCTTACATATTTAATTAACAACTTAAAATAGTTAGACAATTACATCCATTGTGTTCTACGTGTTACATTTGTTAATTATAGTATCATCCTTTCTAATCAGCCCATAATACGATAGTTAGGATCTCGGGACGGTTAAAGAGCCTTCGATTTTTCGTAACCCTAATGATTTCAAATAATTTCCATATAATAATATATATATTTTAATCGTAAAAAAGTATTCCTAATTCTGTAATTCTGACTCTATCACCGATAATATTACTGATATAACGAGTTTTGCATATAACCCTAAATATTGGAACCTATCTAAATTCTTGACTTTGTATTTTTATTTTATTTTATTTCTTTAAGTATATATGTCTCACCCAACACAAGCATTATTATAACCTAATCATTTTGGTAATTTATTTTTTAATTGTTTTGAGAAGGGTCGGTGGAAGACAACAAAATCATGAGTTTGGTGTGTATAATAAGACAAGCTTTCACACGAACCCACGTTGTTCATGTAAAAACCATACCCTAAGTTATATATTAATAATATTTTTTATTTTCATGGGACCAATTCCAAGAATCTAACACTCTAATGTTACGCCCACCATTTTATTGCACGATGTCGCAAATTCACATTGGAGGATAGTAACACATTAATTATAAGTAAAAAAAAAAGAAAAGAAATTAGTAGATTATGTCACGATAGAAGAATTAATTCGATGGGTCTTAATTCTACGTTTTTTGGGGTCCAATTATGTCGGCTTAACCAAAGAATGCACGAGTTTTTCGCATGAAAAACGCCTCATATAAAAACTATTTCAATTATTAAAATGTCTTTGTCCGCACCCAAAAATACAGAAGTTAATTTTAAAAAATTCAAATAAATATATTCTTTTACGACAATATTTTTAAGTTCAATTTCTTGGCGCCGGGGACCAATCTTGACAAATTTCTTATGATGGCATTGCACGTATGGAAGTTAATTATGATTAATGTGAATTCCTATATATCTTACTGTTTGGGAGGTTGAATCGGGACACTTAATTGGAATTTTGTAACAGCAAATTACAGTACAGAAAATGATGAAAGAAGCAAAGGATTTGTGAATGGAATTAGGAATATTTTGGCGTATTCAAATGATATGTACTTGGTTCATGTATGCATGACCTTCAATCATCCTAATTTGACTTCATGACATAATAATAAACTGTGCATGCATGGGGTCATTCTTCTGGGTTCTCACCCCCTTAAACTTGACTATATATATATATGCATGCCTAATTTTCGGTGCCAAATTTGCATCATAAGATATATCTCTTATTATGAGTAAATTGATTCTGAATTTTAGGAGTGCTCGTAAAGTTCATCCGTTAGTCCTCTAAAACCTAAATAACTCAATTTTCTTTCATGAAGTATCTGTGTCATGAATGGATTAGTTCGATCTAAAACTTGAGATAAGGGATGTAAACCAAAAAAGATTCGGAGGTGTTTGTTAAAGGAGTTGAAGTTATCAAATTCTAAGGAATTGAATTGCTCCGCATATAATTTCTCGAACCACATTTTCTAAATGGAGCAGAGACAATCCGAATTGATCTTATAAAAGATCAGCTACCGAACAAATACGCTTATTTTTTAACTTTTATACTCTTGCACATTTGCCTTGGAGTATTAAGCCTGTATTGTTGAAAAATCATTCAAAATTCTGAGTTAGTTGCATCAGGCATGTACTAGCTTGTAATGGTAGCACAAGAATTTCAGTTTTCAGACAGCATTTTTTCATAGGATTACAGCATTATAGGGTTCGAATCAGGTGGAAGCATTAGAGTTTAAAACTTTCTCTAATAATGATAGTCACGTATATAGAGACTCGAATACAATACCTGTGACGCCCCGTCCGATAAATCGTACAGGTATGCGCCACGAGAGAGTTTACCTTATGCACTTATGTGATTTAATTTCCTTTTTATGTGTTTAATTCCAACTTTGATTGAAAATGTGACTTAATTGACAAAAACCTAAAATGGTAAAATATGAATTCTTGCATGACAACTTATGAATGGAACTTGGATGAATTTAAATTAATTGTTGGAGTTGGATTTAAATAGGACTTGGACCTATTGGTGTGTTTGGGCCTAACTTGAATTAGATGAGTTTGGATCATTCGGGACCAATATGAGCTCGGGAATTCGAATTCAAATTCCGACACCACCATTGGACTTGATTCGGTGATTCGGGTCCTACGGAATTTACTTTATATTTTTCAGAAACCGTTTAGACCTTAAACCTTTTAATTTCGACTTATTGGACCGAAAGTTATTTATTTGAGCCCAAATCGTATTTAAGTCTTTAGCTTCATATTATATCTTGGAAACCCTAACCTTGACCTAAAACTATTAGCCACCATATAAATAGCTTTATTATTCCCTTTTCATTTCATTTCAAACCACACAAGTTAGCTTCCAAGAGAATCATGGAGAAATTTCAAGAGAAGATCAAGACTTGAACCATCTTTCATTCTAAGAGCTCATATTCCTTGATTACTCATTTCCTTCACAAGACAAGGTAAGCTTTGGATCTCTTTTGATGAGTATTTCATTTCTATTCTTGGACTGAAGCATGAAAGTGTTAGCATGAACTTGAATGATGAGATAATCTTGAATTACTTGAGTAAGCTTTGATGATTTCAATGCTCCTTATGTGTCTTAGTTGCTGGAAATTCGTGTATGGAAGATTAGGAGTTCATATCTTCATGTTTGAGCTTGAAATTCATGAAATGGGTGTTTGAGATTTTGGGCAAAACTTTCCTAAACTTGGATTAATTGATGTTTTGATGCTAGGCATGATTTATATGATGATATACTTGAATTTCGTGATGTTTTATGGTAGATTTCGTGTTGGTTTGATGATTTTTGGTGTTCCCCTTGTTCTTCCCGAAACTGTCCAGTTTCTGTTCCAGATCTATGGCCGGAACGGGCCGTTCCCGTTTGTGCTTTAAGCCCGGAACGGCCCTTCCGGGCTAGGGTTTGGTTTTGGCGGCCGAACATGGGAACGACCGTTCCCATGTGTGCTTGAGCTGGGAACGGCCGTTCCCAACCTCGCTAGGCCTTGGCGTGGGAAGGCCCGTTCCCATGCTATGTTGTGCATGGGAATGGCCGTTCTCATGCGTCTGTGACTTTTTCTGCTTGCTTTTTCGTGCGTATTTGATTCGTTTGAGTTGCTACTTGACTTGTATGATCTGTTATGGTTTGGAATGCAGCTCTGAATCTTAATACTTTATTATTTGTATGATTTACTTGAATAATTGAATTGACCTTTGTGACCAACTTGATAAACATCATTCCATTTCACATGTCATTCATACTTTGTACGCCGTGCGTCTTACTTAGTTCATGTAGAGTCTAAGATTGGGCTTTTGTATGTCTTGTCACAGAGTTTGGTGGTGCCGGTGAGCCCGAGGCTTAGAGTGTTTGGCCCTTCACACTCTCAGACTCTACTACTACGAGGTGAGGTTTAGGATTTTGTATAGTTATGCGACCTATGGCCTTAATATGCTGATTTCAACCCTTGCATGTGAGTATATCTATTATATATACGTATGTGTTGGATATGATATGTTTATGACCTTGTGAATCAACTCTGTTTTGGAAAATTAGATATGAAATCATATGTAAGCTGTTTTGAAAAGTATGTTATGTTATGTTTCTATAGCGAGTTGGCCATGAAATATTGGCATCTGTATGTATGTATGTATGTGGATCCGAGGAGCTATGGGTAAGGAGCCCCCGGGACGGTTAGGGCCGTCGGGGATATACCTGTGCGTAGTTCCATTTGAGATATCTTCACGCGACCCGTGCTGTAGGGAAGGTGTGGTATCTTGAGCCTTCGGCTAAGGCCGGGGAGGACTCTTGTGGGTTCGCTACCCCTTGAGGGTATGTCTGTTCTAGATGGTTTGGGGACGGCACATCCCCTCCATCATTGGTGTGATGGTTGGATTTGATTTTATATTTTATGTTTTGATATGTTCTGGGGAGTAAAGGTTAGAAGCTTGTACTCGCCGAGCATGTGATCTGTTCTATCTGGGAATCATGAATCGAGATAGAGTTTCTGAAATGTTTTCTAAATCTTATATAACTATCTTTTGGGAACTTTTGGAAATGTCTTTGGTATGCAACACCTATCTCCGGTTCATGAGTCCACCCTTCTGATATGTGCTATGCTCTATATATATATACTGTGGGTGTGCGTTAGCCCCCTCACTCGGTCAAGTTGACTGACCCCTCATTTACACTTGTAGTTGTAGGTCTCACTACAAGAAAAATGGGTTGTTACTACAAAATTTTTTACTACGATCATTTGATCGTAGTAAAAGATAGTTATTTACTACAATTTGTTGTACGTAGTAAATAGTTATGGAATATGACACTTAATTACTACGAAACTACTATCGTAGTAAATAATATATCAAAACTACGTCGTTTTGATTTTTTTACTACAAAATATAATTAAATATTAAATAGTGTCTTATAAAGATTTTACACATTTTTTTATTCCAACCAATTATTTAATATCAAACAAAAATATATTACTTTCTCAAATTTTAAAATGATATTATATTTTTAATTTTATATTTTAAAATTTAAATATTTTCTTTATTAATCAAATAAATATATATATGTTGAATTTCCTATATATCATTTAATTTGTTGGATATTTTGAATTTACTAAAACTAGAAAGATCATAAAATTTTTGAATTTCAAAATTTAAAATATATGTTGGAATTAACTAAAAACTGAAGAAAAATATTGAATATATGTTGGACATTTGGAATTTACTAAAATAAAAAATTCAAAACTAATAATATTCTGTACATCTTATAAGTGTCTTAATTTGGTGGAATTAATTGAGATGATTCCCATTTCCCACCGTACGTCTTCCTGTCTTCGATTGTTTGGCTGAAATTGATTTGGCATGTGGCCTAATTATATTGTTGTCCAAAAGGACCAAAACATAAAATAAAAAATAAAAAAATCATCTTCCCCAAAACCAACCGCGGGAAAAATTCCCTCAAACCCTCATTTTTTCTTTGAGCTGAAATTTCCTCAAACCTCTTACATTTCAACCAAAATTTCCTCAAACGAGCAGTGGCATTCGACGGCGGAGCAAGGCGGAGCTGCCAGCATAGGTCATTGATGGCGGATCTCAAGGCGGAGCTTCTAGAGCAGGTCTTCGACGGTGGAGGTCTTGGATGGCGCTCCCAAGCGGAGGTCTTACATTTCAGTTGAAATTTCCTCAAACGAGAAGTTGCTTGTCTCAAGGTGGAGGTCTTCCCAACTTAATGAAGCAGTTCAGGCTCAGGTACGATGTTTTCCCCAATATATTTTTACTAAATATTTTGAAAATATTCGATTTTGATTGATGGGTCGATAAGAATTTGAAACGATTGGGGGATATTTATTTTTTTTAGCTTAGTTCGAACAGTGAGCTGATTTTTCTTCGCTTCATTTTAAGAATGTAGTATTTAAAGCTCGTTACTTTATAATCACATTCTATTTAGGAGGAAGAAACGCAGAGTATTCTTGTTTTATTTACTCTATTTGTTTAATTTTGTTGTTGTTTTCATCAGATCTGAGCGAAGGTTGATTTTCGGGTTGATTACTGGACTCGCAAGACTGAGAAGCTCATCACCAGAGCAGTTGTGGTCAATTTTATTTAATCTTATTGTTCCTCCCTCGGTTTTTTTTTTTAGGTCATTGGATATTGTATGAATATCTTGTTTCTTTAATCTCAATTTGAGCTCTGTTTTCTCGTTTCTGGCCTTCAGGCACAGGCTGAAAGTCCTGCCTCAGCTGCTTCCAAGCCAGGGTGAGATTCTAAGTTTTTAACCGTCTATGCTTACATTAGTTCTCTTGATTGCAATGTAGTAGGGAATGTATAATTTATTGAGTTAATCAGTTCCAAATGTTTTAGTAGCTGCCTTGTGTTCATGATTAGCATTGTAAGTATGTTGATACTTGAACTCACTACCAATTACACCATGAGATGTTTAATAATCCCAAATGTAGGAAGATATGAGTGCTGAGAAGTTGATGTCGTGAAAAGTAGGCTGCAGATTTGAAATGGTATAGAAGTTATTTTGTTAATTAGGGAACAAACTACTTATAATTGATGTTTGTTTTTAATCTTGTAATGTAGTTTATAGCTTGAACTTACATCAATAGGTTCTTCTTATAATCGTTTCCGTATGAAGCGAATTTCTGAAATAAGTTAGACAACTTAAACTGATACTATTGGACTTGGTAATTTTGCAAATATGGGCAAGCATTTTGTGCCCTTGAACAGATGCTTTTCATATTGGGGGTGGAACTCTCTCCAGTGGAATCTCAGCTGGAATGTCGTTATTTCTGTAGTGTCCAAAGTGAAATGTTCCCAGCAGTCAAGGCACTGTTTGTTTTGTTTGATTGCATTATCACAGCTGTTTCAGTTTTCTCTTTGTTGACTTCTGACATTTGAATTTGCTATTTCATTTCCTATTGTGGGTAAATTCTATTTTGGTTTTGTGTGTTGGCTTTCTGATAAGCTCTGTCATATAATTACCAGTGAGTTGATATATAATTACCTGGTAATGCTCGGCAAGCGATTAACAGAGGTTGATGTTTCCACAGACTTGCTGCAGTGTAAGTGGCCTTTTAAATTAGGCATTGATTGAGTTACACTACATAAGATCCACCAATATGTGTTAGAGAATTCTGATATAGTTTCAGCATATCATGAGTAAGTACTTCTTTCAATGTTGTTTTATATATTTCATATTAACAAAGTAAATGCATTCCATTCACTTTTTTCCCATTAGGAAACATAAGTTTCTAATTCGAAGAGAAAAGTCGTGGTCAACTCCAATCACTTTCCGTTTGTTCTAGCCAGCCAAGTACAACAAGTTTGGTACATTGGATTGGAATGTTATTGTACCAATGTCAAGAAGAGACAACTATGATGTGTATTCAACTGTTGAAGTAGAACCTCCTAGTAGTATAGAATTGGATAATAGCATTTCAAATTCTAATGAGGATTCTTATTGGGCTAGAGACGGGATTGAAGGAGTTTTTGTTGATGAGGCATATGCAACAACGGAAGGAGTTGAAACATAGGATGAAATAATGAACAACAACAATCCCAAAGGTATGCTAGCTTATTTCCCTTTGGAATAGAACTGTATGATGTTTTGAATTAAGCATGCGTGTGTGTGAGTCCTGTCTATAATGTAGAAAAGGAGAAATGATCTCAAATTATTACTATAATTTATATATGTGAAGCAAGTATGAACCTCACTGATCTGTGTACAATGTTATTTTAACTGTTAAAGCAGCTACAATAATGGATTAAATTTCTAACATACAGGTTATATTGCTGGACACTTTCCTAAAAATCATGAAATATAGAGGTACGCGAATTGCATCTGTAGTTTTGTTTTAGTATCCATAAATTCGAATTTCTTGCTTTTGTTAGATGCGATTTCGGTTAACGGGAGTAGAATGTCTTTAAGTGTTTGAAATAGTTTGTTTTGAGATGCTTTTATGGTTTTTGTCCCTTGTATATGTTGGAAATGCGGTGGATAGGATTTAGAAAATTGAAGAGTGTTTAAGATGATTTTAGGAAGGATGGATAAATTGGGCTATGAGAAATTGGATGAAATTTGATGGTCTTGGGATATATTTGAAAAGATGGAATGGGACAAGAAGGTCACGGAAATGGGGAAGAATATTTTGGCAAGGATTGAGAAAATGCTTTTCATTCATTACTCAAAGATTACATATATTTATACATAATTCACCGACTTATGAAGGTCGGCTAATTAGTCTAATTAATTCTAGACTATTCTTGATTTCTTTGATTAGTTCAAAATCTAGATTGGTCTACATATTTATTATTAATATTATTAATCATGTTCCTAAACTAGATTATTCTAATCTATTTAATAATGACATAATCTAGAAAATTCTAAAAATTTGCACCAATAATTTAATAGTATACTGAGTTTAAATTTCTGAAACATATAGTGTTTGAAGATGTTTGTCTGATATTTTTGGTTGGTATGTCTTATACAATGTTGATTTTAGTAAAGTATGCAAGAAATTCAACATATAGCTTGACACTAGTTTCTATTTGAAGTGTAAGAACTCTTTCCATTTTGCTTCATTATTGAATTAATATGGCTGGAACATGTATGCATTTGGAACCTCAAGACTTCCTTGATGTTATGTCTGCTAATCCTGGTTTGACAAATCAATTTGCCCATTATTGTTTTATCAAATTCCGAAATATTGTGAAGCATCAGTTGAAGTAGTAGTTAACTTTGACTCGTTAGTTAGACCACAAAAATGCATCTAGCAATACTTGTGTTATGTTATATTTATATGTACTCCTGGATTGGATCATCAACTTAAACATGAAAGATTTCAACACTGATTAGTCTTGATAAAATTTTCAGCATTACATATTTCAACTTAATCCACAAAGATGTTGGATCCATTTGATGTTGGCAGAATTTCTATTGCTACAAATTAATTGGATCATAGTAAGACTAATATGCCCATAACTTCAAGCTATCTATTAGTTTCTATTGCTGCATATTTCAACTTATTAATTTTTTGTTTCTTATTACAGGTTTTCAAGATCTAAATCAAGCTATCTTATAGCAGATTTCTAAGTAAGATCAAGACAATTCATTTTCCTTGATAAACAATAGTTTTTTTTTTCTTTATCATCTAGTTGAAGATTTGAGGATACAATCATACATGTTTTGTAAATTTTATTCATAAATATCTGTCGTTTTGGTTGTAAATTATTATGTTGATAATGATATTGAAAATTATTGTTATGACTATATAATTTGATGTCTCATTGAAATTGTGTATTAGGTTGGATGATGATATAGTTATTAATGTATTTCAGGAAATTATTAAAAATTAAATAATAATTATGATAATAAAAAAGAAATTCAAACTTTTTACTATGAGAAATTGATCGTAGTGAATAATAGTTTGTAAACATGAAATTTTTTGCTACAGGGTTTTGATCGTAGTTAATGTTGATTTTTTTACTACGAACTGTATAATTGTAGCAAAAACTAGATGTATTTGTCTCGTATTTGTTACGAATTATTGTTCGTAATAAAAGCCAATTTTTTCGTAGCAAAAAGTATTTACTACGATCATTTGATCGTAGTATAATATTTGTTACGGCCACATCAACTACGATCAGAAATTCGTAGTAAATACGTAGCAAAAAGGTTTTCACTACGAATTTGGGCCATTTGCTACGATTATTCGTCCGTAGTAAAAACCACTTTTTCTTGTAGTGTCTGTTGGCGTTTGCTACGCGGGAGTGAGTCCTTTGAGTTGCACTTCGTCGGTCTAGCCTTTCTAGTTGTATTTGTCTTTCATACACTTTACTTATGTTTTGACTTATAGACTTGTCATTATACTTTACTATTTTGTAGCCCTGCGTGGCATTCGTATTCGGCCCCTTGTGGCACTTGATGATTATTACGTTATGTTGTTCTCTATTCGGGACTAGGTATCTATGCTAGTTGAACCCGTCACCTGTTATGTTTGTTGACATTCGGGACTAGGTATCTATGCTAGTTGAACCCGTCACTTGTTTTGAATGTTGATTTAAATGCTTCCGCTATCTTGTTTGAATGTTTGAATTGCTTCCGCACTCTGAGTTTGTCGAGTTAGATCCGCCTAGCATAGCGTGTGTGTTTGTCTCCCGTTCGCTCTGATTCGAATTTGGGCATGGACTTTCATTTCATGATCGGATCTAGGTCACAGTGCGGGGATGTGGCATCCTCCGTTTGGGGTGTTACAATACCTATAATAAAGTTAGTACTATAACACCGAAAGATGCCATCATTGGTAAAAAAAAGTTTTATTTCTCGATAGTACAATGATTTTACAAAATTAGTGATCATTTGCATTTGCAGTCACCATAACTTCTCAACATGTTTCATCTTGCTTAAGTTTAAAGATGATTTGATGTCATTAGCACTAATAATTAAAAGATTAGTGCTCCTTAATTAACTCATCAACATCAACCAAAAAAGGTTACAGCTCCAAGCATACATCATATTATATTCCCTTATTGTTGAACATTACTTAGAAAAGAAATAAAAACGTTATTTCTTCTTTGTTACTCTACGACGACAGCCATGAAGAAATGCTAGCCCAAACATGCCAAAGCTGAAACACGTTTTTCACCTTTAGAATCAGTGTTTGCTCCAAATAATAATAAAGAAAAACACAAGCACGTATTTTACCGTATAGCGAGCCAGCAAAACATAACTTGATAGAGAAGATGTGCTTAAGAACTGGTTTCATGTTGGACAATGATATTGATGTTTTTCTGGGATATTTGCCCAAATTAACCGATACAAAGAAAAGTTTAAGGAAGTCTGTCTAAGTTTAGTATGGAAATTTTTATTGTCATTTTTTTTTTATATACTAATTATGTTCGGAAAGTGTAACAATGAATTAATTCGATAACATAAGCTCAACGATCCTAATTAGGTGTGACAGGATATTTCTAGCCTTGATTCGATCGAATCGATGAGGGGGATGAATATTTTATATATGCGGAAGTGATTGGAAAATTTTTTCAAAACGCAACTAATTAAATGGTAATATAATATATTTATTCTATAATTGATTAGATTTTAAGGAGAGTTGAGTCTAAATAAAGTTTTCAGAACTGTCGGTACGTGTTTATTACCAACCTTGAAATTGGGCACGTGACAAAAGCCTGAGTAAATTCAAAGGAAACAAAAGAATAAGTGGGAAACATTTAAAAGAAATATATATGGCGAAAATATTATTTTGATGAAAAAGAAGGCTGAGAGAACGGACAAATCTGTTACTTTCTTCAGGGTCCAGTGGCTGAGTTTCAAATAAAAAAAGGTGTTAATACATTTTTGGAGAAGTCAAAAATAATATTTTAAGGGAAATAAATTAATAAAAGATTAAATCACGCCCAGTGGGACTCGAACCCACAATCGCTTGATTAGAAGTCAAGCGCCTTATCCATTAGGCCATGGGCGCCTCGTGATGCTTAATGTCTGTGTAAATAGTATTTTTCTCTTAATTTTCTATTTTGATGAAATTTTATTTAAGTTTTCAGTCCTTTGTATAGTTTTTTTCCTCCCCTGAATTCTATTTATTTGGGTAGTTAGTATATTAGTGTGGTTTTTTTCATCAATTCCAAATAAGGAGTGATTTTAAGGGGGTTTTTAAAAATACAGTAGCTATTGGGCTTACGGGGTTTCAACTTTCAACGTTTCCTCTACTAGGTGAGGAGAAAGAATGGCAAACACACACGTGTGTTTGTGTGTGAAGGCCGATTAATTAATTACTAGTAACTTTCGCTCGTATGTAAATATTTTTTTTATTATTTAAATATATTAAATTTAATTTTTATATTAATATATATTTTATAATTATTAAATTATAATAAATAAATAGTATAAAAGAATAATACACTAAACTAACACTATTTTTAGAAAAAATGAAAATTATTTATAAAAGAAAAAAAAAAAGAATTGAAGTGTGGTGAGAGGAAAGATAAATTAAAAAAATATTATTAAAGTGATAAAATAAACAAATAAAAATAGAATATAAGAAAACGGATAAAAATTAAATAAATAAAATGACATTAAGAGACAAAGCGATTACAATCGCTCTCTCGCATATAATATAGATTATTATAATATGTTCTGGATTTTGGAACTCTCTACTAATAATTATGCTCTTTCCAAATTATTATTAAAATAAACAAATAAAATAGATATTAAATTTGTTACAAACTGATCTTTGTTAAGTTTTACTTTTTCTAATTATTATAATATCAGTGCCGTTTGATTTCTTGGGATTCTTCATTTATGGAATGCTGAGCTCCTTATTTTGCTCATAATTTTACTCTTTTCAAAATATTCTAATTCAAATCATATTTAATTAAATAAAATTTATAGTGTGCAATTAAAATAGACTAAATATACACAATACACAGCTCTAACATTCGACGAGCAATCGACAATAAAATTTAGGGTTAATAACGAGTCTCAAAATTTTTAAATGAATACATCTTGTTAGGGTTTCCACGAACTTATGAAGTTTAAACTTTAGTGTAATTTTCAGAAACACCCAAACTTTAGCTACAGACGAAAATAATAATAATAATAATAATTAATTAATTAATTAATTGGTTTCTTACTTTTTATGGTAGTGCTATTAAACTGGGAAAGGGAGAATCCCATGTATGAGTCTCAACTCTCAACTAAAACAACGTGCCCAGAATGTCTTGAAGATGCACTAATCAAGAATTATCAACAAAGTTCCGGGTTCGAATCTCGCTTCGTGTGCCATGTGTTAAAAGTAGAACCAAAAAAAAGAATTATCAACAAAAATAGAAACTTCAATTTGAACTAAAATGTACCTTATTTTATCATCATGTATGAAAACAAGATTGTGTATGTGAGATCCTTGGTATAAATATAGGGCTCTGTCCATGACCTAGAAATCGACTCCAATTTCTAACTAAATGAACCAATAAAATGAAAATATGAACACAAATGCAAGATGAATACTGTTGCATTTAGCTCAGGGAACTAATTTCTTCTCAAGTGAAAGAAATTACTGACAGAAGATGGCTTGATACGTATACAGCACGAAACTCCAATTCGAGACGTTGGAGAATCTCGGTTTGCATGATTTTCCGACAGCAAATCCCTCATTGATTGAGCTCGTGTCTCGGCGGCTCTGAGCTTGCTCATGATCTTGTCCATGGAGGATGATCGCTTCTTCTCAAGTTTCATCTGAAAAAAAGTTGTTTAAAGAATAGTTTACGTGACAATATACCAGCCAACTAAGAAATTTATAAGTTTTGAGATTTGATTTAAGAGAAATGTTGTGATTTTATAGGATACCTCGAGATTTCTAATTGCTGCCTCGGCTTTTGCCTTTTGCAAGTTCTCCCAAGCTGTGATCTTGGCTTCCTCCCTTTGCAACCTGCACAAACATATATGGGGCAAGAACATGTATTAAGAATTTGAGTGACAGTAAATTATCCAAAGGATAATTACGCCGCTATACTCCTAAGGTTTTGCCTAGTTATATAAAATTACATGAACTTTCCCTGTTAAAATTTCACGTGACATTGAATCGATAAACTTTGATGATTTTATCTCTAGTTATTTACAAATAACATACTGATCAGTATTCAACTTTAAATTCATAAGTATGATAGCATGCAGTAGGCTGAACCTTCGAGTAAGAAAGTGGAGGTTTTTGTAATTGCTAAAACCATAGGGGAAGTTTGTGTACTTAGGCCAAACCATAGGGCATGCCGTATGCCAGTGTAATTATCCGATACAAAATCATAACTACTTTGCTGAATAATCTAAGCGGAATTGCAATTTTGAATGATTTGCTCATTTTCTATTACAAATCATAAAAGCCATAGACGTACCTTGATGAGTCTCTTGACGTCTCCGATCCATCCCAAGGAAGACGTGACTCGTCAACATTAGTCAAGCATTTCGTCATCTTCTTTAGTCCTTGTTTTTTGGACGGTCGAGATGCAGTGGTACCTCTATCCACCTGGACATCTCGGACTTCATCTCTAGCAGCATGTTTCATGAATGACTGCGATGAATTTGGAAATGATGAAGAGAAAGCAGAGAACGATAACCTTCCTCTAGAAGATGAACGAGCGCTCCCTCCCGGGCTCATTTGAGTTGCCATGTCCCTACTATAGACAACCCGAGCTCCTTCCTCCTTCACCCCATCAATTGTATCATCTGATATATAATCGAATTCACCAATTAAAAGGCAACAATTTCACATAAATGTATGACTCCAGTACTAGGAGCTAATACCGCACGTGAACTTGTATTAAGAGCAAAAACAACACTACAATAAACAGATTAAGGGTAAGTAAAGAAAATCATACCCTGGGAACTTTGAACCGAATTCTCCACAATCGAATCCGAATTTTCCACAACTGAATCCGAGCCACTAGTATCCGCATTTCCATTACTTTCAACATAAAAAGAATCAGATTTTCCGCCATTATAATGAATCGACAAACCCTGAGGGACCAATACACCGGTAGCAAGAGGCGAATTCACCATATAATTCCTCACATTCACAGGGACCGGAACAGGAGGGCTGAGCGGCCCACTCTTCGACTTGGGCCGTCTCTGAGTTTGAGCAACCGGAGAACCGACAGAACCGTGGGCTGAAAGCGGGCTTGTAATCCATCTCTCTGCGTCGTCCCATTTTGAAGGCAAAGTTCTTCCACTATTGAAGGGCATTAAAGCGGCTGAACTAATATGCCTTCGGCTTATACTATTTGTTGGTAATGGTACTCTCTCTGAACTCCAGTATTTCGGTGTTTGTCCCACATCGTTATCGTGATAATCTGGCGTGCCTGGACTGGTGTAGGCACCGGAATGCAGGTTTGAGCTTGAATTCTTCTTCATGGATTTCAATTAAAGTATGTTGCAGAGCATACTACTTCAATTGTTTGTACGACCTAAAATTTCAAATTTGAAACAATCACACTCAAATCCCAAAGTAGAGAGAGAGAGAGAGAGATTTCGAACGCTGTAACTCATCCTGCAAGAACATAAAAGCCAGAAAAGAAGGGGAAAAGATTGATTCTTTTCATGAGTTGGTTATTTTTTGTCTGCAAGTGTGATAGTGGCAAGGCTTCTTCAATCTATTTCTTTCTTTTATATATTCTTGATTGAATCTAATTGCCCCTTGAGAGAGAAAAAAAAAAAAAAAATCATCCATTTCCCTGACAAGATTGTTGGACCATCAACCATTTTCGAAAAATCCAATCTTCCAGCTTCAAACACACACAGAGATGAAAAATGGGCAGTGTTATTGAATCCAATATATAAAACTCATCCCTTTTCAAAACTGATTCACCATTATCCATCTTCCCAACAAAAGAAATCCCACCTTTTCAGCTACAGAGAGAGAGAGAGAGGAGCACCGACGCTATACAGGAAAACAAACAAAAGGCCAAAAGGGAGCAGAAAACGAAAAGCGAAGGAAGTAAATCATTAAAAATACATGAGCTTTTGCAAAGAACTCACCTCTGATTGGGTCAAAACTCAGAGAAAAAGGGCAGCCGTACAGCGGTTCTCGCCTTTTTGTCTCTACCTCCTCAAACTTTTCGATTACTTCCCAGTTCAAACAAAACTTTTTGCTTCAATAATTAAAGAATCGTTGCAGAACATAAGCGTGGAGAAATACTTTAATCAATCGGGATGACGGATGAAGGGTTGTACTTTCGAGTGTGAAAGCGAGAGTTGAAATAATTAAGCTCTCCAAGAACACTGCATTTGACGAAGCTCTACACTGACTCTTCAATTATGAAGTTTTAAAGATTTGCTGATTTGGGATACGAAATTAATGGCGGATGGACTCTTGAAAATTCTTTGATGGATGGGTACCCTGGAACGATCCAATCTTGTTGATCCGACGGCCAGGATTGGATGGGTGCAGTGCGCTTGCAATCCAGAGTAACCAGGGTGTTGCCAAATGTTGTCTGTTTGTTCAACGTAGGGTGTGTCCTAAAAGGAGAGGATTTGGACTTTTTGCCATTCTTTTTGGGTTAATTTTGTTTTTTACCCCAACCTTGGAAGTGTATTACACTTTAATATCTAATCTTTGAAATTTTGTATTTTAATATCTAATTTTTGAATTTTATTGCACTCAAATACCCAATTTCAAACCTGACCATTAAGAAAATAATACTTGTTTGGCACTTATTCGTTGGAT
This sequence comes from Lantana camara, assembly GCA_037501455.1. Lineage (NCBI taxonomy): Eukaryota > Viridiplantae > Streptophyta > Magnoliopsida > Lamiales > Verbenaceae > Lantana > Lantana camara. Next base: position 5,271,634 of record CM074855.1, on the reverse strand, counting down.
TTGAAATTGGGCACTTAAGTGCAACAAAATTGAAAGATTGGATTAAAGTGTAAAATTTCAAAGGTTGTGTACTAAAATACAAAACACCCCAAAGGTTGGGATGCAAAAAACAGATAAACCCTTTTTTTTTTAATGATGTTTATTATTAGATTGTGTAAGGATGGTGTAATTAAGAGCATAGAGTAGCATGCTTATTAACATTTCTCAAATTAATTATAAGATATAAAACGATTTTCAATTTCTTCTTCTTCTTCTTCTTTTTTTTTTTTTTCCATAAATTTATGTTGAGGGGATAATACTTCAATTCAAGGCAAAGAAAATGTTCGAACTCAACCAATACTTATAAAGGAGTTACATTATATATCTCATCCCGTGAAAAAAATAATAATGTTTGAACTTGCGAGTTGCGACCTTATCACTCGGCAAATCCATGAAATTTAAAACGATTTTCATATTATGTATCGTATTAGTATTAATATATGAAATTAGGTTAGGTATTAGTTTGAATTTACGAACTTATCATTTTAATATTCCTAATGTTTTGATTTTTTATTTTTATTTCTTATTTATTCTGAATCGAATTTCATTTATCGAGATGTAAAATTTTCTTTTAACTAATGATCGTTGCACTGTTGCAATGATTTTCCATATTTACTGAAATCATGTTGAAACTACAATTAAGTAAACACTTATGATAAATTATGCAAAAGACTAATTTTCGAAAGGCAATTTTAATTAAAAAATGAAAATTATAGAAACGTCATCCACAATGCACTACAAGAAATAAAAGTCAAAACAGAATTAGCTAGGATTGTACATAAGTAGCTATAGCAAATGAACAATGGAGTACTTAACTACAATTGCACCCGAATTCAGCTATATGACGTGTTTTATTAAAATTTGTCCTGCCTCCATAAATCAAATAGTTAAATGGAAAATAAGAAAAATAGATAATTTAGTTAGAAAATTGTGGGATCGAATCTCATTGAATTGAAGTATATATATTTTCTTTTAAAAGAAAAAAGTTAGATGAAAAATATGTTTGCAAACCTAATGTAATAGTTTCAATTTGCTAATAAAAGATAAAAATAAGAAACATGAACGATAATTTTCATGCGAGCTTCAGACCCCAAAATTTTTGGCGTTACAAGCTCGAACCCAAGCTAAAACTATCATATTTAACTAATGCTCGATTCTAGCATTTTTGGTCAAGCTCGACTCGTTCGCGATCCTAATCCAATTGGTTTTGCGACTTGAAAATTTTATTTTAATTTCTTTAAGTATAGAATATTTGATAAGTGTGACGTGATCAAATTTGACTCAAAATAGAATTTATGCATCAAAATTAAAAATTACGAAAAGAATAAGAAATGCCCAATGCTTGCATTCCTTTTTTTATTTTTTTTTTAAGACACGCATACAAGTAAAGTTTGAATTCAGAACATTGTATTGAAAAATAAATTTATCAACCATCTGAATCAATCCCCATTGATTGAATGTGGATATCCCTTAATATATCGTTGTGTCACTGAAAAAGAAATATACATAGTTGGGCCTGGGCTCTCACTTTCGTTGTGGAGAATAATTATGAGTAATCTGCTTTTGTACATAATGAATTTGTAATATAAATGGGCCTGGACCATGCAAACTATAAATGAAGGACAAACATAATAAAATATTGATTTTATTTTATTTTATTTTTTTACATTTAAACTATAACTTTTGTTTTTCAACTGGCAAAATAAATTATTAATTATTATAAATAATGATGGTTTTTAATGTAACTATGTAATGTTTTGGTTTTGGAGGAATGAACTTAAAAATATCATCATGCGTATTAATGTATTGTCCAAAGTCTAAACGCATTACGGGGAACTAATTAGTGGGGGAATAGCCATTTTTAGAATAATTTTGCGAAATCCAACCGAAATGAGTTGATTTATACTTTTGTGAACTTAAACGGGTAGATTTTATAATATTCTCATTTAAAGAGTATGACTCGTAACTATCGAATTTTGTGGGAGCACATGTAAATTAGTTTAAATGGAAAAATAACTATAACGTACATTCAATATCAATTAGGGATAATTACGAACCCCCTAGGATTTGGTGAAATTACAGATTACCCCTGAGATTTGAAAAATTACGAATTCCCCCTGGTCCGTTATTTCTTCCGTTAAATTTAAAGAAATGTGCAAAATTTACTATTTTACCCCTAACTGAAACTCAGGGGGTATACGTAATAAATAGCCCAAAGGTAAAGGGATTAATGCAAATATTGAAATTTTTAGGGGGTTTGATGCAAAAACTTGAGTTTTGCATTTACCTAACTTTTTTTTTTTTAATGAATACTACTTAGTGATATTTTAATATTTTTATAATAAACTAATTTCATACCTAAAGTTTATGGATGCCTAATATTTTTCTGTAGATATTGATCATACATTTTCAATGTCTAAAATAATTGTTTAAATATATTTATGTAAATTTACTGATGCATTTATTGATATTAGTGTGTCTGTTATGGTTTTCAATTTTGAAGGAAAAATTTGGAAATGCACTAGTTGATACATATGTGGGTTTTTGGAGAATTTTTAAAATTGGTGTCCTTTTTTTCAAATATTGTACTTTTTGTGTAACAGTGAATCCGCTTTTTCAAAAAGAGGATTACACCAAAGTTACAATATAAAAAAAAAAAAAAGTACACCAAAAGTACAATATCTAAAAAAATGACACTAAAGTGAGAAAATCACCTAGGCTTTTTATATGAACTTTTAGTTTGAAAAAAAAATTGTTATAATTGCAAATAAATTATTTTAAATTAATTTTAAATGAACTTATGCAAAATATATTTAAAACTAAGATATAAATATAAGAGGGAATTTTTAGCTTTCTATCATATTTCATAAAAATAAATATGCATGGAATATCTAATTTAATTTATATTCATAGATAAAATATTAAGCCCAATATTAAATTAAGTAACAACTTTTTAAATACAAAAAAAATCCAAAATTAACTAATATTACAATTATATCATTAAACTCTCAGTAAAATTACAATATACCCCTTAAAAGTATTTTTAGAATGTAAATATGAGTTTACACGGTGAGATTAACGGTGGGTAAATTTTGTGAGAGAGACTGTAAAGATTAGGGAGGAGTTCGTAATTTCTTAAACCTCAGGAGTAATCTATAATTTCGTCAAACTTTAGGGACTGAGCGTAATTGTCCCTATCAATTATACATTTTATACAAAGTCTGATAGTAATTGTCCCTATCAATTATACATTTTATATAAAGTTATTGTGCCTCAACCTGGACCATACGGGCAATAATACATTTATTACTTAAACCCAGTCTCTTGTCCAATTTTTTCTTATCCATTAATAAATTCAAAGTAATATTTTTTACAACTAAAATAATATTATAAATTGAAAGAGGGCCACAATTTTACATATAATATGTCAGCTACAACACTAATATGAAATAATAGAATTTAGAAATCTTACACAAACTCGCATACGAGAGACTAAGAACAAAAGAGGTAAGAATTTAGAGTGAAAGAATAAAATTTGAAATTTAAACAAAGAACAAACTTCTACAACCTTCCATGTAATTTAAATTTTAGGTAAATAAAAAATAATGTAGACGCCAGAATTTTGGCAGAAATTATTCTGCAAACAAAACTATACTTTTTGATTAAAATTTGAAAGTAGCTTTTTTTTTTTTTGGTTTAACACACACCAGAATGAAATTCGAAATCAGATCACTAGAATGACCCATTTAACCACTTAAATTAATTCTCATAAGTAATTAATTATTTTAAAAGTAGTTTTTTATTTTTGTTTTTTTGAGCACCACACGCCACAAAGGGCTAAATCAACTCAAGTCCGACAAAAGCAAAGACGAAACAAAAATTGGAAAATCAACAGAACCAATGCAGGCCGTAGCCGCGTTTCTAGTTAAAGTATGTGCCACTTTATTGGCGCCACAACGGATCACCGAGAACCTCACTTCTTCAAAGTTGGAGCAAATTGTACGAATATCCTCAATGATGTTGCCCACAACCGAAAGGTCCTCCTCATCGCCTTGAATTTGATTAATGATATTCGCATTGTCTCCTTCAATCATGACTCTTCGCCACCCGAAATCTCTCCCCGTCTTAGCTGCTGAGAGCGCCGCAAGAGCCTCAACAACATAAGGATCAACATAGTTCCTTTTACGGCCAGTTTCCCAACCGATGCATTCTCACTCCCCATTTCGTGCCACGACTCCAATCTCCAGAGCCTGCGAGTCCGCAAAGACAGCCCCATCACAATTTATTTTTACTCATCCCATATCCGGCTTAGCCCACTTCTCCACCGCCACCGGAATGGCGAAATTAGCGGCCGAATCTTCAAGGGCCGGAACAAGAGTTGTGCAAGTGTCAACAAACCGAACAACTTCCACTAGTTGTTATACCACCCCCTCTATCTTACACAGGTTTCGCGCTTTCCATAAGCACCACAAAACCGTCACTACCCATCGTATATCTTCCATACTCAGCTCAGACAGCACCCGATGCAGCCCGTCACAGAAATCAGCATCCAACCACTGAATTACCGCATTAGTAACCAAAGATAGAGCCACACCTGTCTAGAGAAAGAGCAAGTGAGTAGCGCATGGCTCAAGCTCTCAGTCTGACCCTCACAGCGCGGACAGGTGGGATCATCACTGACATGACTCCTAAATAACACCTCACCAGTAGGCAGTATATTATGTGCACATCTCCATAAAAATTCCGCATCTTTGGGACAACATCAACTTTCCAGATCATCTCCTACACTCCATGGCTGTTCCCCCTGGACATCGAAGGGAGGGTCCATTCTACAATCTGGACCGTCAGGTGATACTTACTCCAGACCGAAAAAACTCCCTTTTAATTAAAATGCCATATCAGCGAGTCTGGTCTACAAGAACCTGCCAACGGAATACTGAGAATAGTTCGAGCATCACCTCATGAAAAGAGTTAAAGATGAGCTCCTCATCCCATTCTAAAAGATTAGGCTTCATTAACTCTTCCACCTATTCTGGTTTAATACTGTATCACTCCTAAACTTGGAATTCCAGCGCCCTCGGAAGCCAACGGTCCCGCCAAACATGAACGGAGGAGCCATCTCCAATCCTCCACCGTGTATTCGCTGCAATAAGATATCTCGCAACATGAAGGCTCCTCCACGTAAAAGAAGGGGTGCGTCCAAGGCTAGCATCCCAAGGTTGTGATCATGGAAAGTACTCCGCCTTCATGATTCTACTAATCAGGCTATCCAGGTTCCGAACGAAGTGTCACAATTGTTTCGCTAGCATAGCAAGGTTAAACAATTTAATGGCCCTGAACCCCAATTCTCCCAACCCTTTCTTATACAAAGTTTATGCCACGCGAGCCAATGTATCCGGTTCTTATCTTTATCATTCCACCAAAACTTCGCAATAGCAGAATCAATCTCTCTAATCAAGCAATCCGGTAGAAGGAAGCAATTTAATAAATATGAGGGGATAGCCTGTAACACCTCCTTTATGAGCACCTCCTTATCCTTCGACAGAAACTTTTTCGAAAAACCCCGAATCCATTTCTTCACCTTGTCCACCACCCCGGAAAAAGACGATTTCTTCGACCTCCCAATAGAAGAGGGGAGACCCAAATAAACATCCAAACAATCGGCTTTATGCACCCCAAGCACCCTCGCTAACTCCTCCCTCTCAGCACCCAAGATGTTAGGACTACAGATAACAGAAGACTTTGCCCCGTTCATTTCCTGGCCCGACACCCTCCCATACCTGTCAAGAATACTCTTAATCACCCCAAGAGAATCCGAAGTGGCTTTCCCGCAGATTAGAGTGTCATCTGCGAAGAGAAGGTGAGAAACCCTCGGGGTTGCACGACAAACTGCGACTCCAATAATGTTCCCTACCGCCTCCTGTTCCTGAATCAAAAGGGATAATATCTCTTCGAAGAAAAGAAAGAGATAAGGGGAGAGAATGTCGCCCTGGCGAATGCCTCTCTCCGGGACCACAGAGCCAAACTCAACACCATTTAACATGAAGAAAAACAAAACGGTGGAAATGCAAGTGATGATACGATCAATAAAAACATGGGGAAAAACTAACCTGGTCATGACTCGATCGATGAACCTCTATTCCACTCTGTTATACGCCTTACTCATATCGAGCTTCAAACTAAAATAACCACTCTTTCCCGAGCTGCAGTGCTTAATAAAATGGTTAACTTCATACGCAACAAGCACATTATCACTAATAAGACGGTTGGGAATAAAAGCCGATTGAGTAGGGGAAATAATCTTATCAAGGAGGGGTTTGATACAATTGGTAAGAACTTTCGAGGTAAGCTTATAAATCATATTACAAAGGCTAATAGGCCGAAATTGGGTAATGACCTCTGGGGATTTGCATTTAGAGATCAAAACAATGTGTGTATAATTCAATCTACTATCAAAATTCCCATTATTCAGAAAATCTAACATACAACCCACCACATTATGGTCAACAGCACTCCAATAACGTTGAAAAAATAGAGGGGAAAAGCCATCCAGGCCTAGGGATTTAAGGGGATACATCGATTTAAGAGCTAGTTTTACCTCAGCTGCCTTATACGGAGCAAGCAGCCCCTGACCCATATCTCCCGTCAATCTACACGGGACCACCTGGAGAACCGACCACAATTCCTCTTCTTTGCAACTACTAGATGTGAAAATCTGATCAAAGTAGCCTATGATGATCTGTTTAATACCCTCCTTAAAAGCATGAAGCTGACCTGAGCTATCCTTTAGCGCCTCAATATGATTAGTTTTCTGTCTTATTGACTCTTTTTTATGAAAGAACTTCGTGTTCTGGTCTCCTTCCCTAAGCCAATGTACCTTGGCCTGTTGTTTCCACTTTATCTCTTTCTCCAAAAGCACCCTACAAATTTTCTATATCAGCACCTTCTCTTCCTCTAAAGACTCGGTTGTTATAGGTTGGGTTCTAAGTACTTTCAGCCGGGATTCCCAAGTATCCAAATCTGCCTCCTGATTACGTTGGTTCTGCCTCCAGTTGAGAAACCCAATTTTGTACTTTTCTATCCCTTCAAGGACTCTATCAGTAAAAGAGTAGGAAAGAGACGAATCCCAAGCACTCTCTACTAATTCCCGACAAACCGAGCTTTTGATCCAATAAGCTTCGAACCGAAAAGGCCTTCGGCCCTTTCTCCTTTTCCGTTTACCGCTGTAAAGTTTAGTAAGAACAGGATTATGATCAGAACAAGAAGCCGTTAAGTGCAGAACGTGAGCTTCCAGGAAACGGGCACGCCAATCATTGGACACCACTGATCTATCCAACCTAGCCCGGAGAGTAGCAGGAGAGGACATATTCTTAATCCAAGTAAAGGGAAATACTGAGTAACCGATATCCGTAAGGCCGGACTCTCGAAGAGCATCTGCGAAACTCTCCATTTGATTAAAACTACGATTGTTACCCCCTCTTTTTCCTCATTAGATAGAATTTTGTTGAAGTCACCAGTCACAAGCCAAGGGAATGGAGATTGTCTGCTCAAAGTATGGAGTAAATTCCAAGAAGCATCGTTGTTCTGCCTTTCCGGGAAGCCATAGAAACCTGTGAAACGCCAATCACCCCCTAGAATAGAGTCAAAAATTTTAACGTCAATATGATTCCTAGAGTATCTGAGTAAAAAAACATCCAAATCTTTCCTCCAAAACAGTGCAAGGCCACCACTCTTACCCACAGAATCAACACAAAAACCATTTTGATTAAACAGAGTTTTCCAGTTCTCAATCCATCTTTGTTTGCACCTAGTCTCAGACAAGAAAATAACCTAGGGGTTGTGATCCCAGATAAGGGATCGCAGATTGTGAACACGGTAGGGACCCCCCGAGCCCTGGCAGTTCCAGCTCAAGCAACTCATTATTCTCGACGGGGCTGCAGCACAGCCTCCACCATTAGATTAGTGATGTCCTCGAGGACTCGATCAACTGGTGAGGAGAATGAGAGAGAATAAGTAGTGGGTTTGTGTATCAGATTGGCAGTTGGGGTGTTATGGGGTTATTTCTTCTTACTACGAAATTTTCTGAGCTTCTGGGTAGTAGGAGGGTCCGACATGGTTATGTTCAGAGATAGAGGAATATTAACGAGGTTTTCATAGTTTGGATTAGTGTTCTCCTGGGATGGTTTAGAGTTAAGGGAGCTCATGATTTTTTTGGGTGGTATGAGAGTATTCGGGGTCTAGGAGCTTATAGGGTAGGGATGAATAAGTTTCGAGCATTATTTTGATGGGCTGGGGTGGTTGTTGGGGGGAACGGGGGCGGATCAAGCGTTTAGCGGGATGTTCCATTGAGGAGGCAATCTGAAGTTGGCTTATAACTGGGATAGGTATGGAGCTGGAAACGACCAGCTGGACTTGTTTCTCCTAGGCATTGGTATATATGTACAAGCATGCTTGATCAAGTATAAACAACTAAATCATGCTTGATCATCAAGATTTATCACTTTCAAGTTCATGTATAAACTCATCCCATAACTTCAATTTCTTCAAGGATTCATGCATCAATCCATGGAAAATTCATGTATTCATGTAATAATCAACAAGTAATCCATTATTCAACAAATTCCTAACCCTAGCATCATCACTCCTTTGTCAAGAGATCATATATATATCACTTACATGCACTTAAATGGAAAAATGGAAGAAGATGATGATGATGATGATAGATGCTTGAGCTTCAAGAGCTTGAAATTTCTTGAAAAACTTGGATGAATTAGATGAAATCTCCTCTCTTCTCTCTTCTTGGATGAACAGTGATTATGAGGGAGCAAGTTTGTGTATATTTTTATGAAATGAAATGATAAATGAAATGGAGACTACATGATGCTTCTACATATAGGGATGATCAAGCACAATTTGCAATTAAGTCCCTCAAACTACTTAAGTCATGCAATCAAGTTCTATTCTATGAGAAATAATCACTTTAGTCCAAGAATTTGTCATGTAGTTAGGTCCTTGAATTAAAATGAATGAGCATTTAAGGATAATTAAGCAGTTAGATCACGTTAGACAATTAATTCACGTATTAATCGAATCTCATTCGTGCAATAATTATCAAAATGACATAATTTCACATAATTCCAAGTAAACATGTTGAAACATAATTCATATAATTTTCAGGAATTGTAGGAATTTAGTAAACGAAAGGATTAAAATAAACCCTAACTCTCGCAAAATCACACGTGTCGTGCGTACCTGAACGTCTGGAAAATTTGGGGCGTTGCACAGGAAGTATGGCCCTGGATCAACGAAGTCATCTTCATACCTAGCCGGGCAGTATTTGTCAACATGGTCGCAAATCCGACAAAGATAGCAGAAATTCGAGAGCCTTTTATACGAGAATGTCAAGTTCAGTTCTTTCCCGGCTGTCCTTAGTATCATACAGCGAACAAAAGGTTCAGTGATATTCAGAGCTACCCTGACTTTGTAAAGACCCACTGAAAGTGGTTGGGAAATATTCACAGATGCCTCCCTGAAATAACTTAGATTTCCAGCCACGAACTGGGCAATCTCTTGATTCCGACGGTTAAAGGGCAGCCCATGAATTCGAACCTTGAAATCGCAGATATTCAACTTAGCAGAAAGTGGGTCTTCTTCCGCTGCAAGTTCCTTCAGAATCATAGGGTACTTATCAAAGCACCAAGGAGTATTCTCAAGCACCCGTTGCAAGTCGAGCTTGTGGTTGAATGAAAATAAGAACCGATCATCGTTAAGCTTCTCAATCTCCATCCCCTTAACCGGATTCATCGCACGTACCATGGTAGATCTGAAAAACTCAAACCGGACTGTGCTCCGAGTGAAAACCCTACCCACTAGGAAGAGTGGGTAGCTCGGATTAGAGTTACCCCAGGAGGGATCGAAAATTTCTACACGCCGAGATTCTTTCGAAGTAAGAGATAAAGATTTAGTGAGACGAGACAGTTCCGTATCCCTACTATCATGGTTACTGGGAATTCCAGAGGAAGACGACTCCATGAGAGATGGGGGAGGGCCTGTTTTCCACGAAGACGGCGCCGCACACAAAACCCTACATGAGAAAAACACAGAACAACAATAAGTGACAAGAGACGAATAAAAAAACCAAAAAAATCAAGCATGCAGTTGGGAATAGAGAGTGGGTTGCAGGCATCGACGCATGGGATGGTGGCAACCGGCGGCGAGGATGACCGCTGCTATCTGGGGATTAGGGTTTGTGGGTGGTGTGGCGGCTCTCATACGAGGAGGGAGCTCTCATACGAGAAGAGAAAAGTAATCATATATCTAATATAACACTCATACAAATCGTCAAGGATATAAATGTACTTTTACAAATTTTATAGTATATTTTTACAAACTTCATTAGGATCTGGACCAAATAATACAGCGATTAAAATATAATTTTTAAATTTCGGGTTAATTATGCCCAAATACAAAGTAGTGAGATATAAATCCCCTAATAAATTATAAGGAATTTGCACTTGATTTGTTGTTGAAAGTGTGATGAGGAGTTCAGATAAGTCAATAGCTCAATGTAAATACCTGCGATACATATCGATTATGGATTTAAATTTTATTGATTGTAATTTGGAATTTAATAATAATATGTTTTAAAAAATAAAAAGTATTATCAAATATTAAATAGCAGCTGAATTTTCTCTAATCAGAAAATGAGAACCCACTAAGTTGGAAAAAACAAATAAAAACCCAACTAAGTTTAAACATTTTAGCATTAAAAAGTACACTCGTGATATATATATATAGGAATAACAATTTGTGAAAATTAAAAAATGTTTCAGTGTTATGTACGTGATTTTTACAATTATTTGTCATTTTGAAACCTAACACATATAAATCGTTTTTCCTCCTTAATTAATTATGGGAAAGTAATTTTTGATAATTTTTCTGCTTTCTTGTCTCATGATTACATTTTTGTTGTTACATTATCTCATATTTACATTTAGAGCACTAGCATTTCATATTTTGGTTACCTGATTACAGCTTTTTGACTTTGTCTTTCACTTTTATACTGTACGGACGTACCATCGCGTAATCCAAATTTAGGAATTTAATACGAAAATGGTTTTGAATTGTCTCTAGAGATGCAGACAGGGTATTCGCCAGCTTGAGCTGGCTCAATTAAAAATTGAACTTGATTGAGTTTGATCGAAACTCCCACGAATATAATATTATTTTATATTATATATATTTTTTATATATTAAATATATATTATTTATATTATTTATACATATAACATATATATATTATATATTTAATTTAAAATATATGTTTAAATATTTGTACAACTATATTATAGATATTTATTATATATTAATATGGTTTAAAATAAAAATAATAAACTAATTAAATACATACCATATATATAATTTTGTTAATAATATATGGCCCAAATCAAATTAAATCGAGCCAAATCCGAATTTGGTACAAGCCGAGTTCAAGCCCGAAAAAATCAACTCAATGAGGCTCGACCCCAATATCAATTTTCGAGCTCTAATTAATCATTTTAAATCAAGCTTGTCTCTTATGCACCCCCCTAACTATCCCTAAAACCTTATAGAAATTATCAGTCATTGAAAACCTTTATTTCTATAATATTTCAGAAATTTAATTTATCAACCTGTGATATCTATAAAGTGTTTAAAAGTATACCTTATATGAAATTTATTTCACTTTACCACCTATCATATTTGAAAAAAATCACGCTGCGTAGCTCCCTTTCAAAGTTGTAGCCCCATATACATTAGTTAGGTTTTTGTGGTTTTTATTGAAAAGTAGGTTTTTCATCCTTTTATATACTATAGTTACTTACAGATTAAATCATTATTCAAGGAAAAGTACGTAAAATAATGGGTAATTCTAACTCAAATCTGATTCCATTAAATTAATATAAAGAGGAGGTAAGTATTTTATACTTGCGGAGTAATTGGTGAAGAATTTAAAGAGATTGATAAATGAAATAATAAATATAATACATTTACCTTTAAATTAATTAGAGTTCGATTGAGTCGAATTTAAATTAAAATTTTTAGTAACATTATTGTTAGTTAAAACATGAATACATAAAAAAGTTTTGTGAGAGAAAACTATGGTGCTTTGAAAATCTGCGCACATATATGATGTGGGAAATTACACGTGCTTCTTGTTTTTTGATGCTTAAACCCTTGGCCCGTTGCATTTATATATACTAGTAATTTTGGCACACTTGTTGCGTGTGCAAATTATAAAATTCTTTTATTTAAAATATATTTAAATTAATTTTTATATTAATATATATTTTATCAGTATTTTTAATATAATTATTGAACTAATATAAAAATAACATAAAAGCATAAAATATCAAACAACACTATCTTTAAAAAAAAATTCAAAAGAAAAAAAAATTGAAATAAGGTGAGAGAAAAGATAGGATAAGATAAAAAAAATGTAAAAGAAGAAAACACATAAAAATAAGTAAATAGAAAAGAAGAGAGAAAATCGCAAGAGAAGAAAACTGACAGGATAAAAAATAAATAAATAGAAAAAAAGAAAAAGAGGACACCAAGAAACCACCTTTGCTCTCGCGCTTAATAATAGACTAGCAACTCTGCACACTCGATGTGTGTGCAAGAAAAATTAAATTAAAATTTTTATGTTATTAGTTGATTTATAATTATTTTTAATATAATTATAATTTTATGACGAATAAATTAAATAAGATAATTCAAATTGAGAAAAAAAAAAAGAACTAAAGATAAATAAGTGATAAAGTAAAAAAGAAAAGAATTTAAGAGCCCATGAATATAGAAGAGTTTATGCTGTAAAAGTAGGTGGTTAGAATTTATATTAAAAAAATTAAGAAAAAAAGAAAAGAAAAAAAATAATCACACCAAATGGATCTCTCGCTTAATATAATACTAGTAATTTTGGCACACTCGTTGTGTGTGCAAATTATAAAATTCTTTTGTTTAAAATATATTTAAATTAATTTTTATATTAATATATATTTTATCAGTATTTTCAATATAATTATTGAACTAATATAAAAATAACATAAAAGCATAAAATATCAAACAACACTATCTTTAAAAAAAAATACAAAAGAAAAAAAAAATTGAAATAAGGTGAGAGAAAAGAAAAGATAAGATAAAAAAATGTAAGAGAAGAAAACACATAAAAATAAGTAAATAGAAAAGAAGAGAGAAAATCGTAAGAGAAGAAAACTGATAGGATAATAAATAAATAAATAAATAAAAAGAAAAAGAGGACACCAAGAGACCACATTTACCTCTCACGCTTAATAATATAGTATAGATATATATATATATATATAAGAAAATATGAATTTTGGTTTTATATTGATAGTTTGTCTTATCTCAATCTTTTCAGCTATTTGAGCACGGCCCGCCTCCTTTTCTGTTATGCTATTCACGACAAAGACTATTTATAGCAAGTTCGAACTCAAGCCCCTTTTAGTTAGGCTCGTGGTTCGCGGGCCAAGATATTTAATTAAAAAATAATAATTTTATTTTTATATAATATTATATATATTTTTATTGATTTTTATATAAAATTAATAAAAAAGTTAATATATTTATAATATATATGTATATATATTTAATAAACATATATTATTATATATAAAAATATATTAAATTATTTAAAAAATTAATTTTTAATTAAAAATAATATAATTTCATTTGGCTCGAGTCGAGCCGAGCTCGAGCCAGAAAAAAAAGGCCAAGGATCGGCTCAGCTCGGCTCGGTTCGTTTGCATCCCTATTTCAAACCCATTATATATATTAAAAGAACATATATTAAGTTTATTTATTAACACTTTTTTTATATCGCCTGATTGCGAGTGAAAGTGGTGGGTTGGCAACAGTTTGTTGGTGTGGAGCGTTTTGCAAAGCGACCTGAGCTTGAGTGAATTTGCGGGATCAAATGTCCTTTTCGGCCGTTAATTCTCTCTCCTGTCAGTTAGAGTCACATTTTGATGTATTCGGTCAAGATTTAATAAGAATAAACGTCTATTTGCATAATAAAAGAGGATTTTCCGAAAAAAATATTTAATTTAAAACGGATTCGTAAAATATTATTAAAAATAGATGGATTAATATTTTGTTATAGAATGCCACATCGTGTGGCGTTCTTGTATTTTTTAATATTTTTTTTAACGGCGTCGCCGAATAATACGGTGACCCAATGTACTTTTTTTTTAATTAATATTTTATTATAGAACGCGGAATAAAATGGCGGCATTTGTAATTTTTTTAAATATAATATAATGGTCGCCAAATAATTGGGCGACCTTTGTTTTTTTTTTTTTTTTTTAATAATTTTATTTTATTAAGGTTCATAAAATCATATGGACTGAAATTTGTTTCGTTGGATGTCCAACCAATATCGAAAAAATACGAAGATTGATTCATTGGATCCGAATCGCCAAAACGAGTCCAGCCAAAAAGACAGAATTCAAATCCAAATCACGTAGCTCTAGTTATAGCTAAAAAACAAAGCAAATAGGGTAAATGAGTCATATGGACTGAAATTTGCTTCGTCGGAGGTTCAACCAACATCGAAAAAATACGAAGTTTAGTTCATTGGATCCGAATCATCAAAACGAGTCCAACGAAAAGATAAAATTCGAATCCGAATCCCGTGGCTCAAGTTATAACTGAAAAACGAATCAAATAGGGTAAAGGGGTCATATGGACTGAAATTTGTTTCGTTGGAGGTCCAAACAACATCGAAAAAATACGAAGGGTGGTTCATTGGATCCGAATCGTCAAAACGAGTCCATCCAAAAAGACGGAATTCAAATCCGAATCACGTAGCTCAAGTTATAACTAAAAAACGAATCAAATAGAGTAAATGAGTCATATGGACTGAAATTTGCTTCGTCGGAGGTTCAACCAACATCGAAAAAATACGAAGTTTAGTTCATTGGATCCAAATCATCAAAACGAGTCCAACAAAAAGACATAATTCGAATC
This sequence comes from Lantana camara, assembly GCA_037501455.1. Lineage (NCBI taxonomy): Eukaryota > Viridiplantae > Streptophyta > Magnoliopsida > Lamiales > Verbenaceae > Lantana > Lantana camara. The sequence goes on along the minus strand of CM074855.1, from coordinate 5,256,568 downwards.
CGATTCCCGTAGCTCAAGTTATAGCTGAAAAACGAATCAAATAGGGTAAATGGGCCATATGAACTGAAATTTGCTTCGTCGGAGGTCCAAACAACATTGAAAAAATACGAAGCGTGATTCATTGGATCCAAATCGTCAAAACGAGTCCAACGAAAAAGACGGAATTCAAATCCGAACCCCGTAGCTCAAGTTATAGCTGAAAAACGAATCAAATATGGTAAATGGGTCATATGTACTGAAATTTACTTCGTCGGAGGTTCAAACAACATCAAAAAAATACGAAGTTTGGTTCATTGGACTCGTTTTGACGGTTCAGATCCAATGAACTAAACTTTGTATTTTTTCGATGCCGTTTGAACCTCCGACGAAGCAAATTTCAGTCCATATAACCCATTTACCCTATTTGATTCGTTTTTCAGCTATAACTTGAGGTACGGGTTCGGATTCAAATTCCGTCTTTTTTGTTGGACTCGTTTTGATGATTCTGATCCAATGAACTAAACTTAGTAAAATTGAAAAAAGTAAAATGCACTTTTCTAATACATTTTGTACTTTAATATTCCATGATATATTTTCTTTCTTTTTGTGCACTAATTGCCTTCAACTTTCTTTGGGATTGCTAAACGAAACAATTAAAGAAAGCACGAATACCCATTCAGCTTTATCGTGACAAGAGAAATCTGCAATTGATGAAAATATTAAAAAAATAACAAACTATCAAAGGTCGCCATATCATATGGCAACCTTGAATAAAATATTAAAAAAAAAAAAATTCATTGGGTCGCCATATTATTTGGCGACCCCGTTAAAAAAATAATAAAAAAAATAAAAGAACGCCAAATCATTTGGCGTTCTATAAAAAAATATTAACCCGTCCATTTTCAATAACATTTTACGAATCCGATTTAAATTAAATATTATTTATGAAAAATCCTCCATAATAAAACATACATTATATACTATTAAGTAAAATCATAAGATATTAAATAACTTCGGTCTGAAAAAAATTTTATATTGAGAGGAAATGGGTGGGTCTATTGGATCGTACACACACACACACACATATATATATATATATATATATATATATATAGAGAGAGAGAGAGAGAGCACTATCATTCTCATTTCCCATTCACATTCACATTCATTTTACTCTCATTCTCAGCTTCTCGCTTTGTTGCTCATTTTCGTTAGTTCTCCGATGACCACTATCAGAATATAAAGCCGTTCCGAGATGGAGCGGGCTATTGTCAAGAATCTGGATGCCACTGTCACCGATCTCAGATCGGCGATTCAAACCCAGCTGAAAATCTCCATGGACGAGCTGAAGCTGTCTATGAACCACAGTATCCTGCAAACAAACAGTCCTTTGAGTGGATTCACTGATCTCGAGGATGGATCCATCCTTCTTTCTTCCCTGAACGTGGAGAATGGATTGATCATTTATTGGGCTGGTGAACGTAGTATTCCACCAACCGTTCGCGCTTCCCTATCTTCCCAGATGAAAATGATGACCCTCTGTGAGTTGGTGGCCAGAGAGAAAAGGGTAGTTTCAGTCCAGCACACCTCGCCCTGCTGAGGTGTATCTCTTGATGTTGGTGCTTTTGACAACTTTGTAGATTACATTCGATATACCAAAACTATGTTGGAAATTATAGAAATAGTTTTGGTAGAATGATACCAGATGTTGGAAATTTGGAGAAATACTTAGTGGGTTTATAGTTTTACAATTGTATATGAAGGGCTTTGGAAGTGATTGAAGGATTTGGAAATATATTAGAGCATGCAAAGAGGAGAAATAAGTCTAGAGAAAAATGTTTAGATAGAATTTCGAAATGATTTCATCTCTCTGCTCATCATAATTACAATACAAGAGCTTGTACACACATATATATATATATATATAGAACGGATTAACCGACCTAATTAAGGCGGTTGATTAGTCTAATTATTCTAGACAAATCATGATATTTTTTACAAATCAAAATTCTAGCTAATTCTATAATTATCTCTAATTAATGTCTATCTAGATAATTCAACCATTTTTGACTAATTTGAATATTTAGACTAATCTAACATTAACAACACTTTATCTATTATAATCTAGACAATTCTATCCTAATCTAGATTATACAAGTTGTATAATTATCTTAGACAAATACATTATTGTTTTAATACTCCTCCTTAATGTATTTGTCTTCTTGCTCTGCTTGTAGATGCTTGAGTAGCTCCGTTAGCCTTTATCAGAATCTTGTGTTTAGATTTGCTCCCAATGTTTATAGACTTCAATGCTGTGAAGTTGCATGATTCAAATATATCGCAGAGCAGTCTTGTTTTTCTCGGTGGTTCTGGAGTTAATTCTTCTTCTTCTTGATCTTCATTAGATGAGTTAGAAGTTGGTGTTGTCGGTGGTGAGCTCGCTTGCGAGTCATTCACTTCTTCCATATGTTGTCGTGGCCTTCTTGCAATTATCTTCTATGGAACTTCTTAATTTTTCCAACTATAAGGAGCATCTTCGTCGAATTCCACTTCTCGTGTGATGATGAGCTTTTTAGATTTCAAAATGTAGACTCTGTAGCCTTTAGATAGAAAAATGTAGCCGAGAAATATTCTTTTCTTAGTCTGGTCTTTTGCGGTGTGTACATAGCAAATGCTGCCAAAAACTCGAAGATGTTTAGCAGATGGTTTTCTTCCACACCACGCCTCAACTGAAGTTTTACCTTGAACTGCTTTTGTTAGACACCTGCTGAGTAGATAGACTGCCCTGTAGATAGCTTCTACCCAGAATGTTTTGGGCATACCTTTTTCTTCTAGCATGGTTTTGGCTATTTCCATGACGATTCTATTTTTTCTTTCGGATACTCCATTTTGTTCAGGAGTATATCCAACAGTGAGTTGGTGGTCAACTCTTTCTTCTTCACAAATTTTTTCAATTTGCTTAGAGTTATACTCTTTGCCTCTATCACTTCTCAAAATTTTTACTTTTTTGCCACTTTGTTTTTCAACAAAGTTTTTAAACTTCTTGAAAATGTTGAACACTTCTGATTTTTCTCGCATAAAGTAGACCCATGTCATTCTGGAATAATCATCAATAAAGAGAATAAAGTACCTTTTTCCTCCATCGAATGTTGTCCTCATAGGTCCACATATTTTAGTATGCACTTGCTCTAATATTGCTTTGACTCTTCATGATTTTTCGGACGGAAAAGGTTTGCGATGTTGCTTCCCATTTAAACAAGCTTCACAAATATCTTCTTTAACTTTTATATCCGGTAAATCTTTCATCATATTTTGTTGATGAAGAAATTTTATTCCTTGAAATTGAAGTGCCCAAATCTTTTGTTTCAAAACAATGACTCAACTTTTAATGATTTTGAATTTAGTTCCCTCGCAGAAAACAAACATTGTACATTTTCTTCCGAATAATTAGCTTGATGATTTTCTCTAGATCGGCAATCCTTTTCTTCATGACCAAATCTATGTCATTTTTGACATTGAGATTTTCCACGAAAATAACAATCTTTTTCAGCATGATTTGTTCTTTTGCAATATCGGCATGACGGGTAATTTCTATTCCTCTGAAAATCTCCTCCAAACTTATTTTTGTTAGAACTTTCTCCATTTTGAGAATTCTCTTTAAATTTCTTATCATAATTCTTGGATTTCTGAGACTGAAACTTTAATTTAGACTGAAAGACACTTTCTAGTGAATTTTCATCTCGCCTATTCAGCCTTTTTTCATACACTTCAAGAGAGCCTATTAACTCCGTCAATGATAGGGTAGCAAGATCTTTTGTTTCTTCAATAGTAGTAACTATTGGATCATATTTCTCGGTGATACTAATTAGTATATCTCGACCACCTTCTTATTTGATATATCTTCACCATAAGCTCTCAATTGGTTTACCATTTCGGTTAATCTAGCATAATATTTTTCTATCGTCTCAGACTCCTTCATTTTGACATTTTCAAAATCCATTCTGAGAGTTTGAAGTTTAATCAAGCGTACCTTTGGATTTCCTTCAAACTCCTCCTTCAAGGTATCCCAGGCCTACTTGGAGCTCTTGGCACCTTGAATCCTCAGAAATATTTGATCCGCCAACGCCATTTGAATGTCATATAAAGCCGTGTAATCCTTTTTCTTTTGCTCCTTCAATAATTTATGGTTAACCTCGGACGTATCTTCCTCCGAAATAGTAATTCCTTCTTCGATGATGTCACATAGGTTTTGGGACAAAAAGTATGTTCTCATTTTGACGGCCCAATAATCATAATTTTCTCCATTAAAAATTGGTAGTGGAACATTGCTACTTGAGAAAGTTGTAGCCATTGCGGAAGTGGTTTTTGGCTCGCCCAGTTACTAAACGAACTAGGCTCTGATACCAGATATTGGAAATTATAGAAATAGTTTTGGTAGAATGATACCAGATGTTGGAAATTTGGAGAAATAATTAGTGGGTTTATAGTTTTACAATTACATATGAAGGGCTTTGGAAGTGATTAAAGGATTTGGAAATATATTAGAGCATAGAAGGAGGAGAAATAAGTTTTGAGAAAAATGTTTAGATGGAATTTGGAAATGATTTCATTTCTCTGCTCATCATCATTACAATATAAGAGCTTGTACACACATATATATAGAACGGATTAACCGACCTAATTAAGGCGGTTGATTAGTCTAATTATTCTAGACTGACTAATCAAAATTCTAGCTAATTCTATAATTATCTTTAATTAATGCCTATCTAGATAATTCAACCATTTTTGACTAATTAGAATATCTAGACTAATCTAACATTAACAACACTTTATCTAATATAATCTAGACAATTCTATCCTAATCTAGTTTATACAAGTTGCATAATTATCTTAGACAAACACATTATTATTTTAATAAACTAGTGGTCTGGAGGTAAAAAGGGGAGGTTTCATGTATGGTAGTGTCTCAGATGATGGGAAGGTGGAGGTTCACTTCATCTACGAGATACTGTCAAGGAATGAAGATGAGGAGAATAAAGTTGAGGCGTTTGCTCGGGGGTTGGGCATGAGGAAGGTAGGGTTTATATTTACCCAAGTTCCTGCTGAGAGTGAGGATTATAAGATGTCCAACTTTGAGATTTTACAAGCAGTCGAGCTGCACGCAGAGGCAGATTTGAAAGAATGGGTGACTGTTGTAGACAAAACAAAGTCTGATAGTGCACGCTATGGCTATGATGCGTATACTTTATAGATTAGTGACATGTGTGTTACATTGTTTAAAGAAGGGCGGTTTGATAAGGATATGGGAGAAGAGATTGTTCCTTGGATGTCGAGGATGAAGAAAAAAGTGGAGTGTGGAGGTCAGAATATCATAGAGGTCTTCAATGATTTCTTCCTAGTCCAGGTCAAGTGTACTATTACTGCAGAAAACCAGGTTAGGTAGATTTTTTCTATGATTTATAGTAGCTTCTGTATGAACTTTGATCTTAAGTCTAATGTTTGATCTAGTTGCTAATCTGGTAAATGTTTTACTTGCTGATCATTAAAATATGCACGATGATGCTGATTGATGTGTAAAATGGGTGTTAAGTCTAATGTCTATTTGTTGGTATTAGATGCTGATGTAGTGATGTGGTAAAAATTTTACTTGCTCATCATTAAAATGTGTACGTTGCTATTGATGTGTAAAATGACATGTGATCTTAAGTCTAATGTTTGATCTAATTGCTAATCTGGTAAATGCTTTACTTGCTGATCATTAACATGTGTACGATGATGCTGATTGATGTGTAAAATGGGTTTTAAGTCTAATGTGTATTTGTTGGTATTAGTTGCTGATGTAGTGATGTGGTAAAAGTTTTACTTGCTCATCATTAAAATGTGTACAATGCTACTGATGTGTATGTTGGGTTGGGCCATTTTTTTGATGTGTAAAATGACATGTTGGGCTGGGCCATTTCTTGTTGATTGATGTGTAAAATGACATGTAGGGCTGGGCCAAATCTTGCTCATCATTTCTACCTGTTGATCAATTATCTATTGTATTGTTACAGAGGCAGGTTGACGTTAGTTTTCCCCGAGAGAACAGGGGAGAGACAGTAACCACCATCAAGTTGGCGAGAATAGGGCAGAGACGGTAACCACCATCAAGTTGGCCAGTCATCTCCAGATAGCCTATAATCTTCCGTTCTACAAAAGAATTATGGATTTCCACCTGTTGTTATTCGTGGGCAAGATTCTAAATGATTTGAACTACGCACGCACGTTGGGGGATTTTGTTCGGCTAAAACAAATGACTGAGCAAGAGTACCGACACCTTATCATGTCCCTAGGCTTTGATTACGACTATGTGACTTCTGCTACCCCTGTGTTGGACTATGAGGATTATTTCTTTTGATTTTGTTTCTGTTGGAGTTTGAGACTAGTCCCAACTAAGACTTTTGATTTTGTTTTTGTTGGAGTTTGAGACTTTTGTTTTAGTTGAACTTTTCATGTCCAACAACAGCGTGTCTGTGATGGAGTTTGAAGAAAGTATTGATGATGTTTAAGTTCATCGACTTCCATTTTCAAATCGTAATGAATTCTCTGAGAAATATCTTATTGCCCTTTTCAAATCTTGAGCGCACCGACTTCCATTTTCACGAATACAAAAGTGCGAAATGGGGAAAAGGAAAATTTTGAGCACCAAATTTTTGTTGGCATTGGAAAAAGAAAAGAAGAGGGATCCCTACAAAATTTTTAGTGGCAAGACGATGTTAATAAAATCAACTCTTAATTTCAATTATAAATTCGTCTAGCCTGAAAAATGCATATCTATTGGAACACTTTCATGTCTCGTGGAGAAGCAAAAAATAAGGGAATTGTAGCACCCCGCACGGTGGGTCACCACATCCCTCCACCTAAGCCCAATCTACCTATGAGATGGGAAACCCGTACATGAACCAAGCAGAAGCGAACGGGAGACCAACAGATACATACCTAAGCTAGGCGGCGGGACGTAGACCCTGCAAATAAAACCCCAAAACAAAAATACATATACGGAAGAAATTCATACATTCCAATAACAAATCACAAGCAGCAGGTGAAGGTTCAACTAACATAGATCCCTAATCCCGAGTAAAACATAAAACATAAATGCAAACGGTTCAATTCTGTCCCTAGAAGTCTGTCCCAAAATATAACATATCACAATAAATCATAAGGTATACATACAAACGTTCAATCTTAAACAAATTACAATAGTGTATGTAAAGACTCAAACTCAACAACGACTAGACTGACTCTGCCTAGCTCGAACTCCAAAGCACACCTGCACACTAAAACAAAAAAGGGAGAGGGGTCAGTCACACAGACTGAGTGAGGGGCTACCCACACACGCTACATATATATAAGGAGCGAAGCACATTCAATCACACAGTTCTTGAACTCAGGGATAGTTTTTGCACGTCAAACTCTGCCCGTTATACATACATATAAGGATTCTTATCAAAAAGGAACAAAACTTAACTTATCAAATTCATATATATCAAACATTTCAAAACATTCTTATCGTTTCAAATCTTATCAAAACATTTCAACTCTTAACTTATACTTTCAAAAAGATCCATATTTTATCTAAATTTTAAGTCTATCCCCGTTTCACGAACTTTAACAGAGCATACATACAAAACTCGGCGGGTACGAGTAACAAATCCCATCCTGGGCCCCTCAGACACAACATAACATACATTACAAATCAAAACATAAATAACATTACGTAACAATCCTCCTTACTCCGGTGATGGAAGGGTTGCGCGACCCTAACCATCCATTTCAGGTGAGGGGAGTGCAAGCTACTCCAAACCCTCAGGATCTCCATCACCCACCAAACCTCATGCTGAGATCAGGGGTAATCTGAACTAACTATGGAGATGTGCACAGGGGTCATAACCGGCGACCCCATGGCCGTCCCGGGTCTCCCTTACCCACAAATCCGGGGCCCATCATACCGAACATATCACATCAGAGCATACCATATCATAACCCGTTACTTATCAAACTTAACATAACATACCTTACCTTGCAAGAACTATGTTATACATACCTCTCCGTGTCAAATCCATAACATATCCATAGCTCATAGCTCTCGACTCATAAGAGGCACACGGTTTGAAGCATAGTTAACGTTGCAAACATAACAAACCAAATCAAGCGTACATAGGCTCGTACATAGCGTATCATACTTAGAAAGTCTTAGCAAATTCATAAACCTACATATTTCGCACATATTTACTTATACTTAAGGTTATAGTTCGCATGCATAGAAAACGAGCACGTTTCATAGGGTTTAACTATAACCTAACTCACCTTATACCAACGGAACCGAGAAAGAGACGATTGATCCACCCCGGAATCAACACGGCTAACGAAACACCGCCCCGGGTGCACCTGAACAAACTAAAGACAAAACACAAAGCTTAGACCCAAAGATGAACCACGTAGACGCATGACGTATGCATAAGCACTTATGAGAGGCAAACACGTAGGCAAGGTTTATATTCAAACTCATTCCATGCAAAGAAATGCATTTCATAATTTAACATATGCTTAAAATACGTTAGGGCATGTTTATGTGCACAATTAATGCAATCAAAGGTAAACGAAAGGCATATAAGAGAAAATACATACACATACATAAGTCAGGAACGAGTTCGAAAGTGAAAAGGTGCAAGAAAAGCGTTAGAAGAGCACAAGAAATGGTTCCGAGCAAAAACGGGGCAAAAGTTGGAAAATTTTGAAATGAACAAGCTGTAGGAAAACGATCATAACTTGAGTTTGAGAAATGGGAATTAAGTTTTGTTTCTTGGAAATGAAACTAGACACAAAGATCGTTCCAATGATATGTGGCTCGAATCGTGGTTCAAAGAGAGGCGAAAATGGCGTAGGTTTGAAGTTAGACTATTACAGAATTCGGTGAAGTGGAGACACAAATTTAAAACAATTATATCTCCCAAAACATAACGAATTTTGAGGTGAATCTAATTGGAGAATGTTCTAGACTCAAAAAGGTTTCTACAGTCAAAAATTCAGGCAAAACGGAGCACGTATGAGTTCGTCACGGCGGCGACAAAATTACATAGAAGACCAGTCGCGGTCACGAAGCCAATCTCGAAAATCCCTTAAAAATGGGTCATGGGCACGACTATTATTACACATAATTCGGTCGCGGGCGCGATCGAGCTCGTAGCAGCACATCCAAAAACAACCTCAAACAACCACGAAACACCCTGAAATTCATACCACAAGTCACATACGACACGTAGCTCACATATTCGCAAGTAAGAGCTCACGGAACGAGCTTAAACACATTAAACCCGGAATTTGGTACTACTCATCATCTTCACAAAAGCAAGAATTTAAGTACGTAAAACAAGATTCAATCGTGGAAAAACGAAGCATTCAAAGAGAGGAATACAATGCTTACCTTGGATCGTTGATTGGACGAGTGAGGAAGCCGGAACTTGAGCTCAAAGTTCGGGGTGAATAGTGGACAAATCCCTTCCTTTTCTCTCTCCCTTGGATCGATCAGCAACAATGAGGAGGAAAGGGAGGTTCGGTCCAATAAAAGGCCAAGAAAAATAGTTCGGTCAGGTTCACGACGGGTTCGATTCACACGATTAGAAAATAAAACGATAGAAAGGTAAAAAGACTCTAGAAAAAGGACGAGGCTAAATCCATCGGACCCGAATCGACGAAACAAGTCCAAATGGTGGGGGTCGGAATTCGAATTCGAATCCCCAAGCTCAAAGTAGCCACAAGGGCTAAAAACACCCTAATTACAATTAGGTCCCTAATTTGCAAGTATTAGACGATTGAGTCCAAGTACATTTAATTAAATTCTAATACGCACATAACTAAAATAGATTAAAATTGACACGTAAGGCATGCAGATCACATAATTACTGAATTAAACTCTCCCGACACGTCGTACCTGGATTGCCGAGAAGACGGGGTGTCACAGTGATTCTACGGGTCTGTACAACAACCTAGAGGAAAATGACGGAGAAGTAAACGGGGACAAACTCCTTGTTAGAGGAGAAGTAAACGAGATTGTAAGAGTCACGATTTGTATGATTGAAGATTTTGAGATTTTTGTAGAAAATTTAAAATCCTAGATAAAAATTCAATATTTAAAAATATAATTTATTTAAATAATATAAAAAAAATACGCTTTATCATTCGAGTTGAATGTTGATACAACCACTTTCTAGTTGCTACAAAAATATCTAATTTTTTTAATGAATCATTTTTATTTTGAAAAACTACCAATATAAAATTATTTATATTTCTTTCAAATCATGTGTAACAAGTAGAAATTTAAAGTAGAGAAATATTCAAATAAAAAAATATAAAAATATTTGTGATTATGTTATTATATAAAACTAAAATGTTTAAAGTTTATGATAATTTGACCAAATAATTATACCTTTTAATTATAAGTAATAGTTTATAACTTTTAAATATATTTAATAAATAAAAAGATATATAAAAAATATAGAAAAAAACCTAAAGATCACCTAAAATATTATGTTAACTATATATATTTTATTCCTTCTACTGTTTGATTTTTTTTAATATAATTTGTTTTTTTTTTTTTATAAAATTTTAAAAAATCTTTTCATTGTCATTCAAAATGTAGAAGTCATATTCACTTTCAAAACTATGACTTTTACATCGAATATTTTTTTTTATTTCCGACCTTTATTGCATAAACATTTTTATTTTTATTTTTAATTTTTTGTTATTCCATAATCTTGAGAAATTGTAACTTTTGTATATCATTATCACCAATTTTAGTATAATTATCTGTGACTAAATATCCATCTCTCAAAATCGTGGGTTTGACACTATATCACATAATCCTTCTATTCTACTCAACGCACTCGCCCTCAATTCTTCGCACCGACGAACTTGTACGCATTGCTCGCTCTAAGATGACTTAAAATTTTAGTTCTTCGCACTGACGAATTTGGGCACATTTCTCGCTTTAAGAAGGCCTAAAATTTGTTTAATACACACATATAACAATATGAAAGATGAATTTTAATTTTTTGATTTAATATATGATTATTGTAAAATGATGAAATTAAGTTATTATTATCAATAGTTAAAATAAATTCAAAATTTTATATATAAAGTTAAATAAAATAAAATAATATTACAAATATAGTTATTTAAAATATTAAATGGTTTATGGCGCTCCCGCACTCTCATTTTATTAAAATTTTGCGAATTGGCGCATTCGCAGCCCACCCGCACCCGCACTCGCACTCACACTTCCGTATTATGTGAGCTAGGTTTGACATATTAATATTCTTATTTTTTCTCACAAATATTAATTATCTTCTCTTGTAAATAATGATTTATACAAAGGAGAACTATAAGTATTAATATTTTCATAAAGACCCAATAAATTTAAAACTTTAAAAATATATGAAAATTACTAATTTATATGATTAGGATTCTAGTAAAACTTATGAAACTTTAAAAATATATGTGATGAGATATAAAATCACGCTCGTATCAGAGCCGTCCACGTGTCGCCATCCGCCGACTTAGAGATTGGACGCTCGCATTGATGGGCTCGCGGGGCCAACCAGCCCACACATTTGCTGACTAATACAGGCCCATGAGCCTCGGTCAACTGTTTAAGTAAAGCGTTCGAGCTGTCAAAGTTGGCGCTCACACCACTGCCCTCAGAGCTACCCTTTCCAGGGAGGCACCCCCGAGGTTACCTGCTCTCTAACGCTCAGGTGGTTGACGCTCATAGGTCCTCTGCCAGGGGAGACCCCCTCGTGCGTCCCTTCGAGCGTCATTGGCGCTCGAGTATGACTTTCCCCATTGTAGGGCATCCGTACACCTGCGAGACTAATCTTGAGCTTTCCAGCGCACGACCCTCACCAACAACCTCTGACACGGCGGTAGTGCGCACCTCATACCTGACACGCCGTCTGCTTTTCAGAGCCATCGTCTTCATGCCGTCACAGGCCGCCACGTGTTAGGGCAACACAGGTTTGGGACAACACGGTCAAATTACCCAAAATACCCTCACCCCTAACATATATATAGGAAGAAACCCATGCATTCTTCCCCAAGTCATCTTTCACATATACATTGCACTCATCATACTGCGCATAATTCCTCCATCTTTCTTTCCAAGCTCTGCATCATCTCCACCACAGTTGCATCATCATCACACCCTGCATTCTTGGTGTTATCCTAGCTAGAGGAACCCACGCTCAAAAGGAAACCCAGTTCCTGAGGCTTTCACGCTTGTGATGGTCTTTCCCCTTTTAAACAAATATTGAAAGTGTTGGTTGCATCTTAGGAATCCATTTCATGCACTACCATTTTTGGCGCCGTCTGTGGGAAATCCATCACCATCATCTTCATCTTCATCGGATCCTTCTTTGAGCTAGTTGATATGTAACGCCTTCTGCTCTAAATATGGTGACTGCCACACGGTCTGGAGTTTTAGAAAACAGGGGAGGTCTCCCTCCTGTCAATGAAGAAAACGCGGGTAACAATACCCCCGTCGGAGACACACCCCCACCAACTGCCGAAAATGGGGCCGAAAACACAGAAGTTGCCGCTGCAACTCTCCCCACCAGTGGAAACGGGGTAGGAGGGTCAGGTTCTGTTCCTCCTCCACCGGCCCTCATCCCCAACGTTCCAGTCTCCCATCTCGGTATGTACTCCATGGCCATGCCACCATCGGGATACCTGTATGTATAACCCGGAATGATGCCTGGACTGGTACCAAACATGGTGCCCGTAATACCGCCCTACCAAGTGGGCGCACTTCAACTCCCTGTGTCTTTGCCAGAAGAAATTCAAGGAGTGGAGGTGCCCCAGCTAACCCAACAGCAGCTGCAGGCGATCTACGCGCAGTGCGAAGTATAGGCAACCCAGAAGGCTTGGACGCACTTTACCTCTGTATACTTCCCCTCGAGCGCAGGGGCCTAGATGGCAGAACCTTTAGGGGGACTACAGTTTCTTCCCTTAACAGCTGCCCAAAATGTGCTAAGGGCTTAGCCGCCTCTACCGCCACCAGCTCCAGAAAATGAAGACCCCCCGAGGGTCCCCCAAGGGCAGCAACCTGCGGAAATGAAAGAGCCCCTCGGAATGAGAGGGCTGAGAATGAAGAGGTCCAGTCAAGGGCCAACGAGAGGGCAAGCCGCAGAAATGCCGGCGACCCTCAACTGGCCGCAGTACAGAGTCAATTGAATGGGCTCCAGAACCTGGTGGAGCAGATCTCTCGAGCGCAGTCTCAAGATCTCCGCGCTGGGGGCGAGAGGTCCAAGGCCAGAGATGCTCGCAATCCACGCAGTCAGACGCCCCGCCATTGGAGAGAGGAAAATGATGAGGACCACAGCCACGAGGGTGGGAACTACAGTCCTATGGCGGGTGCTTCCCCTCTCATTGACGAGGTCCTAATGACTCGTGCGGGAAAGGGTAAAATCCCCACATCTGTCAATCGGTACGATAGGACGACCAACCCAGCCGAGCACCTGGACTACTTTGTGCACTTGATGCACTTATACGAGCACCCCAACAACTATTGGGCCAAGGTCTTTGTCACCTCGCTCATAGGGATGGCCCAGGAATGGTACAAGAAGCTGCCCCCTTGCTCCATTCGAGGGTACGAAGATTTGACCAGCGCATTCATGAGCCACTTCAATTCCATGAAAGCACCTGCTACGATGGCTCTCTACAGCCTTGTCCAGGGGTCAAATGAGACGCTCAGGTCCTTTATGGGGAGGTTTAACAAAGAGATCCTGCTGGTTGAGAGGCCCTCGATGGATTTTTTGAGGCACGTACTTTTTGGGACGATCAATATGAAAAATTATGTCAGCAAAGAATTCATGGAGGAGGTGGCCAAGAAGAAGCCATGCTCGTTGATGGAGATCAGGGACATAGCTGATTCCTTCTTCACCCTTGAGGACATGTACCTAGCAAGGGACCAGAAACTTGCTAATGCCCCTCGGCCAAGCAGATGGCCGGAGGATAGAGAGCCCAAGAACTGCTGTCGCAGCCCGGTGCCTGCTCGAAAGAACTCTTCCCCCCCCCCTCGTCGTTTCCAGCGCATCCTCCTCAACAGGCCCATTGCGGAAGTATACTCCATGGCGAACAAAAAGCTTTTCAAAAAGCCGCAGAAGATGAGGGAAACCGAGGCTCAAAAACGCTTGGGAAAGTACTGCGCCTTCCACAAGCAGAAAGGGCATGACACCAACGAGTGCCGCCAGCTCGAGAGCGAGATTCAGAGGCTCATAGCTGGGGGGCACCTCAAGGAGTTTGTGAAGGTATAAGAGAAGTACGATGAACATTGTGCTGAGCGAGCGCATGCAAGAGGAAGGAGCCGATCGCGCTCACGGAGTCCCCGCCACCATCACACTGAAACGAGCGACCGCAGTAAAGGGAAGGACGCCAATATGGAGAACCAGCCATTCGCGGTCATCCACATGATCGCTGGTGGACCCTCGGGTGGTGACTCCCATGCTTCCCGGCACCGCCATATTCGAAGCTATGATGAGAGGCCTTCCCAGCCCAAACCTATACTCTCAATCACCGGCACTCCGCGCTCTAAGGAGAATGACTTTGTAGGATTCACAGAGAAAGACTTGGAACACATTGTAACGCCCCATGGGAATGGTGAAACCTCTGACTGTCCCATGGTGGTTAGTTTAGACATCCATAACCATGTTGTAAAGAGGGTCTTAATTGATAGTGGAAGCTCTGTGAATGTTCTCCCCTACACCACGTTTCAAAAGATGAATATAACTAACATTCCACTCGAACCCCTCAGGACAGCCCTCATCGGCTTTGGGGGTTACGAGATCATCCCTCGCGGATAAATTCGCTTGGCCACCTCTTTTGGTCGCGCCCCACAACGAAAAACTTTGAGCATCCTTTATGCAGTAGTCGAGGTGGATCTCCCATATAACATAATCATTGGGCGCCCGGCGCTCGTGGACTTCAAGGCTGTAATTTCAACGTATCACCAGAAGATCAAATTCCCCACTCCCGAGGGAACCGGCGAGGTCCTGTGCAATGTTAAAGAGGCTTGGGAGTGCTACATCCTTTCCCTTCGGAGCCACAAGCCCAAACAAACCATTCAGGCGGGATCCACCAAGAAGTCTGTTGACTTTCCCAAATTGGACGAAGATGGGCCCGAGCGGAAGAGGGCCAAACTTTACAAAAGAAGAACAAAAAGAAGGTCCTGGGCAAGACTCAGCACATTGAGGATGGCCCACCTGGGGCCGTCGAAAGATCCTCCTCAGAGAACGAGGATGACGGACCCTCGGGTGAGAATGTCGGCCAGCTTACTGGAAAAAAGCGAGCGCTCGAGGCTCCCCGACCTGAAGTTCGTATTGAGCCCGTTGAAAAGTTCTTGACCATCGAATTGGAGCCAGTGAACCCACCACGCAAATAGGCTCCAATTTCGACGGTCCCTAACAGATCATGATGATTGATTTCCTTCGAGAGAACTTTGACGTGTTTGCATGGAAAGCTTCTGATCTCACTGGAATAGACCCGAGCGTCATTCTCCACAAGCTCAACGTGGACCCGGCCTTCAAACCTGTCAAACAAAAGAAGAGGGACGTCCATGGTTTCAGGAGGCAAGTCATTGAAGAAGAAGTCAATAAACTCTTTGATGCTCAGTACATTGAGGGGATCTTATACCCTGAATGGCTCTGTAACGTTGTTCTCGTGCCCAAGAATGCTAATAAATGGCCCATGTGCAATGACTTGACAGACCTTAACAAGGCCTGCCCAAAGGATCCATACCCTCTCCCGATGATCGACCAATTGGTGGATTCGACGGCTGGATGTGAGCTTATGAGTATGATGGATGCCTTCCAGGGGTACTATCAGATCTTCATGGCTCCCGAGGATCGCCCCAATACTTCCTTTGTGGTCCATGTAGGCGTCTTCTGCTTCAAGGTCATGCCCTTCGAACTCAAGAACGCAGGAGCGACGTACCAACGCTTCGTTAACAAGATGTTCGAACGCGAGATCGGGAGGTCTATGAAAGTATATGTAAATGACATGATCGTCAAGAGCGAGCGCCGGCACTCCCATTTGGAGGATCTCAAGCAAACTTTCAACGTCCTGCGTCATTACGGGATGAAATTGAACCCTTCCAAGTGTACCTTTGGCGTTCGCGGTGGCAAATTCTTGGGGTACATGATCAGTCAGCGAGGCATCGAGGCCAACCCTAAAAAGATTAAACCAATTCTCGACATTCCCTCCCCTCGGAATGTGAGGGAGGTCCAAGTGCTAGTAGGAAAGATCATCTCATTAAATAGGTTCATCTCCCGCTCAGCGGATAGGAACTTGCCCTTCTTCAAAATTTTGAGCAACGCTCGGAACTTTGCCTGGAGCGAGGAATGTGAGAAAGCTTTGCAGGACATAAAATAATATCTCTCGAGCGCACCGCTATTAACAAAGCCTAACTCAGGAGAAAACCTGTACATTTACCTCTCAGTCTCCTCGGAGGCCACGAGCGCTGTCCTCGTGGCTGTTCACGAGCGTAAACATATTCCAGTGTATTACTTGAGCAAAACTCTGCAAGGGGCGGAGAAAAGATATATGGAGATAGTGAAGTTTGCTTTTGTGCTCGTTAATGCCTCACGAAGACTAAGGCCTTATTTCCAAGCTCATTCTATCACAGTACTGACAGACCAGCCCCTCAAACAGGTGCACGCAAAGCCGGATGTCTCAGGGAGGTTAATTGAACTCAGTCAATTCGACATCGCCTTCGAGCCTCGCACTGCGATACAAGTTCAGATAATGGCAGACCTGTTAGTAGAGCGCTTCAATTTGAACGTTATGCCCTCGTTGGCAGAGGGGCTATGGCTTCTGCACACAGATGGCTCCTCGACCTCACAAGGGGGGGGGCAGCCGGGGTGACCCTCAGAGACCCTCACGGTGTTGAAGTTGATTACGCTATCAAACTGGCGTTTCAGGTCACCAACAACGAGGCGGAGTATGAGGCTCTAATCCAAGGGCTTAGGATAGCCCTCCAGAATGGTGCCGTTCGGCTCACTGCATATGTGGATTCCCAGCTGATCGCAAGTCAAATCGATGGCACTTATGAGGCTCGAGAAGCCACTATGGTGCAGTACTTGGCGAGCGCTAAGGAAGTGATCTCCAAATTCAAAGAATTCCATTTGTTGCAGATCCCGAGAACAGAAAACGAGCGCGCGGCGCCCTTTCAAAGTTTGCATCTGCTCTGGAGGATTCCTGCGAGCGTTCAGTCACATTCCTTAGAATGGAGAAGCCGCTGATTTGCGAAACGGGACCCTCAGATGTGGTGAACATGATTGATCCCTCCGAACCTTGTTGGTTGGACGACATCGTTAAATTTTTGAGAGGCGGAACCTGCCCGAGCGACAAAGTGGAAGCGCGGAAAGTTAGAAGCAAGGCCCCTCACTCCTCTGTTGATAGCGAGGGTCGACTGTTCAAACGGTCTTTCCAGGGTCCACCATTAAAATGCCTGAGACCCTCGCAGGCCAAGGAAGTGTTAGAGCATGTGCACAACGGAAGTTGTGGGAATCACTCTGGCGGTCGAATTCTGGTAAGAAAGTATTAAGGAGTGGGTTCTACTGGCCCTCGTTACTGCATGATTCCATCAACTACTCCAAAAAATGTCCTAAGTGCCAGTTCCACTCCAACACTCCTCAACTACCAGCAGCCCAAATGATCGCCATTGACGTTTCATGGCCCTTCGACCAGTGGGGCATCGATATAGTGGGACCCCTTCTAGTGGCGGTCGGATAAAAGAAATTTGTAATCTTAGTTGTGGATTACTTCACCAAATGGGCCGAAGCTGAAGCGGTCGCAAAGATAACGTTCAAAGTTGTGAGGGACTTCATTTGGAAGAACATCATCTGCAGGTATGGCATCCCAAGGGTCCTCATATCAGATAATGGTTCCCAGTTCATTGCCGCTGATACGCGAGAATGGTGCTACGAACTCGGGATTGAGCAACGCTTCACATCTCTGGGCTATCCTCAGGCCAACAGTCAAGCTGAAGTGACTAACCGAACCATACTCTAGCATTTGAAGACGATGCTCGAAAGCAAGAAGGGGGAGTGAGAAGAAGAGCTTCAAGGAGCCCTCTGGGCATACCGTACTACCCCTCGAGAGGCAACAGGGGAGACCCCTTACTCCCTCGTATATGGTTCCGAGGCTATGATACCTGCGGAGATTGCTCAAGAATCCGCACGCGTTGCCTATTTCGAGCCTGCAGTCAACGAGGCCAATCGGATGTTCGAATTGGATTTGCTAGACGAAAGAAGGGACACTGCTTGGGCTCGCATTCACAAGTACAAGGCGACCGTAACCCACCAGTATAACAAACGTGTCAAAGAGAGGACTTTCCAGCTGGGGGACTTGGTCCTCAAAAAATTTGAAGTCTCCAAACATGTGGGTAAGTTGGACCCCAATTGGGAAGGCCCCTTCAAAGTCATCCAGGTGCGAGCGAACAACACCTACCTGCTAGAGACTTTGCAACCCTAGACCATGGAATGCATGTAACCTTAGACGGTTCTACGTGTAAATGTCAACCTTTGTAATTGCCCGCTGGCGGCATTTTGTACTTTCTTTTGACAGAAAGCATGACAGTTATTATTTTTAATTGCAAGTATAACAGTAAGCATTGTGCCAATTATTATTTGTCATTTACTTGCTTTTCCCTTAAATTATGACTTGAGTATTCAATTGCGTCGCACGGTTTGGTGACCACCCAATATGTCATCCAAATCAACGTTATCTATGTGCTGAGAGCCCTCCGTACTCAATTGTTTGACGTTCGAAGGCATACAAACCCTAAGAAGAAGCAAGTCGATAATGTGGGCTGCTAAAAGCTTAATTTACACCAACTGGGTGCCGATCACCCCAGTTCACGCTCGTAAACCCCCAAGGACCCTCATCCTCTTAGGTATGAGTATGCTCGTAAACAGCTATCACTAGGCTAATCCTCTCACGAATACCTAAATATTAATGTTACAGCCACGCTCGCTGTGATCCCACACTTAGCAAATCCTACAGATGGTTTCTAAGATTCACTCGTGCTACTGGAACGCTCAAATTAGAAGTATGCATCACATACTTAAGGCCAATACATAGTTAAATCCCCAGGGAGTTTCTAAGTTCAAATTCGAGCCTCACTGAAAGTATAGCCGGGGGTACCCTCGTAAGGAACACCCTCGCGCCCGTATATTCTTCTCTCAAATGTTCTAGCATTTCTAAGCCCTAATCTCAAAGTCCGTAATGAAGGACAACCAGGGTACCCTAAAAAAAATGCCCTCGTGCGCATACAGTCCCCTTACAAACATTTAAATATCAATAAAAGACAAGCACACAGGCATCAAACGCAGAGAGATAACGGTGCCCAGCGGACAATGTGAAGAATTAAACTTCATTGAACACAGAGAGATCATTAAAAGTAAAGTAAGGAACTAGTTCAAATATGGTAGCAGGAGTACAAAATTCAAGTACAAAGGTAGAATGTTCATAAATGGAAATGGAAATCTAACTAGAAAAATCCTAAAGTAGCAGCTGGAAGCCCTCACTAGGCTTGGCTCTCGGGTTCAGGAGGAGCAGTTGAAAGGGGAATGGGAGCCAGCACGTTAGCTTGGGAAGTAGGTGCATCACCTGGATCCTCGCCGTCCTGAGCGTCTAAGGTGATACCGTCGTCCTCTATCTGAAGTGGCTCAGGATCTATGGGATTTGCCGCCATGAACTCCCCCTGGAGCATCGTCACAAGCTCTTGATACTCCGGTTCCGCCAGGCTGTCTGAGGGATCCCTATCGCGAACAATGGGCTCGAAGTTTTCGTCCAGATCCATGCACAAGCGCTCATCGGTCCGAGCGCTCTCAGGGGCCAATCCCAGTTTCACCATCTTCCTAGCAGCTTTCCAGAAGAACCGCCGGGCGTTGTCGAAGCAGTGAAGGTTGGTTGTGAAGACAAAAGCCTTCGAGCGCACAAACTTAATCACTGCATCCCATGCTACCTTCGTCTCCAAGCCGGCCACTTTCTCCTACAACTCAGCGAGAGTCTTCTTGGTTGCCTCATTCTACCGTGAACTCTCGGCCAATTGCTCGCTAAGCTCCCATTGGCAACCCTCAACTGATCGCGCTCATCCTTGAGTTTCTTGTGATGACCGTCAAGGGCCAGATATGCGTCATCTGACTTCTTCAAGTCTTCCTTCAACTTATCCTTCTCAAGGTTGGCGGCGGTCAGTTGAGCGCAAACGGAATTGTAATCCTCCTGCAACTGGCCGGGGTCAGAGATACGCAGCAGCTTCTTGTATTTATCCTTGTGTTCAGAATAAGCTTGCGCTCGGCCCTGTAAGTTCTTCAGCCTTGGGATTACCTCTTGGAAAACCAGAAACGAGGGTCACTATCAGAGGTAGAGCAGAAAAAGTAGGAACTGTGCAAAAGGAACTGATGGCTTACCGTCAGGAGGGCATGGCATGCATCATCCGCAACCCGAGCGGCATCATGCTGGTTTAGCTTGTCATGATCGCCGAAAAATTGGAGTTTCCCGACGATCTCAGCAACCAAGTTGGATGTGACCGCACTTTTCTTCAGGAGGACAGGGCCATCTGCCCTCTGGCGCTTATACCGAGTGTCCCCCCGACATCCTATCTTCCAAAAATCCTCATCCTCAGACGATGAGGTGTCACTTCCTTCGCCATCTCCTTCCCTTTTCCAGATATGGGGATAGAGTCTGATAACCTCTTTCTCTTTCCCTGACGGTCTGCCCTTATAGCATCATGGAAGCGAGCGACTTCTCCCGAGCGGTTGCAGGAGGCGCTGGAGCTAAGGGTTACTGGCTCTTCAGGAGCGGCAGGAGGGGGAGTGGCACCCCGAGCGCCTTCCAGAGTCAAGTCTTCAATGGGACCGGTGATGTGAACATCATTCCCTGCCCCTCTACGAGCGCCTCTACCACCATCGCCTCGTCCTGTTCCTCGGCGGGTCCCTCTTCCCCTCGGGGCGTTCGAGGGTTGCGCTTGCTGTTGTTGTTGTTGTGGTTGCTGATTAGCGCCCGCTCGCTGAGCGCGCATCATCGCGGCAACACTTTCTGCGTCCATTCCGGCTGTTAGTATTTGAACGTCTGAAAAAGAAGAACATGAGCGTTAAAAGGATAGTATATGGATAACTGCTACAAAGATATTACAACCTAAACAAGTTAGTGAGGCTATCCTAAGTGTTAGAAGAGTTAGTTCCTAGAGTCTGACCGTCGAGACCCATGATGTCAGCGGGGGGATTGAGTATCATTTCCGTAGGGTAGGAAAGTCTATAGAGGAACAGTACTCCCTCGTTCTTCATTAGATCCTTAGCCTTAATCCATTTCCTTTCGTTTTTCATCACGAGGGCCAAACCCTTCGCCCAGTGCTCAAAGAGCTTATTCGCGGATCTATCCCTAACCAGAGGGCCGTCCCCGTGCACTATCCACCCTCGGTGAGCTCCAAAAATCCCCCCGGGAGCCCCAACGAAGAAGTATTTCTCTTTCCAGTTTTTGCCGTACGACGTCGAGGGTGAATCAACCATCTTCAACTCGGATTTGGCTTGAGCATAATAAAACCCGTCAGTCGGAGATGAGCGGGGAGAACGGGCCACTTAGATTAAGCTGTTGAAGTTGTCTATTGAAGGTTCGTGGCCCATAGCCTTCATTAAGATCACAAAGGTGTTTATCAGGCCGATGCCGTTGGGGAGAATTTGAGTGGGGCTAAGAACTAAGTAGTTATAGATGTTGGCGACAACGGGCAAAACTGGAAATCTCAAGCCGCCGGCCAGGACGGAGTCTAAGTACACTGTCATCATTCCCGGGGGCGGACGGTTGCCCGTCTCGCCACTCGAGGGCAAGCGAACCCAGTACACGCTGTCATCCCAATAAGCCTTGGACTTCAACTCCGCTAAATCTTCGAGCGTCAAGATGCTCTCAATCTCGTCAGGCGATCTGTCTATTTGATGAGGGTTGTTCTGCCTCACCCGGGTCACTGGTTCCTTTCCTTTTCTCTGTCAATGACGGGGAGGTTCACCACCAACTTGACACCCGGATGGCCCTGCCTCGCCCTCGGGAGCTGCTATCGCCACCGTAATCCGATGGTCTTGAGGCCTTACGACACTGTTCAACACGGGAAACACTCTCTCCCCTTGTTTTTGCATCTCCATCACATTGTCCATCTCTTCAAAGAGATCAGTTACCCCCTCAGGATCACGCTCGTTCATCCCTTGAACGGCGGCATCAAGCTCCTCATCTCTAACCTCTACAGGAGCTTTTGCTACTGGAATCGCAATAGGGATTGTATCACTTGGAGAGGCCCTCGCCAAGGGAATGGCTATGGGAACATCACCATGAGGGGAGGAGCTCCCAACAGACATCTCGTCTAATTCCCTCACGTAGGCCTCTGAGTTGTTGGCCGCCATATCTGGTCTTGGTATGTAACGCCCCGGTTTTTATTTATTAATATCTTATGTCTAAAATAATTTTATAAATTATAATTTATAATACTTTCATGAAATTCATATTAAACTTATAATTTATCTCATAACTTGAAAATGTTTATTCGTGAGATAATTACCGAAAATGATTTAAATTGTCAACTTGGCCCTATACGTTCATTCTTTTAAACTTAGGGACCGAATTGCATGAAAACCTTTGAGGACTAAAGTGATCACTTTCCAAACTTGATATACTTAATTGATTAACTTAAATAACTTGGAGGGTTTAATTGCAAATATTACATATTTCCTATATATCACGGTGTATCATCTCCTAGCTTCCAAACTCATTTCATTCTTGATCCTTCATCATATTTGCTTCTTGCTCTCACCGAACCACAACTCCAAAGCAAGGAAGAAGAAGAGAATTAATCATTTCATCAAGATTCTCCCAAGAAATAATCCAAGTTTGGAGCTTGAGCATCATCTTCATCTTCTTTCTTCATTTCTTTAACTTCAAGGTTGGTTTTCCATGAATTGGTGATTCTTGAGCATATTTGATTGAGCTAGGGTTTGAGGATTGCATACTAGATGAACTCCTTGTTGTGCAAAGCATGATTAACTGATCATATCTTGAATTATGGCATGATTAATTCATGAGATTCTTGAATAATTGGTATGAATGATCAAGTATGATCATGGGTGTGAAATCATGAATTCTTGATGATCTTGTGTGGTTTGAGTGTTTAAGTATTATGATATCACTTCTTGAACCTATATGCATCATATTTCCAAAAAAACATGAATTGGTTGATTGAAAATGGAACTTTGGTTGCTTTGTTATGCATTCTCGTAGCCCTCCCCTGTTTTTCTCTGTTCTTCATATTTGCAGAAACAGGGAACGGCCGTTCCCAGCCTCAAGGCATTGTGGGAACGGGCGTTCCCACATTTTCAAATGGGTTGGGCAGCCGAGCATGGGAACGGCCGTTCCCATTTTGGCCTTGCGCCGGAAGGGCCGTTCCCAGTTTGCGCGCGTTTTAAAGGGGGAAAACGCTGGTGCGTTTTTGGGAGGAATGGGAACGACCGTTCCCATTTACAAAAGCAACCCGGAACGGCCGTTCCCACCACGCTGACAGAACAAATGTGACTGCATAAAATTACATTTTTAGCCCCTCGATCCAACGACTTCTTTGACCCCGAATTGCTGTAATATGTGTTAATATGATGTGAAACAACATGTTATCATACCACATTGCATTTTCGTGATCATCTCGATACATGTCCGCCGTTCGTCACATTTTGTGCATTTTAGGTCATGTCTCATGTATAAGTGTCGTGTTTGCACAGGTCACGGGGGCGTGGACGAGGAGCAGGCTCCGTAGAGCATATCCTTGTGTTATTTTGTAAGATAGGTGAGGTTTAGTTATTAATTATCTAGAACCTGTATATCCCTTATGTGATATTTCGGCCAAAAAGGTATTTATATTTATAATCTTTATAAATCATTGATCATTTCAAGTCATGTTCAAGCAAGCAATCAAGCCATGTATTGTTTCGTGCATGTTTAGGCGAGTAGCATGACGGTTACGTTTGGGCCCGAGGGTAGTGACTAGAGCCAACCGGGAAAGCAAGGGCTGACGGGTAACTCTGGCGCTATCCTCACCAGGTTAGGGGTCACCCCTGAATCCACTAGGAGGTTAGTGGAGGAAGGAGCTCCGGGCTTAGGGATTCATGTACCCTCTGCTCAATGAGATTGGATGTTGGGGCCTTGCAATCCCATCATCAAACCGGAGGAAGAAGGAGACTGGGGACGAGTCCGGCACCACGGATGCGCCTCGGGTTATTGCATGATTTCCATTTCATGAACGTGATATATGGTTACACTCGCACGATTGCACGATAAATAAATTGCATGATCACCTATTGAATATTAAACAAGCAAGCATGTTCATGTACATTTGGAGTAAGGTCGGAGACCGCCCTCACTCGCCGGGACCATGTATTGATTGATCGCATGAAAATAAATAAGTGTTTAAGATTGACAGTTGTAATCTCGGGCGAGTTCTCTATTATTGTGAACGTATAATGCGTTAATTATAAAACCTTACCCGAGGTTATAACTTGCATGTGATTGCGCTATAGATATTTATGCCCCTTGCTCAGTCTTCGGTAGACTGATACTTCACTTTTCAGGTACTTGAGAGCCGGTCGTGCTAGGCGGGAGTCTGGTCCAGTCTTGCATTGTCACGAGTCTATCAGTGTACCATCATATATATATTTTACTACTTCTCATGTCATGTCTATTGTTATCACATTATGAATACTTGATCATGTATAAGAGATGATAATGTATTGATAGTTAGTTTGGTATCTATACGTATCTATCGGATAAATATGGTACCTATATGTATTTATGAAATAATGCTTCCGCTTATCACTTTTATATGTCCTGGTTGTGTATTGCTTTGGGGTTTAGTCCCGCCTAGCTCGTCTTTTCTTTTATTGTCACCCGTTCGCTATAGGGTAGTTCATGTACGGATTGTCCATTTCGTATGTGGATCGGCCTATAGTGCGGGGGGGGTGGTACCTCTACGGATAGGGGTGCTACACCATCTTGAAGATGAAGCTTTTCACAAAAGTTAAGGGAAGAAGAAGGATTCCGGGATGGATTCAATGGAAGAAAAGAGTATCTCACTTGAAGATGTCGCCAAAACACAACCTAAATCTAGAGTTAGCACAAGAAATCAGAGGTTACGAAATTTTTACCTAGGGATTGAAGGGAGGAGCTTGCGAGAATTTGCAGAAAAATTGCAGAAAGTGTTGGGCTTCTTGTTCACTTGGAGAAGAACGGGTGCGTGAAAGAGGTACAAAGGCCTTACAAATCCCTATTTATAGGGGCAGGAGCTGGCATTAATTAGGGTTAAAGATTTAAAACGCAATCATTTCCCACCTTGAGAAGCCCACCACTTTTGGTAACCGCCTCACGTCTCCCGGGGTATACGCGCCCACGTTCCCACTCCGCATTTAATGCGGACATGACTTAATTTAGTGCAATGTCAGAACGTGTCCGTTACGGAAGCCAAGCGGTCACTTTTCTTGCAGAAACTTGACCCTCGGATATTCAAAAATTCAATGCTCGCTTCTCTTAAATTCTACAGTACGCTCAAGCAATACTACAGAATTTGGGGGGCAAAATGATGAGACATAAAATCACGCTCGTATCAAAGCCGTCCACGTGCCGCCATCCGCCGACTTAGAGATTGGACGCTCGCATTGATGGGCTCGCGGGCCAACCTAGCCCACACACTTACTGACTAATACAGGCCCATGAGCCTGGGCCAACTGTTTAAGTAAAGCGTTCGAGCTGTCAAAGTTGGCGCTCACACCACTACCCTCAGAGCTACCCTTTCCAGGGAGGCACCCCTGAGGGTACCTGCTCTCTAACGCTCAGGTGGTTGACGCTCGTAGGTCCTCTGCCAGAGGAGACCCCCTCGTGTGTCCCTTCAAGCGTCATTGGCGCTCGAGTATGACTTTCCCCATTGTAGGGCATCTGTACACCTACGGGACTAATCTTGAGCTTCGCACGACCCTCACCAACAACCTCAGACACGGCGGTAGTACGCACCTCGTACCTGACACGCCGTCTGCTTTTCAGAGCCATCGTTTTCATGCCGTCACAGGCCGCCATGTGTTAGGGCAACACAGGTTTGGGACCACACGGTCAAATTACCCAAAATACCCTCACCTCTAATATATATATAGGAAGAAACCCATGCATTCTTCCCCAAGTCATCTTCCACATATACATTGCACTCATCATACTGCGCATAATTCCTCCATCTTTCTTCCCAAGCTCTGTATCATCTCCACCACAGTTGCATCATCATCACACCCTGCATTCTTAGTGTTATCCTAGCTGGAGGAACCCACGCTCAAAAGGAAACCCAGTTCTTGAGGTTTTCACGCCTGTGATGGTCTTTCCCGTTTTAAACAAATATTGAAAGTGTTGGTTGAATCTTAGGAATCCATTTCCTGCACTACCAATATGAAAATAACTAATTTATATGATTAGGATTCTAGTAAAACTTATGAAACTTGTCAGAATAATAGTAAAAGAAAAATATAATTACTAATTTTCTTGTGAAAGAATCCAATAAAATCCAAAGTAAATCAAGAATTTATAGCAAAATAAAAACTAAATCAAGAATTCACACCTAACATACATGTATAAATCATATCCTAAACTTTTATATTTCTCTTTACTCTTAAAGCTCCTTGTTCCTCTTTTTTTTTTTTACTTTCCTTTTTTTTATCTCTATAAAAAGTTCATATTAAAAGCTATAAGAAGAACCAACATGTTTTATGAATGCATTGTTTGGAAAATTAAATTTTATATTATAAACTAACTTTATATTATAAAATATTTATATTTTTTCATACACAACATATTAATTATCTTCTTTTTTTTCTCACAAATATTAATTATCATCTCTTGTAAATAATGATTTATATAATGGAGAACTCTAAGTATTAATATTATCCTAAAGACCCCAATAATAAATTTAGAACTTTAAAAATATATGAAAAACTAATTTATATGATTAGGATTCTAGTAAAACTTATAAATTTGTCAGAATAATCGTAAAACCAAAATATAATTACTAATTTTCTTGTGAAAGAATCCAATGAAATCCAAAATAAATCAAGAATTTATAGCAAAATAAAAACTAAATCAAGAATTCACACCTAACATACATGTATAAATCATATCCTAAATTTTTGTATTTCTCTTTACTCTTAAACTTCCTTGTTCCTCTTTTTCTTTTCTTTTTTTTCCTTTCTTTTTTTTTTTCCTCAATAAAAAGTTCGTATTAAAAGCTATAAGAAGAACCAACATGTTATGTGAATGTATTGTTTGGAAAACTAAATTTTACATTATAAAATAACTTTATGTTATAAAATATTTATATTTTTTCATACACAACTTACACTATATGAAATTTTTGGTTTTCTTTAGTGGAAGATGTACCTTTAAAAAGTAAAACCATGGAGATTGAAGATGGATGACGAAAATGGTTTTAAAAGATTAAGTTGCAAAAACATAATTTTTGAAATTTTGAGGATCAACTATAAATAAATTAATTTTTTTTAAAAAAAAAAAAAAGAAGAAAAAAAAACTACAAACAGAATAAGTAGTCAAATTAAAAATCTATTTCTTACGGACCGTTAGAAAAGAATTTTCCTTTTCAATTGCATTAAAAGGTGTAGTAATTTAATTATACAAAATATTAATGGAGCTTTTAATGATTAATTTATTTATAAAATATTAAAGAAATAATATTTTATGAAAATTAATTAGATTCTCAATTTATACAGCAACTTATATACTACTCAAACAATATGATGGAAGAGAAGCCTCGGTTGGTGAACTCAAAGTACCTGGACTCGAGTTAGTGTCTAAACCCGAGAGAAACCCTAGAGATTGACGAGCTTGAAGAAGTCATCCCACTACTCAACCACTAGAAACCCTAAAATCTACGGCAACATGTTCTATTTGTCGAAAATTTCCCCAACGTGATTTTTTCTATATCCGTGGCCCGTCTCCTTGGAATTTTCCTACTGGCCAGAATACCCGTCGTGTAAGACAATTAAAGAATGAGCTGGATCTTGCATTGTAGGGGCTCATACCTTCTCCTTCAGGTATATATGTGATGTGATATTTTATCCTATTCGTTTTCTTTTTCAGGTGAAAGTAAAGCTGAATTTTTTAGCAAGGCTATCATGACGCTGCTCGTTCCTAAACGCAAAGGATTACATGACTCCACTGAAACAACAGAGCAGTGTTTCATTAGAGGAGTTCACTTCTCCCCTTCCTCAATCGTGAATTGTCCGTCTTTAATTCCCATATATGCATGGGATCTATTCTTGTTGGCGATGATCCCCAGATCTATACTGACAAATACAACATGGACAGTTCACCAACAACTGACAAAAACCTCAATAGGTGTATCTGTATCAACGGCCCTAACGGCCACCTGGCTCATATATAAGAATTTTCGTAGCAAATATACAATTCACCAACAACTCAATAAAAAGACAGTTTATTTATAATCATAAACTAACAAAAGGACAATCTATTAATAATCATAAACTAAGAAATAAGAATCAAAATATATATATATTTTTTTTTAAACGAGAATCAAAACAATTTATTAATCTGAATAAATATAACACTTATTAAAAGATCATAATAAATCACAAAGAGGGTATGAACCAGAAGGGAGAATTAACCCGAACTAACGATTCCTCAACTCTAAAATGTGTAGTTTGCCCATCTTCAAGGCTATAACAACCCATATCGTTTTCCCATCTAGAGGTAGTATGATTTGTGAAGTATACATGGTTAGGCTTAACTCCGGAATATTCATAGGCATTCTCTAATGCTATCGAAGTGTTGAGCCCAACAAACATAGCTCTATCGCCTAAGCTCTTAATCTCACTCCATCTGTCATTGATCAAATCCAATTCATACACTTCAAACCGCATCGCCTGCTTTACGCTCCAGAAATTCTCATCGTCGTCGTCGTAGCCTATCGTACCGGGTGATTCTTTATTAAATTCAATTTCAGCACGGAACGGGGCGAGCACGAATACACTGCCTGGTGTCGATCCTGCCACGATATATGGATATTGGCAGGTTAATAATAATCTCTGGTTGGTCCGGGGGCGAGGTGAGATGAGGCCTTGATATGAAACTAAATCTACAACTTTTCCAGTACAAGTGATGGCATAGAATTGATCACGGTGATAAATGAGATCACTGTAACCTGCTCCGACGTATCCCCACATCTTGTCCCCTGGTCTCCAATACCTCAG
Organism: Lantana camara; assembly: GCA_037501455.1. Lineage (NCBI taxonomy): Eukaryota > Viridiplantae > Streptophyta > Magnoliopsida > Lamiales > Verbenaceae > Lantana > Lantana camara. The sequence goes on along the minus strand of CM074855.1, from coordinate 5,227,217 downwards.
ACTATGCATCCGGCCGTATACAATCATCAATATAAAATCCGATGGTGATTCTGACGGGTTGGATGACAGTGCCGCTTTGTTTAGGAAGAGGTAAGGCGGCCGGTCTGGTTTAAAATTGTAGAGGGAGTTGTTTTCCAGGGGAGGGAGCTGAATTTGAGCTGGAGAAAGTGGATGGAGTAGATTGATGTCCTCGCCGTTTCGCGATATTGTAAGGACCCATCCGTAGTTTAATCCGATGCACTTTTTATTTGACATCTGTGGGATGTACAGATTCTTCGTTAACATGTCTTGCTTTAAAAGACTGAAAATTTGTCGATCCGCTTCGGCTTCCCTGGACGTGGACGTGGACGTGGACGGGAACATCAGCCATGGAGTTTGGGGGCCGCGTAAATACGGCTTATTGGTGGCAGCAACCGCGTGCCATGATTTACAGACCATCCCGAAAGTCATGAAATCTTCTATCAGGTTTATCTTCTTAACGATGAGAATCAGGAGATCATGGTGAAGCCCTTCCCAATCTGCCATGGCTGCCGTGTAGGTGTAGGGCAAAGCAAACCCTAGTTTAATTTATAGTTACTTTCCTAGTGGAAATATGACCAAAATTAATGCAGAAGTTTTCATGCCATGATTGTGATTAATTAATTTTTTAGATATTAATTTGTCCGGGTGCACTACGAATATTGCCACGTGGCAGATGGGCAAAGATCATTTTTAATTAGGGAAATTAAAACTCGTTCATTTTTAATTGGGGAAAAACTCGTTCTTGTTAAATGTAACTAGCATATATCCCGTGCAATGCACGGTTTGTATATATAAATTATACTAAGTGAATTATAGTATTACATAATAGTGCTAAATATTGTAAACTAAAATGATATAAAAAATCTGTATTTAGAATTGGTAAAACTATAAATAATTATAAATTTAATAAACAATGCAATTATTCTGAAAATTTTAATATATAAAAAAAATACTAGATCTGATCATAGGGATAAAAAAGAAATTTAAGAAGTTGAAAAGGTTATAAATAATATTAGGTAGCATTCTTAGAAAATAAAAGTTAAATATATAAATGTGGTCGAAAACTGCTATTAAATATTAAAAATATAATATTTATATAAAGATATAATATATTTCCTCAATTTGGGGAAATCAGGTTAGTTAATAAATTGAAAAAAAAAAACTAAATCATTAAGAAAATAAGATGAAAATTAAAGAAAATAATAACAATACAAAATAAATAAAATAATTATAAAAAATAAACATTACAATAATAAGTATTGAAATTCTAAATTGGATGAAGTTAAAAACTCAAAAAAATGTTCTTCAATAAGAAAAACCCAAAAGATCATAAAAATTAAATGAAACAAAGATTACATAAGAAAATCTATCAGAATTTGATAAAAAAAATCTTTTAGAATCTGACATGTGTTTGTAATTATCAAAGAATTCTAAAATCTAATTACATTATCATATTCAAGCAACAACCCAAATGTTATATTATCAAATATCAAGCAAAGCTTGAATACATAAAGAATTGCATGACTCAGATATGGCAGCGGATGATTTGAAAAACTTCCAAGAACAAGTTTAGTAATATCAGACAAGATTTTGTAAAAGCTACCAATATACAAAGTTTTAAGGCAGGCTCAATTTTTTTTTGTGAAAAGAAATGATTTTTATTGTGACAACGAATCATGACAAGAAACAAGATGTAGGGGAAACACTTTATCAGCACTTAATGCTCATCAAGTAGGTAATAAAGATAAGGTTGTTTCAGCCTTACCCATATATTACCTATTTTGCTGAAGATTTTTTACTCGTTTGGATCACCTTGAATAGAGATCCGAGTTGATTTCTTCCGCCATTCTTGAGCAATTTTATCAGCATTCCTGTGAAGATCTTGTGGTATCCTTTTGGTAGAGGATCCAACATGATTAACTTTAGGTCTTTTCTAAACCCACGCATGAATATTTTGATGATCATAAGTGGGGGCTTTAAATTTGTAAAAGTGCCTTCTATTTTTGAAGAGTTTGGTGGTTCCAAGGTGTCCATAACACATTTTGAAATGCTGATTTTCTCGAAGCAAATAATCATTTTCAATCTCCAAGGCATCTTTTTCAAATCTCAGGATATCAAAAATTTCATTGTATCTTTGTTAAAGATCAAAGCTTTCCTTAATAAGACCAAGAATCTTCCCTTCCAAAAATTTGTTCCTTTTTTCAAATTCCTCAAAGTTTTTCTTATAATTATCAAAATGATTTTCAGAGGTAGATTCATTATAAGTTTCAAAAGGATCAATGGAAGAATTGGTACCAGTACTTTCCTGACTTTCAGCCATGAAGCCGATGCATTAATCTTCTTCGTTGTCAAAGGCTTCGGATTCTGAGTCACTCCAGGTGACCTTGAATGAAGTGTGTTTCCTATCCTTTTTGGCGTTGTTGATGAGTTTTGGACACTCCGGTCTTTTATGTCCTGGTTCCTTGCAATTATGGCAAACAACATTATTATCAGAGGTACTGGTATCAAATTTCTTACCTGATTCGTTCCTGCGAAATCTGGCCCTCATGTTGGTGAGATACTTTAGCTTTCTTGTGATCATTGCCACTTCCTCATCAATTTTTCTCACTTTTTCTTCATCAACATCGCTTCCATCGTCGTGATCGGTATTGAAGGCAATGTCTTTCTTCTTTTCAACCGATCCTTCCTTTGGCAAGAGAGCAAGCTCATGAGAGGTGAGTGATCCGATGAGCTCAGCTACTGTCAGCTTTGTTAGATCCTTAGCTTCCTGGATGGCTGTCACTTTTAGCGTCCATTCTTTCGGTAGAGATCTCAAGATCTTTCGTACTTGGTCTTGCTCGGATATGACCCTTCCAAGAGCAAACATTTGATTTACAATTTCCATGAAGTTTGCATACATTTGGCTAATTGTTTCACCCTCACCCATACAAAACATTTCAAACTTGTGGGTGAGCAGAGCAATCCTTTCTTCCTTCACTTGAGATGAGCCTTCATGTGTTACTTGAAGCATGTTCCACATGCTTTTGGCCGTGGCACAGATGCTTACGCAATTGTATTCACTTTTGCATAGTGAGCACGAAAGAATGTTCTTGGCCTTGGCGTGCATGGAGATAAGCTTCTTGTCTTCAGCTATTAACTCACTTCTTTCCTTGGAAACTTCCGTACGACCGACTATCTTAATTGGGATCTTTGGACCATCCATAACAATCCCCCAAAGATCATAGTCGATCGAGATAAAGTACTCTTTAATCCTATTTTTCCAAGTGGCATAGTTGATGCCATAAAAAAGTGGCGGACGAGTGTGTGATGCACCATCAGCATAGATATCATTTTGCACAGCCATATTGGATCGATCTCTTGGTTGTTAGACATCAGATAGAACAGGAGAGAAGTTCAAAATATGTCTCCAGACCACAACAATTAATAAACGAGGTAAAGATGTTGTTTGTAGCTCAAAAGCAGCATGTACAAGTAGCTTTTCAAGGAATGCAATAAGCTGTTCTTTTCTCTGTTAAAACTAAGCACTCAAAGAAACAGATCTTGTCAACTTATAAAACCTTTTCAAAACTCAGTCATTGAACTCATAGCCAATTTAATCTCTTTACGCCTTTTCTATTTTTATTTCTCAATTTCCTACTTCTTCACTTTACTTTTTTGTTTATATATTGGTGAAGTTCATATTGTTCTAATCGGTGATCCATTAAGCAGGAACTTACTGGTTTCTGATATAATAAAGAGCACCATGCAAAAACAAAGCCAGCATAACATTCCTTAATGCAAAGGCTTAAACCTAAGTGATAATAGACGACAGTAATAATGAAGGCATAAAAGCAACTAAGAGTACACACAAGTAATGCATGAAGTGTAAAAAGAACATGTCCCAGAAAAATTGCATACAAACTTGTCGCCTTGCATTGACATAATATTTTAGTTTCATATTACATAAAGGGATAATTACGAACAGCCCCCTGAGTGTTGGCGAAATTACAGATTACCCCCTGAGGTTTGAGAAATTACGAACCCCCTCCCTGAGGTTTACATTCTCTCTCACAAATTCTCACAAATTCTCTCTCTGGGGTCGTTCGTAATTATCCCTTTAATTTATTACTCTTCCTAAAAAATTTTCAAATCACACACGATAAGTATAAAATACTCACCCCCTACCCTATCAATTTGACCAAACTAAACTCCAACTAGAATTACCCATTGATCTTAACCTTAATTTTATATTTATGTAGTCAAGCCAAGGTCTGTAAAACTAGAGCATAATATTCACAAAATTACATTTATAACTTCCAAATGTGAAATAACAACGAAGAATTTTTTAGATTCGGTAATTTAAGCGATCCACGCTACACTAATCTAACAAAATATTTCTAATTTGAGTTTTTAAATATGCAGTTTTCGTTAAATTAAAGTATTTATATAAACACATAATTACTAAATATATGCAATTTACTTATGTATGTGTCCCACCATAAATATGCGACATTGCAATTCCCCAAAATTGACATTAAAAATAAACATAGCCTAAAAAGAATTGAATAAAATAATACAAACTACAATCATATTAGCACCTCCAGCACATGCAACCACCACCCTTACCCACTAATTATGGTAATTAATATTTAAACTTATCCCAAGAAGAGGGGGGCATTTTAGCACTACTACTTACTTAATATTAAATATTATTAGATTATAACCGAAATTTTTTAAATATTATTAGGTACCACTAATATTTTCAATTATTGAAACAAACATTAATTCCGGATCTCTTAGTCAACCTAAAACGAGTGTGAGTGTGACAAATATTTTCATTTGAAAAACTTTTGAAAAAGCTGAGTAATGCGTTTCGGACAACATGGTTGCGCCACATGGCTCTGTCGTTTCCACCATTGGTGCTGTTCTTGACTGCCGATTGGCTCCATCTCAGTAAAGACCCCAATAAACCCACCAACATTCTTGACTCTTGTTATTCAAATGAAGCAGATTGGTAGCTGTTACAGATCAAGTTCCTGAAATTTTTCGACTTTTTTCATGTTAAAAATCGATGCTTTATTTCTCTCTCAAATGGGTTTAACAGTTCTTCACACTGCAATTAATCCGCCAGCAGCAGTATCGTCAAGAACCCATTTTCCATACTGGAAATTGAAAGATTTCCCTGTTGGAATCTGCCAGCAAAAGTCCCTTTTCAGAAAACAACAAAATGGGCTGTTCAAGATCAAGAAATCGGCCAGAGTGAAGGTCGCCGTAGCTGATCAAGCTTCGATTCCGCCGGCGGAGAAGAAGCTGAGGATTCTGGTGGCGGGCGGGGGAATTGGTGGGCTGGTGTTTGCTTTGGCGGCGAAAAGGAAGGGTTTTGAGGTGGTGGTGTTTGAGAAGGATTTGAGCGCGATTAGAGGAGAGGGAAAGTATAGGGGTCCCATACAATTACAGAGTAATGCATTGGCTGCTTTGGAAGCCATTGATATGGATGTTGCTGAGCAAGTTATGAGTGCTGGATGCATCACGGGTGATCGTATCAATGGTTTGGTTGATGGGATTTCTGGTTCTTGGTAAGATATGTTGAGAGTTTTTATTATAGAATGTTACACTTCCCTTCCCCCAAAAGTTATAATTTTTCGATTTTGGTTCCATTGATTATGAAATTCATCGTATTTAGATCCATATTGATGTTGTATCTCTACTCAGCTTTGTCCTGAAATTTATTTTCTGTCATATTTGCACATGCATATCGTTATCGTCACTCGTGAGTATATCAATTTGGAGCCCGTGCTCTTCGTTAAAGATTTGATAGAAAAATCATGATTGAGATCAAATATTAAGTAATATAGAACTGACTTTGAGAATTGACAAGCTGTAATTTAGAAAACAGAAAAGTAAAAAACTAAATAAATGCCTCTCCCCTGCGTTGGTATACAATTATACAGCAAAGATATACGGGTTTGTATGTAGAATGTAATCCTCTTCTGTTGGTTGTTATAAGTAGAATTACTATTGCAATTTAACTAAATTGCAAAGATCAAAACTCAAAAGGGTTATTTGTAATTTTGAAAATGAAAGAGAAACGGGGATGCCGGGGGTGGGGTACTGGGGGGTATGTGTGTGTGGGAGGTTTATGTAATTATGCATGATTACATGGGAGGGCACTGTAATATTCATAATTCAATTATGGGTATCTGTATGAAATTCGATTGCATAAAATTGTACAGTTGATGTTCAGGTATGTGAAGTTTGATACATTCACTCCTGCAGCAGAGCGTGGACTTCCCGTCACCAGAGTCATCAGCAGAATGACTTTGCAACAAATTCTTGCTCGTGCTGTCGGTTCAGATGCTATTATGAATGAAAGCAATGTTGTGAACTTCGAGGATAATGGTGAAAAGGTTGTCTTAACCTATTTTAGTACGTTATTTTACATAGGACTTATCGATTTGTTTCCGATTCATATTTTAATTCTTCTGTCTTGAATGGATTTAGGTTACTGTGAAACTTGAAAATGGACAGTTACATGAAGGTGATGTTCTTGTTGGTGCTGATGGGATATGGTCAAAGGTAAATCTTTTTTAAAAAATACTGAAAATTCGTGTATTTAACTCGGTTTAATTTAATTCTTTTAATATATAATTATATATACAGGTGAGGAAAGGTTTGTTTGGAGACACTGAAGCCATATATTCAGGCTACACTTGTTACACTGGAATTGCAGATTTTGTTCCGGCTGATATTGATACAGTTGGGTAATGTTAACACACAATTATAGTTGCATCAAGGCTATGATGTTTGGAGAATAGGGTTATATTTAAATTTATTCGATTATTTGATAGGTACCGTGTATTCTTGGGCCACAAAAGGTACTTTGTTTCTTCAGATGTGGGTGGAGGGAAAATGCAGTGGTATGCATTTCAGAATGAACAACCTGGAGGCTTGGATGTTCCCAACGGTAATAAATTTTTTAAAAAATGTAGAATAAAAAGAATAATCATTATTTTGTGAAGCTAATACGAACCTTGTATAGTTTATAAACTTCTTGATTTTTCAGGTAAAAAAGAGAGGTTACTAAAATTATTCGAAGGTTGGTGTGATAATGTTATAGATTTACTGCTCGCGACCGATGAAAGTGCAATTCTTCGACGCGACATATATGATCGTACCCCAATATTTACATGGGGCAAGGGACGTGTAACGTTGCTTGGTGATTCTGTTCATGCAATGCAGCCAAATTTAGGTCAAGGGGGATGTATGGCCATTGAGGTACAATGAATCTTCTGTGTTGTGGCTAATGAGCATATAACCTCTGCATTAAAAGAAATCCAACATAAATTACTGTCAGAACGAAAATACATCGAACACCCTCGTGTATCTCAAGCAATCATAACACGGGTTTGAGTGCTGTTAACTCTTTTAGAAAATCCATTAATTTTTCTAGTTTGAGGTACTATTTTTCCATTCAATAACTTGGTTTTCCAGGATGGATATCAACTAGCGTTGGAGCTCGATAAAGCATGGAAGCAAAGTGCTGAATCGAGAAGGCCAATCGACATAGTCTCTTCCCTGAAGAGGTAAAATATCATTTAATCCAAGAAAGTTCAGTAAAAGTCGAGTTTTCTGAATTTGCTCTTGTCCAGATATGAAAATGCACGAAAAATACGAGTTGCGATTATTCATGGACTTGCAAGAATGGCTGCAATGATGGCATTGACTTACAAGGCATATCTTGGTGTTGGACTCGGTCCGTTTTCGGTAAATACTGGCAAATTCCCCATAAAAACATGAAAAGAATGTGGGTATTTTGATCAGAATCTTTAATATTTTTCTGCAGTTCCTAGCAAAGCATAGAATACCACATCCTGGAAGAATCGGAGGCAGAGTGTTTATAGACATTGCTATGCCTTTAATGATGAGTTGGGTTCTCGGTGGTAACGGGTGAGAAAAAAAGATTTTAGTTTCTAAGAATTTTCATTTTTTAAATTTAAGAGGTATCAGTAATTTCTTAAACCAAAAGGAGTTTTGAGCAAGTCGCCAACCCTCAGGGGAGTATTTGTATTTATTAATTTGTAACATTCTGCATCCGTTGCAGTTCAAAACTTGAAGGAAGAGTGTTGCATTGCAGACTTTCTGACAAGGTAAGAAACTCTTAAGGCATGCTTGTTTAATAATTGTGGAAATAAACTCGTGTTCGAATATGTTTCTCGATTATGGTCAATTAACTTTTAAGTCATGCTTACACAGGCCAACGACCAATTACGGAGATGGTTTACAGATGATGATGCTTTAGAGAGAGCTCTTGATGCAGAGTTAGTATAAATAATGCCTTCACACAATATCTTCATGCCCTTATGTTCATCTGTTCAATTAGCTCAGCTATAATCGTATCATAATAAATAAATAAATAAAGCTCAACTCAACTGTTGTTGTCGTGCAGTTGGTTTCTAATGCCGGTTGGAGATTCAAATTCGTCTCAGGAAATTATCATCCTAAGCAGAGACGAGAAGAAACCGTGTATCATAGGGTAAGAGACCTTATTATCTGTAAATTAATTTTTCTTCTTTTTCTTTCAGACGAAATTTCCATGAAGTTGAAATATGAAATTAAGATTATCATTCTTTAAACTATATTTTTTTGATTATCTTAGGAGTATAGCTCATGCAAACATTCCTGAAGCATTGATTACTATAACTTCACCCCAGGTGATACAGATGATCTTTCCTCGTATATACTTGCTTGAATTTTTCTCGATTTCTTACATTTATCCTAACATGCAATGATTTATGAATATGTTTCAAGGTTTCTAAAATGCATGCGAGAATAACCTACGAGGATGGCGCCTTTTTCCTGACAGACTTAAGGAGTGAGCATGGAACATGGATCTCTAAGTAAAAAACTAATTAGCGACTATCGTTTATCGAGCTGGTTTATCTTGTTTTTATATAACATACATATATATATCGATTTTAAAAAAAATTGCAGTAACGAGGGGAGGCGGTATCGCGTGTCGCCAAATTTTCCTACCCGTTTTCGGCCTACTGATATCATTGAGTTCGGGTCCGATAAAAAGGTTAGATCATTTAATTATACAGCTCTATAGTTTATATGGTTTTCTCAGTATTCTCGAGTCAATTTTTATTTCATGTTTCTAGTCTTTAAGTTGCTAAGGAAATGGTTTTATCATAAAGGGAATTATTTTGCAGGCAAAATACCGTGTAAAGGCAATGAAAGCTCCACCCAAAGGGCCATCTAACAAAGATGGGAATGAAGTTCTCCAGGCTGTATAGGAGCGTACATAGGATGCATGGATGCTCATAAAAGTATCAATTTATCGTGTCGTGTCGTGTCGTGTCGGATATTTCTCACACGATAAATTTAAAAAAAAGTAGTGTCGTATATGTGTCCGTGCATTTGGGAGTACATATATTCTACAGAACCAACTGAAATTTATGGGAACTTGTGCATAGTTTACGGTACAGGAGTACAGAGATCAATTCGGGTAAAAATGATAGAAAGTATATATGTATCTATTGTTGTTTTATTGAATCATTGAAGTTACACTCGATGCTCTCAACCTCAACTACGAAATTGCGCCACCGCGTATGGTGGCAGTAAGGGCGGAGCTTTGCATTAATGTCCACCTTCCCCGGCGTGCAATTTTGTCTAGGTTTGCACGTCTTTGGCTCTGAACTTGGCTGCACACAATACGTTATATCGGTCTATTATTGCATTAGCAATGGCAAGTCCCAATTATTTGCTCCTTAGCTCCTATGAATTGGTCTTCGCAGTGCATTAATGTAACGTGATAATAGAGTGTTATATTAATTGTTTTGTGATTTTACCCAAAGAAACAATATAATATAATTACTATATATGATAGATTGGGATCCACTTAATAAAGTTCGGTTTGATTTTGTTAACTGATAAAGATTTTTCTTTGCTACATTTTATCCTATTCTGACGAGCATTTGACTAAACGTATATAACCAAATCAAACTCGATGTTTACATATGCCCTCCCCAAACCACAACCCCCAACAACACAGTTATGTTGCACGGATACGGACACGATAAGATATGAATACCGCGATACGGATTTTTTTGTGAATTTTTCACGTGAGAAGTGTCGGACACTGTGTCCGATACGACACGACACAGCAAACTGATATATTTAGAAGTGTTGGTGCATTAGAGCAACACGGTCATGCAACGATTAATTACAATGTGTATAAACACAGTAAAAATACTGTGCACACCGTAAATTTTTTCTCACAAATAATGATTCATTTCGACCATTCAGTATGCAGAATTTGATTGAGCATTTGCAATACATATTACAAACAATCTAATATACTTCTTATATAGAGTATTGGGAATCCCTCAATTACTTTTGTACTATTTCGATTACTTATTATTCCGTTTTTACAACACGAATATATATATATATATATATATATTTTTTTAAACTCACACACCCCAAGTGGCCCAAGGGATTCGAACCCGGGATCTTACCTTCGAGATAGAACTCTCATACCACTTGACCAACCCCTGTTGGCTTTTACAACACGAATATATATTATATATATATATATAAAACTAAAAGATGGAAGTGGCATGTGAAAGAAAGGCGGTGGAATTAAGTAGAGGCGGAGAGGGCAACGGTCGGTTCGGTTGAGGTGGTGGGGGCAAAATGCAAATAATCGACCGTTGAAGCGTTTAATGATTTCTTGGTCAACCATTTGAAGCATTTATTGACAGTAAGTACCATCTTTATTATTTATATGAATAAAGACGAATATAACTATAATAATAATAAACAATATAAGGGAGGGTTAAAACTTAAAAATTAAAAATTAATGACGGGAGCATTAAAATGCGTGTGAAGGGGTTAATGATTAGAGGCTGTATATATGCAGTAAGCTTCCATCTTAAGCAATTCAAATGATGGGATAATAAACATGTTCAACACACAGGAGTGACACTTTCCCAGGACTTCAAATTATCGTGTCAGTTTTGTGTCAATACAAAGTTTAGCAAATTCCAATCATTATTAGCCACACTGCCCAGCTGGGCATCATTAACCCTTTCCCCTTTGTTTTGCTGCTTAATTAGCATGCATTTCCCTCTATTTTCGTGTGTGTGGGCGTGGTTAATCTCTGATTAATCTAAAAGTACTTAGAAGTACCTATGCACGAATATAGATAACACGGTATGAAATGAATATGTCAATATTAATTTATTTTTTAATTTTTTATGTTAAAAGTGTCGAATATGATATAAAACATAAGTGTCAGATTCAACACTAGTCTAGACGATAAAATATAATATTTTCCAGGGCTAATTACAGAAACCCCCATCCTTTGGAGTTTTGGCACTTTCCCCCCTATACTTTCATTCTTGGCATTAAACCCCATAACCTTTGAAAAATATTACACTTAACCCCTTCAAAAAATTTTGATCATCGATTTCTCCTCCGTCAGAGCGACCCAAGCTTCAAGACCACCGCCATTGTGTTCGTCTCTCCAAGGAGAACAAAGCCCATACCCCAGCCAACCCTATTGACCGCCAAAAGCTTCGTTCGTCGTGCATCATCTTTAACCGATGATTTCTACTTCGTCGGTTGTCGGATTTTGATTTCGAGACCATTGTTGTATTCCTTGCGTCGAGAGTTTCGATTTGATATATAATATCTACACATTTGAGATCAACTTTGTATAGATTTGCTTTGTTAAAGTTTGTTATAAGGGGTTAAGTGTGATATTTTTCAAAGGTCAGGGGGTTTAATGCCAAAAATAAAAGGACAAGGGGAAATGTGCCAAAACCCTCAAAGGATGGGGGGTTTCAGTGATTAACCCTATTTTCCACGTGAAAAGTGTCGAATATGAATTTATTAATGCCCGAATTCTATGCCGACCCTTTGAATCTTGTACTCGCAACCAGAATCCTAGAAAGCTACAACAAATTATAAGATTTTAAGACAAAATTTGAAACAAAAGATTTAAGAATATCTTCTGCATTCCAATTTTAGGAATCTTTACACTACATAAGCCGGCTAATGCTTCCTTTTCTTTCCTTTTCCTTAAACATCAACCAAAAATTTTTGAACAAAATTTCAAATACTAAAGCCAAAACATTTTCAATCTGTTTATAGTTTTACGCGAAGGGATATAGTTTGATCAGCTTTATTTCTTTTCCACGAAAGAATTAGTCTTCCCAACGTCAAAAGCCGAGTCAGAATTTGTGCCAAGGTACCCCCACGGGTTTAGCTCAACGGTAACACAGGTAGCAGAATTGGAACAAGGACCCAGGATCAAACTCTGGCAGGCGCAGTTGTGGGGGTTTTATCCTTCCAATGTGTTGGGTAGCCCCTTGTGGCCACCAGAGACCGTCCTCCTACCTTGTGGGGCCGTGAGTCACCGTGATTTACCTCCTCTCCTACTGGTGTGGGGTCACTTAGGAGGGGCGCCTAAGGTGGGCGATTCCACCTTTTGGAACAAGAATTTGTGCCAAGGTAAGCTAAATTAAAAGGAAAGTTCCCAAATTTTTTTCAAAGAAATAAAAAATTAATATTTCCACAAAACCTAAAAGTTGTCATGCCCACCAGACCCCACCTCCCTCCATGCCTATCACTATTAAGCAAACAAATAAATGCTTGAATAATGGGAATACTATTATTTTCACTAAATTTACGTAATTATTTAAGAATCATAAGAAAAAAAACAAAGAAATGATATATGTACATCCGAAAATTCAAACTGAAATAGAACAGAGTTCCTCGTTGTTGTGTTCCTCAAAAGCTAAACTTTGTCTGTCAAATATATTCCCCCTAATCTGTCCAAATATTTCCCCCTTTATTAGCCTTTTCCAGTTTCCAACCAAAATCATACACATTCCAATTCATATATCCATCAACATTAATAAATATATATACATATTAAATAACGGGGAATTCCCGAAAACTCCCCAAATGATAAATCAAATTCCTCTTAACTCCCCATTTTAAAAAATGATGTATAAAAACTCAAGAATCGCGTATCTAAATCCCCAAATGATGTATTTGAAAATGGGGAGTATCTAAATCTCAGAATCACGTATCTAAATCTCAGAATCGCGTATCTAAATCACAGAATCACGTACCTAAAACCCCAAATGATATATTTGAAAATGGAGAGTAAAAATGAACTTCCCAAACTCATGGGGAGTTTTTGGGAAGTGCCCCATTAAATAATAATAATAACTATATTAAATAATTAAAAAAAGAAAAAGAATCAATTTTTCCAAGCTCACATGTTTGTTCAATTAGAGCCATGAGGGGCCGTGGGTGGGACTCAGTGCACTGCACCATCATTTTCCTCTGTCATAGGCGCACACGTGCACCACCACAACCTGCTTGGATGCCTTAGTAATCCCACTCCTTTTATTTTTCCTTGTTTTATAAATTAGCTGTATTTGATTTCAATCTCCCTAGATTTCTTTCCATTTTTGACTAGGCTCATCGTGGATTTCTAATAATTATTATATTAATATTATTAAAAATATTCGGACATTATAATTTAACTAATTTTGTTGGATATTAGGAGATCTAAGTTTTTACGGTGGATAAAATTATCAACCAACAGGAATTAATCCAAGTAAAGTTTGAGTTCAAACCCTGCTTGGATATACGTGTATTTAAAAAAAAAAAAAATTACATAAAATTATCGATGGAAAAAACGGGAGGAAAACAAAAGAAATTGAAATAAATCAGTGAGCTGATAGTATTTCCAATTGTTATGATTACATGTATACAAGCATATCTAAAACAAATTCCATTTTTGAGCTTTCGGAAGCTTTTTCAGCATTGAACCTGTATTTTCATTTTTCAAGTACAATGAGAGAAATAGTATTGTTAACTTTTCACTGTTTTTACTTTCCTTTTCCTCTAACAAATTAGCCTTTTCCGATTTCCTAAATCAAAAGCGAACTCAAGGCTTCGATTAACTGAAAAATCAAAAGCCGAAACAAGAATCTCGTAGTTGCTTTGTCCGTTGCAGGTTCAAGAAACTATAATGACGATGCAGAGGAGGACGACGACGACCGGTTAACAGACTCAGCCAGTTTCCCAAATCTCTCCACCAGCTCCGGCGACAGCTGCTTCGCCGGTTTCTTCTCCTCCCGCCGGAAATTAAAACCCAACGCCTCAGAAACCTCGGCGGAGCTCCACCCAGCTTTCCGGAGCTTGTCGGAAAACCGATCTGTTTTCAGTAGCAACGCGTCGAGCACTGATTGGTTATCCAGCATCACCATCTCGCCGTCGAAGAACCCTGATGCTGAAACGCTGACAATCTCCGATACATCGGATTCTGCCCACCCGCTTCCTCTCAAAAGCGACCCGATTTGATTCACGTAGTCGTCGACCCATTTAGGCAATTCGGATCTTGGCATGTCGAAGCACCTGTCCGGTGAGGATGACGATGAAGATGAAGAATTCGAATTCCGGCGGCGGTGATCCACGGCGGCGTCGCTCCAGAACTCCACCCATCGCGGCGTTCTTCCGCCGGAAACCGTATCAAGACTCCTCCTAGACAACGACCCGCCGGCTGATCTCTCGCTGACGGATCGTTCCCTGGAGAGGATTCTTGGGTCGGAGCTCTGATGAAATACAGAGGATTCACGATCGAAGAAGTCTGATAAATCGATCCCACAGCAGAAAACTCTGTGTTCATCAACGTAGAAGATCGGGTTTCCGGCGAGACAAGGGTTGCAAGGAATATAACAATGGTTGAAAATGGGAATCAAAAGCGGGGCCCGTTTAAGAGCGTTTCTGGCAATTTTCAGAGCCTTCTCCGGCTCCACCGGCCGCGGCCCCCATGATTTCGACCAGAGAGAATTTCGAGCTATATGGAAAGAAATGGAAGCAATGGGGAGATCAATGGCGGCGCGGAGCTGAAGCCGCCCCGCGCCGGAGGCGCGCCAGTCGGGGAATCCGGCGCCGACGGGTAAGCCGGCGGAGAGGACGGCTTTGAGGTCCGGCGGGAAGGCGAAACCGAATTCGGCCTCGGCTAAGGCGAACTCTGATTCGGATAAACCGGGTTGGACCGGGATTGCAGAGTTCTTTAAGTGGGAAATGACTTTCTCGGCGAGGGAAGTGAAGGAGAGGAGGCAGCTACGCGGTGGAAGCGGGGTGGAGGGACAAGTGGCGGCGGCGCGGGCGGAGAGGCGGCGGAGGCCTGCGGCGTGGGCCGGGTTGAGACCGGTCATTCTCCGGTCCACGTCAACCATTCTTGTGATGTAGATTGTGGATTAATTGAAGGGATAAAGAATAAAACTTTATTGATCTTGATCTTGATCTTTGCCGGAAAGCTCTTTCTTGAACGCAGAAAAACTAGATTCTTTGTGTGCTTATAGAGAGAGAGAGATTGGAGTTTGAAGGGAATACTGAAGTGGGAAAATTGGGAAAGGAGAAAGAAGAAAAGAGGGAATTTATAGAAGGGCAATGGGGTAGGGGTCCACTATCAGATTTTAATGTGTATCTATACTAATTTTCAATTTAAAGAATCAGTAACTTTCAAACCTTTTTCCTCATTTTTAATTATTAAATAATATTTAAATTGAATAAGTGAATTTGAAGTTTGTCGAAAATAAGCCTATTTTTGGGTTTAGTGTATATAGTGTAAATTAAAAAAAAAAAAAAACTTGAATCTTGTGATTTATACAATATAACTATAAATAACATCAAAATATGAAAAATAATCTTAAGTTGGAAATGAAGCTTTTATTTATCAAAATATCAAAAATGATAATTGTTATTACCATATCAAATATTCAAATGGCTAGCCAGCACACAATTGAGAAGGCTCTTTAAAGTTAAACTCAACTTGGTAAAAGCAAAAAGAGAAGGCCGGCAATGGCATTCATATAATAATATCCCTAAACCCTTTTTGACTTGTTTTCACTGTTTAGTATTTGGTAAAAGTTTAAAATGAGTACAATATATTTGCATTTAAAATCTATAAGTTATGTTATTTATTTCACCAATTTTGATAAAGTGATTATTGTATAAGGCACATTATTTTATGTCCTAATTAAGCTAACCAAGAATATTTACATGCAATTAGTGATATAAACTTAAGTTGGTCCTAGAAAATAATTTAAACTCACGGAAGTTCATCCGTTCCTTAACCCATGCATTTTGCAATTAAAAGCACCCTTTACTATTAATATCCCACCATTCATTTGAGAAAATGTAACTTATCCACACTTCGCTAAATTAGCTTTCTTGTATTACAATTCAACCGCTATACCATGCGTTGTGCATTGGAAGATCAAATTCCTAGCCAAATGCTTTAGAGTGTACAAGTAGTTGGTTATAAGGTTGCATCCGACAACTTGTAAAGGAACACGTGGAACGATCAAGATACAACCTAACGAAACACGTCCTATCAAATAGTATAGTATGGAACTTAAGTTACAATATCCATTCGGGTAATTCTAGTTCGAGCTTAGCTTGATCAAATCGGTATAATAAGGGGGCGAGCGTTTTACACTAGCCGTGTGATTGGTGGAAAATTTAGGAAGAGTGACCAATCAAAAAGGCAAGTATAATTGGTTTGGTTCGATCAAGTTGGGTTTGGGTTAGAATTTCCCAATCTATTCGTTTTATTTATATAATATTCACTAATGTTTTCACGTGCAAACATCATTTGCTTTAATAGTATGGGCATCAACACACGAACTCTAAAAGGAAACAAGATTTGATTTGTATCATTTGGTGGGATTGTAAACAAAAGCACGCAATGCATCGAGTCATGAGCAAACACACCAAGCGCATCATTAGTGCTACACATAATATATATATATAGCTTCTCCAAATTCATTTCTAGCCTTCGAATTTAAAATTCTTTTAAGATTATAAATGTATACATATGCATGTTTCATGAGACAGACATAATTTCTATTGGATGGTACCTAAGTTCTGTCCACAGAACCACCAGCCACGGCGCCAGAAGGCCAATTTCTTGCCGGAGAGCCACCGTGCACGGTGGGGCTCCTTCACGTTCTAATCTTTCCTCCTATGAGCCCAACTCATATTCGTGTTCCCATGATCACTTATCAGCCAAGCTATCGCACAAACGAGCAAGTTAAAAGATAATGACGATTCAGTTTCATGTGCAAGTTTCCATAATTTGTTTAATTAGGTGGGGAAAACTACTAATCATACAAATGCACATGTGTGTGTCTTAATGTGATTTACTTTTGGTTTATTTACCAATAATCTCAAATTGAATGCGCTTATGAAAAATATTATGATGGTTGAAAAATTACGAAAAATATTTCGATATATAGTAAGGGTTTGCGAAAGAGAAATTATAAAAGATACCCGACTATGATATTTTTATAAAGAGCAAATTATATTTTTGGTCTCATAGGATTGATCATTTATAATTTTGGTCCCATTGGATTCAATTTGTGACAATTTTAGTCCCACCGTCAAATTTTGGACGAAAATGGGATTGAACGGTTAAAATGCGTTTGGGGAGGAAATAGTCAAATAAAATCATTAACAAAAAAAAAAACATAAGGTTTTTCGTAGTTCAGTTGGTTGGGAGCCCCCCTCACATATCTGAGGTCCTGCGTTCAAAACCTAGGGAGTTCCCTAGGTTTTGAACCCAGGACCTCAGGTATGTGCTACGAATATCTTTATGTTTTTTTTTTTTGTCAATGATTTTATTTGACTGTCCCAAAACGCATTTAACGGCTCAATTCCATTTCCGTCCAAAATTTGACTGTGGGCTTCAAATTGTCACAAATTGAATTCAATGGAACCAAAATTATCACTTTCTGAAACAATGGGACCAAAATTGTAAATGGCCCAATCCTATGGGACCAAAAATATAATTTGTTCCTTCATAAATTTTCAACTATTAGGATTTTTTTTATAAAAAAAAATGAATTGCGCCTTATGGGTTATTAATCTTTATCCCTTACTTTGCTTGTAGGAAATCTACTTGAAAGTATTCATGAAGCAATTTGAGTAGTTTTTAGTTTAATAATTATCATGGAATAATCTATGTTCCAATTAATTATAATCACCGAATATTTTCTTTCTAAGCTAAATATTACAATTTACAAAATCGGGCTCAATCTACTGATAATTAAATGTTGATTTTTTTATTTTTTTTTGTACAATTAGTCCTTAGGCTGGTAGGTAAAGTAGGTCAATTAAAGGCCAAATATCCAAAGTGCATGCCCAATAAAGACGACTGCACTAAACTAATTAAATCTTTTCAACATCATCATTAGATAAATATATAATTAACAAATTAAGTAATTTTTCTTCAAATAAAAGGCATGATCTTTAGATAAAGGTACAAATTAATTATGCCTCACAGAAATCGTTAAGGTTTACAAGACTGGTAAATATATAATTAACAAATTAATTACAGAATTAAAATGCGATGGCTACCAAGTACCAAGAAGGTACATAGTTTGCAAATCACGCTTGTTATTTGGGGGATAATCACAAGATATTCTGAGACATGCATGATTTGTTACCTAATAATTGATATATCACCCTATCTTGGATCACAATTAATTTGTAGACTTAAGGCAATTACAATGAGATTCGAAGTTATTAGGGGCGATCAGTATCGATTACAGTAACTTATAACTTGAGTTTACATTATTTGAACTCGATTTATTTATATTCTCAAACGAAAAATGAAGGATCAGTGTCGATTACAGTAATCTATAATTTGAATTTTTATTATTTGAATTCGATTTATTTATATCCTCTGATGAAAAATGAAAGGGTTCAAAATTCAACCATTATGCGTTTTTGAATTTCTTATAATAATATATGTTTGCAATGCTTTTGGCCTATTTCTAAACCTTTAATCCGTCGTTTTCGTGACTCCATGGAAGATTATCACAGACATCATCATTACAACGAAGGATCCAACTAAGGAATAAAGGTAAATTAATTTCAGAGTAAATAATTAGTAATATATATAACCGACGCCACTCGTGTGTTCATGCGTACAATAATAATAATATAGATTGATAGAGATAGCTATATAGCCGCGTATCTTATCTCTAAGTTAGGGGATATGATTTCAACACGAAATCGAAATATATGATGCTAAGTTTTTCTGGTTTGGGGGACATATGGATGCATGCTTGTCATGTAGACTTTTTTTTTTTTTTGGTGCAACCGACACAGCCAACACACGTTGCAACTAGCCTCGCTCAATGTCGAGACCCTCCGGCGGGCAATCCCACACAAGCTTCTCTTCCTTCATACTCTGACCGACTCTAGCCAGTGCATCCGCAAGAACATTGCCTTCCCTTCTAATGTGTCTCAACATGCACTCCCAAGGTTTGTTAATGAGACATCGACAATCCTCCGCTACTGCACCGAGGGGATGCTCGTTCAAATTCCCTCATAACACCAAGCTCACCACCACCTCAGAGTCGCATTCAACCTCGATCTGGAGGAGCCTTCGCTCCCACGCTAATTTAAGCCCCTCACGTAGCCCCAACAATTCCGCCGCAACAATATTGGTGTCCTGCAGCTTCATAACAAATCCAATTTGTCAATTCCCTTCATGGTTCCGGATAACCCCGCCTGCCGTCGCCGAGCCACGGTGGTCATACACGCTGCCATCCGTGTTCAGCTTATACCAGCCCGTCGGGGGGTCGCTTCCAAGTTGTAGCCCCTTGCTTAGTCAGATTCGGAGTACAAGGTCGCTGGAGTAACTTCATGGACAGGGCCAGGCCCTTTATGTTGCCCAAGGTGACCGATATTGGTTGTCTCTTGTATTCATAAACAAACGTATTACGCACTTTCCATATTTCCGAAATGCTCGCAAGGAAAATCAAGCTCCAATCACAAAAGGGCTCGATGTTGTTACGGAAGTCCCTTTCCCAAACATTACCAACCCAGTGCAAATCCTCCATCTCTTGGAAAGAATTCCAGTCATCCGGGACCAGCATTTCTTCCAAATCCCCCAAGCCGCCGGACAATTCCGGAGAATATGTAGCACATCTTCTCGCTGTGCCCCACATCTGGTGCAGCGAGCGTTATCCGTCATTCGCCTGTCTTTGCGTAGCGCATTGCACATCAGGCTTCCATGGTTAATGAGCCACAGAAAACATTGCAGCTTGCTCGGAATTTTACTTTTCCATATAAGCTTCCAGGACCGATCCACGACCTGAACCGTTGTCATAAGAGAAAAGTAAGCCGATTTACATGAGTACCGGCCTGACGGAGTCCCTCTCCAGATTCTAATATCTTGTATCTCAGTATTCATCGGAATAGCAGTCCCTCTGGTTTTCCTGAGAATGTCCTCTGAAATGGCCGTTCTAACAAACCTCATATTCCAGAAATTATCAGTCCCCATAACATTGTTAACCTTGAGATGCTCATCGTGAGCATGTATGGGAGTTTGCACCAGATTACGCAGGAGCCCAATCCCCAGCCAATTGTCATCCCAAAAGCTGATATTTTCGCTATTGCCTATACACCACCAAATCTCATGTTTCACACTTTTCAGGCTTCGCGTGACCCCTCGCCATAGTTGTGAGTCGGTTCCCTTAGGGTCGTGCTCTAAGATATCCTCACCCTTAAGATATTTGCTTCTGAAAATTCGTCCCCAAATGCTATCCTCGTCCTTGAGTGTTCTCCAACCCGTCTTCGCAAGCATCGAAATATTCGTTTTCCTCGACTCCTTTAACCCCAATCCCCCTTCGGATTTTCTATTAAGCACTTTTCCCCATCCGACCAAGTGAGTTTTTCGACGCTCGATATCCGAAGACCATAAGAATTTCCTATTGATTTGGTCTAATTTCTCACACACGCTCATCGAAAAACCAAGCCGTGTGCATATGGTAGACCGGGATTGAGGACATCACAGATTGGATGAGCGTCTTTCGACCAGCCAAGTTAAGTGTTTTCGACTTCCAGGAAGTGAGTCTGCATTGAACCTTCTCTAAAACGCTGCAAAAGACCTGATTGGAACTGTGATTTTTCCCTAAGTGGACCCCCAAATATTTCCCAAGGTCCTCGGTTTCAGCAATGTCAATCTCTTGTTGGATATCCTCCCGTCGCTGCGTAGAGGTGAAGGGGGAGAACCAAATTTTCGATTTGCTCATGCTAATCCTGAGGCCTGACGCCCCACAAAACGATTCCAGCACTTATTTGATGATTTGAGCATTAGATCTGTTAGCTTTGGCGGCTAAAATGATATCATCCGCAAAGAAAAGATGGCTAATTGCCGGCCCACCTCGGCCGACCGAGATCGGATTCCATTTCCTCCCCTCCACGGCCTCTTCTATCTAGTAACTCAATCTCTCCATACATAACACAAAAAGGTATGGGGATAGTGGGTCGCCCTGTCGAATTCCACAGGAAGGTTTAATTCTCTCCGTAGGATCCCCATTCCAGAGAATCTGTGGCTGAATACTACACACCCCATTCATGATGAGCCGAGCCAAGTCCTCCGAAAAGCCGAAGAATAAAAGGGTCTCCCTCAGAAAGTCCCAGTTAACCTTGTCATACGCCTTCTCCAGGTCGAGTTTAAGAAGCATCCCTCCCGCTCGACTCTTGGATTTGCTCATGGTATGCATTACTTCTTTAAGAACCAGAATGTTGTCAAAAGTCCCTCTTCCTGGTATAAAGGCACTCTGAAAAGGACCGATAATATCACCAATGAAAGGTTTAATTCACATGAATATCAGCTTTGTCAAGATTTTCAAAATAACATTGCACAAAGCTATGGGTCTGAAGTCACACGCGTCCTTGGGATTATCCACCTTTGGAATGAGGCATATATAAGCGTAACCCATCTCCTCCAGGATTATGCCAGAAGAAAAATAGAAATTCAGGTGATCAAACACAGAATCACCAATAACATCCCAATACTTATGATAAAAAAAAAGGCTTAGCAGCCATCTGGCCCTGAAGCCTTGAAAGGATTCATAGAATTGATAACACGCCGTACCTCTTCTTTAGTAATTGATTGGCTGAGAGAGGAGAAATTCTCCGCTGTAATTCGCCTTTGACGTGGGTTCATGGGCAGA
Organism: Lantana camara; assembly: GCA_037501455.1. Taxonomy (NCBI): domain Eukaryota; kingdom Viridiplantae; phylum Streptophyta; class Magnoliopsida; order Lamiales; family Verbenaceae; genus Lantana; species Lantana camara. Next base: position 5,205,150 of record CM074855.1, on the reverse strand, counting down.
ATATTGGTGATTTGCCCTGCGCTAGTGAACAGGTTTTGGAAAAAGCCTTGCACATGTGATTTAAGTAGCTCCTTATCAGTCTTCAATTTCCCATCAATGTAAAGAGTATTGATTTTATTTCGGCGTCTCCTCGTGACAATTGAGAGGTGAAAAAACTTCATGTTTTTATCCCCCATCTTAAGCCAATTAATGCGTGATTTTTGGAACCATATACTTTCCTCCTGCACGAGAACCTCATTGAGCTCGTTGATAAGTTCTGACTCAAGTTCACGGAGATTCTCATGTCATCGATGGGATTGAATCTTTTGAATACCCCCTATCCGAGCCTTCAGCAGACGTTTACTACGAAAGATGTTACCGAAAACTTCTCTATTCCATTCCCGCATCGCCTCTAGTAGCGCCCTCATGGCTCTATCAAACACATCACATTTCTTCCAAACATCTTGAATGAGATTCTGGAACCCTAGATGTGAGGCCCAGAAGGTCTCAAAACGAAAGGGCTTCTGATGTGGGGTGCGCCTATTCCCAGCCGTATCAGTGAGGAGAGGATGATGGTCGGAGTGGGTTTTAGGCAGCACTCGCACCCCACTATCTGGAAATTTTTGACTCCATTGAAGATTAGCGAAGACCTGGTCCAATCGTTCTCTTACCAGACTTCCCCCAGCTACCACTCTTGACCAGCTGAAAACGGGCCCTTCAGTCGCAACGTCTGTCAAGCTACACTTCTTGAATGCATCTCTAAATTTTTCACACTTATACCAATTCTCCGGATTACCCCCACTTTTCTCACTGGGACATTTGATATCGTTGAAATCCCCGGTGAGCATCCACGGCTTCGAAATGGATTGACTAAAGTGGAATAAATCGTTCCACAACCCTGCCCTTCGCCACACCGAAGGGCTCGCATAAATACCCGAGCAAATCCAATAATTGTTGCGGGGACCAACCCGAGCATGAATAGCTTGAGTCGACACCTCCAAGGTTTCCACATCAATGTTACCTTCATTCCAAAGCAGCCAAATCCCTCCTTCACGTCCATTCTTGGGCGCCCGACATATATTCGTAAACCCCAGCCGTGTCGAGATGTCAGCTGCTCTCCCATCCGAAACTCTTGTCTCATGTAAGAAAACCAACTATGGTTGAGATTCTCTAATTAATTCCCGTAAATGGCGATGAAATTTGTTATTTCCCGTCCCATTACAATTCCATGACAGTATCTTCATCGGAGCAACGATTAAATCACGAGACGTATACTACTCCTCAATTGGGAGCTCCTTCCAGGCGTGGGCTAGCTGTAGCATCTCCGCCACCATCAAGTTACATTGCTGCTAATTCTCCGGCACCGTCACATCGAGAACCATGTTGAAACCCAGCCCTCGATCCCGACTCGGGGCTTGTGTTGTTCTGTTCACCATCTGGAGGAAAAGTGGGATGGTACACGCGATCCTTGCAAAGGGATTGTTCATACTCATAGCTATATAACATCTCGTTGTTATCACCGTCTCCTCCGTTGTTACGATCATGTCGAACATCTGCTCGTCCTCCATCCCTGCTTGCAGTGTCTATGTTAAGAATATCAACTTTGTCTACTTGAGGTTCCATAGCACTAGTAGCACTAGTATTTCTATTACTATTCATACTGTTACTTGGTGGGATGCGACGCACTCCACTTGGGGTTAGGTCTGTGTTGGGCTTCCTGCTCGATGAGGCGTCCAGGGTCACATCCTTCTTACTTTGGACCCTGAACCTTCTCGGAGTTTCCTTTCAAAGTTTATCCAAGTTTTTTCCATTAAAACTCCCCGCTGAAAACTGTCCTTGTGCCATATGTGGCTCCCCCACAGATGGCGCCTCATCCAAATCTTTCTCACTGAATTCCGGATTGGAAAATATTTCGAATTTATTGTGTTCCGTAGGTTTTGGGATCCTGTTAGAAGCCCGTGGCGGTGTAACACCCCGCTCGTCCTACAAATAAGGTACGCCACATTTCAACTTCCTTGTGTGTGTAATTCTGTGATTTTGTGTTTTGCGTGGCCCTATTTTAACTCTTTAAGAGATTAGGGGCTTGTTTGCAATTTTCTCTTTTTAGGGGTTTTTCGGTCATTTCTCGTTCAGTCGAGAGTTCGACCTCTTGGACCCCTTCAATGCGTCGGGGCATCGAGACGAGTCCGTAGACTCTGAGTTTGCCCAATTCTAACATCGTTAACCCCTTCTTCCGACCGTTTTCGAGTACGAGGACCCGAGATATATACCCGAATCCTCGTTTTTCATGCCAAAGCGTGCCAGAACACGCTCAACTATTTCTCTCTCTCCCTCTCGCGATGTAATCACTGTTCACACACACTCACGGTGTGTTTTCATCCACTACTCCAACTCACTCGTTTCTCGACGGAATTCGACGAATGAATATGTCCCAATATTTAATATGACTTGATTGAACTATATAATGGTTTTCTTGCATGTAATTGATATGAATTTGAATCCTGCTTATGTGATTGCATCTCTTAAGTGCTTGAGCATTGTCGTGCGTCTATGTGGTTCATTCATGTGTCTAAGTCTGGTTCTGGTGTTCAGTTTGTCCAGGTACACCCGGGGTGGTGTTTTGTCGGTCGTGTTGATTCCGGTGTGGATCAAACGTCTTGTCTTCGGCCTCTTCGGTGTAAGGTGAGGTTAGGATATAGTTATACCTTAATGAAATGTGCTCGGTTTTAATGCATGTGATTTAATAAAGCCTTATATGTACGTAAATAGGTGTGGGATATGTATTTGTTTGATACGTCAAAGATTTGCAAGTATGTTAAGCAATGTACAAGCCTATGTATGCTTGTTTTGGTATGATTGTTATGTTTTACCACGTGAAGCTATTCTTCTAACCGTATACTTCTCATGAGCCAAGTTTAGCAAGGACCGAGTTTGATTGACACGGAAGTGGTATGTTTATACGTATAAGTTCTGTCTGTCTGTCTCTGTTGTAGCGGGTTATGATATGATATGTATGTTGGGCCCCGGAGCTAAGGGTAAAGAACCCTCGGGACGGTATAGGGTCGTCGAGGTTCGAGGGACGGTATAGGGCCGTCGAGGTTCGGCCTGTGCATAGTCTCCATCCGGAGTATCCCGCGCGACCTTGGGAGCTAGGGAAGACGTGATATTCCGATGCCTTCGGTGTACCAACCGGGGAGAGCACATCGGGGTTAGCTACCCCACGTGAGTCTGTTATGGATGGTTTGGGTGTATACACCCTTCCATCACCGGAGTTGAGGTTGATATGATATGTATGTATGTATGTTTTCTGTTTTGTTTCTGATATGATATGTCCTGAGGAGTTTGGGAGTGTCTGAGCTCGTACCCGCCGAGTTTTCTATTATGTATATGTTCGGTTAAAGTTCGTGAAACAGGGATAGATTCTAAATTAAGTTAAAAGTTGAGGGTTTTATAAGTTACGGTGTTTTGATTAAAGTTAGTCAATTATCCTATATGTATATATCATGGGAAAATGCTTTGGTATGAAAAACTTATCCCTGAGTTCATGAACATTATGACTTTTGTATCTGCTTTGCTCTCCTATATATATATAGTGTGCGTGTGTTAACCCCTCACTCAGTCGAGTTAAGACTGACCCCTCCTCTCTTTTGTTTAGTTTGCAGGTTTAGCTTGGGGTTTCGTGCTAGGCGGAGTATGTTAGTCAGTTGAAGTCTGTTCTCGAGTCTATGCTTTTGTTATAGGTTGTCTTACATCTGCGTTTCAGTACTTATGATTTTTGTATAAATTATGTATTTGTTGAATTTGAATTATGATACGGATTGATATGAATATTTTGGGACATGTTAGGACAGGTTTGCTCGGTTTAGTTGAACCCGTTGGATTTATGATTAATGTTTGATTCGGGATTAGGTATTTATGCTAGTTGAACCCGTCAATTGCTTTTGAATGTTTGATTTTTGCATGGCTTACTTTCCAGCTTCTGCATTCTTGTAGCTTGGTTTTTATTTGTTCAGGGTCTAAGTTCCGCCTAGCTTAGATGTGAGTCTGTCAGTCTCCCGTTCGCCACTGTTTGGTTCATGTACGGACCCTCCATTTCGTACGTGGATCGGACTTTGGTGCGGGGATGTGGTGACCCACCGTGTGGGTGCTACAGGCGGTGCCCCGACGGCCGGTCCCCGGCCCTTCTTAGCTATCATCCATGGCCCGTACATGGGGGTTTCTGATGATGGATCAGGTTCTGCTAGTATGGAAGTATTTTCCGTTGCCACAGTATCCTCCACTATGATTGGCTTCTCCGGACAGTTATCAAGTCTATGGTCGACTCTACCGCAGTTGAAGCATATGGATGGTAAGTTCTCATAGATGAGGGGTCGAAGCTTAGTCAATCGCGCTCCGAAGAGGCTTCTCCAGGTCCAATTGGACACATACCCGAGCAAATTTCCCTTTAATCCCATAGTAGGTGTTGGTGTCGATTTTAATCAGTATTCCAATGGAGGAAGCAATTTGGTGGAGGATTAGCTCTTTATAATATTCCAACGGAAGTTCCGAAATTCTCACCCAAGCAATAGTGGATGTTATCCGGTCCTTGGAGGCTTGAAAATTAGGTACCCATCTTCTCACCACCAGGTAGTAGCCATTAATGACCCAAGGTCCGTCTGTGAGTATGGTCGTTGCTTTATCTGGGTCACGCGTTGTAGCACCCCTGTACGTAGAGATGCCACACCCCCGCACTATAGGCCGATCCACATACGAAATGGGTAATCCGTACATGAATTAACCTATAGCGAACAGGTGACAAGTAAAAGAAACAGGCTAGCTAAGCGGGACTATACCCCAAAGCAATACAAAACCAAGACATAAAATTTAAAAGCGGAAGCATTATATCATTAGTACATATAGGTACCAACAGGAATCAATACATTATCATCTCCTATATTTTATACAGATAAAATACTCCACATGCTATCAATAACTATAACATACCAACTCCGAAATATCAATATCAATAACATGAAAGTGTATGAAGTGCTAGACTCAGCTGGACGACAAGACACGACTCTGACTCCCGCCTAGCACACGACCGCGACAACCTGAAAGGTGGGGCGTCAGTCCATGGAAGACTGAGTGAGGTGCATAAATATATATTAGCGCAATTAACATGCAAGTTATAACCTCGGGTAAGGTTTTATAATTAAGAGTAATATAAGTTCAGAATAACATAGAACTCGCCCGAGATTACAACTATCAATATTAAATACTTTAATCACTTTCATGCGTTCAATACGTAGCCCGGCGAGTGAGGGCATTTCTCCAACCTTACTCCGACAGTGTACAATACATGCTTGCTTTATTAATCTATAGGTGATCATGCAATTCAGTTATCGTGCACTCGTGCGTATTGTATTCAAGCAAGACAATCAATAAGTACAATCATGACAATAACCCGAGGACAATGCCGGACCCGTCCCCAGTCTCCTTCTTTCTCCGGGTGATGGTGGGATTGCAAGGCCCCACCATCCAATCTCATTGAGCAGAGGGTACATGAATCCCTAAGCCCGGAACTCCTTCCTCCACTAATCTCCTAGCAGATTCAGGGGTCATCCCAATGTGGTGAGGATAGCGTTCAAGTTACCCGTCAGCCCATGCTTTCCCGGTTGGCTCAAACCACTACCCTCGGGCCCAACGTGAACATGATTTACTCGCCAAAACACGATCAATCAATCAATCACGATACATGACTTGCTTTTCATGAACATGACTTGCTTGCAATTGTTATAAGTTTAGAAATCGCTGTAAATAAATATATATACCTTTTTGGCTTGAAATCCACATAACGGTTATACGGGTTCTATATAACTAGTAATTAAACCTCACCTTTACCGGTAAAAGACAAGTAGGGCACAGTCTACAAAGCTTGCTCCTCCCCCCCGTGAAGTTGGTCTGTGCAAGATAGACGTGTACACGTGAGACATGACTCTAAATGTACCAAACATGACGAACGGCGAAAATGCAACGAGATGACGTGCAATATACAATGTGGTATGAAAACATCTTGTTTTAGCATATATTCAATCATATAATAGCAATTTGGGATCAAATAAATGTTTGGGTTAAAATCCCAAAAATTCAATTTTATGCAGTAGTTTTGCTTCTGCCGCAGGCCCGGGAACGGCCGTTCCGTCTCCCAGTTGAAAATGGGAAGGGCCGTTCCCGTGCCCTACTAAAGCGTGCCAGCAACTTTTAAAATTAAAACTCGTCTCTTCTGGGAACGGCCCTTCCGGCACATAGGCCAAAATGGGAACGGTCGTTCCCAGGTTCGGCCGCCTATTTTAAATCAGAAGCGTGGGAACGACCGTTCCCATAACACACTGAAGCGGGAAGGGCCGTTCCCAGCTTCTGCAACTTGAAAAATAGAGCAGAAGCAGGGGAAGCTCACGGCATAACAACAACAACAACAAAATCTAAGTTTCAATCACTAAAGCTTGCAAGAACCTGGGAATTAAGATGCATATACGATCATGGTACAATAATATCTCATTTAAACCTTCAAACCATGAAAAATTACCAAGGATCACAAGTTTCAAGTTCATGCACATATCAACACACAAATCCATATTTTCCAAGAATTCATGCAATAAATCATGATATAATCATGTTTTCACATAGCAAACAACAAATAATCCATTTAATCTATGATTCTCAAACCCTAGCTATTTCATATTTGATCAAGAATCAAGTAACAAACCATACACCTACCTTGGAAGAACAAGAAATGAAGAAGGAAGATGATGATGATGATTAAACTTCAAAGCTTCAAATATTTCTTGAAATTCTTGATGGAAAAAATGAAAATCTATTCTTTCCTTTTCTTCTTGAAGAAACCGAGAGGAAGAGAAGCAATATGTTGGGAGAAAATGGATGAAAATGGATCAAGGAAGCTTGGAGATGCATTTACGTGATTCACCATTTTGATTTGTGTGAAATATATCAATTTGCAATTCAATCCTCCAATTGTTCAAGTCATGCAATCAAGTATGTATGGTTTTGAAATATGATCAATTGAGTCCTTGGAAATGTAATGCAATTTGGTCCCTAAATTTTAAAAGGATGAGCATTTAAGGACAAGTTGACAATTAAATCATATTCAGCAATTATTTCACGAAATAACTATTTTCAAGTTATGAAATAAATTCTAAGTTTAATATGAATTCATGAAATTTCATGAAAGTTTGATAAAATATAATTTATAAAATTATAATAAACATAAGAATGTAATTAATGAAATTCGGGGCGTTACACGCGTTTTCACCACGTAACATCCGTGTCCCAACTCAATCAGATCAAATTCTCCTTTCAACTGCCAAAGTCGATCAAGTCGGGCTGAAAGCCAATCTGCGTTTAAACTTCTTCCCAAGATGCGCACAATGATCGCCGACCTCCATTCACTCCTGATTGTTTCTTCATAATCCTCCTCAAGGACTATCCTTGGATATGGGAATTCATCAGTTGGTTCCACGATCGTGATTTTGTCGAGTTAAGCAAAGTTTCGGGTTCGAATTCTATTGATTTTGAAATTTGTGTTGGAAGAGATTCTTGTGAAAAACTCTTTCAATACATCAAAAAATGATTTTTTCACTTAATTGGGGTGGGTGAATATTATGAGAGATCCAAAAGAAAAAAGTATGTTTTATTTTGCTTAAAATAATTTTATATCTAGACATGATGTATACGTGATGCATATCGTGTCAGATTTGTGTTCTAATATCCATATTCGTCCACCTTTACACTTAGTTCCTAATTTTATTATTTAAAAATAATTATCTATATTTATATTTTTATTGCGAGTTCTTATAACTTTTCCCTTAAGTTTAGAAAGTAGAAACGAAAGCTAAAACTTAAATAAAATCAGGTTCCTAAGTGAGGCCCATGGGCTTCGTTGAGCAGTTTACCTAGTGGGCTTCCTCAAGGTGGGCCGACTCCTTGCTCCTTAGTATTGGCCATTGGGAGTCTCTATATTTGTTTCTACTTAATTTGTTTGGTTTGGTTCAAATAATATTCATATGCCAAATATTATGAACTTTCGATGTCACGCACCACTATTTTTGTTCCAACTATAAAGATAATATATAAATAAAAAAAAAATCATACGAGAGACCAGCAATTGACAACAAAAAAATAAAGTAAATTAAAACATAAAATTAAAGGCAAATATGAAATAAAAAACCAAAATAAACCGGAAGGAAAAATAAAATTTAAATAAAGAAACAGTTTATGCACATCTCCCAGTCGATGGACTTAATCCGATTCCATTTGTTTGAGTGTTTTGTCCGTTTTTAGCAATCTTTGCAAATTGCAAAGCCGTGGCAATGTTGAAATTTTTTAGTGAAATTAAAATTTTAGTAGAAAAAATGAAAAAATTTGTAAAAAGGTCGATACAACCCTAATTGACAAATTATTATAGGACCTCAAATTATTTTGAAGATTTTTTAATGAAATTAAAATTTTAGTAGAAAAAAGGAGCAAATTTGTAAAAAAAGTGGATTATGCAAATTATGGGGACGTCAAATTATTTTCAAATCGCAAAATTAGGATATGTATAGTTTGATTTTCATTTTCACTTGTTTCAACTTTCAAATATCATCTTCGTGATTAATCGATTATGTTACCTATTAACTAATTCTTATGCTATTCATTCAATTATATGTATTTTCCTTCTTCAAAAATACAAATATATATATTTTTTTTGTTATGATGTACGGGTTCAAGCACGATGCAAATATAATATTTTTAAAAAAATTTATGTAAAAGGCATCGTATACGATGTCGACACGACATGAAAAAATAATATTTTTAAAAAGATGCCTTCATTATAAGAACCCGGGTCGGGTACATGGGCGGGTGGGTTCATTTTTCTGGTAAGCCTGTACTGTCGTTTGTTTATTAATCGATTGAGGAAGATATAGATAGAAATAGATACAAATATATATACACAAAGGGAACACCCAAAGGGGGAAACCGCGAAGCGAAATCCAACAGAAGTCAAAACCCCAAGCTTTGAGGCAATATTTTCATGTCCATCCTGCCCACTCTGAATCAAGGTTCAACTTCCTCGACTTCATCTCAATCTCAATCTCAATCTCCCCCCATCAATCATGGATTCCTCTTTCCTCAACCCAAACAATCAGAGCACAACCACGGGAGCTCTGGTTCCCCGCCGCCGGGACACAATCTTTCAGGTTTTCCTTCTTTTCTCCTCCTTACGCGGTTACCCGATCAATACCCATTTGTGATTTTCGTTTTTTATGCATCATAATGTGAAACCCTAGTTTTTTCTTGCGTCAATTTAGTTGGGAATTGGCTGGATTATGCAATCCTTTATCCTATATTGGTGTGATAAGCTTTCCTGCACCTGTCGATTTAATTTTTGTACTTGCTGGAGTGAATTCTCCATCATTTGAATGACGGGAGAGATTGAATTGGGTAAGGGTGGAGAACTAATAGAATGGATCAAGCTTGTTTGACATTCTTGTGGAGCATAAATTTATGTTTAAGCTTGGTTTTATGGTCGTCAATTCAATTTATATATGAATTGAGCTCGGCAGCTGGCTCCTTTTGGTTCTCCCTTTTGCTAATGAGCTTCGTAACTCACCAATGTGAATAATGCTCGAGCTTAGTTTGATGAGCTAGGAAGGAGATTTTAAATGGCCTTGAAAACGGACAATCTCTAGTCAAATTAAAACTTGTGTTTGCTTTCCTTATATTGGAGTTTGGGGTTATTTGACTGACTATATCAATTTTGTTTGTCATTTATACTTTCGTGGCCGTGGGCTTTGTTAGATGAAATCAGAAGTGCTTACCTTTTCCACCATTTTTTGTTTTAGGACAAGTGGCTCATACAGCAAACAATTCAGTTGGATCTTCCCGAACGGTAATTATTGTGATTGCATTGGGTTAAAAAATATATGGAACAAATAAAAGTTCGTTTTTTTTTTTAAAAGTTGTGGTTATATAAACCTATTTATATTCTATCTTTCAGTTGAAAGGAAGGGAGAGAATGAACCATGGCAAAAGACCAATTCATCCAATTGGTGGCAAACCCTTGCATCCCCAAGATGATGCCCATATGCAGGTTGGATCTTCGGAGTGGCGAAGGAAACCATCTGAAGCCTTTGTTTCAATTAGTAGTAGTCAGAGTGCTTCATCTTCTAGCTCCCCAACGGGCTCTGGGCATTCAACTGGAAGAAAAGCTCAGATGGTTAGTGGCAACCATTTGTTAAATTTTCAATATGATCCTCCTCCTATTTCACGTCCACAGACGAGGGCACCTCCTCCACGAAGACAACAAAAGAGAAAACCTTATAACAAGGATTTGTTTTTTCAAGCGAATTACAAGTTTGTAGTGCTAGACTCTGGAAACTATGCAGCTGAGTCTATGGATCCGGATAAGATGTTATGTTGGGAGGATATCATTTGCTTGAAGTACTCCACTCCCTTCCCTGTCCAGTGTCCCATATGTTTGGATGATCCATTATGTCCACAAATAACCTCATGTGGCCATATCTTCTGTTTCCCATGCATTCTGCAATACTTTTCTATTGGTGAAGAGGATCTTAAAGATGAATGCTGGAAGAAGTGCCCATTGTGCTTCACAATGATCTCTTCTAAAGATCTGTACACTGTCCGTATCGAGAATGTGAAGCAGTACCACGTTGGTGATGAAATAGAATTTGTGCTATTAACTCGTCAGAAAGATTCATTTACTTCTTCTATTAAAAGTAATGAAGATAGTAATGTTGAGGAAGAGATTCTGGATCTGTTCTCTAAGTTCACCTTGACTTCAGATGTGGAAATCTCTGTTAGAGAGGCAATGTCAGATCTAGATAGTTGGATAGCCAGAGCAGATTCCGGCCTTGTTGATGACATTGAAAAACTTCCTTATGTTTGTGCTGCAATGGAACAATTGGAGCGAAGGAAAAAGTATTGGAATAAGCAGCGTGCTTCTAATAATAACAAGGAAAATACAAGTCATTTTGGGTCTCCACCAACTGAAATTATTGATTCTCATGTTGATCCATCGGACTCTGCTTGGGGAACAATCTCTACTCCTAAGAGTGATAAATCAGATTCGAAGGAAAAAGCATCTCTAAATAAGGTTGTTGGTGAATGTTGTTCAACTCAAGTTGCAGAATCAAATGAATTGTTAGGTGATCAAGACAGATCTTCATCATCATCGTTTGATGATAATAAGAGTTTATCAGGCATCAAGGAGAAGAAAGATGGAGCTTCCTACAATTTCTACCAGGTTAGTTTCATTTGCTACCGTCATCTCGTTGTCTGAGTTTGATTTGGAACATTTAGATATTTGACTGGCCCTATGTCCAGGTGATTAATCACTTCCTGGTGTGGTTCTGAATTTTCTTCGCCGAGATTGGCATTTTGTAATTTTGTAAATTTCATCTTTCCTCATTTGAATCTTCTAGGCAGTTGATGGTCAGCCAATCATCCTTCACACATTAAGCATGAAATGCCTCCTACACCATTATGGCAGCTACGACAGGCTTCCTAACAGGTATGAGGAAAATTATTCTCTTGCAGGTGTTGTGTGATATTTGATTATATGCAAGCAAGTCAAATAGAAGTTTATATACTTGATATATACATATAGGAAGGTAAGAAGGTAATTGGCACTTGCATGCTCATTGGTGTTCTGATATGAGATAGGCTGCATTGTTCTGATTCAATATCAAGAAATATTTCTGAAACTTAAATGATCATGTAAAGGTTTAAATAACCATTCAAAGATAATTGTGTGCTTGTATTTTGGATGATATTTGACAAGAACTAAAATTGCAGAATTACTGGAAAGATCTTAGAGTTGGAGACTGTTACACAATCAGAAGCCATGAGGAGGCGCTATCGTTTCTTAAGCCATTTTTCCTTGTCAACAACATTTCAGGTGATTACTAGTAATATACATCTTATATTACTAGTTTTGGTTCCCAACCCATGTCTCTCTGATAGGGAGCTTGTTTTAGATCATGCATCATCTAGTAGCTCCATTCACTTATATGTGCTTTTCCACAGCTTTGTGAGATCGATATGGCTGATATATTATCTGCTGAATCCCTTTCTCCTTTTATGGATGAAATCAAGAATAGAGAAAAACAGAGAAAGCGACTTGCTAGGAAGGTATGATGTTCACACCACACATCTTACTAATTTCACTTTGTCGGACATGGGGTGTGATAATATATGACGACGTTCATGGTTTGTGAATAAGTTGGTTCCCATGACCTGTCCTAAACTTTTTAATTTTGCTGGCATAGGAGTCTCGTATACTAATACTCAGTTAGGTGACAGGACTAATGTTCGGCCTCATTGATTTGCAACTTTAGTTATTGCTTTTTTACAAGTAATCGCTGGTGTTATGTTCCGTAACCTGGTTTTTCTGTAATTAGGAACTCAAGGACCAAATCAAAGCTGAAGCTGCAAACAGCCAGTTTGTGCCTGTGCCATATTACTCGTACGAACCCGCCCCTACCTTTTCGATGGATGACTTTGAAGGTATCTTTGTTCGCTGGATGATAATATGAACCAGCCACTTGCCAACTATTCTATAATTTAAATATTTAGTTAACCTGTCGAAACCATTAGCTCCTTGTAAGGTTCAGTGCCCAATGCATTCGTCCAAATTGAGAATTTTCAGTTTTAGTTTGATTGATACCATGTTTGCTTGCATATCTAATTCATACAATTATGAACTCACTTCTATTATTTGCCTTTCCTAAAGCTTTGGGAACTCCTGCTGTAGCATCATCCAGACCTCCTCCCACCAGTGGGGAAAGACAATCATTTTCGAGTGTTGCAAGGCTTGGTTTTGCCGCTGCACATGATTCTCCTTCTCTCATTACTGGGGAATCCCAAACTCCCCCAAAGAATGATCTGTTTCACGACTCGTCCAGCGCAATTGGTATACACAAAGATCCTCTGCTCCTTATTATTTTCACATTAAAATTCAGTTTTTATTTGTTTTGCCGACTGTGTTCCATTTATGCAGGGCGTAGAGACAGTGAAGGCACATTTGCTAACGTGACATCTAGGGCAAAACATGCGGAAGCCCCGCATATGCCCAAGCCTAACGAAGTGGTGAAGAAGGGCAAAAAGCAGAGTAGGGTCCTCCTGTCCACAGCCGGTGGAAGGCGATATTAAAGAAGCTCTGTGGATATATAGATTTTGTAATTTTCGTTCTCAGCCAAGACTGTAATGTGTATCATTAACATGTTTGTTATAGCTAGGTATTTCGTTTTCTAGACTAAGATACGGTCGTTATATTTATTTTAGAATGATTCTATCCCATCAAGACAGGCACATGGAATTTTACCCATGGGAATTGTACGTTTCAGTTCTTGCTTAGACTCTTCCTCAATATTTGACATGCACCTTGACATAAAAGGAGCATTATACTTGTCGTTAGAATTTCAGCCTCTACATCATTTCACAGCAAATGCAGTAATCGATTAACAATGCAAAGTTGTAGACTTCAACATGATGAATAACCCTCGGAATTGAGATCTTGCAAACAAAGTTTGATGCTTTGAAAGTAGAAACTTTCCTTTCCACTTTTATGAAGCATTTACCTCGAAGACAATTCAAGCTAGACACATGACCAAGTAGAGGAGATTGAGAGGAGGCATAAATCACATGCCGTTATAGTTGGGTTGTAACATGTCTACTAAGAATAAAAGGTACTTAAAGGCAGCTTAAGTTCATTTCCAGGAACTTCACTTTGTCTAATGGGCATTTGGGACAAGCAACCTGTTACATGATAGTGGTAAACACATTCAAAGTTTAGCTAAAGCCCAGCATATGATCAATCTCAAGCTTTGAGCAACAGAATGTGTGTGCAGGTGATGCCGCTGCGGTATCCCTATCCAAACATTAATATACTCTAATACGCCCAACCAAGAAAGCTGTAGCAACACCAGAAATCTGTTCGAGGACTTTGATAACTCTTTTGTTCTTTTTTTTTTTCCTTCACTCTTGTATATATCATTCATGAAGAAACTTACAATGAGAAAACAGTTCAGAGACCAATGCTCCACCATTAAAACAAGCACAATCAAGATTGCATTTTTTTTCCCTCCAAATATTGACAAGGCCTCTCAATAATAAACACCACTAAGCAAAACAATATGAAACTTCAAACTCAAATGGCACTATAGAATTCACTTAACTTTATGATTAGATGCAAACACATGATAACAAGATTGTCAAAACATTTCTTTTAGCAATAATTAACTCTAAAATAAATTACTTGTTGCCCTTTTTCTTGCTTGAATCATTACTTCTGTTAAGGATATCATCAGGGACAACCTTGAGAAGCTTCCGATCCTTGGATTTAGCAATCTTCTTGAGCGTTTTGGGATTGGTAATCTTCTGAAGCTTGGTCCCTGATCTTAGGGTATTCTCCTGCTTCTTCTTCTCCCTCTCCTCACGGCGGCGCCGCTTCTCCTGCTTGTTCTGACGTATCTCCTCCTTCAGCTCGTTCATCCTCTCTCTATACGCCTTCTTTATCTCCTTCTCTCTCATCCGCTGCTCCAAAGACGGCCGGTTCTTGCTCACGTGCACCGCCGAAGCACGATGCGTGCGAACTTCCTTCCAATTCCTGCCGGACACTTTTCCGGCGATTACGCCGTCGTAGGTCGGCCTTCCGAAAGACGGTTTGTTCGGATCGTCGGAGGACTGAACGGCGTGACGCTTCGACGGCGGCGGATTACCGGTGTCGACGTCCATAGATTCATTATCCGTCGGCGCCTCCGCCGATGGATTGAGAAGCTGTAGCTTCTCTGCTTCTTGCTCCGACCTCTTACGCTTGAAGGTTTTCCCCCCGAACCCCTCGTCCAAAGACCGGAAATCGATGGTGCACGCCATTGTTGCTCCTCTCTGAAAGCTGCGGTACAACGCAGCGACAATTTGTTGATACAAAACCCTAGAAAATCAAATAAAACCCCAATTTCTAGGGTTACAATAAAAGCCGTCAAAATAAAGTCGAAAGCTTAAGAAACTGTGGGCTAGGCTTTTGAAGAGTCTATTGGGCTAAATTTATTAATGGGCTTTTCACTCCACGGGAACTTTTTTTTTTTTTTTAAAAGTAAAAAACCATACACCCCAAAATTGTCAAACTGATTCCAACCCAAAATTATTATATTGAAAAAAACTCTTAACCACTTAGCCTAATTACTATTGACGATGCACGGAGAGCTTATTTGTAAATATATCAACGGGACCGATCTAAAATTTTTGGATCCAAATCGAATGTTATAATGTGAAAAGAGAATAGAACATGATAAAAGATTCAACCACAAAATATGATTAAAATAAAATGTGAACACAAATATACATATAAAATTTAAAAACATGCTATAGATGAATCTTGAATTATATTTTCTTATGAGCTAAAATTAAATTAATTAATCATTGTATAATAAATAGGCCATCCACTAAGTCTACACAAATACAAACACAAAAATATAATACAATATAAATATAAAATATAATTATTTAAAAAAAGTATCTAACCCAATATCTAATATAAATATATAACAAAATTAAAATTTTTAAAAGTATTCATATATAAACTAAGACTTAATACCATTATTAATTTTTTTTTTTTAAACGATACCATTATTAATTTGAAGAAAGTGTAAAAAAATACGTATATTGGGAGGTAGAGAAAGGAGAATAAATTCAGGTGGTGTTCCTATCTTGAATTGACTTTTCAGCTTTATGGTGTGTTGTGCTGTGGTCCTAACTCCTAATTAGATCATAACACCTTTTTCTTTTCTTACATTTCCTCTTTCTCGAGCGAAGTGTGTGGATTACCGACTATGGTTGTCCGTCAAAATATCCAACACAAATTTGATTTTATTGCACTCAAGCATCAAATAAATTACATGATAAGACATAATTAAAATATGTTGGGACAATAAAACTGCAAAGATGATTTGGTCATTTTCAAAAATTGGAAGTGCTCTTTTTTTTAATAAAAAAATTATATTATTAATTAGAGTCAAGTTGTCCTCTACGAAAAAATACAAATAGCTTACTAATAGACATCTAAACAAATCAATTATAAGTATGAATCTCATTAGGGATAGTTGAGAAATCAAAACTATAACAAGAGTGTGAATTTATAAGGTGAGAGTCCAATCCGTAAGTTAAGGAATCCTAAGTTCGTTCTAGAGGTCAAGCTTTTGGGGTCCTTCTCCTGCTAGAATGATTTGAGACAAGTTAAGATTTTATTTAATATTGACACTCTAACGCTCAAATCACTTAATTTTAAGAGAAGATTTAAGTGAGTAAGAGAATGTATTTAAATATGGTAGGAATGTCTTACAAGTTAATAAATGTTTTGAGTATTTATTAGAAGTGGTCATCCAGTAAAAAATTGAAAATTCGATTTTTTTGGTTTTGATTAACCGAAATTTTGATTAATCAAGACTTAAGACGCTTACAGTTTAGTAAACTAAAACAGATTGGTTTCAGTAAAATATTGAAAATCGAACAGAGTAAAATAAAAACAGATGCCGCCCCCAAGTGGAATCAGTTTCAGCTGGCTTTGCTAGTCTCATAGAGAAAGAAAAAGCGGATCCCGTTAATAGAGTTCTATATATGGGTTTCGGTCAAAGAGAAATAGGGTAGGAAAATCCCTAGTCGAAGTCTCTAAGGATCAAGTGACTTCATTAGTATGGAGTTAGGTATGATAAGCATAGAGTGCGACTTTCTTCTTGCGATAAGAGGTAATTCGTTTAAAACTCAGTTGACTCTTTCTATGGATAAGGTGGAGTGTCCTTAGTTCAGCATCATAGCACATAGTGCTTCGGCGCTACTACAATGCTTCGCTATGAGAATCTAGCTTTGCTAACGCTCGACTAAGTCTTGAACCTTTAGCGTTGATCTTTCGCTTTCTCGTCGCTAGAGCGTTTTCTCATTGCGCGGAGCCCCAGCGAGAAAGGTCTTAGTGGTTTATCATTGGGTCAGTAATGCTAATCCCTCTTTTTGTGTTACTCCTAGGGCGGGAAGAAGATAAGAAAAGACGAAGCATTCTCTAATCTACTTCCACTCTTCA
The DNA here is from genome assembly GCA_037501455.1 of Lantana camara. Classification (NCBI taxonomy): domain Eukaryota; kingdom Viridiplantae; phylum Streptophyta; class Magnoliopsida; order Lamiales; family Verbenaceae; genus Lantana; species Lantana camara. Next base: position 5,188,043 of record CM074855.1, on the reverse strand, counting down.
CCTCTTGGCTCATCTGGGATACGTACACCCTCTTATTTATAAAGACTGCCCTCTTTCGGATGGATATTGGAGTCTTCAAATTAATTCAAACTCAAACTCCAGTGAAATGATCACCCATATATGTGTACAAGGGTTTTAGCGTGAGTTGATTTGGAAATTGGAATTATTGGTAATGTGTGACTAGGTATTATGAAATTCGTAGGAACGGGTCATGGTCTCATAAAACTATATATTGTGGGCAGCGGTGACAAGGGGCGAGGAGATGGGGAGTTGAAGATGTGGGCTTAGGTTGGTGGCTGGTAGTTGGATGAGGAACAATGGCGAACTAATGTGCAATTGTGAAATATAACTGAATTAAAGGGTGAACTATCAATACAAGCGTGAACTTAAAATGTGAAGAAAAGTAATTAAAACATGATAGTGTATGGTAAATTAAAGGGTCATGGGTTCGATTTCGGTATAAATCAAAATTCATCGGATTTTATTGAAATCGAACTAAAAAAAACACTCCCGAACCTAAAACATCTTCAATTGGTTTAGTTTTTTTGATTTTTTTTAACACTCCTATTATTTATAGGAGAATACTCATGAGTATTTTCATATAATTTTGTCACCAATAGGACATTCGATGAGGTCAGCCTTAAAGTTATGATTCAACAAATGGGTGTCTGTGACACCCCGCCTCTTCGGCATTCCAGGTACGGCGTCACGAGTGAGTTTAATTCAGTAATTTACGTGAATTATGTGATTAGCATGCTTATGTGTCAACGTGAGATTTATTTTATTACGTGTGCTTTAGAATTTAATTAATTGTACTTGGACTTAAGTGTCCAATAATTGTAAATTAGGATACCTAATTTTAATTAGGGTGTTTTGGCCCTCGTGGCTATTTGAGCTCGGGAATTCGAATTCCGACCCCATCATTTGATTTGTTTCGATGATTTGGATTTAACCTTTTAATTTTCTAAAGCCATTTGATAGCCCAACCGTTTTAAAATCCGATCCGTTTGGATCGGATACCGCTTGCCCGACCCCGTTTTCAGCCTTAAAGGCTGAAAATATTCCCCTTTCCCTCACTTTGAATGATCAGCCAAGGCAAGGAGGAGAGGAAGAGAGTTTTTCTCCATTTTGGCACCCATAGCTTTGAGCTCAAGCTTCCGACGATCCGACCGTCTGATCGACGACCCAAGGTAGGATTTGTGACCCTTCCATTACGTGCTTTAATTCTATACCTCTTTCGTATCTTGATTCGTGGCCTAAGTGCTAATTGGAGAAGATGATGAAGAGTGTTGGGTTCGGGTTTTATGTGTTCGAGTTTGTTTCGGGAGCTTTTATATGCAAATATGTGACCTACGTGTTATATACGCTTCGTTGTATGAATTTCATGTGTTCCGGTGTTGCATGGGTTTGTGTGAGCTTGGGGTTTGTTTCCATTTCTGCCATTGTTACTGTTCACTCATTTTTCTGACAGACGATACCCAAACGCCCGTTTCGTGCCTTAGTTCATTTCCCAAACGCCCGTTTGGGCACCCCCTGTTTTCACCCGAGAGCTTTCACACACCCGTTTATGCTTTCAATTCAATTTTCAAACACCCGTTTCTCCCTCATATGAGTTCCAATTGACCTTATTTTTGAACCATTGGAAACCTCTTGAAATCTAGAACAACATCCAATTAGAATCAACTCAATATCATTCCTAGTTTATGAGATATAATCGATTTATTTTGGTGTCGCCATTCTACCGAAACTCTGCGATCACCCAACTTTGATCCTACGCCATTTCCTCCTCGCTTTGAACTAGAATTCGAGCCATATATCATTTTAAAGGTATATTTGTCTAGTTTCATTTCCAAGAAACAAAACTCAATTCCCACTTGTCAAACTCAAGATATTCCAGTTTTCCTACGACCTACACGTTTCGGAAATTTTCCAGCTTTTGTCCAATTTCGATCAAAACCACTTTTCGTGTTCTTCTTCCACTTTTCTTGTACCTTTCCAACCCCGAGCTTGTTCCTAACTTGTTATAACATGTTTATGTGTTGATATTTGTTCTATTTATGCATGAGTTGGTTAGTATGTGTTCATCACACGTTGTTTGCTCTTAATTGGATTAATTGGATACTTGAGTGTTTCCTAAGCATGATTAAGACTCCATTACATTGTGAGACGTATACGTTTGCATGAATTTGATTTGTATATGAACCTTGCCTACCTACTTGCATTCTTTAAATGCGTAAACATAAGTCGTGCGTCAATGTGGTTCATTTGGAGTCTAAGCTTTGTATTTTATCTTCAGTTGGTTCAGGTGCACCCGGGGTGGTGTTTCGTTGTCCGTTCTGATTCCGGGGTGAATCATTTGTCCGGTTTTGGTTTATTCGGTGTAAGGTGAGATTTTAGGATTTTATTTTAGTTAAAGCGACCTACAACCTTCTGTGCTCGTTTTCAAGTCTGCATGCGATTATTCTATTATATTTATATAATAGATATGTGTTTATATGATATGTTTATGAATTTGTCATACGATTAAAGGTTTTCGAACTATATATACGAGCGTATGTAAGCTTGAAATGTTTTGCAATGAGGCTATGCTCCAAACCGTGTGTTTTCAAGCTAGCTATGGATTAGGATGACACGGAGAGGTACGTCTATAGCATATGCTAAGTTGCAAGTTAAGGTATGCTCCAATAAGGTACGTAAGTTATGATTTTGATATGATTTGATAAGTATGATATGTAGCGAGTTATGATCTGATATGTTCTGATTTGTTGGGCCCCGGAGACGTGGGTAAGGACGCCCGGGACGGCAAGGGCCGTCGGGTTAAGCCCGTGCATGGTCTCGATTTGAAGCACTTACGCGCGAATCTGGGAAGTTGAGGAGGCGTGGTGCTTTGAGCCCTCGGTGGATAGCCGGAGAAGACACAGTGTGGGTTAGCTACCCCATGTGTATTCGTATTGGTTGTAGTGAGGGTTTGCTCCCCGAGCTACGTAGTTGTTGGGGTTGGATTGCTTATGATATTTGTTTGTTTTCTGTTATGATACGTATTGTAGCACCCGCACGGTGGGTCACCACATCCCCCGCACCAAAGTCCGATCCACATACGAAATGGAGAATCCGTACATGAACCAAACAGTGGCGAACGGGAGACTGACAAACTCACACCTAGGCTAGGCGGAACTTAGACCCTGAAAGCAAAACTCAAACCACAACAAAAATGCGGAAGCGAAACAAGCCATGCAATAATCAAAACATTCATAAACAGTTGACGGGTTCAACTAGCATAAATACCTAATCCCGAATATCAAATAATAATCATAAATCCAACGGGTTCAACTAATTCAGGCAAACCTGTCCTAACCTGTCCCGAAATATACATATCAATTCATATATAAATTCTAAATATCATATTCAAATGTATCTTATACATAAGCTGAATTAAAGAAATGTGAATGCAAGACCACCTATTGGACAAAGACACAGAACAGACTCCAAAAGACAGACACACTCCGCCTAGCACGAACTCCAAGCAGAACCTGCAAACTAACAATAGAAGGGGAGGGGTCAGTCTTAACTCGACTGAGTGAGGGGTTAACGCACTCACACTATATATATAAGAGCAAAGCACATATCAAACTCATAAAGTTCATGAACGCGGGGATAGTTTTTGCACACTAAATCATTTCCCGTGATATACATATATAAAGGGCTTACTTAGCAAAAGCAAACAAACCCATTTATCTTACCGAACAACTTAGCAAAACCTATTAGTTCTTAACATATTCAAAACTTAACTTATCTTATAAAACTCCCTTTTTATTTAACTTAGAATCTATCCCCGTTTCATAAACCTTAACAGAACATACATATCATATCATATAGAACTCGGCGGGTACGAGCTCCGACTCCCCCAATCTCCTCATAACATATCATATCAGAATCAAAACATAAAACTGACATACATATCAAATCATATCATCCTCAACTCCGGGTGATGGAAGGGTGTATACGCCCAAACCATCCAGACAAACGAGGGGAGCGCCTTGCGAGTACTCAAACCCTCAGGATTCCTTCCCTCACCAAACCTCCTGGTGAGTTCAGGGGTGATCCTCTGCAGACAGATGGAGACTATGCACAGGCTTAACCTCGACGGCCCTATGCCGTCCCGAGGGTTCCTTACCCATAGCTCCGGGGCCCAACAAACACATATCATAACAGAACCCGCTACAACAGAGACAGACAGACATAACTTATACATATATACGTATACATACCACTTCCCGTTTCAATCAAACTCGGTCCTTGCCAAACTTGGCTCATGAGAAGTATACGGTTAGAAGCATAGCTTCACGTGGCAAAACATAACAAATCATAATACAGAGGCATACCTAGGCCCGTACATTGCTCAACATACTTGCAAACTCAGGACATATTCAACAAATACATACTTCACACGTACTTATATACATATAAGGCTTTATAAATCACATGCAATCAAAACCGAGCACGTTGCAATAAGGTGTAACTATATCCTATCCTCACCTGACACCGAAGAGGCCGAAAACACGACAGATGATCCACCCCGGAATCAACACGGCCAACAAAACACCACCCCGGGTGTACCTGAACAAACTGAATACAAAACAGGACTTAGACTCAAGAATAAACCAATTAGACGCACGGCTTATGTTTATGATTAGCATGAAGTCATGAGTCACGTATACAAGCATAAAACAATTATGCATTAACAATAATTCACCTTTCATGGACATATTAAAGCATACGATGCAAAAATCACATTAAAACATGCAACTAAATTGAAGTAGTAAAGCTCACAAAACGAAACGAGGTCATAACGAAGCATAATAACCGAAAAACAAACACACACACACAACAGAAGCTGGGAACGGCCTCGCCCAAGGCGGGAAGGGCCGTTCCCACACACGCTCCAGAGTTACTTGACAACGGGAACGACCGTTCCGAGCCCAAGCACAAACAGGGAACGGTCGTTCCCACACTCGCACTGACGCCAGCCCGGGAAGGGCCGTTCCCACCCAAAGAACAAAACGGGAACGGCCGTTCCCATACGCGGATGGGAAGGGCCGTTCCGGCCCCAAGGCCAAAACGGAAACGGCCGTTCCGGACCGTCCTGCTCGAAAAAACAGAGCAGAAACAGCAATGGCGTCGGGAAACACCACCAACACACAAACACAACCACAAACAACAACAAAATCATGCAAAATTAACATAATAAAGCATGCTCGACACGTAGGTCACATATTTCCACATTAGAACCCGTAAAATGGCCTAAATCATACAAAACTCACACCCCGGTTACTATTCATCATCTCCCCAACAAAGCACGTAGGCACAATCCGAGGCACGAAAGAGATATTAAAGTAAAGCATGTAACGAAAGGGTCACAAATCCTACCTTAGGTCGTTGATCGGACGGTTGGATCTCCCAAACCCGAGCTCAAGGCTTCTTGGCCAAAAATGGGGAAAAACTTCTCTTCCTCTCTTCCTTGCTTGCTGCTAACGATCAAAGTGGGAGAGACAGAAAAGGCTGGCCCCTTTTGGGGCTGGTCCAACGGGTCGGTTAAAACGGGTAGGGTCAAACGGTGTCCGGTCCGAACGGATCGGATTTAAAACGGTAGGGCTATCAAATGGCTTTAGAAATTAAAAGGGTAAGTTCATCGAATCCGAATCATCGAAACGAACTCAATGATAGGGTCGGAATTCGAAGTCGAATTCCCGAGCTCAATAGCCACGAACGCTCAAACGTCCTAATTATAATTAGGTCCCTAAATTGCAAATATCGGACAATTGAGTCCAAGTACAATTTAATTAAATTCTAAAGCGCACATAATTAAAATAAATCTCACGTTGACATGTAAGCATGCTAAATCACATAATTCACAAAATACTGAAATAAACTCTCTCGTGACGCCGTACCTGGAATGCCGAAAAGACGGAGCGTCACACGTATGATAAGATATGGAAGTAATGTTGGAGACCCATACTCGCCGGGTATTTGAATATGATCTGTTATGTAACGCCTCGATTTTCATTTATTAATATCTTATGTCTAAAATAATTTTATAAAGTATATTTTATAATACTTTCATGAAATTCATATTAAACTTATAATTTATCTCATAACTTGAAAATGTTTATTTCGTGAAATAATTACCGAAAATGATTTAATTGTCAACTTGGCCCTATATGTCAATTCTTTTAAACTTAGGGACCAAATTGCATGAAAACCTCTGAGGACTAAAGTAATCACTTTCCAAACTTGATATCCTTAATTGCATAACTTAAATAACTTGGAGGGTAATTGCAAATATTACATATTTCCCAAATATCACGGTATATCATCTCCTAGCTTCCAAACTCATTTCATTCTTGATCTTTCATCATATTTGCTTCTTGCTCTCACCGAACCACAACTCCAAAGAAGGGAAGAAGAGATTGCATCAAATCATCCAAGTTTATTCAAGAAGCTCCAAGCTTTTAAGCTCAAGCATCCATCATCATCTTCTCCATCCATTCTTTACCTTCAAGAGCATGTAAGTGGATATATATGATCTTGAGCATATTTGATTGAGCTAGGGTTTAGGAATTATATGCTAGATGAGTTAGTTGAAGTTGGAATCATGACTATGTGATTATTTCATGAATTATGGCATGAGTTATAGCTTGAATTCTTGAATATTTAGCTTGAATGACCAAGTGTGATCATGGGTGTGAAATCATGAATTCTTGATAATCTTGTGTGCTTTGAGTGTTTAAGTGCTAGAATATCATTTCTTGAACCTATATGCATCATATTTCCAGAAAATATATGCTTGTGTTGATCAAAATGGAATTTTGGGTGGCTTTGTTTGCATTCCCGTAGCCCTCCCCTGTTTTGCTCTGTTCTGTAAATTGCAGAAACAGGGAACGACCGTTCCCAGCCCCGAGGCATTGTGGGAACGGGCGTTCCCACCTTTTCAAATGAACAAGGCGGCCGAGCATGGGAACGGCCGTTCCCATTTTAGCCTTGCGCCGGAAGGGCCGTTCCCAGCTAAGGCGCATTTCTAAAATGGGAAATCGTGGGCGCGAGTTTGGGGTTATGGAAACGACCGTTCCCATTTTACAAAGGGGTCCGGAACGTCCGTTCCCACCTCGCTGACAGAACAAATGTGACTGTATAAAATTACAATTTTAGCCCCTCGATCCAACGACTTCCTTGACCCCGATTTGCTTTAATATGTACTAATATGATGTGAAACAACAAGTTATCATGCCACATTGCCTTTGCCTCGTCATCTCGTTGCATTTACGCCGTTCGTCATAATTGATCCATTTTAGAGTCAAGTCTCACGTGTACACGTCTGTTTTGCACAGACCAGCTTCGTAGGGACGAGGAGCAAGCCCCGTAGGCCGTGCCTACTTGTCTTTGACGGTATATGTGAGGTTTAATTGTTAGTTACATAGAACCTGTATACCCTTTATGTGATATTTTGGCCAAAAAGGTATCTATAGTTATACTTTCTATAAATCATTGATCATTTCAAGTCATGTTCAAGCAAGCAAGCAAGCAAGTCAGGTATTGTTTTATGCATGTTTAGGCGAGTAGCATGACGGTTACGTTTGGGCCCGAGGGTAGTGACTGGAGCCAACCGGGAAAGCAAGGGCTGACGGGTAACTCTAGCGCTATCCTCACCACACTAGGGGTCACCCCTGAATCCACTAGGAGGTTAGTGGAGGAAGGAGCTCCGGGCTTAGGGATTCATGTACCCTCTGCTCAATGAGATTGGATGTTGGGGCCTTGCAATCCCATCATCAAACCGGAGGAAAAAGGAGACTGGGGACGAGTCTGGCACCACGGATGCTCCTCGGGTTATTGCATGATTTCCATTTCATGAACGTGATATATGATTACACTTTCGCACGATTGCACGATAATGGAATTGCATGATCACCTATTTATTAATAATCAAGCAAGCATGTACATGTTCACTTGGAGTTCGGTTGGAGACCGCCCTTACTCGCCGGGGCCATGTATTGATTGATTGCATGAAAATGAATAAGTATTTAATATTGACAGTTGTATTCTCGGGCGAAAGATACTTTATTCTCGAACTTATATCCATCTTTTATAAACCTTTACCCGAGAGTATAACTTGCATGTTAACTGCGCAAATATATATGTACTGCCCCTCACTCAGTCTTCGGTAGACTGATACTTCACTTTTCAGGTACTTGAGAGCCGGTCGTGCTAGGCGGGAGTCTGGTCCAGTCTTGCATTGTCACGAGTCTAGCAGTGCACCATCATGTATATAATTACTACTTCTCATGTTATGTCCGTTGTTATCACGTTCTGAATACTTGATCTTGTATAAGTTAGTAAGAGATGATAATGTATTGATAGTTAGTTTGGTATCTATACGTATCTATCCAATAAATATGGTACCTATAAGTATTTATGAAATAATGCTTCCGCTTTTAACTTTTATATGTCTTGGTTTGTATTGTTTTGGGGTTTAGTCCCGCCTAGCCCGTCTTTTCTTTTAATTGTCACCCGTACGCTATAGGTTAGTTCATGTACGGATTGTCCATTTCGTATGTGGATCGGCCTATAGTGCGGGGGTGTGGTACCTCCACGTGTTAAGGGGTGTTACATGTTATGTTGATTATGAAACGGGATATGAGAGTTTGTTTTCAATACGAGGTTTCTACGCTAAGTTATGAATCGGTCTGTATCTATTTGAATCCATATGAGTTTTATATGAATCCAAATGCATTTTTGAATGTATGAATCCTTACGAGTTTTCACATTTAAGAGTTATGAATATATGTATAAGTATGAGTTCCTTTGGAAAATGGCTTTGGTATGCAAAACCCTATTCCCGGTTCATAGTCTTTTGTTTGATACGTGCTTTGCTCTATATGTATATATGTGTTGGTGTGCGTTAGTCCCTTCACTCAGTCGAGTTGTAGACTGACCCTCTCCTTCCCCAATCTTTTAGTGTGCAGGTCTGCTTTGGAGTTTGGAGCTACGCGAAGTTGACTCAAGTCTTTTGAGTTGGTCGGTCTGAGTTAGTTTAGTCTGCATTTGCATTTGTATTATTTGAAATTGAATCAGTATGTAAGATATGTATACGTATGCTTATGCATTGTTATTTGGATTGGCCCTTGAAGTGTTTTGTAATTTGTTGAAAAGAGGCCTGAGGAGCCCAAGTTTGTTTGTGAGCCGTGTGTTTAATTTCTGCAGGCCCGTGGCCAATGCATGTGTTTGACCTTTTGTCTTCCGCTGCTATCTACTTTGTTGGTTGGTTTTGCTTGAAAGGGTCTACGTTCTGCCTAGCTTAGGTGTTTGTTTTGTTTGTCTCCCGTTCGCTACGGTTTGATCGGGGTACGGACTCTCCATTTTGTTGCTCGGGTTGGACCGTAGTGCGGGGGATGTGGTACCTCACGTGCGGGGTGCTACAGTGCTACCTTCGAGGGTGATATCAACCATATTAAGGTGGTATGATAAAGACGAAGATACCTCTACGAAACATTAAATGTTCCAATGGAGCATTTGATACACATAACAAATCCACGATCGAAATGTTCCTTTGGTCCTCAAAAGGTCATTTCATAGGAGGATAACGAAGGTCTTACGAGTGCAACCTTAGGAATAATCGTTCAAGGAGAATTCTAGTTTTATGAAGTTTTCTGAAAGCAGGGCCCAAGGGGGTCCACTGACTTGATTTCCTTACCCACGTGATTGTGGGTAATTCCTTCAATAAATATAGCGCAACATGCTATGTTTGGATCATATTAGTATGTTCTCTAGAAGGTAAAATCTTAGATGAACCAAACAATATTTTATAAATTTAAATCATAATAAGGGTAGTTTGTAAACTATATATTTAAAGAAAAAGTGTTAGTGTACTAATCCTACAAATAAAATAGTAAAAATATAAACATCTACCCCTACCAATAAATAAATTCATAACAAATTCGAACAACAAACGTAAAAATACTTAAAATTCATAAAAACAATTCACTAATTAGTGAACCAATAACAATTATTTTGAATGAGCCAACATGATTAGTCCAAGTGATTCAAGGATTCATTATTGAATGCAATGACCTGAGTTCAAATCTCTGTACAGTACTGGGGGTGTATGAGTTAAAAAAGAAAAAATTATATATTTTGAATGGAAAAACAAAAGAAAAAAAAGTGTGTGGACTAAATAGTAAATATATTGGGCCGGAAGGTACTTGATGAAATGACATCAATTATAGGCAAAGAGATCATTAAGTATTTAGATGCCTTTCTTTGTCAATAATGTTGTTGTAATCATAAGAAATTGTGTGGGGCAATTACAAAATCGTACTTGTATAATTATTAATTATTAATACATATGACATATACGCATAGTATTATAGTAATAATAATAATATAGTCTTTCTTTCTTTGGTCATATGCCCCATAACCACTCCCTTTCAATTTCCTCCAATTGCATGTTGCTTTTATTTTTGCTAATTGCTGCCTATTATTTATGGCTCAATATCATGGATTCTTATCTCATGCACACCTAAACAAACTTATTATCCCAATTCCCAACCCATTTACCATGCCTCACCCTCTACATCTACCTCAAGTAGGGTTGATCGGATTTTAGTTCGAACTCGATCTGAATTTCAATATATTCGATCGATTAAAAAAAATTGATAATTATATTTGATTATAAATATTGCTAATTTGAAATAAAATGAATGTAAAATCAAATGGTGTGGTATATTAAAAGTGCAAATTCGATATTTTATAATTTCTTTTATTAAATTTAATTGTTTTATATATAAAATAACTACTAACATGACTAAAATAAAATTTTATAAATGTTTCATGTATTCTTTCAAATTTTTTCTATATAATTCAAAAGAGATATATCGTTTTCCTTATCAGAAAAGAATTCGATTTATATTCTATAAGATCTGAATTTAGATCCATTTATTGTATATTTTTATCGAAATTCAAGTTCAACTCAAAATTTTTAATTCAACTTAAATCTTGATCGAATTCGATATATCTACTAATTAATTTTCAAAAAGTCAAATACGAAACATCTGTTTAAAACAACACGATCTAAAAATTTCAAGGGGAAGAATCACATTATTCCAAAAGTGAGCAACAATATTTCCCATGCCAAAAATAAAAAAAACAAAACATTGACGCAGAAATAATAATAATCTTCCTCCAATCAGAGAGAAACAGAGACACCCACTCTCGCGAGTAGCAATATAATTACAATCGCGCTTGAGATAGGCCGTATTTGTGTGAAGATGGCCCCACATGGATGGGTTTTCCTCAGAGCACGCGAGTACCAAAACCACTATCAATCACCTCATCTTTCAACGGCCAAGATTCCATCTTTCCCTCACAACTCCCCACGCTCCACCGTCCGATCCCAGCAACCATGCTTCAATTATCCAAACCAAGCTCTGTTTCCAAATCTTAACCCTGGTCAACCTCAAACCATAGCTGGTTACATAGTGCATAGTGACATCCTCTCTCTCTCTCTCTCTCTCTCTCTCTCCCCCTCTCCCTTCTCTCTCCTCGCTGATGATGATGAGATGAGTGTATGGGTTATGTGTGTGTGTGTGTTTCAGCTTTAGCTTTAACATGAGTGAATGAGTGGGAGGAACAGAGACATACATGCCATATAGATATATGGAGAGAGAGAGAGAGAGGAGGAAAATAGAGAAAGTGAATCAATGAGTTCATATATTCCTCTACTAAGAATCTCCTTGAGTAATATACTTATGCTGTTCTTGGGCTGATTTTTTTCCCCGTCGTACGTTGTTTCTTGTGATAAAATCTGATTCTTTGTCTCCGGGTTGTCGAAAGATCGAATTTTTAGCTCTGGTTTCAGCAGATCTGTGTGTTTTCTGCTCGATTTTCACGTTTCTGTAGATTTCGTCTACTATAGTTTTGTGGGTTTTTTTTTTTTTTTAAAGAATCTGTTCAACTCAGTAATTATGACCTTTTGATTTTTAGCTGATGATAATGCTGTGTGAGCTCTGAATCGCCTTTCACATCCCGTTATGCAATAGTTTTGGCAGAAGTCAGTATCAAGTCCAATTTTGATTCTTCCTTCCCTGAAAAATATTTCCTTAAATTTCACGTTTTTAAGTTCTTCTCTCAGATCTTGTCCGAAAGTCAAAGTAATCTTGCTGCCCCTCATTTCCAGCTTGATTCCCACATATAAATCTTCAGATCTGCTTCATCTATCTCCGTTGACTACAAAAAGGAAAAGTTCATAATTTTCTTGAAAATTTATTTCCTTGAATCGATACCCAAAGCCCGTTGGAGTTAGATCAGATGCCTCCGTTTCAGAGTCTGATGAATTACTTCCCAGAGGAGGTGTTAGAGCACGTGTTCGATTTCCTCACATCTCACCGCGATCGAAATGCTGTTTCTTTAGTGTGTAAATCCTGGTACAGCGTTGAAAGGTTCAGCCGGGAGAGGGTTTTCATCGGAAACTGCTACAGCATCAATCCTGACCGTTTGATTTCTAGGTTTCCCAGGTTTCGGTCGTTGACCCTCAAAGGAAAGCCCCATTTTGCTGATTTCAATTTGGTTCCCCACGATTGGGGGGGTTTTGTGTATCCATGGATTGATGCCATGGCTAAGAGTGGTGTGAATCTTGAAGAGCTGAGATTGAAGAGGATGGTTGTGTCTGATGAGAGTCTTGAGCTGCTTTCAAAGGCTTTTCCCAATTTCAAGTCTTTGGTTTTGGTTAGTTGTGAAGGGTTCACCACTGATGGCCTTGCTGCCATTGCTTCCAATTGCAGGTATTTAAATTACCCTGTTTTTCTGAATCTGTTTATGGATTTGCTGCCTGTCTCGCTCTGTGAAATGGGATTTTCATATTGATGCTGAATTTGGTAGCTGATTGATTTGTCGTCTAGATGTTTAAACTTGGTGCTAAGCTTGAAGTGGGCTTTTATTGTCTTGATTTTCCCATTTAGGATAGTTTGTATTGTTGAAGTCTCAGATCTCATGTATGTGTCTGCACTTAAAATCAAGATTCTGGGGATATGGAGTCATATGTGCTTACTTAACCCATGTGGCTGGAAATTTGGTGAGGGCAAATATGTCCCTTAGTGGAACCTGCATTTAGGGAATGTTTTGAGAAAGCTAGAACTCTTGGATGGTTATTTGTAACTAAAAAGATTGTAGATGGCCAAGGCTAAGACTAAAGAATCAATCATGCCTCCCCAAATTAAAATATCCGGCTCCATCCCTAATCAGGTGTAGCGAATGCCCTTGTTCTGAGAAAACAGAAGCTTTTTGGTGCAAAGTTTTACCAATTAATCCATTCTTATAATTTTCATGGGTCTCATAATTGAATGCTCTACGTTGGAGGGTTACTCAGTTCTTCCTCATGCAGGTGCCTGAGGGAACTCGATTTGCAAGAAAACGAGGTTGATGATCGAAAGGGTCAATGGCTCAGCTGTTTCCCGGAAACTTGCACTTCTCTCATCTCATTGAATTTTGCATGCCTTAAAGGAGAAGTCAACACGGCAGCTCTTGAGAGACTTGTTGCCAGATGTTCCAACCTTAAAAGTCTCAGACTTAATCATGCAGTGCCTCTAGATGCTCTTCAAAAGATTATGGCACAAGCACCTCAACTGACCGATCTGGGGACAGGATCTTTCGTTCACGACCCGGATTCAGAAATATGCAACAAATTGAAAAATGTTCTGCTCAAATGTTCTTCGATTAGAAGCTTGTCTGGGTTTCTTGATGTCAATCCAAGATGTTTGCCTTCAATTTACCCAATTTGTGCAAACCTGACTTCTTTGAACTTGAGCTATGCTCCTGGGATCTACAGCAATGAGCTTATAAAGCTTATCTGCCACTGCACAAAATTAGAACGGCTTTGGGTTCGATTTCTGCTAACCCTTTTTTTCACTTTTCTTATTTATTTTGGTCAATTACATCTACTACTACCTGTTGCAGATTGCAATATTACATTAAGTACCACAAGTTTGAAAATAGTGAGTTTTAGTTTTCTCTAACTTGTGGGTACCTAATGCAATATGACACAATCTTTAAAGGTAATTAACTTTTCCTTTTTGCTATATCAATAATTATTGGAATTGGGGGTTTTTCAGATTTTAGATACAATTGGAGATAAAGGGCTTGGAGTAGTGGCCTCGACATGCAAAGAGCTTCAAGAATTGAGAGTTTTCCCATCCGACCCAAACGGCGAGGGCAATGCAGCTGTAACTGAAGAAGGATTAGTTGCAATATCAGCTGGATGTCCCAAACTAAACTCAACCCTCTATTTCTGTCAGCAAATGACAAATGCAGCCCTGATCACCATTGCCAAAAACTGCCCTAACTTCATCCGCTTCCGATTGTGCACCCTCAACCCAGTTGTCCCAGATGCTGTGACCAATTTACCCCTTGATGAAGGTTTTGGTGCAATTGTCCAATCTTGCAAGGGTTTGAAGCGGTTATCGGTTTCCGGGCTTCTAACTGATCAGGTTTTCCTCTACATAGGAATGTATGCAGAGCAACTTGAAATGCTTTCCATTGCCTTTGCTGGAAATAGTGATAAGGGGATGCTTTATGTTCTGAATGGGTGCAAGAAGCTGAAGAAGCTGGAAATTAGGGATAGCCCTTTTGGTAATTTGGCACTTCTGGCGGACGTGGGGAAGTATGAGACAATGCGATCCCTTTGGATGTCCTCCTGTGAAGTGACATACGGAGCGTGCAAGATTCTTGCTGAGAAGATGCCGAGGTTGAATGTGGAGATTATTAACGAAGGTGAGATGATGGAGGAAGGTGGGGAGCCAACTTCTACCATCGAGGACACACAAATAGTCGAGAAGATGTATTTGTACCGTACAGTTGTGGGGCCTAGGAGCGATGCGCCGGATTTCGTTTGGACGTTGTAGAAATGCGTATTTTATTTGTCGCGTTTGTATTAAGTAGGTATCCGATGACTTTACCTAGATGAGGATGTATTTTTATGGATTTCTAATTTACTTGGTGGTTCAATTGTTATGTGGGATACTTGGAATTTGTTTATTTATGGAACTTGTTCAATACCTCTCCTATAAGTTGTGCCTCATCTTTATTACTCAGACCTAAAATTTTCCCTGGATATTCACAGATTCCTTCTCGATTTTCGCAGATTCGAACTATCGAGTCATTATATTGATGAATCAGAAAAGGATGCAGAGAATAGGTACTTATTTTGAAATTAAAGAAAAGAAAAGGGTAATCATAATCAAAATGCAAATAAGGATAGAACCATTCTTGTCCAAGGTACAAATTTACATAAGATGGCACGAAAATAAAACATCTCAAGAGTTTGACCATTACAGGCAATAGATCAATTCAGAGTTCAGAATTCAGATTCATCTCTCAAGGGCATCAAGAACATATTACTAAGAAACATGGATGAAAAACAACGTAGTAGTTAAACATTCTCATAGATACACGATGATTCTTGACAAAGGATGTGCAGCACACTTGAACACTCAGAAGCAGCACTCCTCCAGCACGCAGCAGCAGCAAAGGGCAGCTAAGCTGAAGATTGGAAAAACAAATTTGCAAAAAATGATATCTTCAATCTGAAACGATCCCCTAATTGCTCTAATATAATTTTTAATTTGGGATAAATATTTTTCGATAATAAATGATCGACCTTTTTTTGACTGCAACCATAATAAAAGATATATCTTTTTTTTTTTTTTGACTTTGCAACCTAATCTAAATGTTCAAGATTGCAACTTTAACTTAAATTTTTTTTAATAAAGTGCAACCGATTCCCTAAAAAAATGTCCAAGATTGAAACTTTAATGAGGTTGCAATCTTTAGCGTTTTACTTTAGGATGCAAAATTTTTTTTAAAAAAAATCCATAGTTCAGGATGATAAATTCTTTTACTTTTTTCAATTTTTGTTTTTAACTATTTACTACCCTTGATTTGGGGATCTCGCTCCCTGCTGGATCAGACGGCAAGCAAGATTTCAATTTTACCCAAAAAATATTTCAGTATCATCAACTCAGGAAAAAAAATTCAGCAATTGAAGACAAATCCGACATACCATCCTTTAAGAAAGGAGCCACAACCAGAACTCTCATCGTGATGATGGTGGTGATCGTAGTGGTGGGGTGGGGGCGGCGGCGGTGGCGGAGGGTATCCTTCATTGAAGTACCCCTGATATCCCGGCCCAGGTTGAGGCGGCGGCGGATACGGGTATCCCGAGTGCGGCGGTCCAGGCGGCGGTGGTCCCGGCGGAGGATACACCGTTCCGTATCCTAATCAAACAAGATAAAATCAAACCATGAAACTAGGCCAAAGCAAAAACGAACTGAGAAGAGTGAAAATCAACCTGGAGGAGGGTAATTTTCTTGATGAACGTGCTGATAACTCATCTTGAATCTGGAAACCCTGATGGAAATCAAGAAGAAGAAGTTAAATGGGTTTGAGATGAAGTAGTTGAGACGTCGATGAGGATTGGCCTTGCGTTTTGAAAATTGAAATTCACGGACGATTAAGATTAACCAATCAGTCAAGAGTCAACATTCAACAACATGTACGATTTGCTCAAGGCTCAAGCCTTAGGCTTTAAGCAACTATCCATTCCTGGGCTTATGGAGCCCAATTCATCTCTTGCCCAGATCCATATAAAAGTCAGAATAAAAAACGTGGAGATCTAAATTTGTGATCATATTAAATTAAAAGATGATTTTAATTATCTATACATACTATATATTAAGCGATAGAGGCAAAGGTGGTCTCTTGGATTGGTCTCTAATTTCTTTTTTATTTAATTAATTAATTTATTTTTTCATCACATACAGAACGTGTTTCAATTTCATTTTTCTCTCAACTTACTTTTATAGTTTTATTCTCTTCTTTTATATTATTTTTTTTCAAATAATTTTTAATTTATATTTTAACTATTTTCTATAAACTAACAGCTTTGGTTGATTATATATTTTTATTTTTTTCTCATATTTTGTAGTTTTTATTTTGTATTAGTTTTTAAACTTTAATCATATCAAAAATAATTATAAAACAAATATGAACATAAAAATTTTAATTTAATATATATTTAAATAATTACAATTTTATTATTTGCACACGCATAGAGTGTGCTAAAATTGTTAGTATTAAATTAATTGTGCACGTTTATTTATTCATGTTTTTCTATATATATATATATATGAGTCGGGTTGTGGGTAGACGGTTTGAATTACGGCCCCTGCAGTCCAAACTCCAACCCCAAAGCAATCGGTTTCAAATACTTTCCGACCGCGGTTAATAATATGTGAAAATTTCAATCGGACATTTTCGGACGGAGTAGTTAATTTATAATATAAATACACACATGAGTCATGACATTCGAATCCGATTTTGATAGTTGTGAATTATTACATCCAAGTACGGAGCCACAGGGGACAAGGGTGACTTTCATCCCCTAATTTTGAAAATTTTTATTACTGTCTATATATTTTAAAAAATTTTATTTTTGTCTGTATAATTTTGAATATTCACCTCTTCTAACTACGGATTTTCCCTTTTATATTTTTTATACTATAAATTTTCGCCCCCTTAAATCCTAGTTTTACACCTGCCACAATTCCAAAGCGACGAATATTCCCGGTAGACCGGCAATTAATATGTGAAAATTTTAACCGGCGATTTCAGGTGGAGAAAGATCGGTTTGGTTGCGGGGCTTTACGCAGGTGTGCTAGGTTACGGAAACCCTTAAGGTAAAATCTTTTAATAGGCTTTCTCGTAATGGAAGGGTTTTTTCATGTGGATGGCTGTTGGAGCTGCCTTGGCCAATTTATCAGTTAACAAGAAAGGCACAACACCACCAAGAAATTGATAAGCTTTTGCACGGAACAAAAATGTAGCATGTCCATTTCATGTGTGTTCCACACAACATGATGTAGACAAAACACACACAAAAAGTAACTTATGAAAGATGGATCGAACTTGAGAGAAGAAACCAAAACAGCTACAAATCAAAGATGAACAGAGGGGCACAGAATCATCGACAGCAAACTTCAAAACTAATGGAATTCAACACGAAAAAGAGGCTGCCGAATTTCAAGCTATCTCGCGTCAAAACACACACAAAAAGTAACTTATGAAAGATGGATCGAACTTGAGAGAAGAAACCAAAACAGCTACAAATCAAAGATGAACAGAGGGGCACAGAATCATCGACAGCAAACTTCAAAACTAATGGAATTCAACACGAAAAAGAGGCTGCCGAATTTCAAGCTATCTCGCGTCTAATGTCTACAGTTTAGCCTTCTATGGAGTTGAAGATTAATCTTCTGACAAAATGGAAACCTATGTTGTTGGTGAAATTCAAATTTCAAACTCAACGTAGAGATTTAGTGCTTCTTCTTGCTGGATTTTGATGGAGATGTAACCAGGTACACGAACAGAATCACAATGGAGGATACTGAAATAAGAGATCCATATTTCGCCAACAGTCTCTGCAAAGATTAATGAACAAAGATAAAAGAATCAGAATTTGTTTATTTTCCTGATTGCTTATAATATAGAGAAACAAAATTGTTACAGATTAAATGATTGAGTACAAAGACAGATTCAAAGATGACAATCAAGATTGAAGCCGTACCTTAGCCTGAATGATTTGTTCCCGCACCACCACAATTCATCAACCCCACCAAAAAGAAAGGATATTGTCATTCAACAAGGAACTGGATATTGAAGGAAGATGATATATCTAATCTACTAGAAAGCTTACCCAATCAAATTGATTCTCAGGGGCCTTGTCTTCTAGAAGACCTAGAGGCAGGATCGGAGTTGAATATGCCTCCTGAAAAGTCAACAAACTTAAATGTTGCAGAATATCCATAATACATAAAAATAAGTTACCAGATAATTAACAGTGGCAAATATCAAACCTGTAAGGCAGCTTTAGTTGGGATACGGTATGTAATAACTGCTGGTGCACCATAATAAACAGTTTTTGTTTTTGCCTCCAATTCAAAGGAATGTGATACAGTAGCCTCACTGGACCAATCAAATTAGCAAGAGGATCAGAGATTGTTTTATTAATCAAGTTAGGACCAGAGCCAAGTTGACGGAAAGGGTGTTTGGTTAAGCTTATTTCCAGAACTTAAGGTTGTTGGAGCTTATATGCTCATATAACTCAACTTTTAGAAATAAAAAGTTGGAAGTCTTGAGAATTACACCACAGATATGAAGTTCCATAAAAAGTTTATTCTTTTCTAGGAGCTCATAAGATCCAGTAGCGGGATTTTCAAGAAATATGCGCCACACATTTGAGGAGCTTACAAAATGTTTTGAGGAGTTTATAAGCTTAATCAAACACTATCTAAACAGAGAGTTGAATAATGACTTACGCATCAAGTCTTTCCCATGACTTTGTGGTGTTACCAGTTACAGTAGTGAATATAGCTTTGGACCAAGTATCATCATTGAGGGTTACATCATATGCAGTCCTGAACGTGAAGCAGCAAGAATTTAATGGAACATGAACAGAAATATGTAAAGTAAAATGCGAGTTTCATTATTAAGTTGATATCCACCAATATCATACACATTTCACCGCACTTTTCTTATGCACATTTCACCAACATATTTTCATGTGAACAACAAATTTCATGCATCAATTCAATTGAAGGGTGGAGGTAAAATAAACTAGATGGGGTAGAGCCCAAGATACTTTCTTAGGTTACACGAATATGCACACAATACTTAATGCTACACTCCCTCGCAAGATTGCTTAGTAATTAACAATAATTAGCTCCAAATGTCAGCCTCAAAGTTGCCGTTACTGAATCCCGATCTATAATCAGCAAAAAGAATTTAAGAGAATAACACACTGTCATAATCCATTCCTAAAAGCATTTAATGAAGAAGCAAAAAAAAAGGAAAGATCACAACATTTCCCAGCTATATCATGCATACACAACGAATTCCCCATCAATAAAAACGCAGGAAAAATAGATCTGAATTCAGAAAAAGAGAATTAAGCATCGCGTACGCTGTTCCTTGATTGTAGACATCAATGGAGACGGAGACGCGTTCGGAGCCGGATTTAAGCCTGGTGAGTGAGGCCTTCTTATGGGCAACAATGAAGGGACCATCGGAGATGGCGATCGTCGATGAGACCAAGAACAGAACTGCCAGAGCACAGATCAGAGGCCCGATAACCCGATTCGCCATTGTCGAATGAAGAGACCTTGAGGTCTGGGGAGCAGGTTGCTGCAGGCAATTCAGGTTTGAATCGAAGAAATTAGGGTTGTTCTAATAAGGTAAATTTCTCCCGTTTCAAATGTAGTTGCTGTTCGTATATAATAATGCCAAGTTGATTTCAGATTTCTGTTTGGTTGTAGACGATGTCGTTTCGGTGGAAACATGAGATAATTATTTTTTTATATTTTGTTTTCCTTTCTTGTTGGAAACATGAGAACATGTATGTAAACATGAATTCTTTATCCAAAGGGCGAGTGTTTTAAATATATATATGTAAACATGAAAAAAAAATTAAAAATTCATTTATGGCCCCAAAATTTAGGGATCATTATATATTAGTTGGTTTTGGTTCTATCCTTCACGATATGATTGGTATGATAGAATTAAATGAGGTAAGAAATAAATAAATTTTGAAATAAAATAAAATAATTTTATTATAGTATATTCCTATAATGAAACGTTAGATAATAAAATTAGAAATAAAATAAAACTTTAGATTTATTTTATTCCTATTATTTATAAATAGAAATAAAAAAATAATATTACAAATAATGATGATTAAAAATATTTTTTATATTAAGTATATATTTTTTCTCTTTTTTTTTGTTTGGAATTAGTATGTTTTCATTTGTAAATATATTATTACTATTTTTATGTCGAATGTGCCATATATATGACATTTATTTTATGTATTAATTTCAAATACACCCTTATCCTTTTAGTTTTCGTGCGTTTTACCCTCTAACATTTGAATTAGTGCGATTACCTCCCTCACACTTAATCTCTTTCAATAAATTTTGACTGGTAATTTTTCTTTTGTCATGGCGATCCTGTAACGCCCCGGTTTTTCATTTATACTAATATGTCGTATTTGTTTATAAATTGTGCAATTAAATTATTTAATTATGTGATTAATTGTTTATACGCGTTTTATATTCAATTTTATTATAAATTGTTAGTATTTTTTTTTATTTTATTTCAATTTAATATCAATTTATTTACTTCGTATTTTAGTAATTATTTTAAATTAATAATTTAGTGGTTAATGTTAATTAAATTGTTAATCAAGTGTTTAGTATTAATTAAATGATAACCTTAATTATCTGATTTAAATTTTTTTAAAATAGAATCCGTTGACTTTGAATTTTGTTTAATAATAGAATTTGAATATTAGTTTTAATTTATAATGTATGAATTATTAAGAATATGTGCATGAATGTTTATTTACGCTTCGTTCATATATGAATTGATATCGAAATGTCGTGGAAATGTAGTATGTCGTATATATATGTGTTATGAACATGGCTATATGCTCGGTTTATGTTTTCGAACTCATTTGACATGTTAACGAATTTAATTTGAATTCTGGAACCAAATCGGGGGCTAATGAGCAATTAGCGCACCCTTGGTTCCGTACGTGATATCTTGAGCTCGGGAACTCGAATTCGAGTTCCGTCAACCTCGTTGAACTCGTAACGAAAATTCGGGTTTTATGAACTTAGCCCCATATTTTTCTAAGATCATTTGAACCTCCGAAATTCAACCGAAAAACGCAACGGAGGTCAAAACTGCCACGTTTTACCAAAATAGCCATATCTCATTCAAACCTTGACCAAATTAACTATGGTTGGATGCTTTAGAACCCTAAATCAACCCTCTAACCAGCCTTAAACACCTCAAACCGAGATAACCTTCATCACATAAAGAAAACTCATCCAAAACATTCTGCTCTCCAGTTTTTCCCGTAACTCTTGTCACCCTTGGAGATTCAAAGCTCAAATCTCTTCCAAACTTCATCCAATCCACAAGGTAAGCTTAGGGTTGTAATATACATTTAATATGTGTCATTTTAAGCTATGCATCCCCAATTTTAAGCTTGTGTGCATGGAGATTTGAAGGCATGAGTGAATAGTTAGGTTTTAGTTTTAATTCTTGAATCCATGTCATGTGTTCGATTCTATGTGATTTGAGGCATGAAACATGATCAGTTTAGCTTCTTGTATACCTGATTGTACTTGAATTCGATTGATGTGTAAGTATATGAATCTCATCATGTTTAGAGCTTGGAATCGGGACTGAAAATATGAGATTTTGGGACTGAATCTTTCTCCCTCACGTTGTGCGGCTATTGCTGTGTTTTGGGACTGAACTTGCTGTCAATTGCTGCTTCTCTTTACCTTGTTCGTTGCTTGTTCGATGGTTGATGTATGCATGAGGTAGCTGCTCTGTTTTATGATGTTTTGCCCCTATTTTTCGGCTTGAATTGTTGTTGTCAGCTGCAGTTCTTTTTCCTTGCTATATGGTGGTTCATTTTCTGTTATATGGTGGAAGCTTTGTCCTACTTTACTGCTGCATCTCATACCTTAATTGCAGCTACCTGCTACTATGAAATTTTGCAACTAAAACAGGGGAAAACTTTGTTTTGTTCTGCTGCTCCTCGTCTGTATTGAATCTCCCTGGCCGGGGAGATTTTCGGCATGAAAGTACCCGGCCGGGGAGCCTTTGTGCAGAAGATCCGCTGCCCTTGCTGTTGCATTTCATTCCTTCTTCTTCTTTTTAATTTGTTAAATGTTATGGAGCATGCAAATGTGTATGTATAATCTGTAATTAATGCATGCAGGTGTGTGTTTGTGTATTAATATATATATCATGCATGCAGTGTGTATGTTTAATATAACTGCTTGTGCATGCATTTAAATATTATCTTGTGCATGGTTTGAATGCATGCATGCTTATGGTTAAAAATCAATCTTTGCATGCATGGTTTTACGTAGGTACATATATATACAAATATGATTGCATGCATGTTACGTATATATATATATATATATATATATATATATATATATATATATATATTTATATATATATGTTTATTATATATTAAATATTATTTGATTCAATGGAATTTTAGAAATTAAATTGTTATCTATTTCATGTTATTTAATTTCCGATTATAATTTGAATGTAATTAAATTTTTATTTTCTAAGTATTAACGTGTTATATTACGTTTACGTGATATGATCGTATTTGAATTGTTATAAAATGTGAAATATATGATTTATGAATTATGGATTTAATTCATGGAATGATTGGAATGCCTAATTCGTTTAAATTATAAATTGTTGTTTGGAATTCTTGACTTAAAGTATTATGAATTATGAGTTGAAAGAATGGGAAACCTTCGTTTATTGATTAAAATTGATTGATTGACTCGACTTAGCATGATTCATGAAAGGATATGAAACAAATGAGTATGATACCTTCATTTCTTGAAAGTACTTGAATGAATGGCTTGTTTATATGCCTTAAATGCATTAATAGTGCACATGAACATGTTCATGACATAATATCATCTTTTATGCATTCATATCATGTGCATAACATGTCGTGCGTCATATATGGTACATTTGGAGTCCTGAGTCTCACAAATTCGTTACATTGTCCTTTGCACAGTTTGTCTCCAGGGCGGAGAAATCTTGATCAACTAGGCACTCGGTAACTCGTATCCTTGTATCGCTATGCTCCAGGTGAGGGTGTTTTCGTTCTAGCTACGTATTAAACCCTACAACCTCATGTGACAAGCTTTGGGCAAAAACTATACATATACATATACATATGTATATTTATGTTATTTTCAAGCAGAGTCATCGAGTAAATATTGATCGAGTAAATCATTTTCTAATGAATCATGAAATATGTTATGTTTCTTATGAATTGAAATATTTTGGCGAGATTATGCATGTATGTTATGTTCACGGGTCCAGGAATTCAGTACATGTGGCTATCCGGGGAGGCAAGGGTCGACGGTGATCCCATGTGCTGATTCCATTTATGTTTAACGGCGAAACGGACCTCGTCAAGGAGCTTTTGACGAGGAAACGCTAACCGGGCTTTGAGGACTCATGAACCTCATAGCCACATTGATATGTTTAGGTGGTCGGGCCTTGCAAACCCGTCCACCACCCGGAGGAAGAATGTTGGAATCTATTTTTATGATTATGATTATGTTATGATTGATATGCACCGTGCGGGAAGGGCGGGACACGGATTGCCCAAACGAATATGTCTTATGATATGATATATGATCTGAGTGTATTATGATATATTGCATGATCACCTATTTAATGTATTAATGATATTTGTCGTACACGGTCGGAGTTTGGTTGGAGATAATGCACGCTCACTCACCGAGCCTTTATGCTATGTATAAATTATAAACTTAATAAATTTAATATGATTAGTTGTAAAGTTCGAGCATTGCTTAGCCTTTTCTTACCCTTTTTGGGAACCGATTTTAAATAAAACCTTGCTCGGGATTTATGACTTGCATGTGCATGTTTTATATACGTATTTCGCTCCTGCTCACTCAGTCTTCTAGAGACTGACCCTCTCCCTCCCCAATCTTTTAGTGCGCAGGTTTGGCTTTGGAGTTTCGAGCTAGGCGGAGTTGTGTTGAGTCTTTGAGTTGGTCAAGTCAAGTTAGGAGAGTCTCTGCACTCGCTTATGTATTTACATTTTGTATGATTCGACTCCGTATAATTATGAATTTGAATCCTTAACGAATTTGTTATTGAATTACCTTGTCGAGTTTTGTTATGAATTAAAAGAGGCCTGAGGAGTCCAAGTCTGCTTGTGATTCGAGTGTTTAATTTCTGCAGGCCCGTGGCCAATGCATGTGTGTGGATTTAGTTCTCCGTTGCATTGTGTCTTGTTAATTGGTTTTAATTGCAGGGTCTAAGTTCCGCCTAGCTTAGGAGGGTTTTTCTGTTTGTCTCCCGTTCGCTATGGTTTGATACGGGTGCGATTTACCATTTCGTTACTCGTGTTGAGCCATAGTGCGGGGGATGTGGTGCCTCACGTGCGGGGTGCTACAGATCCAAACTTCAATACCATCGCCATCGTGTTCGTCTTTCTATAGCAAACAAAGTCCATATCCTAGTTGACTTCTTTGGACGTCAAAAGCTGATGCAAATCTCCACCTATCGTATCATTTTTTACTGGTGATTTCTCCTTCGTCGATGTTAGATTTTAGTTTCGAGACCATCATTGTGTTTCTTGCATGGAGAGTTTTGATTTGGTAAATAATATTGACACATTCAAAATTTGCTCTGCTTAAAAGGTTTAAATTTGACATTTTTCAAAAAGTTAGAGTGATAATCACATTAATTCAAAGATTAGGGACAAAAAAAAAAAAGCCAAAATGAGAGGGTTACTGGAATCGACCCATATATCTACAACGATAAGCACCACATCTCCCGCACCATAAATCTAGTCCACACATGAAATGAGTAGTCCATACATGAACCGGACTCATAGCGAATGATGGTTATCGAATCCACCAATTAAATCCTTTACTTACCGCACGAAATATAAAATTGTAATATAGCAGCAAAGGGTCGAACCCACAGGACTAGATAGACTTATATTCAATGTATCCAAGAGAATATTCAAAAGAGACTTAGAAGGGGGGGTTGTTGTGTAATTAAAACAAACTAATTTAAAGCACAAAATCAGATTTCTTCAAATAACTAGGGCTGAAAATAAAGGGAGTTGTGAAGGTTGATTATGACGAGAAATATCTTAGCTAAGTTGTTACTTCATTCCATGCCTGTATCTAATCCTTGATGCATAGATCAAATCTAATCAAATGGTAGATTAACTTACAATATACAAGAAGCTTATCTATATCATCCTTTCTTATTTTTAACTTAATCAAGAGAAGCTCATCAATTAAATTCTTACCACATAGCAGTCCCGCGAATAAGTATCTAGGATTTAACTATATGATAGCATTGAGCACCAAAAGGACATTAATCATGATCCAAATTCTCAAGAAGCTTGGACTTATGAAATCATATTACGCATGCCTCACCATTTTATTGAGTAAACATGGTGGTAAACTCTCAATGATGTGCGGTTCTTATATACCTTTACAAGACTATTACGTATCAAGTATCAGTATAACCTCATCAAGTTGTTATCTAGGCATCGATTGATCAGAAAGATGAATTGAAAACAACTCATATAAGTACGCTTAAAGCATGCATAAATACCATAGATTAAATTCATATTCACTCATTTAGATCTCATAAATATTGGCAAGAAATAAAGATACAACCTAACTAAGACAAATATGTTCAGCCATGAATCATTATGCAAGATATACAATAAACACTCTGATCATAAACTGAACTTAAAAAAAATCGAAATAAAAACCGAAACTAAACACTTTAAACTTATAAACTGAAAATGATCACAGTTTTGAGGAAGAAGCCCCTCGCTATTCTCTGCTGCTAACTGCTGCTACTTTCTAATTTCTGAGTTATCTCCAGTCTCTCCCCTCCATTTTTCCCACTTAACTAGTTTAAATAAAATATCCTTAAGTCTATCAATTACAATGATCAAGGGGGACAAAATGGCTTTTACAAATCCCAATAAGCATGATTAGGATTCTTGAAACTTCAAAAACGCAGGATCAACTCTTGCATGTAAGCCATGTTAGCAAGCTGTTGCATGTGTGCCACCTGTCCCAACAAGAGGAGTCAGCCGTACTTGTTGACCGTGGTCTGCTATGCGTGTATTGGCCTTAGGGATGATCATGCATTGGGGTCATGGCTCAGACATTTTCAATCACTTAGCATCTTTTTCTTCATGATTCTGCCAAATCCCTCATTTATCAACATGTTTCTGCAAAAGCCAAATAAAAGCAAATTAAGTAGAAATCTAATCCAATTCAGGGGGAAAAGAAAGAGATTTTCATGTAATTTATGCATACTATCAGCGAACGAGTGATAAAGAAAAACATTCCTAGCTAGTAGCTAGGCAGATTCTAACCCTATACCAATCAATTAGAGAATACGAAAGGTGCAGTGCGGAAGCAATAAACTTAATCACAATTCAATCCATCAACAACAATGACTTCAAGCTCAAATCAAATCATAATGTAAACAACCAATTCAACATGCAACCTAATAACAAGTTCTACTAAACATGCAACCTGTACTGAATCCATATTCAATAATCAATAATTAAACAAGTGATTTCCAAACCCGATCAATAATTCAATACAATAAAACAACACAATAAAATGTAACAATATGAAATGTGACTCAAGTGTACAAGTGTAACTCGATCAAGGAAACTAAGACTCGATTCCGCCTAGCAAAACCTGCAAGGAAACCGGAGAAGTGGAAGAGAGGTCAGTCTCTAGAAGATTGAGTAAGCAGGAGCTATACATATATATAAAAACACGCACATGCAAGTCATAAACCCCGAACAAAATTTTTAATTGAAGTTAGTTCCCGCGAAGGGCAAGAAATAGTTTTTATATCGAATGTGTCATATATATATATATATATGACATTTATCTTATGTGCTAATCATATATTAAGATGGTATCAGAGCAAAAGATTTCTTCCGCTGCGAAACAAATCCTCCCAAATAAAATCCGCTCAAATCCTTTCGAACAAAATTCTCCTTCTCTTCCGAAATAAGATCCATTTTTCTGATCCATTTTTTTATTATGGCATGTGGCCAAGAATTTTTAATTTTCTTATCCATGGCAATCCGCCATGTGTTTTCTTATCCATGACAAGTCGTCATGAGAAATCTTTTTCAATCCATGGCAAAGTTCGCCATGAGTAAATCAATCCATGACATGTCCGTCATGAGTAATTTTCTTATCCATGGCAAAGTCAGCCATGAGTAATCCATCAATGGATTAAATATGTGAAAGAAAGTTCCAAAAAATATAACTGGAGCAATGGTAAATTGTGCATTGAATTTTGCATGACTAGAAAAATAAAATGAAAAGAAAAATAAGAATAAAAAAAATACAGTTTTCAAGATCGAAGAAAATCAAGCCAAAAAGAAGATAAAGTTCAAGTTGGATTTCTTCATTCTCGAAACTCCAACTTGAGGGAGGAGTATTAGAAATATATATATATATATATATATATATATATATTTGTCAAAATAAAACAATCACTTATTAGGTATTCCTAATCCTAAAAGGTTACGGTCTTCGACTCAACTTCGGACTTCCCAATAATGAAGTTACGAAACATCCATAAACCCTCCAAGCTGCCTCTCCTTATCTTCCTTCCCTATATAAATTCCCAACAGACTTTCCCCTTCTCTAGCAGCCCCTTTACTTATTCCGCCACCACTCGCCGCTGTGAGATGTCCGCTGACAACCACCGCCACAGGGAAATCCGACTTTTCTTCTTTCGCTACCGTCGTCTAAGGTAATCTCCTTCCATATAGATAAAGCAACTAATAGAAATATAGAATCATATATTCGGGATGCCGTCGCCGAAGAGTCACCGGAGAGGAGGCCACGAGAAGAATAAGAAAGGGAGATTATCGGAGAAGGCGTCTTCGTTTCACGGCAGGGGTTCCGATGTGGCGGCCGAGATGATTCCCAGGCCGAGGACGGTGCCGGGTTTGCTTTCGGGGAGAAGATCTGCGGTGGAGCCAGCTGTGGTGATGGTAACCCCGCCGAAGCTGACGAAGTTGCTGCTGAACGTGACGATACAGAGGAGCCCCGGCGCGGTGCACGTGCTGATGCCGCCAGAGGCCACGGTGGCGGAGTTGATCGCGGCGGCTCTCGGCCAGTATGCGAAGGAGGCGCGGCGGCCGGTTCTTCCTTCCGCGGACGCATCAGGCTTCGACCTCCACTACTCCCAATTCAGCTTAGAAAGTTTGGATAGGGATGAGAAGCTAATGGATTTGGGCTCAAGAAACTTCTTTCTCTGCCCGAAAGCGGCGGCAACCAGCGGAGCAAATTGCGGCGCGTCGACTTCAAACTGTTCAAGAGAAGCCACCGATGGTACTTCAACGAAGGGACTACCGTGGGTGAAGTTTATGGAATTATTTGCCGTAAAATCAGGCTGAATTTACTTCCATTAATTAGTATTCCAGTATCTGAATTATGGACGGAAAATGTAAATGATTGAAATAGTAGATTAGGCGATTATTTAGAGGATATTAGTGAAGAAACTGAAAGGGCGGTTTGTTTTTGTCTTCCCTGTTGTGTCCATGTTCAAGCAAGTGTGCACAGTGTATGGCTATTCTGTATATAAACTACATGTTGATTGTTGAGATTAGAAAAAAATAAAATAAAATAAAAATAATATATATATACATTATTTGTGAGTGTGCGCTTGTAAGAAAAAGCAAGTGAATGTGTGATTTATAAATAAATATTATAAAATGTATTAATATTTTCGTATTCATCCATAGGTTATGTTTAATACTTAATATTTTAAAAATAAATTTATATAAGTGTTAAAATTCATTATTTTTAGAATATTTGCATATATTATAAATTTATAAATGTTATAAAGAAAATAATAGTTGGCATGTCCTTTAAATATATAATATATAGTATATTTGTTTTACATATATTTAATATATATAATTTACTAAAAATTTCAAAGTAATTATTGGTATTTAATATTTATTTATGAAAATAATAAACTATGGTATATATTTAACAAATATGTAATGATAATATAAAAATAAATAAAATTTAAACTTTGAAATGACAATTACCATGATGTATCAAAAAAATGAATAAACTCATATTTATAGGAATGAATATTACCATGAGAATGAACATTTCTAATTATATTTTGTATCAATCAGGGGTTTAAAAATGAAAATAAGGGTGCCCATTCCATTCTCATCTTATTCTATTTTAAAAACAATTTTATTAATGTAGGTTGATACCTAAAATAAATGAATTGTTCATATGTCAGTCCTATCAAAAGTTAAAATTTTAGTCCAGCGTCGAATCACCATTAATTCTAATGTGAATCTATTTGTTTAAATTGATATAATAAGAGACATCATATATTATATTTGACGCGTAATCCGGGTGAATTGATAATAACGGAAGAATAGTTGAGTTACATTGTCGAAAAATATATGAAACATATCAACCCAAGTCAGCAATTCTTGATGTTAAATAATACTAAAATCATCCCCGAAAAGTTCTTAAACAAAGTAAACCCTTCAAATAAAAACCAACCAAGAACTAAACCACTTTAATACACGATTTCAAAGACGAAGTGTCAGGTCAAGGTTCTTATCAGGATCCTCAGAGCGACCCAGAACGGCTGATTTGGTGGGCTCAAACCAGCTAGCGTAGGGTGGCGCCGCCCCCGGAGCTATCAGGATGCCGTGGCAGCGTTGGGAGGCGGTGGTGGTTGGCGTTTTTTGGGTGGCGGCTCTCTCCCGTTTGTGGGCATTCTGGTGGCCGCCTAATGCTTGATAAGTGCAGAACTTACGGTTGCAGTAGAGACACGAGAACACTCGAGAATTTCGAGCCTTATTGTTTAGTTTGTCTGATGGGTTCGTGTTTAGGTTCAAGAAGTTGAATGTGCTTGAGTCTGCCATTACTGGTTTTGAGCTCTTAGACTGAAGGCACTAAACAATGGTCGAGGGATCGTAGATGGTGTACCAAGTATATATACTCGTGTGCTTGTACTAATATACAGTGGATGCTCTTCAAAAAACAAGAGATCATCTTTTTAATTTCTTGAGCATGGAAAAAGAACGGTTGTAGTTAGTTTCACTTTCCACTACTTTTCAGTTTTCCCAAATTCATGAATTTGTTTCCAAGTTCCAACTCTTTACGAATATGCATCAACAAGGAAATCTCGAAGGTTTAGGATATCCTGGTTCACGCTAGGAGAGGTTGGTTCAAGTGGTTAAAATGTTAGTTTTTTAAGGCAATGATCTGAGTTCAAATTCTTTTGGTCGCTTGGGACGTGTACTAAAAAAAAAGATCTCTTGTTTCATATTTGTGTCTCATTTTGTGTTTTTTCAAAGAGATTTTTTTTTTATTCACATATGCATACGACGTGTATAATTTAACGGTCAGTAGAGTGGATCTTTTATATTTTTTTCATATCATAGTTATTTCTATCTTCTAACTTGAACTGTTTATTTATACACGTAATCCGTACATATATATAAGTAAAATAGGATGTGAAATATGAATATGAAACCAAAGATGTCCGTATAATCTGAAATGTTCTAAAGTGACACTTTTTTTTTTCTCCAAGACATCGTACATTATTCCTCGTACCTTTATTCCTAATAAATCAACATCTTTATCACATGATGAATTGCATTCTTAGTCTTTTTTTTAACTCTCCAAAATTAGAAATTTGAATACTCTTCTTGATCATGACTTGCAAAGAACCTTCACCAAAATTTAGGAATCATTACCTAGTTGACCAATGAGATTCGAACTCGTGTCATTATCCTAAAAAAAAGAACTTTTCAGCCAGTTCGACGAACCTCTGTTGATGCGACTCAGGTACTGTGTTAATTTAATTTTACACTTAAATTGGGATAAAATATTTTTTTTAGACAGAAACTTTAATAATTTCTTTTGACAAAATATAGTAAAAAGGAAGGGACCCTTTTGATAGTATGGAATATGAACTTTTGATATAGCTAGAAAGGCGTCATGGTCCCATGAATTGTACATACGACACCTACATGTACTCAAAGAGGTTCATCACCCTTTACTTGAAAGTTGAATCCCAACTTGGCCCGCCCCTAAATTGTTCTATATTCCGAGTGAGGTGAACACCATGATCCACGTGCGGATACAAAGATACATGAGGGCTTTCAATGGATTGGATTTTAATCCGAGTTCGATAAGAATCCGATCCGATTTTTGATATATTCATTCGATAAAAAGATTCGATGGATCATATCCGATTATAAATATTCGAAATCCGAATTAAGTGTATCGGGTTTGGAATCATGCAATTCGATCCGTTAGAGATCCGAATCCGATTATATATATATATATCATAAATAATTATATATAATACCAATTGGCAATCTCAAATATGTATATATAATAAAGTAATATAATATGAATATTATGATTTTTTTTTTAAATTTAAAACTATATTATGTGAAAATATAGCATTTGTATAATATTAATCTCTACTAGTAATATATAGTTAGACCCCAAATGAGTTTTTAAATAACAAAACACATCCATATTTAGATTAAATAATAAGGGACACCCAAGTGAGTTTTAAAATTACAAATGACCCCTTCTCTGTTAGAATTTTTTATAATTTTATCCAAAATTTTAATCTAAATGAGTTTTTAAAACATAAAACACCCCCAAAAATGATTTTTACATCTAAATATTAAATTAATACAATAATTTTTAAATAATTTTTTTAATGGAGAGGGGGGTCATTTGTAATTTTGAAATTCATTTGGGTGTCTATTGTTAATATATCTGATTGTGGGGGTGTTCTATTATTTAAAAACTCGTCTAGAGGCTAGATGTAACTAAGTCTAAATAATTAATACATAATCTATGCATATATATATATATATATATATATCACAAACTCACTCACACACATATATTACATAAAATAAATGTCATATATCTAACACATTCGATATAAAATAATAATAATATATTTATATGAAAATATATTATTGTTCAAAATAATTTAAAGTATATATTGAATATAAAAATATTTTAATTATAAACTTTATTATTATTATTATTATTATTATTATTATTTATGAATAATATTAATAAAATAAATTTAAAATTTCTGTTTCATTCCTAATTTTATTGTTTCGCGTACGTACCAATTATAGCAATGTTATAATAAAGTCATTCCATTCATTTGTTCATTTCATTATAAAGTTTATTCATTTCTTGCCTCACTCTATTCATGTATACCAATCATGTCGTTAGAAGTTAGAACATAATAAGTATAATGAAACGAAATTACCTTGGAATGGAATAACATTACAATAAAATGAATGTGGTAATGGAATAATTTTTATATAATTATTTACTTATTTATAAGGAATAGAATCCTCTTTTTCCATGTCATTTCATTCTTTTTTTTTTTTTTTGGTCAGTATGTCATTTCATTCTCATAATAGGTAAATAAATATAAGAGAGGATAATAAATTAAATTATATCTATTTCTTTATCTAAGAATTATATCTAATTAGCAATAACTTTATATGTATTACTCTTTTAGTGAATTATAATAACCAAAATGATTATTTTATAGATTTTTACGTGATGTAATATTTATTTTATAGATAATACATAATATAAAATATATCTTATAGAAGATTTAAAATACATAATATAAGACTTGATTACTCTGCATATATTTTCAATTTAAAAATAACAACACTAATTTTATTATAAATATTATTATATGTTGATTATAAAGGTATATGTTCTCTTATTATTTAGTGAAAGGTAAAAGACGCCCTTTCTTTTTTAAAACTAATCTAATTTTGTGGAGTAAAGGAAACCCTAGCAGTAGCACGCCATTTCGCCGCCATCAGCTCACCACCATCCACTTTCGCCACCAATACTTACCACCACTCGCTGCACCGCCTCCGTTTCGCCCACCACTTCGCTGCACCTTCTCTTTTCTGCTTCCTCCAAGCCACAAAGGCACAACCCCGCTTCCCCTCGCCATTTCATATTATCCGGTTGGGGAGTCCACTGCTCTCTGCGCCGGCACCTTTCATCGCCACCACCGAACCACCTCTCGCTAGTCTCGATTCATCCTTCATTTCTTCTTTTACTTATTTAAAATTTTTTATTGTTGTTGTTGTTCATTTGGGTTGCTGAAAATGACACATTTTCTTCTTCTTCCTCGCCGTTCTATTTCTTAATGGATCGGATTATCCTAACGGATCATCCGATTCGATAACATTCGAATTTGGTAAGGACGAGTCCAATCCTATAGGATTCGGATTCGGACTCGGTTAACAAAATTCATTGTCGGATTCGGATCCAGAATTCTCGTATCCGATCCAAATCTGACCCGTTGACAGCCCTAAGATACATCATACATACACAACACTATACGGCCACAATGAATGGTATTAATATACGGTAGATATTTAATACGAGCATTCAACGTAACACGACATGACAAAATAATAACTCATGTCGTGTTGGACATGGTATAAATAATATTTCCCAGATGCTACAATAATAAAACAAGTACACATATTTGAAATGTTACCGGACAATGAGATGCTATGGTGCACACATATGATGCGACGATATAGGTTTTTTGTTTTTTGTTGGATACAGTGTTCGACATGAGTGTTCAACATAATATGACACGACACGACACAACAAAATGATATTTTTAAAAGTATTTGCATTCATGATGAGGTGGAGAGTAGCAGAAATTGTAAAAGCATATATGTATGAACGTTTATAGATAGATACATGCATGTATGAACGTGTATAGATAGATACATGCATGAGTAATGAATAATGAAGGGAGCAGCCAAAAGTGCTATATATTCCATTCAAGATGTCAAGAGTTAAAAGAGGGCAGTATTAATGAAATCAAATGTGCTTCACATACGCCAGGTCAAACCAACATCAACTGTGCATAGAAAAGGAAAGTTCAGTTTGGGTCGATTCGTGGAATCGAATAAAAATTGTTGTATGAATTTTCATCACTTTTGATAAGAAATGCTTACATGCACAATGTCACCTTAGCAGGAAAATACACCCTAGCCTATTGGGATGATGAGAAGTACTAATCCATCATCTAACTCCAGAAAGTTTATCAATCTTCACATTCAAAGTGCCACACAGCATTTGTACATATAGCTATTCATATTTCCAGATTCCGGAACATATTCAACGATCAAACCTCCCATCATTCCATCACCGAAATCGGGACAAATAAGGCCCTCGATTCAGCACTTCAATACCAGGGAAAGAAAATAAAGAAAAAAAATAATACTCAGAGGGAGAGGGTTGATTTGATTAAAACTAAAGCATAAAAATTGGCTATATTTACACACTTTTTACCCTGAAAAAAAAAAAAAGAGAAAAACTAACCGCAT
The DNA here is from genome assembly GCA_037501455.1 of Lantana camara. NCBI lineage: Eukaryota > Viridiplantae > Streptophyta > Magnoliopsida > Lamiales > Verbenaceae > Lantana > Lantana camara. The sequence continues at coordinate 5,152,861 of CM074855.1, read as the reverse complement.
AAACTCAGCCCCAAAACGAAAAACAGTGAAAATATCATTTCATCACATGGACCAGTGCATGATTATTCACCAACCACCTGCAAAATATTGAATATGAGAAATCAAACAAACACAAAACCCAACTTCAGGGATGGAGCTAGGGGAAGGGAGGCGGGCTCAATTTTTCCATCCCTGCCCAATTCCTAAAAAAAAAAAAACTCTTACCTCTAATCTGTCCAGATTTGGGTGACTTCAAATTCGAGAGTGAAAGAGGTGTCAGCGGAGGAGAAGGAGCTTCTTCTGTCTTTTGCAAAGTTCTAGAAGATTCCAATATCTTCCCGGAATGTAAAGGCAAGACCATCGATCTCTGACTACTAGATGGTATGGAGAAGCTTCTAGAAACAGTTAGTTGCGGGAGTGGAAGTGGAGACCCTTCTTTTCTATTCGTTGGAGAAGCTTCACGGTATCTATTGCCTAAAGGAGCAGAGTGTCCAACCAGAGGGCCCACAGCACGCACGGGCCTTGAGCCAAAAGTATCGGGTGGTCTAGGAAGCTCATGAAGTTCACTTATCTTGGGAGAAGACACAAGTGGAGGTGGTGCATTGTGGGATACGTTCAGAGACGAGGGCAGTTGGGGCCCAGAGCTTATTGGCTTGTTAGATGATGATGGTTTGCTAGCCAATGGACCTGAGAATGCTTGCCTTTTGATTTTCTGACTGTCGGTTCCAGTTTGTGGGTCGAATGTGGGTCCCCCCTCAGGCACAGGACGTGGTAGGGGGAGAAAATGCTTGTTGTTGCTGCTACTTTCTTCAGATATTGGCAAATTATCTGCAATTCTCTTTTGCTTCTCAATGTCGATCGGAGATGAGTGCCAAGGATTCTTTGAGGACCCACTTGGTATTGTTGAAGAAGTTATCGAACCTTTTGCATCATCAGGAGTGGGGAGAACATGTCTGAATTTCTGGACAGATGTTCGTACTTCGTTGATTCTTTCAGACGGATCAAATTTTTCTGCATATAATGGAGCAGAATGGCTACCGGCTCGACGCTGCTGGGTAAGTGTTTGATCCCCTTGGTTTTTGGCAGTGTTATTTGCTCTTGATGTCTGTGAAGTTGGGGGAGCTAATAGATCCAGCTGGAGATTATGGGGAACAGAGCAGCATATTAGCTAGAATTCAGAATGGTTGCATGTGCTAAAAGTGCAACAAGCTTAAATGCTCCAGGGAACAACAAACTGATAATGCAAAGAGCCAAAATTACTAGTTTTAAGGAAACTTTTACCATTTAACAGAAGCATCAGCCAATATTGTTACAAAATTCAGAATAGCTGAGAGGAAAAAACCGTATAACCAATTTATGTCTTCATGAATACAGCTATATTAGGACGGAAAGGGACACCAAATCCAAGAAAGGGTACAGCATGTAATTAATTCTTACAGTGGCTTGACTTGTAGAAACTTAAGCAATAATTTAATTGTTTTACAGTTCTGAGTCCAAAATGATTAAGCACCCAAAAACCAAGTTGAGATAATATTTTACAACTGAAGAAGGACTGAAAAAGATAGGAGAAAAGTTTGAGAAATGAATAACTTAATAAAATTCTTAGAATCAGCCAGTCAATCACGGTCATTTGTCAAACCAGTCAGCTAGAAAGCTCACCTCCATTGAATTCCTAGATGCGCTGGTATTGTCCATCTCTTTCTTGTTTTGGCTATAGTCAAAACTTAATTCTCCATCTTCATTAGTCTCAACACTGTTCCCTTCATCATAACCTTCCTCATCATTATTTAAGTCACACAACTCATAATCAATATGCTGACGTTCTGCAACATTTCTGATATGTGGTTCAACAGCTTCGAGAGATTGAAGTCCTCTCCGGAAAAAGCTCAACTGCTTTCAGAGAGAGCAACAAAAATCATCAAACTAAAAAAGGAATGGAAATGTTGTCAACCTAGAATCATGAGAATAAAACAAAACCTGTGCTGCATGGTGACGAGCTGCCTGTGTCAACAGACTCCGGCATTGGCCTTGTTTCAATGATTCTACACGGAAAACACATAGCCTTGCAGCCTCATCATATTCTTCACGTACTGCCTGCAATTGCTCTGACGTGAAAGTCTCCCTTTTGCCATGTCTCGACTTTCCTTTTTCTTTAAATTGTCCCACCATGTATTCAAACATCTCTCTGTAATTTAGGCATGTTGTTAATAGAATTCAGCCCAACAGAAAATGTTCATTTCATAATATTCAGGAACAAGGGATACCTTTTCTCCTCGCACTGCAATTTCATCTCCTGCACCAACAGAAAATAGATGATCAGCAGAAATAGATGGAATAATGCATCCCTATGAGAGCTACTACAAAACTAACACTAAAGCATTGCGATAAGGACATCAATATCAGCTACATCAATGACCAAAAATATTTGAGTGCAAATTTAATTAAAAGAGTAAAAGAATACTTCACAAAGCTTAGGTGCTTTTATCTAATTATATTGAGTTGTGTAAGATTATGTGTTCTTTTCGAGCTCATGAATGAAGTATCAAATTAACAAGGTCCCAGAGTAACCCAGTGGCCAAGACAACTGTTTAACAAATAGCACTGTTATTTCTTGTACAATCAGCTTGGGGTTTTATACTTTAACCATCAAATCTTAACCCTGTCCTGGGTTCCTGTCTGAAAGGGAACACGAGGAAAACCAAGACAGACAAACAGATAACCACGAACAAATATGAGGTTGTTGGATGCATATCAAATTTCAATACACTTCCACATTATCAAAAACAAAAATAAAAAATCCCCACTGATCTTATCTTCCAGCTTTGAACTCTATGGCCAAATTCACTTAGTATACATCCTTCCCTAGCAGTGTAAACTATATTGATACTTGATACAGTATTAAGTACTCAATGAAAACCTTCAGGCGAGAATTCTTATACAGAGTTTACAGGGAAACATTGCTAGACAACATATTTTTCTATTTCAAGGTCCAGACAGGTTACTGATAAGATAACTGATTAGTGTAGCCGATGCTGGTAATTTAAACAAAGTCTATGCTGATCCTGCACGCCATATGATAACATCACCTTCAGACCTTCATTTTCAACCTAAATATGTGTACATTGTAACAGATAACTCAAAGCTTGAAAGGGTCAGTTACAAAAGGATTTTGAGTTGAACTTCTTTGTGTGTGATTGAACTAAAAGGTTTGAGGTCAGCCGTTCAGGGAAACATTCATAATCCTTAACCCCTAAACCATACCAACATGGAAGTTTTTAAAAGAGAAAAGAACATAAATGCGTACAAACCTCCACTTTTCGTAGCTCGCTTAGGAGAGACTCCGATGGATTTGTAATTGTCATGATAATCTGTGACCGCTGAGTAAAGGAAATAGCAAGTTAAAAATAAGTTTTCTCGTACATTAGAAACACTTGAGTGACATGACAACAACACTAACATAGCTATCAACAAGTTTTTGAAGTTCAAGCTGCACTTTTCCTAGCATAGACAAAGCTCCCCCTGCAAAATCATAGAAAAGACTTATGGTTAACTTTATTTTACGTACATTCTGCAACATCCAGTTATATGAGACAAAGTTCAAGCTGCACTCTTCCATGACATAATCTGGAAGAACTTATAACTGTAACATAATTCATTCTTCAGTCAAAGAGCAACTAAAGCAAATTTAAAAGTAGAAGGATTTGGTCACTCACCGCTTTCTCCATCATCATGAATAGCAGTTTTCTCCATTAGGCAATTCCCCATCTCCTGCAATGACTCCGAAAACTCTGAAAGATAGCAGTATCAAGTCGATGAAAACATTATTATTGTATTGGATAGCATAAAAGATAAGCTACAGGAAATTTGTGATCTAAATGGAGATTTCCTCCAAAATAAGATTTCAACACTCAGAAATATAGCGTCAGATACTAGATCATATAAAAGTACCGTAAGCACTATTTGCAGTAGCAGCAGCCGCAGAAAGTAAGCCATCATAGCACGTTCTCATGTCTCTCATATCCTGCAAGCGCAACACATCAAATAAAGCATTCTCTCATTGAAAATAAGCAAAAGAATTACAACCACTACATCAGCAATAAAAACAGAATAAAAAGCCATAATCGCAAAACAATGTGCTTTTCTTCACAAGCCTGCTGAATCCTTCTAGCTACTAATCAGCATCCAACACCAAAAAATAGAGTCGACAACCTACAGTTGGGTTCATAATTAGATTGCCGCAAAATCCAATTCAACATGAATTTCCTGTTTCCCATTTCACATCTCCACTAGTAAAATCAAATCTCCTAGCTCTAAACCACCCAACTCAGTGCACTGAGCCGCCAGCATTGGCTACAAAACCAATGCACCTAAGTTCGCGCACAAAATTGAGATACGAATTCAATCCCATTACTATGTACTACAAAGATTACCACACTACACAATTAGCAACACAAAAAAAGACTAAACAGTCAAATAAAACGCACCTTTGCTGCTTGAGCTAACCCATCTATATGCACCGAGATATGGTGATCCCAATCCTCCTCCGGCTCGCCCTTATTCAGCCCCAATTTCCTCAGCTTCCCCAGAGACGATTTCATCCTGGACCTACCTACTCAACTGAAAATTAAAAAAAAAAAAAAAAAAAAAGGAAAAGAAAAAGAAAAAATTCCTCTCCTCCAGACTTAGATTAACCAAAAATCAAAGTCAACAAGCAGATTTCCTCCGCTCCAGAACTCCCAACTGAAGATCAATTGGAAAAAAATTTTGAGAAAAATGGGGGAAAATAGGAAGGAATATTAAAGAGAGAAAAAGAGGAAGAGAGAAGAAAATGGTAACGTTAAGTGAGAAGGCAAAACAGCTCTTGTAGCGAATGGGCCTCTCTTCATTTGAATGTCCTTTTACGTAATTTCAAGTCTGGTCAGACTGGAATCTCCTCTCATGTACCTTTCCTACAGTCCTGTACAGTGTGAAAAGAAGTCGCTTCTGCGTTTAAGCTTTTCAGTTTTCACGGTCAGGTCAATTAGTCAAACTCTTTAAGCATTCAACGGCGTGCGGTAAGCGTTACGTTGCGTGCGATTAGACCTGTGTTCTTGCTTGTTTGTATGATTGGCCAAGGAAGAAAGGGACCCGGTGGACTGAATTTACCATTTTACCCTCATAAATGGTCGCTAATCCCTTTTTTTAGGGACGATATTGTAATTTTCATGGGGTAGAATTTGAGGAAGGTCATTGTTAGGGAATTCAAATCAACTTTTGTTTCAATCTCCTTCACGCAAAGTCTCTATTTATTTTAATAAATTCTTTCTGGATTGAAATTTGAACCCTACTTTGTGCATGTTTAAATAATATATAGGGCAAATTACATCTACACCCCCTGAGGTTTGGCCTAATTACGAATCAGTCCCTCTTATTTCGTTTATTACATATCAACCCCTTAAAACACTGTTTCAACTACAAATCAGTCCCTCTTTAGGGGTTAAAATGTAATTGAAACAGTATTTTTAGGGGTTAATATGTAATAAACGAAATAAGAGGGACTGATTTGTAATTAGGCCAAACCTCAGGGGGTGTAGATGTAATTTGCCCTAATATATATACCGTGAAATTATGTGAGTTGAAAGTTGGATATTATGCTAATTTAATTAAAAATTTGATATTCGAGTTTTTAAAAATATAAATATCATTGGTAGGGAGAGTTGTATACCTAATTATAGGGTTGTCAACTGGTTAGATCTGAAAATTCCGGATCCGATGAAGATATCCGATTATTAGATCCGAGTCCGAATCCTATACGATTCGGATTCATGAATGTTGAACCCGCATCAAATCTGATCGGGTCAAATCCGATAAAAGATCCGACCCGATTAATAATAAATTTTAAGATTTTTTTAAGAAAAATATATATATAAAAAAGTAAATATCAACATATAATAATTATTATTTAATTAGTTAGTTATTATTTCTACATGTATTCATATAATATTTGTTAGTTTAAATTTATTAATGAAAGATTCCATATTATTTTAAGATAAATATTGAAAGATATATTATTAATGCAATGATACATACATTGGAAGTTTAATTTTTAATTATTTTTATTAGTATTTTTTATTAATAAAATTATTAATATAATAAAATATTATAAATAATCGGATTTGGATCTTTAGCAGATCAGATACTTTAATTACATATTCGCTTTATTTATTTCGAATAATGGATATTTATAATCGGATATGATCTATCGAACTTTTTTATCGATCGAATATGTAAATAATCGGATCGAATTCGAATCGGATTCGGATTAAAATCCGATCCATTGACAGCATACCTAATTAATACGAATTTGGTCGAACAGATACTGATGTGCTATAGGAAAGAATATATATATATATATATATATATTTATATGTTTGTATGATTTGATTTGTGTCATGACTTGTTGCAAGCATGTTACTGTTATTTGACTATGGGTTTGGTGCGTGTTGATTAGTAGTGCTACAAACGTCACTTACACTAAAGTTTTATGGGATTAATATTCTTGTTGATATTGACGTATTTTCTTAAATTCTTGCGACTTTGGAATAGATCGGTCAAGGCTTTGTTGGGTTTTGTTATATAAAATTCAAAACGAATTAACAATTCAAACTCTTTTTTTTTTTTATGATAGGTTAAAATACTTGCTTATTGTTTGAAAGTCGGGTTGTCTTGAATTTTTTTTGGAGTTGAGTTGAAATATGTTGAAGGAATTTATGTTAATTCCAACCTCAATCCGACTAGAATCCACACGGATTGATTAATAAACATAATTAAACAACTTAAATGAAGTTCTTTTTACCTTCATACGTGGGAAATATATTAAAAGAACAACCAAAAAGTAACCGACAAATTAAATTAAGAGAAGGAGAAAATGACTGCATTCATGAATTAATTCTAAGAAATGTGGAATTTAATCTACAACAAAACCATTGCCTAATATACACATACAAGCAAAAGGGGATGCAATTACACCTATAAAAAAAATGTAAACAAAAATTACACATTTTTCCTGCGTTTTTCAGTTGGAAAATATAAAATTGTGACAAATTTCACATTTTAATGATGTTTACTCTTACAATGATGTTCGATATATTTATAATAAATTTAAGGAAGGTGTACATAATTGTCTTCCTTCATTGTGTCTTCCCACTCTTGTTCTCTTCGTTGCCTGCAAAACCAGAACATTAATCCAACTCAATATAAAACTCATTCGTCCATATTATTCAAAATCCCATTTTTAAGAAAATGTGTACAAAAAGATGTATTTTAAGAATGAATTACAAGAAAATTAAGTATGAATATAAAGCTGCTAAAAGTTTTCTAGGTACATTAAAATTAGTAATTTGAAATTTATAATTAAAGAAAATAAAAAAATGAGACACAACCGATTAAAAGATTTTCTTTTCACGGCAATGATCCAAATTCGAGTCCCTCTAATAACTTCGGGTGTTTTAAAAATATAAACCTTTCTTTATTCGAAAATCCATATTTTATGCGGATCACATCAAACTCAAAATGTCGGTGGTGATTTTTTTTTTAATTCTGTAGTTCATTTACCTGAGTCGAATCCCCCGTAGGATCATTAAGATCTAAAAATCTTCTAGTCTAACAACAAAAATGTTTATAAATCATTAATAAATTCAAGGGCGAATTACGTCTAGTTCCCCTGAGGTTTGTCCTAATTACAAATCAGTCCATCTTATTTCGAAAATTACATATTAATCCCTAAAAACACTGTTTCAATTGATGTCCCTAGACGCCGTTAGGTTCGTTAATTTTGATATTTGAATTTCCAAAAAATATTATAAAAAAGTCCCTGAACTATAAATTTTCTTACAAAACGATCCCTTAACTAAATCACATCGACAATGTGGTCCTGTCAAAATTAACGAACCCTAACGGCGTCTAGGAACCTCAATTGAAACAATGATTTTAGGGACTAATATGTAATTTTTAAAACAAGAGGAACTGATTTGTAATTAGGGCAAACATCAGGGACCTAAATGTAATTCGCCCTAAATTCAATATAGCAAGTCTGGATTGATGTGAAAGCGTACCAATTCCATTGATATCCATATGATGAGCGCGGGAGGCAGGATGGCAGTACTCCCTAAAGCTTGGAGAACCCATAAGCAATTGAACCCCATTAGTGCTAGAAATTTTCCTACCGTCATCCTCATCCTCGTCTTCTTGGCACCGATTATTGATATTAGCCGGTGATTCAATCGATCGTTGAGTGTTGATCTGAAGGCGTGGGTGCATCGGAGACTGGGGAGAAGAAGCGCCACCGCCGGAGAATTGGGAACGTCCGTCGTTCGTTGGTGTGGTTACGGGAGTGTAAAATTGATCGTCGGGTTTCTCGATGCGTAGATCGGTGGTGGTGCGCCGCCGGCCATCCAGGCGGGGTCGCCCATTTCTGGATAAGCCGCAACCCATCGGAGGAGGCCGAGCATCATTAATTGGAAGAATTGGTTGATTAATACAAGCAGAAATTAGAGGGATGAGAGAGAGAGAGATGGGAGAAGAATTGGAGGTGGAGTGTGATTTCGGTTGAGAAAAGCTCTCGCTACAAACTCCATGGATGGATGGAGTTGAGCATGTATATATGCGTGATTTGGAATGAGTGAAGATATAAGCAAAATTACCGTAATTTTCTAAAGGTAAATATAGTTTATAATTGAGATTTTCCTTGAATAGTACTCATTAGTTGAAAAAATTCCTATTCACTCCTAATTTTTAAAAAAGTTCCCCTTCACTCCCCAGATGAAAATCAAAAATTCTGTTTACTCCCCATTTTTTTGAAATGTCGTATAAAAATTAAAAAATCACGTAATATACATAGATCTGGGAAAAATATACCAGATCTGGTGATTTAGTTACGTGATTCTTGAATTTTTATACGACATTTCAAAAAAATGGGGAGTAAAGAAACTTTTAATTTTCATTTGGGGAGTGAAGGGGAACATTTTTTAAAATGGAAAATGAAGAGAAATTTGAGTTTCCATTTGGAGATTTTTTGGGAATTACCCGTTTATAATAATAAGAATAATAATATGAAATAATAAAAATAGCAAATGTTATGTTTAGTCCCCTAAAATTTTCAATTTGAGTCATTTTAGTCCTTAAATTTTCAAAAGTAACAAATAAATATCTAATGTTATTAATTTGTTACAAGTTTTCCACAACAACTTTTTCAATAAATATATGATGAGAAATATTCTATAATTAGTCTTGAAATGTGTCATTTAAGAGTACAAGACAAGAATACTCTTATTAATCACATATCTGATGCACATAATTAATTTCTTTTCGGCAACATTCTTATCGAAAAGTTATGAATGGACTAACTTGAGACAAATTAGTAATATTAAGACTTATTTGTTACTTTTGAAGTTTCAAGAATTAAAGTGATAAATTTAAAATTTTAAGGATTAAACATGACATTTGCTCTTATAAAAATAATAATTATGTATTATTATCATTGTTGGTGGTGGTGGTATTATTCATTTAATATATCATATAATTCCTCACAAAAAATTTCTCAATTTTAAGATGATCTCAGAACTCCAAAATATGTGAGCGTCGTTAGAAACTCATTTTAAAACATATGTATCTCAAGAAAATATTCAGAAGTTTTAAATATAGTAATGTAAGTTGAAATCGTACGTGTGATGAGGAGGTGATTGTGAAGATTGAAGGGAGAATGAAGCGCAGAAAGTAATTTTAATGATAAAGGAGATGTCTTTTAAAAGAACTATTGTCAATCATTTTTGGTTTCATATTAAACAAATTGTGTACATGCACGATTAGTTCAGTTGGTTTTCAGGAAGGTAATTGAATGTAGAGTCTTAAATTCGATCTTGATAGCAGCAATATGGAAATTTTATCCAACATGATGAGTACTTTTTGTGCCCACCAAGCACGAGGCCATTTCTTTGAATAATAGATTGAGATTTATTATGATCTACCCTTCACACCTTTTAAGTGCAATATTAAACAAATTGTGAACTTAAAAAATTTGGACTATCCTAATTTATTACCATGCATTACTCGTCAAGCTAATCAAGCATTGAACACAACCGATCAGTTAATATAAGTTAGTCATGATCGCTAAAAAATATTGAAAATGTGAAATTTAAATTTTATTTAAGAAAACGATTATCATTTAAATTATGTTATTGGCAATTGCCCAGAGTTTGACGTTCGTAATTTTCATATAGCAAATCAATAAAATGAGATTCCACACTCGAACCCCAATTATCTAAAGAATAGAAATTCATGTGGGAAACTAAAAATCTAAAATAATAAAACAAAACCTTGAGGAACTTCCACAAATATGAAAGACAAAGATAAGTATGACCGGCAAATTAACAGTGACCAATAGCTCAACTGTCCTATAATCCCATATTCTAAACTGTCTATGAATATATTTGAGGTGTATGGGTGAGTGAAATAGTAGATGAAACACGAACTTGAAACAAGAAATCGAAAGCCTTAACAACTGGATTTTATAATTATGTTTATGCAGGATGGATCTAGGAGCGTGCAAGAACGGAATTGGAATTTTCGCGGATAGAATGTGATTGAAAATAAGGTTTACGATTTAATTAGGACGATGTAATGTATCACAAAACTCTATATGCATTTTTATCCCAAATGTTGGCAGTAGTTTATTAATTATTATTTCAAATTCTGCTCGTCCAACCTACTTTGATAACATGTTAATAACTTGTGTTCAATTCTAATGTAACGCCCCGATTTTTCAGACAAGTCAGGTACGCTCGACACGTGTGGGTTTCGAGCGTTAGGATTTTATTTTATTAATTTCGTTTAATTAATTTAAGTGTGTTATATTAATTTCTATAAATTGTGTTCAATATGATTACGTGGAAATTATGTGATATTCGTTCTAATTGAGAATTCTTGTATGATTGGAATTCAATTGTTACGTGAATTAATTGCCCAATTTGATTTAATTGCCAAATTGTCCTTAAATGCTCATTTCTTTTAATGGAGGGACTAAATTGCATGAAAATGTTAAGGGACCTAATTGATCACTTTCTAAACCTTGTGTACTCAATTGCATGACTTATATAACTTGGGGGATTGGATCATAATATTGCATATTTCCCCAAATGTAACGATATATGCTTCCGCTTTATTTTATTGCACATTTTAGTTCCCGCCTAGCTTGTCGAGTATTGCATTGTCACCCGTTCGCTATAGCTTTGATTTATGTATGGACTTCCCATTTCATACGTGGGTCGAAGTTATAGTGCGGGGGTGTGGCACCTCCACGTGTACGGGGTGTTACATCTAAGGTGGTATCAGAGCCCGGTTGCAAAACCGAGGTTCTAGTGTCGTGTTGTGTCGAGTCTAGGTCGTACGGCGTAGGAATTACTTGATAATTTGAGAGTCCTGCATTTTATTTGAAATTACTTGGCTACTTGGATTCTTTGAATTACCTGAAATACTTGACAACTTGTGCCCTTGTATTGATTTATGTATTCATTGCCAATGTATTTATCTTGAATTGTTTGAAATTATGTGATCAACGTGACTTATTTCAGGTATTGATAAATTGTTTATTGCATTTATATTAAATTCTCGCTGGTATTAATTATGTGACAACTACGTGCACTGAACATGCTTTACCCACATGCATCTAGTTGCAAAATAAGTTGTGAGTGACAGGCTTTGGAAATGTACGAATCAAGGCCGGAGGATTTTGAAACTTAAGAGACTGATCAACCGTTCGAACCAAGTTGCAATTCGGTCAACCAAGAATGGACACCGGAATCGAGCTCAACATTTCTGCGGTACCAGGTTCTTCAATGCATTCATAAGCACGTGCATCAAAGCTATTAATTAATTGCTTTTCATTTGTAAATGTTGTTTTAATTGTATTTAAAACTTCTTACTTGATGTCTTGAATGCATGTTCAAATTATTCACATTATTTACATTGCCTTATTTATAAATATGTGTTCAAGATGATATAATTGTTTCAAAATGTGCATTTCAAATTGGTGGTAAAATGTGCATCGACACCTTAATCATCATGCATTATTTAGTGGTTAATGTCAATAGGCTTTTCGGATGTTCTGCACAATCCTTGCTCCTATTTCTACAACCAGAATTTAAGGAAGAGATTTTGAATCAGTGGATACCATGGTGGTAACTGGGTAATTTGATTTGCATTGAGAGTTTAGCAAAATTTTGGGGTTGTGAGAAGTATTGGTTCGGGATTTGGTGAGAGCAGGAGGTGTGAGGTAGATATTGGAAAATTTTGGGAAACTGGAAAATGATGATAAGTTCGAACAGATAAATGTTCAGTGGGTTTTTTTTCAACCTTCAGGAATTGCGCAGTATTTTGGGAATTCAGTAAGGGTAGGAGAAAGAACGTTCTTGTTTTGGATTAGGCTGATAGCTTGACAGATATCAATTTTAAAAGCAGTAGAGGATAAACACAGGACATGGCATCTTCATGAATAGTAGAAGGGGTGTAGGATGTTGCAGAATTTAATATCAAATTAAAATGGTGACAGTCAGGGAGCTTCAAGTTGAGTATGTTGATAACAGAAGGAATTAGAAAGAAATCATCAATCAATATTTTGATTAACAACCAGTAGGACGAGGAAAGGCTACGGGAATTGAATCAGCAGAGAAGCTTGCAAGTGGGAAAGGACGGAACACATTTAAAGAATAAGAAAATTCTTTTTTCTTAAGGGGGAGAGCCGGTCTGGAAATAAACTTAAATCAGAAGCTAGATAGCACTTGGAAAGTTGGAATTTTGAGGAAATCAATTCTTCCTGGAAACCTCTATCAGAACCGTGTGAAGGAAGTCTTCAATAAGTTAAGCTTTCCTCCCTCTTACACAAAGAAAAGTCTCATCATCGACAGTACGTTGTTATAGCCGTTTTCCGTTAGGTGGATACACCGTTTATGATTTTCTAGTGGACTCAGGATATCGTTTGACTCAGTAAATGGGAAAGGGATCCGATCTGGCTAAATTTGGATAGTAAATCTTGAATCTTGATCCCTCTTGCTATCAGAGTGTCTACCATAAATGGAGTGGAAGAAAGTGGGAAGCAGAAGGAAAATGGATAACCAAGTTTAATCCGACAAGAATTTTCTTACGAAGTTGTCTACCTATACCCTAGAAGATGCCTGTAAACGCATACTATGCTTCTATCCGGGCGGTCACCGTCGCCCCATAAATATACCAGCTCACCAGGAACATTTCAAAGAAGACTGAATATTGAACGATCCTCTCTTTCAAGATATTTCGTGGAATTGTGGGGTATGTTATCAAATTTCAGGGATCACATGGAAGACGGGTTACTAGGACTTGATTTCTTCGGTATCTATGCAAGTGTGCTTGCTGAATTACTCTCACGGGATGACGACCTTGATTTCTCTATTGCAAATATTCGCCGTATTGTTAACTAAGGGAGTAAGAGCTCAACCTTCAGATTGAGAACAAGAAGTCAGGAATGTTGCTTCGGAGAAATGGTAACACCTGTTTTCTCTGCTCGTTGGACAAGAGCTTGCTTGGAACACAAAGTCAGTCTTTTAAGCTTGAACGGGCAATTACACTCTAACAAGAATATCAGGGTGTTTTCAATTCGGAAATCGGAAAATAAATGTGAGAATCAGTGCAAGAATGGTCCAACCGGCAAATCTGTAATTCAGACGGGCCTGAAGATGTGGTGATTAATGATGATTTACGGATTATGTTAGAAAACAGCACAATAGCAGAAATGACTATCAAGAATGGGAATGTCGAACCGTAGGGGTGCAAAGCGGGAAAATCTCAACTAAAGAATCCAGTATTCAACTGAATTAATTCAGTCCCAGAATTTCAATCCTCGGTGAACGGTACACCTAATCATGTATACCACGTGCATCATTATTTTATTATCATTTGTTATTATTAATTGTTTCATATGAGCAATAAGCTGCACAATTGATAATTTTTACATGCTCCTTATGTGTGAATTGTAAATAATTGTCTAAGTGCTCGCTTGAATTTTATTTCGTGTGCGTGAGAGACGGGGATTCTCTCAGACTTGTCAAGAGACGGGGCTCTCTTGTTACTTGCTCGAGAGGCGGGGTTCTCTCGTTAATTGTTTGAGAGTCGGGGCACTCTCGCTATTTTAATTACTTGTCAACTTGTTTTAGCGGAAGGTTAGATTTTCTTTCAAGTGATTAGACTCCGGAAGTTGAGGGTCGTGATCTCAACCATTGGAAGATTTTATGGAATGAAGACCTCTTTCAAACTAATCCCTGACGGGGAGTAGCTAACCCGCGTGGGATGAACATGTAAGAGCCAATTAAATTCCAGGAATTCAGGACATGGAATCCGAGGACGGATTCTCTTAAGGGGGAGAGAGTTGTAACGCCCCGATTTTTCAGACAAGTCAGGTACGCTCGACACGTGTGGGTTTCGAGCGTTAGGATTTTATTTTATTAATTTCGTTTAATTAATTTAAGTGTGTTATATTAATTTCTATAAATTGTGTTCAATATGATTACGTGGAAATTATGGGATATTCGTTCTAATTGAGAATTCTTGTATGATTGGAATTCAATTGTTACGTGAATTAATTGCCCAATTTGATTTAATTGCCAAATTGTCCTTAAATGCTCATTTCTTTTAATGGAGGGACTAAATTGCATGAAAATGTTAAGGGACCTAATTGATCACTTTCTAAACCTTGTGTACTCAATTGCATGACTTATATAACTTGGGGGATTGGATCATAATATTGCATATTTCCCCAAATGTAACGATATATGCTTCCGCTTTATTTTATTGCACATTTTAGTTCCCGCCTAGCTTGTCGAGTATTGCATTGTCACCCGTTCGCTATAGCTTTGATTTATGTATGGACTTCCCATTTCATACGTGGGTCGAAGTTATAGTGCGGGGGTGTGGCACCTCCACGTGTACGGGGTGTTACATCTAACTTCTAACTCAATTCTAAAAACGAGTTGATAAGATGAGGGTTATCCTGGTACCATTAAGTAGTATATAGTTTAGTATTTATTCGATGTAAGGCGATTAGGAAAAGATGATGAGAATGAGTGAAATTTGAAACACACAAGTAAATTACTTAACAATTGTATGTACAATAATCACAAACCACAAGGCCTGGTAAATAGATTACAAGCAGAATCACTGCTGTAATAACTCAGGAATGAGCCTTAACAAGAAGGCCAACTCCCTCTGCGAGAATTGTGGCTTTCTGGGCTCTACTTGATTCTCTGTTTTCACCATTTTATGAACAGCTTCTGTTATTTCCTCTACAAAATCCACAATCACTCCATCGACGCCCATCAAATGCTGCACATACACCGCTTCCGCCACGTTACTGCACACACATACATGCATTGATCATCAGCACGAAAGAATCCAAAATTACGTACGAAACAATTTCGCGATATGAATTTCGAAAGGGGCTCACTTCAATCTTCCATATGTCATGAGAGAGAGGTCCATTTCTTTAGCTTTGTTCACCGCCCCTGGATTTCTGAATATGCCCCGTACTTCCGAAACAATACCTTGCAAGCCACCCTCCAAGCAGAGTTTGATGGCTTCTTCCAGCGAGTTTCGTCTTACGTCCTCGTAAGTTTGATTTCCCCCATTTGTTAGGAAAAGAACCTGATGGCAATTCAATTCCGATTGTGAGTAACAATAAGAATAGAAACGGAAAAGGGACCAAGTAAATATAGGGATAGTTCGACTATCTCACAAGCTTTCCCCCAGGTTTAAGAAATTACAGAAACCCCCCTCAAAAATTTCTTACAGGGTAATTGGTTTGAAGTTTCTTGATAAGCAGAGCAGCATCGGGCTGGAACGTGGAGAATATGATCGGCCTTCCTTTAGCATGACACCAAACAACTTCCAATATATCTTCCAGCACACGTCGCAGATTTTCCCGTTCGTAGACAACGCCATCGTCGAACTTCAACTCGATGTTGAACCCTAGACAAGGGTTTACTCTCTGAAATGCTTCTTCCAAAGTGCAGAAAGAATCATCGGACTCGACGCTCCAGTTCATGACGCTTCCATCTTTTCCCTTTCTCAGCAAGGTTTTACCCACGACATCGGCTCGTCTCTGTGGACCGTAGCTGAGAAACTCGGACAGCGACAACTCCGTCACCCTCTTTTCGCATATTTTTCCCTGAAAAGCAAAAACGCATATGTATTGAGCTCCCGTCAGGAAATTTCTGTCGGTTTTCAGCAGTTTTCTTATACTAAGAAACAAAAAAGGATATAAATAGCTTACTCTATCTTCGGAGAAAATGAAGTTGTCGTGGAAAATTATGGGGCAGCCATCTTTGGTCACCTAAATTAGGATGAGCAAAATTATTACATATGAATTTAAATAAAATACATATAGTTTAATAACGTATTTAATTTCAATAGTATAAACTATGTATTACATAATCAAGAATAATCATAGAGAAAATAAAATTTAGAGTTAAAAAAACTTATCCCATGTATCATGACCTTTTTTTTAATTTTTAATTCAAACTTTTAAATATTTTAAATTATCATATGTATTCTGTTAAAATTTTAAATTGTCCTTTTGATTATTTGTTGATCATTTGGGTGCTAATTCCCAGAAAAAAATTAAAAACAATCATATATATATATATATATATATATATATATTTTTTTTTAACACACACCCCAAGTGAGGATTCGAATTGGTGTCCTTAAACTACTTGACCAACCCTGTTGGCAAAAACAGTCATATTAGAAAGGTAAGTTGTTTTTTCCTCAATATTAATTATGTGTTTTAAGTTTAATAGTACACATTATAATTCTGATGAATCAATGTATTCCATAAACTTTTATAACGATAAAGAAATAACTTAAATTAGATAACTGAAAAAACAAATTAGTCAATTTTTTTGTAAGGACCAAATTCCTTTTGTTTCTTTTCCAGCTAAAACAAGGACGCGACACAACGCAGCCGCCGGAAACGACGATTCCAACAAACAATAACAGAACACCTCCAAGATTAGAATTACAACACCACCGGAAAAAACTACTCCGGCAGCCAACGCCGCCGGCCGGAAAACCAAAACACATACCTGAACGTCAAACTCGACGTAATCAAGCGGGTAATTTCCGGCGACATTAAACGAAAGAATCGTGTTCTCCTTAACAGCCTTCATCCTCAAATCCGACGACTGCAACACATTCATCCCGTTCCCCCGGTGCCCCAACACCATGAATTTCTGCGCCCTTTCGAATTCCACCCCTGTTTTCAATCACAAATCATAAGCAAAAACTTCAAACAAAACTAATAAAAAATTTATACATAAAAATGTTTACAACAGCACAATACCGCTGGGGGAACGCGAAGAGTGGTGTGAGAGAGAGGCATTATCGGCGACGCGATTGAGCTTCGGAACCTCGAAATAGTTGACAGCTTTGACAGCCATTTGCAGAACTTTAGAGAGAAGAAATTAATATTATTACAGAAAGCTCTGAGGAAGACGAGGGTATAACGGTAATTCTTGAATATGTCCGAAAACGAAATGGATTTAGGAGGTATTTATGGGCTGGGATCGAAGGATCTAATAAATAATATTCGCTGTCAGAGTTGAATTTATTCTCTTTTTTTCTGGAAATAAATATTTTTGGAATGATCATAGTTGACATTTCATCTCATCTTATTACATAACGCGTAATATTTTGAGTATTTTTATTGAGAATTTAATTATTTTTATTTATATTGCAACAACTGTCAGGAGGAATATGTTAACAGTTGTGACTAGTGAGTCATGGTTTTGACTAATTTTTATTATCTGTAAAAAAGACTTGAGCATATATTTCCATTTAATGAAAATTAATTTAGCGATTCATATTTGATTAGGGGAGTCGGGAGCATCCTCCGAAATGGGATTTTCCGTTGAATTTTAGTGGAATATGTATTATCAAAACAACTTCTAGCATCACCGGAAGAATTGAAACTATATTTGTAAGACAATTTTTCTGGATAGGTCAAACTATTGAGAGAAAATAGAAAAGAAACATCAAGTGGAATAAAAAAAAGTAGCGAATTGATCAATAAATAGATCAAAATCAGTGAAAACTCCGACATATATCGAAATAATTTTAATTTTTTAAAAAAAATTACCAATACTAATTCTCCAACCATCCAAATAAAACTCATACTCCATGCGAATAATTTTAAAATTATAATATTATGAACTTGTGATTGTAATGTCTCAACATTGATAATCTTGTATTTCTAGTTGTATGAATGAATGACATAGAGAATTAATGATTCATATATAAGGAATAAGATAGAATTAATGATTCATATATAAGGAATAAGATGTGTTGCTTTATTTGTAGATTATTTTAGATTTAAAAAAAATGTGATTTTGAAACAAGCAAGGTTCTATGGTGTAGTGGTTAGCACTCTGGACTTTGAATCCAGCGACCTGGGTTCGACTCCCGGTAGGACCTGCTTTTTTCTCTTTTTAGCATTTCTATTTTTATACATTATTTTCCTTTCTTTTTAAATATAATTTTTTGTCCAATCGTATATGTCCATTTTTTATTTTGATAACTCAATCAAGTAGCATTTCTATTTTATACATTATTTTCCTTTTTTTTTTTTTAAATATCATTTTTTGTGCTATTATATGTCCATTTTCGATTTTAATCCATGGTGATTCAATCAACTATGGACCAAAATTTGTAGCTTCTTGTCAAAATTGATCCACCAAATCCTTTTCCGTTAGGTCATGAATTAATTTCGTTAGTCAAGTATCATTTTATTACAATTCAAACCCTATATCAGTTTATAGTCGCAAAATCACTCAAAATCTTAATTCCTTTCATCTACCATCATTCAGCTTCCGCCATCGTTATTTTCTGTAGCCACCGTCATTATTCTTCATTTTATTCAATTTTTTTCTCCATAGTTTCCATTACCAAAGGTAATATTGGTATAAAAAAACTGTAAATACTACACTTTAATCCATGCAACCACCAAAAAGGTTTAGAAGGGATTTCTGACAAGCAAGGTTTGAAATGGAGTTTTTGTGTATATTATTAGCATATTAATAGTTTACTGTATATTAAAACATGAATTAATTTTTTTTCAATATTAACTTTAATATTAAATACTTATTAAAATATCATAATTTCCTTTTGATTATAATAGATATTTGTCTATTAAATTTTATTTATTAATATGCTATTACATAATTTAAATTAATATAGGGTGTAAATTACAATAAGATGATAGTTTATTAATATAGCACTTGAATGGTGATTGACGAAAGAAGGAACGATTTTGAGTGATTGTGTCAATATAAACTGATATAGGAATTAAATTGTAATAAAATGATAGTTGACTAAGTGAATTTATCCATCTTGTTAGAAATCAGGGGGGGGGGGAATTGATATATGTGTAATTTTCGCGCACGATGTTTGTTAAGTCAACACACTGAGCTAACAAGCTCCGTTACAAGTATCAGAGTGAGTCTTGGCTTCGATCAATCTTCTTGAAGTATCAAGATAAAGATCTTGACAGATGCTATAAGCACAAGTCTTGGGCACAAATATTTCACAATCTAGATAGTACCAATGGTACAATCTTTATACCAGTCAGAGCAATGCTTTGAATCATTCACAGCTCCAAGATCTGATAGATGATAAGATCAGTAACGACAATGCTTGGATAACTTAATAGCTCAACAAAGGAGCTGATGAAGTATATTAAAGTGTCTTAGAGATTTAGCTCAATCATAACACTCGGCTTCACACCAAGATATTTTAACCACTTTATGATTGTATCTTCAAGTAACTCTTTCACAACTCAGAGATGTCAAATAATGCAGATCAAGTGAGTTACTGAAACATAGAAATCAACTCAACTAAGAGCTTAATAAGTCCCAAACAGGATAAAGAGAAAAAGGAACAAGAGACACAAGATTTAGAGAGGTTTGGCCTCCAAGGTTGTGTAAAACACTAACCAAGAAGATTAATCCTCTACCTAAGGTTGTTAAGCTTAGGATTTTCAACGGGTCACTTTGATAGAATGAAAGATTATAAGATACAACACGAATAGAGCCTGTTCGGTACCCTCAGCAAACTAAGGCCCGGTACAATACGAACCAGACTCTAGGATTCCCAATCTTCTTGTAACACTACCCACCAAATGACACTAACTCTTTTATCCGGTGTAAACAAAGTAGCAGCAAACAAAGAATGGTAGAATCAGGTTCTTGTGTTGAAGATGATCCTCTTTTATAGCTTGAATAATATGATGACCGTTGCACCAATTTTGAAATTCAAATTGGTTATCTTCCCAAGGCACCAACAACTCTTGTTTATTTTCTTTCAGCAGTGCCAACAAGTGGGAGAGAGATTATCAAGACTTGAGTTCCTGAAAGAGGTTTTTGCAAGTTGTAATATAATATTGTTTAATCCCTCAAAACCTGTGCAACATGTTTCCACTAACTGATCTCAGGAGGTCTTCTGAAAAGGTTTGCTCCAGTGATGCTTCCGATACAGTCACACTTCTTTTGGTTCAATCAAAAACTTTGATGTTCAACAATCTCCCCCTTTTTTATGATGACAAAAAAGTGTTTTCCTGTTAGTGGAAGAATTTGGAGTGTTGTTGGAACTCCCCCTGTCTTTGACCTTTCCTTGTTAACAATGCTTCCCCTGTCAAATACCAAAGTACAGATGCAAGAAAATATAGCTCCTAGTTTGTAGCAAACTAGCAAACTCCCCATGTCAAATAGCATAGAATAATACAAGTGCAGTACATGTAGATAGTGAACTTAATTATGAGTGACATTGTTTATGAAATGCAAAGTAACATTGTTCAGTAGTCATAAAGTACAGATTAAACATAAAACACATGCAGTAGAAGATGGACGGGAATCAACTTAACCTACTCAACCAGACAGGAATTATCACGAATATTAACTCAACCACTCCCCCTTCATCATCAAGAAAGGGAATTAGCTCCTTCGATGCTTGATGTCATTAATACAATTTGTGAGAGAGGAGAGGCCAGTCTTGAGCCTTTTCATGGAGAGACACAGTTCATCAGCTGTGGCATTGAACTCCTTGTGCTTCAGTGCCATTTGAGCACGTTTCTCACTGTCTACTGATGTGGTACCAGTATAAAACCAGTACCTATTGGAGCAATTAAATTGAAGGCCTGAATGACTTAGAGTTGCTGAATCAAGGCATTGATAATATTCAGATTTTTCTTTCCAATTCCCAGGAAAGGGAATGTTTTTGTAGGATTTGACCATTTGAGTAAGAATCATAAAGTATGGGAGCCTAAGGCCATTGGAGACACAAAAGTGCATATATTGTAGAATCACATGACCTAAGTTGACCCGGATGTTTTTCAAGAAGGCATAAAGAAGAAATATGCAGACATGTTTGAGTTCAGAAAAGTGTTTATCAAAGGATGAAACTCCAGATAAAATGGAGGACTTGATGATTTCAAGAATGACTGCATGTTGAGGTTGAAGAGTTTGTGAAGAGAGTTCCCAATTTTCAACATCTTTACCACCCCAAAGTAAAAGGTGTGCTTTTTCCCAATCCAAGGAATCATTTTCAGGAATTGTGTGTAGTTCAAAAAACTTAACACCAGTGTTGGGACAACCAATAAGCAAGTTAATGGACTCAGTGGTGAAGCAGATTTCTTGACCCAACACATAAGATTTAACTAGTGAGCACAACCCATCAATTTCTTTGAAGAACTGAGCGTTAACATAGAATAGAGTGCACAACATGGGATAAACAGGTTCATCAATATGCAAAAGCTTGAGCCATCCGAGCTCATTAAGTCTGTCAGCCAACCCCGACTGGTAAATTTCAGGAATTTTAATTGTCATACCTCTATTCCACTTTCTTACCAGAAGTTCTTCAGTGAAGAGAAGAAATGCTTCGTCGGTTTTGAACAAAATAGTTGGATCAATTGTTTGAATAGAGAGATCAGAGGTGTCTCTTTCTTCCTCATCCTGAACACTCTGTGTAGTGGATGACCATTGTGAGGAGGTTTGACCAGGATAAGAGCTTTTGAGTTTATCACCCATGCTTAGATTGATAGGTTCTTCAGGCTCAGAGATGGTGTCAATGATTTAGATGGAAGGAGCTTTGTCTTGCATAAGTGAGATGAGCAGTACTTGAAGAAGAGTCCGGATGTGAATTTGAGAAAAAGTTGCACACGGACCAAAGCTTTAGTAAGTTTCAAGCTTTTGCACACGTGGGAGAATGACAGGGTTGATATGTATGAGAGGGGATTTATCTTATGAAACCCATTGATTTTGTGAAAAGTGAGTCAGCAAGTCATTCAACCAATAATTATTCAGCTTTAGTCAAAGCAGTTGAATTCATTGATTCCGATCTTGATACCACCCTGGTTCCTGAGGACAAGCTGATATGCAGGATATGGATCTTTTCTTTTGAACAAGATTAATGCTTTAATAAATGAGTTTTCATGATTGAAGAATAAATGTCTATATTTGCATGAGAGTAAGATAATAAAGGATTGATGCAAGATGATGATCTATGATTGAATACCTTTCTCATGAATTTGGCCAAGTTCAGGATATATAATTTTCATGCAAATCACAAAGATACAGCGAGTCTGAGCACATAGGGGTTCAATAATCATTTTGAGCTTTTCTCAAGAGTATAATGTGACAGAGCCAACAAATAAGCAAATGATTTTAATCAAGGATCAATTTTAAGAACTTATTTTTAAGAGTTTCTAAACATTTAAAACAAAAGTTCAAGCCACAAACAAAAGTTCAAGCCATAAGTTTTGACTTGGGCTCATAGACCAAATTTGATTAGATAGATCTCCAAGTAACCTCAAAAAGGTAAGTTTACCATTTTGTGAATGTGCGATCATGAAGTAAATCAAAAGCTTAACTCAAGGCATTAATCTGAGCCGGAAAGATGAAGGCATGATAAAGCATTAGATATTAATTCGCTTTTAGGAGTCCATGAACAATCATCCATTTTGGCACAAGAGTTTTTTCAGAAGTAGGCAAGTTTATCAGATGATTAAGAACAGCATAGGCAACATGCAAAGCAGATTTGATTCAGGTTCTTTTCAAAGAGATTTTTATGAGAGATAGGAACCAATTATTTTGATTTGTGCGTGAATTGAATGAGCCAAGCAAGTGAATTTCTTGAGGATTTCTCAGATGCATATTTAGGCAAGAGTAAGGACAATTGAGTCTCCAAGATTTAATATCAGATGCTTAGAGCCAATCTTCAATTCATGCAACTCAAGGATGCACAATTTTCTTTCAAAGAGTGACTTTATTCCGAGAGAACCTTTAAAATCATCAGGTAAAGCACATGAGATTTGCAAGCAGAAAGGCACTCATTACTTGAGACATATTTTACTAAATTTTTATGAGATTTTAAGATCCAAGATCAGGCAGCATATTGGATAAGACGAGACAACGCAAGTAACTTTGAGCAGATAACAAATCATTTCATAGGAGTCATATTTAATCAACTAATTTTCAATAAACGTCCCTCCTTAATATGACTCAAAACAGATACACGTGACACCAAGTAGATATGTTTCAAGTCCCTTTTACTAAGAATGACACCAACTATGGAACAATCTGTACCAGCTTGTAACAGGGAAGACATAATTAAAATTTTGATTTCATTAAAGCACTTTGGACATTCTCAGAAGATTTAAGCACTTTAGAACAAGATTTTGTCAGAGAAAGTTCAATGAATATACAAGAATTTTTAGACGTTAATCATCTTGATGTATTCGTGTTTATGAAAGAGCAGCCTTGTCATGTGAGCAATTACCATGCAAAAGCAAATATTATCAACAATGCAAGAGCTCATGAGAACATTCTAATCTCAAGCACACAATTAACAAAATCATTAACACAACATTCAATCAAGAGAGCTATGAAGAATAGTACCACATCATATCCACTAATAGTCTTTACCTCTCTTGTCATCAGTGGTACACCTGTTACCTGCTTCATGGTTTTGAAGAGACTGGAACCCATTTGGTATTTCTTTGGTGTCTTAGTTCCCTGTCTCTGTTGCCTGCAAAGTGTGAAACTGTTTTTGGTACCCTTTGTGTTTTGGGTCCTACATTGTTAGTGTTTGGGGAGGAGCTTTTCTGAGTCCAAGTCCTCCTCAGCTTGAATTTTTCCGGATGGGAACAGGTGTTGGCAAGATGCCCAAATGTGTTGCAAATGTAACAATGTTTTCTTGATTCTTGAACTTTATAAGACCTGAGATGATGTTTATTTCTATTGAGGCTCAAATAGGAATTTTCTTGAGAGAGTTTTTCAATCTCCATTTTTAAAACATTTTTCTCGAATCTTAGATTGTCAAATACTTGAGCAAATCGTTGTTGGAGATCAAAATTTTCTTTAAGAAGTCCAAACATTCTGCTTTCAAGAATTTTGTTTCTAGCAGTTAATTGTTCAATGTTTTCCCTATATTGAGCTACAACATCAATAGAGCTCACTTCATTTTCAGAATCCGAAACATAAGGTGTGGAAGAGTTTGTACCTGACTGTACCTGATCGTTTACCATTAGCCCAAGACAGTCCTCTTCATCTTCAATGGCTTCGGAGTCTGAATCACTCCATGTTGCTTTGAACGGGGTCTGTCTCTTATCTTTCTTCATATTCTCCTTCAACTTGGGGCAATCAGGCCTGACATGTCCGGGTTCCCAGAATTTATGGCAGATGACATTGTTGTTGTGAGAGAAGCTGGAACCAGATTTCTTACCAGAGTTGTTCCTTCGGAATCTGCTTTTGGTGTAAGAAAGTTGCTTAAATCTTCTTGTGACAAGAGCAATTTCCTCGTCAAGTTTGCTTTCATTTTCTTCTTCACTATCGTCGTCCACATTGGTGCTGAAAGCGATATTCTTTTTGGCTTCAGAATTTTCTTCTTTAGGAATCAATGCAAGCTCATGGGATGCAAGAGACCCTATGAGCTGAGCAATTGTCATCCTTGTAAGATCCTTTGCTTCATGAATGGCTGTGACTTTGGGAGTCCATTCTTTGGGAAGAGATCTGAGAATCTTTCAAACTTGATCCTCCTCTGGTACAACTTTTCCAAGGGCAAACATCTTGTTGACAAACTCCATGAAGTTTGTGTACATTTCACTTATTGTCTCTCCATCCTTCATGCGGAACATTTCGTACTGGTGGTTCAGCAGGGCCAGTCTTTCTTGACGAACTTGGGATGATCCTTCATGCGTGACCTGCAACATTTCCCACATATCTTTGGCTGTGTCACAAATACTGACACGGTTGTACTCACTTTTGCATAGTGAGCAGGATAAGATATTTTTGGCTTTTGCATTCATTGATATCATCTTTTTATCCTCAGCTATGAACTCATGCTTTAGCTTGGGAACTTTTGTACCATCCACAGTTTTCATAGGTACTTTTGCACCTTCCGTGACAATTTCTCACAAGTCATAATCAATGGAGATAAAGTACTCCTCAATTCGATTTTTCCATGTAGCATAGTTTGAGCCATCAAGCAGCGGAGGTCGAGTGTGTGACACGCCCTCAGCATATATCTCATTTTGAGATGCCATTGGACCGTTTAACTCTTGGCTGTTAAACCAAACGGAATTTTGAGTACCAAGCTCTGGTACCACTTGTTAGAAATCAAGAGGGGGGGTGAATTGATTTATGTGTAATTTTCGCGCACGATGTTTGTTTAGTCAACACACTGAGCTAACAAGCTCCGTTACAAGTATCAGAGTGAGTCTTGGCTTGGATCAATCTCCTTGAAGTATCAAGATAAAGATCTTGACAGATGCTATAAGCACAAGTCTTGGATACAAATATTTCACAATCTAGATAGTACCAATGGTACAATCTTTGTACCAGTCAGAGCAATGCTTTGAATCATTCACAGCTAGGGATGCAAACGAGCCGAGTAGGCTCGCGAGCCTGACGAGCAAGCTCGAGCCAAGTCCGAACCCAAGCCCCTTTTAGTTGGGCTCGTGGCTCGCGAGCCGGCTCGCAAGCCAATATATTTAATTAAAAAATAATATTTTAATTTTTATATATATAAATATTTTATTATTATATATATATTTATTGATTTTTATATAAAATTAATAAAAAATTAATATTTTTTTAATATATATGTATATATATTTAATAAATATATATTATTATATATAAAAATATATTAAATTATTTAAAAAAACTAATTTTTAATTAAAAATAATATAAAATCCATTTGGCTCGAGCCAGAAAAAAGGTCAAAGCTCGGCTCGGCTGGTTTGCATCCCTATTCACAGCTCCAAGATCTGATAGATGATAAGATCAGTAACGACAATGCTTGGATAACTTAATAGCTCAACAAAGGAGCTGATGAAGTAAAGTGTCTCAGAGATTTAGCTCAATCATACAATCATAACACTCGGCTTCACACCAAGATATTTTAACCACTTTATGATTGTATCTTCAAGTAACTCTTTCACAACTCAGAGATGTTAAATAATGCAGATCAAGTGAGTTACTGAAACATAGAAATCAGCTCAACTAAGAGCTTAATAAGTCTCAAACAGGATAAAGAGAAGAAGGAACAAGAGACACAAGATTTAGAGAGGTTTGACCTCCAAGGTTGTGTAAAACACTAACCAAGAAGATTAATCCTCTACCTAATGTTGTTAAGCTTAGGATTTTCAACGGGTCACTTTGATAGAATGAAAGATTACAAGATACAACACGAATAGAGCCTGTTCGGTACCCTCAGCAAACTAAGGCCCGGTACAATACGAACCAGACTCTAGGATTCCCAATCTTCTTGTAACACTACCCACCAAAAGACACTAACTCTTTTATCTGGTGTAAACAAAGTAGCAGCAAACAAAGAATGGTTGAATCAGGTTCTTGTGTTGAAGATGATCCTCTTTTATAGCTTGAATAATATGATGACCGTTGCACCAATTTTGAAATTCAAATTGGTTGTCTTCCCAAGGCACCAACGACTCTTGTTTATTTTCTTTCAGCACTGCCAACAAGTGGGAGAGAGATTATCAAGACTTGAGTTCCTGAAAGAGGTTTTTGCAAGTTGTAATATAATATTGTTTAATCCCTCAAAACCTGTGCAACATGTTTCCACTAACTGATCTCAGGAGGTCTTCTGAAAAGGTTTGTTCTAGTGATGCTTCCAATACAGTCACACTTCTTTTGGTTCAATCAAAAACTTTGATGTTCAACACATACCCTTACGGAAAAGGTTTTGACAAAAAGTTACAAATTTTGGCTCATAATACACTAAATCATCAAACCATGAACCGAAATCGAAAATGCCTTTATGCCAAAGGATTAACTGAAATGATATTTACCCTTTTTTCTAATATAATAAGTTTGAAATATGCACAGCAAGGTACACAATAATAATTCAGTTTCCTATACTGTTGTGGGATTTTGCATTAACTTCCAAACTATTTGCCACTCCTGAAACTGATACAGACATTCTAGTCCAACTGTATCAATTGCGCAAACTTGTATTGCATACACAAAATGGCATATTCCACCGTGTCTTAAGAACAGACAACAATCTCATCAAGCTTCCCACAAGAAAACGACTTACACCACCATTATTTCCAGCCCCCTATCATCCCCAGTAATCTCAACATTATTCGAGAACAAAACGCGACCATGTCTGCGGAAACCGGGAAAAGAGAATCGATCTTTCATTCTCCTGCAGCTGCGGCCATTTTCTCTCTCCAAGTCTCTCCCCACATCTTAGCCTCTGCAACGGCCCGTTGTCGTTCTTGCATTTTGTTCATTAGTCGGATGTCTTCCAAATTATCGTTCAGATTCTCCAATCCCTTGTTTATTTGTCCATCTCCCTCTGGTGAACTTCCAACTCTCCTTTGATCTTTTTTTGGATCATACTTTTTAGATGCCAGATAGTTCATGGCAAGCATCACATCTTTCATGCCTGGTCTTGATTGCGCTTCTTCTCTCACACACATTGATGCCAATTCCACAGCTTTTCTTAAGCTGTGCTCCGAGAATTGGCCTTTTAGAAGCGGGTCTGCTATAGCGATGAGGTTGTCGCGGTCTTTCAACATGGGACGTGCCTATATACATAAAATGAGGTTTCTATCACTTGCAGAGATAGGGCAATTATGGGAGTGTTCTCATGCTGTAAAAAACAGAAACTGGGATAATTACACCAACATATCTTGAAGTTTGGCCTAATTACACAAACTTCCCTTGACATTCTAGAAATTACAATTCCGTAGCAATACCCTGAGGTTTAGCTAATGCATGCTATTATAGTTAAGTTACTCAGAAAAAGTAGATATGATACCATGAAAACTCACCAATGAGATGTAATATAAATTCTTTGACGGGGGAAGTTTTTGTAATTTTCAAACCTTAAGGTGAAGTTTGTATAATTAGGCTTTGACAACATGGTATATTGGTGTAATTATCTCAAAGGAAATAAAAAGGGTTTTCTGCTTTAAGCTCAAAGACCCTAAAAACACTATATTATCAATTGTACGCTTCTATCGTGAAAATTAGAAATATACCCACAGGGTACCTTCAAAATCATGTACGCACCCCTGACAACTAGAGTTCATCAATGGATGTCAGTGTCATTTTCATAGTTAGACAGAATTCAACTGGTAATATCATAGTTCTTCAAGAAAGCGTAGATATAATTGACCCCACCATATATGCAGCCAATGGCTGATTTCAAAGAGATTATCATTAATCAAAATTCATTTTCATTGGCAAAATTAGAAATTTTACCCAGTCCACAAGCGTATACTTCCCGTTCCCACGATCCATGTCTAACGGTCTTCTTCCTGTGATTAACTCCAACAATACTACACCAAAACTGTATATATCAGATTTAGCTGTGAGTCTTCCTGTGCCGGCATATTCAGGTGCACAGTATCCATGAGTACCCATAACCCTAGTTGAAACATGTGTTTTATCTTTAGGTGGGCCGAATTTTGCCAACCCAAAATCAGATAGTTTGGGATGGAACCATTCGTCCAATAATATGTTAGATGATTTTAGGTCCCTGTAAATAACCGGAGGATCGGCTTCATTGTGTAAGAAATTCAATCCATTTGCTGCACCAGCTGCTATCTTCATCCTCGTGTTCCAATCCAATGGTTCCACACCAGGTTTAAGATCTGGACCAAAAAGTTACAAATGAGAAATATGACACGTAAATAAAAGTTAAAATCATAGATATGCAACATCATATCTACATAATAGTTTGCTGTTAGCAATAATTACATTTACTTCCCCTGTTCGTATATGTAATTACACGAATATCCCTTGGAACTATTTTCACTTTATAGTTACCCCCTTTCGTAGATTTACTACACATAACCCATGTCATAACTTTAAACTTTAATAAATTATCTTCCAAAACTAGAGAAGCTCTCGATGAATTTTACCATAGAGGTGGTCTTCCAAAGATCCCATTGGCATGAATTCATAAACGAGAAGGCGTTGATCCCCCTCAGCACAATAACCAATCAAATTGACAAGATTAGGATGCCGAAGAAGAGAAAGCATGAGAACCTCCACAAGGAACTCCTTGTTGCCTTGTAAACCAGAATGATTTAACTGCTTAACTGCAAGAACCTGCCAACAGCTATCAACGGAAACGTTAAAAGGGTGTTCTTTTTCATTTTTATTATCATTTCTTTTCTCTATATGTGATCATGAATATATTGGGTTAAACAGAAGATTACCTGGCCCGTCGATTTTAACCTCCCTTTATATACAGCTCCAAAACCGCCTTCTCCAATATAGGATTCTTGCATGAAATTGTTCGTTGCAGTTGCAAGCTCAATGTAAGAGAATATCCTGGCTTTCCTTTTAGGCTGACTACTATCTTCCTTCAAAACCGTTTTATCCAATTTCTCCTCTATTTTGTGGTCGATATTATGACTACCTGCAAGCATTTTATAACAAACAAACATTTCCAATACGCTTATAAAAAGTATGAATATACACAAAGATTTACACATGATGACAGAAACCAAAGACTAAAATGATGAGTAAATACTTGTTCCAGGCGATCAGATCAGAGAAATTGATATGCTTTTGCAACAATCTCTCAAGAAACTGAGAATTGAAGTCAGGATTGGCATGTAAACAGTAAAGCCATAGAAGCCATGCAAGATTCATGATGATGAGAAAGTAAAACCATTCAGCTAAAATAAAGAATCAAATCCCTTAACCCAAAATCTCGACATCATCATTCATTCATGCACCATGAGAAAAGCAAAGGAAAAACAATCAGCATAAAATACCAAGAATCAGTACATTTTCAACCACCATATCAAAATCATAAACATGCATTAAATTTAAATGAAACAAAGAACAGAATTCAATTTTTCTTCAAAGAAAAAGTAAAATACGAAACCCAGAATCATCAGTAACGTAAAACAGGGGACTTTAAGACGTAGACATCATCAATCAATTCAATGCAGCAAACGGAAACGAAAACGAAAACCCAGAATCAAGATTGATAAAGAATTGAACTTTACCCGAAGATTGAATACTAATTCTGACATTATGATGCTCAGGTTCGTGATCTTCGTCACCGTTGATTCTTGATATGATCTCCTTCTTTCTTCTCCCGAAGCACGGACAATGACCCATTTGCTCCAAACCCAGCTGTTATTAAACCCTCATTTATACGCCAAGAACACCCAATCACGGGATCAATGGTTTCCCTATTTTTGTTTTTCCAAAATTTTCTTGATTTCTTCTATTTAGGTCATTATTTTAAGCAGAAGTTTTACAAGGAGTTTCCAGGACCAGAGGTCTGTTTAAGAATTTACAAATTTGTATATATAAATAAATAAATAAAACAAGATATATTGAGTTATTTTTCTGCCAATATACGATAATTATTTCTTAATTCTCAATAATTCTGCCTAATTACGTTTTGGGTCAAATGGTAAATATGAGATCATGGGATTAACTCGTTTGACCAAAAACAGTTTTGTGCTATAAAATTCCTGAAATGGGAAAGCAGTTATCTTTTTCTTTTGGTTTTTAGCTACTTTTTTTACCAATAAATAGAAAAGAAAAAGGAAATAACTGTTTTATTTAGAAAAAAGTAATTCAAAAGTATATATTTATTAATAATCTTGAAAAGTTGAAATTTGTTTCCATGTATTCAGACTTCAGAGGACCTTTTAATTGGTTGAATTCAGACGAACCAGGTTTGGAGTGGAATTTTCCGGAAATGTGAGACCTATATAAGAAGTGTGAGGCCCCAGAAATCTTCCTATGTACTACATTGTCCACAATTTAGTCTTCTTATGCTCCAGATGACTGTATCTGCTTTAAATTTTTAATGTTTTTTTATATTAAGCCCATTTTTTACAAATAAAACCGAATCAAACTATTTACGTATAGAGTCTCTTTTACCCATAATAACTATATTTATAAAGACTCAAATACAAAATATTTAATTAATTTAATATAATGACGAACCGCAAAACTTACATTATTTGATGATACATTGATTCTTTAATGTTAGCTCTATGATATTGGAGGTTGTTTTTCCATATTCCGCCCGAGTCTCGGTCCTACAATATATATGTCCATAACTTTGGTAACATGATTTTTAATAAACAATCAAATTTAGGGGATAAAATTAATTTGTAGCCCTTCATTGGTTAATAGATCTTCCAAAGTTGAAACTAAGAATGTGGGGTAATTCTAGCCCGAGCCTGGCTCGGCCAAATCGGTATAATGAGGGAGCGAGTGTTTTACATTTGTCGTGTGGTTGGTGAAAAATTTAGGGAGAATGACCAATCAAATAGCAAGTATAATACACTTGCCTTTTTAATTGGTTGGGTTCGGCCAACCCGGATTTGGGCTATAATTTTCCAAGAAGGTGAACTGATTGAGTTTGTTTGTGAGTTTCGAGTTGAGCCGACAAAAGTTTTAGTTGGGATTTGAGCAGTTGAGCTCGAGTCAATTACACACTTATAAACTTGATTCAAACAAATAAAAACATGCGGGTTCAAGATTTTTAGTTCAGCTTAAACTTGAACTTAAAAAAAATATTGAAGATTGACATTGGTCGACTCTTTTGCTTCAATTATTTTAAACTAAATCAACATGCTTTCAAGATATTGTACGCTATTTTTATTGTCGTTGACTGCCTAATAGATCGATCGGCAACTAAACACAAAAATTACCACCAAGTTAAGTTAAAAGATCAAATTTACATATTTATTGACATCATCAAATAATGAACAAACCACAATCCTCTCTCTCCCAATTATTCAATGAATTGCATAAGCATCCAAACCAACGAAATAAACAAATTTATCTTCTCACGTAAAACATAAATGTGCATGATCGTACATTAGAAAATACAACAGAAAACCTTACATTAAATGAAATGAGTCATCAACAATGTAAAACAAAACAAACAATCAGAAGAAATGAGGGGGCAAGAACACAAAAAGATCAAGCTCCTTACCAAACTATCAAGCTCATGAATAAAACAGAACATTAAGTACATCAAAATGGAGCAAACACCTATTGATCACCCCCTAAGCCCACCCTCCATGGAACATCTTCATTATCAAAGCCAAGTTCAATAAAGAATCCATTTTCAAACTCAAGAAACATATTATTCTCATCATCACCAAATCTTGGATTCCACTTTGTCATCATCTCCTTCCTCAGCTGTATAACCAAATTCTTCCCTTTTATGTACAGCACAAAACAAGAACAAATTCTTCAAATTTTTTTTTTGTGGTTTATTTTTCTCTTCAATTTTGATTCTGTTTGATGATCTTGATCATAATCTCCTTCTGTTGGTAGCTGCACTCCCGTCGAACAACTCATCGATGTACGTCTCAATGTCCTCCGCCTGATACTTGATGTACTTCTCCGTTTGCCTCCCCGGCGTGAAAGTCTGACTGAACCTTCCCAAGAACGACCTATACGCCGGAATCACCATGTTCGAGATGGAAACCCTGAGCTCCGATTGGAGCTGGCCGTCGCACACCACCCAGGACGTCTGCGTCCTGTGGATTTCGTCGAACATCTTGTTGAAGTTGTTGAATCGCTCCTTGAGCACCGGCTTCACCACTTTGCCGTGCGAGACGAGGCCCTCGGTTTGGAAGCAGCTCAGCAATCTCCCCCACGTTTCCCGCTGGTACCCCTTGTGGTACTGCCGCAGATCCGATGATCGCCTCCTGCACCAAGAGTCGCTTAACAGAGTGTTCATCTCCGTTGACACCCTGATCTTCTGCAGAATGTAACGGCCGTTGTTCATCATGAAGATGGACGCCAGCGAGTGGTCTCTGTAGAGCTTCGATTTGCTGTCGAGATTCGCATCGAGGAGATCCATCACTTTCGTCATCTGAGTTTGGAATGGGGATTGCTTAACTTCGTTGCTGTTGCTGGTGGTGTTGGTGGTGGTCTGAGATTGTGCGTTGTAATTGTAATCTGATCCGGTGGCGGAATCTGCTCGTTCGATCTTTTGATGCTCCCGGAAGACTTGTTCCAGGGTATCCTTGTACTCGCAGGCGTATCTCAGGTAATTCATGATGTAACGTGTCAATGGATGAACTGCTCCGCCAGGGACCGGGGTTTTTCCGGTGTCTGCTTTGATCGAATTTTCGAGATCCAGGAAAATAAAGATCAAGGCTTCTCCAAGCCTGCCTTTGATGATTGACGCCTCTGTTTTGACCTCATTCATCCATTCCTCTGGAAAAAATTCACCGATAGTTGGGAGAACATCGCGGAGAGATTCGTAGATATCGAGGAATTTGAACAGCTTTTCAGGGGCTCGTTTTGTTAGCGCGACTGCTTCTGCGAAATTGAGGAGCTGAAATATGACCCCGTGAGACAGGCCGCAGGAGATGCTCTCCGACATGGAGGGGAGGTCGGGGAAGACGGCGGCCGAGAGTTTTCGTTCACTGGAGAAATGGACGGAGGCGCATTGTTTGAATGTTTTGATCCAGGCGACGATTTCCCTCTCTAGATTTTCCCATTGCATCTTCTGCACGTCGTCGATGCTGTGTTTTTCGAATCCGAGCTTGTGGAGGCCGTTCTCCAGGGCGCTCCGCCTCACCACGAAATACAACTGGCAACACTCCATTTCGTGGTCGCCGGCGATCATCGCCTTCGACAATGTAATCAAGCTTGATAGAATCTCCTCCGGGTACCCCGGAAAATACGTGATCTCCTCCGGAGGCGGTGGTTCCTCCGGTGGAGCAGGACTTTCCTCTGATTCTTCGTTCGGCGCGGGTTGTTTGGGTTTTCCGGCGTCGTTCACAGCGGCGGCACTGGGTGTCTCCGTGTCGTTGATTTTGTAATCTTCGAGGAGGAACTTGAATTCTTCCTCCAGGTACGACATCGCGCGCTGGAAGACGCCCTCAATGCGGTTAATGGTAGGAGCGACGGCGTTCTTGTTTTCCGGCGGGATGAATTGTGCAAGCGCTTTAGACAGAGAATAAAGCCGCGTCATGGCTTCAAGGAACGCGGTCGCATCTTCATTCGTCAGCGTATTCCATCTCACGGGCTTCTCGCTGGAATCGTATTCCGTGATCCTGGATTCAACCAGGCCGACAAAATGCTCCACGAAAGCCGGCACCTCCAGCGCGGCGGCGGATTCATCATCCCCGGATGGAAGAGATGTCTCCGGATCGCCGCCACCTTTCAAGGTTGGCAACTTGGACATATATTGATCAATTTCTTCAGAAACTTGAGCGAGATCAAGAGGCGGAGGTGTACTCTCCTCCTCCGGCTGTGTTTCAGCCGTGTCTCCCTCCTCTTTGATCTCCGCCTCCTCGCCCTCAGATGTTTCCGATTTGGGCTGATCCGCCGCATCTTGTGGCGGATCAGCGTGGGATGGGTCGTTAGCCGCCTGGTTTTCAGGCGTAGCTTGATCAACGGCGTCGGGTTTCTCATTGCTTTTCTTGTCGTCGTTGGTTTCCTGGTTTTCAGTTTTATCAGGGGCGGCGGTTTTGTCTTTCTCTGCATCCATGGATTCAGGTGAAATTGTAAGAAGGTAATATGGAAAAGTTGGTTAATTGAGAAAAATGGTGAAATTATCCATTGAAGAGCATAATCTTGATTATGTGTATTGGTGGTTATGGAATATGGGGAAGGAGGAAATGGTGTTTGTTTGAGAGAAAAGGGAGGAGATTAGTTGGGGGCGAGAGGACACTTCGTGGATCTGTTATGTTATTAGTTGGTAAGAATAACGTTGACCGTTACACATAATCATCTTCGTGCTCCCCACCACCGTGCATGATCCATGACATTTACAAACATATTCTAAGATATACTTAATTGATAATAATAATGATTATAATATTACAATACCAAGTTGATTAGATTTTATCTGATATTGCATTAATCAGGGACATATTAATTGTATATGATTTATCAATATATAATCATACGAGATCGGGCAAAATTATTAAAAGATAAAAAGATGAATTTTATCTAATGCATATGAGTACGCGATACAAAAATGAAACTGTAAGATTTAATTTTTTTACATGATAAATATTTGATACGGTATTTAATTGAATATTATGTTAAAAAATGTTAGCACACAGCAGGTAAAAAATGTTAGTACATAGGAGGAATAATCAATATAATAAGCCACGCATAAGCATGTTGTAGTTAATTTTCTTTCCTTCCCAAATCCGCGATTAATAGTAGTAGCATTCTTAAGTAACATTGATTTTGACCATATGGGGAACCCGAAAAAAAGGAAAAATAAATTGGGACTGTATGAAGTTGAGACCTTAAATCACACTTTGAGTCATTTTATTTCATCTTACTTATTAGGGATAACTACATACAGGTCCCTGAGGTTAGACCTAATTACAAAATGGTCCCTATTCTTTTAAATATTACACTGTAGTCCATAAGCTTGTTAATTTGTTAATTTTTGTATACTTGTAGGGACGATTTTGCATTTTTTGCCATACATTATACGTAACACTCACAAAACCTTTAGGTACATAAGTGTACTTTTACAAAATTCATTAATGGACCTTACACAAAACAAGAAATATAGTGACTACAGTGTAATTTAACCAAAAAAAAGGGATTATAGTGTAATATTTAAAAGAATAGGGATCGACTTGTAATTAGACCTAACCTCAGGGACCTGTATGTAATTATCCCTACTTATTATTCTTGGGATTTTGATGTATGTTTGTAATTTGTATGATCAAAACCATATTTACTATGAAATACGGTAAAATATTGGTATAATAATATAAATTTATTATAAAATTTATTAAAAAAGAAATGATAAAATAATATTTTTAAAATTATTCACGAACAATAGGACTAAATCCGATGAGCAAAAATATATATTCCCGAACACTAGACCAATATGTATTGAGTTGTTAAAATATAAAAATGATAATGAGAAAATGTTGTTTTTATTTTTTTAATACAGACCCAAGTGGTGAGGAGATTATTTAATTAAGAAATGTTGATTATTTAAAGTTGTAGTATAAAACTTTATACTCATTAAATTTTGTGATCTTTCTTAGCTTAGGAGTTAGGACAACAGATGACATCAGCAGAAGGGTACTTTGGGAAATTCACATACCTTATGATATCTGTTCACAACTTCAAATTTTTTTGTACACCCAAAATCTAAATATCAATCCTGACTCCTAAATTTGTAGGAACAAACCCTAATTTCAGCCTTTCTGCGCTCGAATCACTTCACGCGATACTGGAAACGACAATTGAGCAACTTGGATAGATAGAGAAACAAGAACCAAAGCTAAATTAAGGAGCTTTTTTTCTCTGGGAAGTTGTCGGTATATGAGAAATTCCCAATTTAATCGAAGAGCCATGAATTGAGGTTCTCATTCATGCGAGAATCAGACCTTTGCTGCCAAATGCCCATGATTTCGTCGTGAAAAGGTTTGTTTTATTGGCTTGTTGTGCAATTATCTCTAACTTTCGAGTTGCTTGTTTTTTGAAATTAGGGTTTGGCGGTCTTACTTTTCTTCTCTCGTTTGATGTTTTTCCTGCCTTATTTGCTAAAGCTTTGCGTTTTTTCCTTTTTCCATCGATTTTGTGTGACGGTTCATGGAGAGCAATTGAGTTAGTTTTTATGCACCAAGATTTTTTTTTTCTTTTGATTTATACTCATTAATTCTATGGCCGCATTGATTATTTCTTCAAGTATTAATACCAAGGCGATGCTTTCATTCCCTTCTGGGAATTGGTAGGGCGTCTGTGTTTGTCGCCTTGATTAAAATTCAATTTAACTAATTGATAATAGTCGTGCCCCGATCATAGCTTTGAAAGCTTTTTCTTAATGATGTATATAATTTTTATGAGTTTGGCTGGGTAGTTTTTTTCTGTCGAGCTGCTATGAGGAATGGAGTTCATATCCTTTTTCCTGTACATGCATTGTGTACCAATTGGGTTTTGGTGATAGATAAAATACTATTGCTATGATGTTCTGCTGCGTGTTGAAGTTAATGCGCCAAACCTGTAACTCGGTCAGAATTGTATCCGAGATGATAACATTTCCCACCTGTTTCATACCTTGCAGATTATCACCATCCGTAAAGTTTGTGTCTTTATTGGGTCAGCCGAGGGATTCATCTGCCAGATTTCCTCTACGAACCATGGGAAGCACTTTTAATCCTCAGATTTTGGTTGAGAAGCTGGCCAAACTCAACAGCTCGCAGCAGAGCATTGAGAGTATCCTATTATTTTGTTAATGGCAAACATCATATCGTCTGATAACTTTTATTGGCGAATTTGTTGACTTTTCCTACTTATTTATTGCTTTGGGTGGAAAGATGTGTATTTCTTTCGAATTCTAATGGGAAATCGTTTCTGTGCTATACAAACACCAAATATCAATCTGGTGCCCTTACTTTCTATGTCGTTTGCTCATCCTGTTAAAGTCACGTACCCGGTTTTTTTTTTTTTTTCTGGCTAGTTTTTCCTTGACTTGATTCAGCTCTCTCACATTGGTGCATTTTTCACATGAACAAAGCAACACAAGTTGTTGAAACATGGGATAGACAATTTCATTGTGCTCCTCGTGACCAGCGATTAGCTTTTCTGTATCTTGCTAATGATATTCTCCAGAATAGCAGGCGAAAGGGTGCTGAGTTTGTAGCTGAGTTTTGGAAGGTTCTTCCAGATGCTCTCCGTGATGTAGTTACAAATGGTGATGAGTTTGGAAAGAACGCAGCTATGCGCTTGGTATGTTCATATTTGTAATATCTTTTTCCTTTTCCTTATACTTTTGGCTGCATAATTTACATGGAGGAAATCTGTAGTAACCTTTTCAATCTTGCAAAGTATTTTTGAAACGTAGAAAGCTAATTTTATATCTTGAAGGTTTTGTTTATTTCTTATGCTCCTGTCGGCTATGTTCTAAATATTCTGTTTTCAACAACAATTTAGCTGATTTAATATTATGAAATTTTTTGACATAATTATCTGTATAGTTGATATAACCGACTATTAGAGCCACTATGTGGATGATGTCCGTTGGGTCATTAATTTGCATTCTTTAATATGCAGGTGAATATCTGGGAGGAGCGAAAAGTATTTGGATCGAGGGGCCAACTTCTCAAGGAAGAGTTTGTGAAAAAGCCTTTGGACAATGGCAATAGAAACCCAAAGCAAGCAGGACTCAAGCTGGTAAAATTCATTTTGTTTCGTGAATGTTGAATAACTTGTGAATGTAATATTTGATTGATCATTGTAACTTCTACTCCCCGGCAAACAGAGGTCGCCTGGCGGAAATGCATTGGACAAGTTGGTTTCAGGTTATCAAGCTGTGTATGGCAATCAACTGGACGAAGATGCCCTTTTTAACAAATGCAAAAATGCCGTCAGCTTTGTTGATAAAGTGGACAAAGATGTTGAGGGTGATTATAGATTAGGTACGTATCTCATCTCTTTTCTGCATTTTTATCATATTATTTTGTCATTTCCATTCGTATTCATTGATGAATACTGTAACAATGTTCTTTTCTTTACCTTTTGTTTAATATTATACTTTCCTCCTTTTCCGCAATTGAAAATATGATGTAGTTCATGTCAACGGTAGCATGAGAGACGAGCTGAAAGGGCACCATGCAATATTGAGGGACTGCATTGAACAGCTAGCTGTTGTTGAATCATCTAGGCAAAATCTTCTATCTATTTTGCGGGAGGCTGTCCAGGAGCAGGTTTATTCTTGGAGCTTATATATATATTACATATGTAAAACTTATATGTTTTGACTGCTCTCATTTTACCTTATCCCACTTCTTCTGACATCAAGCTGCTGATCTGTTCACAGGAGTATAAGCTGGAGCAAGTCCGCGACCAACTTCAGGTAACCCTCGATGTAATTTCTTGATAGGGGAATTTTTGTAATTTCCAAACCATAATATAAAGTCTTGATAGGTGAAGTCTTGTAATTTCTTAAACCTCTAATTATCCCAAAATTCAAACTCCATCCAGCTGCCCAGGTCAAATGCTCCTAGCTCTGTCATTGATGTACAACTTTCTCTCTCTTATTTTTTTGTTCAGGCAGCGCAGGCACGGTCAGAACAGGCAAGCCGACACCTACTCATTGGTAACAGCAATGGGCAAATTCTATCCGACTCAAATGGAAACCAATGTCCTACCCCTCCAACCACATCCATTACTGGTGACCAATCAACCTCAGTAGTATACACACGACAGATACCCCTTGCGGAAAAATCAAGCAACCCCGAACAAGACCCAAAATCTGCAGCAGCAGCAATGGCAGCAAAATTGACATCATCGACTTCTTCAGCCCAAATGCTCACGTACGTCCTCTCCTCCCTCGCCTCCGAAGGGGTCATATTAAATCAAGCCAACTCCTCATCATCAAACAACGACTTCCCTCCCGAAAAGAGAGCCAAAATAGAAAACGACCACCTCTACATTCCTCAAGACCCCCAAGCAACCCTCCCATCGGAACCTCCTCCGCCTCCGCCACCTCCACCGTCGTCTCCTCCACCACTGCCCCCACTACCACCGCCCTATCAAGTGCCTCAATATATGCAAACTGCCTCATATGGCTACGACATGAGCCAACAACCGCCACCACCATCCTATGCTCCGGTGGGGCTTCCGGCCAATGGAGTCTCGACATTTGCCCCTCCAGCCAGTGCTTATCAGAGTTACCCTATGGGCCCACAGTAGAGATGGTGTTTCTTTGTGTAATGTGGTGTTATTTTAAAGTGGAGTGGAATTGAAGTGGGAGTTTGGAGATTGTAGTCTTAGGTGCTTTTAACCTTAATTTAATTAGTGGGATTTATGGAGTGACTTGACTTGATTTGTGTTTAGTTGGTTGTAAAGGATAGATGACAAGACAAAGAAGTTGGTTATAACTACGAAAATGTACGAGTATTGGAGATCATGCTAGGTAAAAAAATTGTATTTAACTTGGTATTTGTGAACTGTTACATTATACATGACATATTAGTAACTCATATTATTTTTCATGTCAGGCGGTTTATGTTTTAGGACAAAAAGAACTCTAATTAAGGCCCCCAAATGCAAATATCATACAAGATCAACACTGAAACTATGGTGGTTGGTTTAGATTTA
This sequence comes from Lantana camara, assembly GCA_037501455.1. NCBI lineage: Eukaryota > Viridiplantae > Streptophyta > Magnoliopsida > Lamiales > Verbenaceae > Lantana > Lantana camara. Next base: position 5,112,203 of record CM074855.1, on the reverse strand, counting down.
TAGGTCAGACATTTTGCCAAAAGCCCAAACTGTAGTAGTGTGATTGGTGTAAATCTTTTAAAAAACTTACAATCACAGGGATGATATACTTGCCTATATGACTGTTTAGATTCAATTGAATCCAACGGAACTGGAGTTTACTATTCTTGATCGTCAAAAAAATAAAAAAAAATTCAATTGAACTTTTTCTCCAATATAGAGCCAAAAAAAAAAAAAAAAAAAAAAAGAAAAGAAAAAATCGTACCTTATTTCGACTGCAATTATCTTTCTGAGTGTATTTAAGAATATCAGTACCACATGTATGGGGTTTTCAAAAAGACGAAATAATGTCATTGCGACCACATTGCAATTTGCAAATAGCAGTGGTGAATGTGGGCAGAGTACCACATGTTTCATGTTTGTTTGTCAAGTGCGGATCAAAATTGCAATCTCTTTCGTCTTCTTTAGCCAATTATGGCAAATACAGTGGAGCTCTGTGAATGACTGAAATTTCATTGGTATTTTGGTACTGAATGACTGAAATCAATAGCATAAGAATCTGAATTTCCGCGTTTGAATAACAGAGTATGCAACTATTATCCGTAATGAATGACTGAAATCAGTAACATAGGATCGAATTAGAGTTTTTCGTGTTCAAATTAGAACATCATAATAATAGGTAGGAAGAATTATACATCTTAATAGAACCCATAATAAAATATAAAATCAAAAATTAATGTCAAAATCTACCCCAATAACATAAGTGTTGGGATTAGTGCCCTGAAAATCCAATTTCTTTGTAAATACTTCGTATTTTGTTGGATTAATAAAACTGAAATTATTGCAAGTTATGAGTATATTAACACAAATTAATGACGTGCGACGGTGTTCTTATATGAAACGCGTTTCATAGGAAAAAAGACTTTGAATACCGAAATCACGTGTTACTAAGGTTCTATTCGGTAAGATAAGAATAAGATCTTATCGGGACTATAATGTGTTATATAAGATAATTAGTCTTTCGTCATAGGGACATGGAGTTTCCGGTTATAACACATTGATGTTTTTTGGAAATATCGAATTGGACCACTAAGATAGTTCATTTTATAACTACTATCTAAAATGAATAAATCTCAGGGAGCATTGGACTCTTAATCCTGATAGTATTTCGACTTTAGGCATGTAGTGTTAATCATTGTAACTTGCTCAGAAGTGAGGTCTCGATATCGAATGACCAAAACCTTTGTACGTTCGGTGATTGCATAAAGTGTGTTAAAGAGAAATATTGATCAAGGAATCTGTGGCTTTGCTGGAAGGTTAAAAGATATTCCTGAAATAGATTTGCAAAGTTCGAATTAAAACTTTGGCCAAAGTACTTCGTGTGATGTGTTACTGAAGTTGTATGTTGAATGTGTTTCACGTACAAGAAATCTGAACTTAAGGCGAATCAGGAGATTTCAGATTAGAAGTGAAAAATAAATGATAGTATTATTAATTTATTTTTCATGGATATCTACACGGAGGAGTAAAATGCAAAATTATTCTAGATCGAGAAATTCGTGAATAATTTAATTAATTTTAGAGTGCAACAATATTTATTTAGTGGAATTAAATATTGTTAAACGGTAATTAATTATTATCATGAGATGATAATATATTAACCCGTTTGGAGCTAAAATTAATTAGTCCTGCAGGCCCCCCTGCAAGCCCCAATTGAAAACCCGAAGATAAAACAATGAAGGGAAAGAGAGAAATAAATTTTCAAAGTGTTTGAAAATAGCCAAGGAATTTATTTTAAGAAAATAAATTGAAATTCCAAAGTGTTGGAAATGCCCGAATTTTTATTTTGGAGAAAATAAATTTTCTTTTAAAAAAAAAAATGCTGACGTGGCATGCTGATGTGGCAGTGGATGACGTGTCAGGCCACGTCAGCAGATGAGGGTGAGGTGGCACTGACTCAGCGCTAGTGCAGCAGCCACATGGTACAGAAACCCTAGACACACGCGCTACCTTCAGGCCGCGCGTGAGCGCGAGTCCGACGGTCTTTCGGCGAGTGGCTGGCGGCATTGGACTCGTGGTGCTGAGAGCTACGACGTGGTCACTTCAGAATTTGCATTCAAGTTGGCTATGCAAGTGGGATGTGAAATTACTATTTTACCCTCGGTTTTTCCCTTATAAATAGTGGCCTTGGCACTTTATTTTTTTCATACAACTTTGGGAGAGGTTTTGGCTGAGTTCTTGGCTTTGAAACCATATCTCTTTTCTCCTAATTAATTCTTTATTATTTTGGAATTAATTTTAATTAATTGTTTATATATATAATATATAAAACACTTAATTTCGGGAGATTAAACCCTGAAAAGGGTTTTCTAGTTTAAAGTTTTATTTTCTCTAGTATTTAGAGAAATACTTTTGGAGCCCACACTCCGAGGGTTTCTCTGGGGATATTGCAGGGAAGCTCTGCCGATTTCACGAGGTGATCCTGTATCGGATTCTTGGAAGGTGAATTCAGAGTTCAGTAGCCATCTTCGGTGAAAGGTATTTTTATATTATATTTTATTTAAGCATGATAAATTAGGTGCTCTTAAGTGTTAATTGCATGCTTTATTTATCTGCTTTGTGATTTAAAATTTATTATCAATTGCATGTATATACTTGAGTAGATCCGGCTAGTCTTCCTCTGTTTATATTTAAATATTTTAGAAATATTTTGATACCTGTATATTAAGGAAATTTTTTTAAGTACGGTCCCGAAACAGTACTATTTCGGGCCTCTAACCAGCAACTGGTATTAGAGCCGTGCTCTTGATATATACATGCATTGATATGATGCATGCGATGCATAATTTTAAATCTGCTACTGTGCACGTAAATTCTGTCAAAGGAGACTGGTTTTTATGTGGGACCGTTTGTGACCCCTCCAGTGTTTCCTGGGAATTTACGTAGAATGGTATTTCTTTGGGAAACAATTTAATTGCTTTTCCTGAAAAATTACCGAATTAGTAAACATGATTTAAATTATGTGATAATTTATTTATAGCATGTTTACTTTATGCCGTTTAATTTTAAGCATGATAATTATATGATAATTATTTGCAAGCATGTTTTTAATTTTATGGTATGATTATGATAATATGAGATATTATGCTATTTTCAATTATGCATATTTTATTTAATATGATTAGATAAATAGTATTTAATAGAGATTGAACGCGATGCATAGCTGAACTAATATTTTTCGGCCTAATTAATAAAGAGTTATTAAATAAACTTAAAAATATTATTAGGATTATAAATGTGATTTATTAATCCTAGTGGGAGCATATTAATTAGATTAATCACTTCTGATTATAAGACGCCAAATAGATTATGTGATAATCGAAGATAATCCACAACTCTAAAAATTCAAGTGGGAGCATGATAAAAAAGTTGGATTCTCACGGTCTCCATTGCCCGTCTATAGTATAGTTGATACGTACTACTCCCTTCGGCGGGTATGTGTTCGTGGTATAGAAGATTAGACTTCTTCGGATAGAATGAAATACGGGGAAAGTTAGCACGACCACCCTTCCGTGGAGTGTCTTGACCTACTAGTACGAATTTCTAGGTAATGGTGTACACTTGATTGAGTGATGTATTAACCTCCTTTCGGAGCTCTGTTACACTCACTTAGAGACCAAAGGTTGACGTGGTGGATTAACATAGTTTGGTAAGAGTTACCTAGATGACATGTTAATTAAGAATAGCTCTTGCTTTTCTAAGTAGTCTTCAACCTCGCTTCCGGGGAGCTAACTGCGGTTAGTTGAGTCATCATTGCGTAAACCAAAATGTTTATGTGGATTTCATTTAATCGTTAGACACTAAAGTAGTAATATATAGATTCATAACTTGCGTGTATTTTAAATATTTCAGTTTTAGAGCAATGACATCCGCTAGCCCGCTTCAATCAATTATTAAGGAAAATAGGCTTGAAGGTTCAAACTATGCTGATTGGAAAATGAATCTTGACATCGTGTTTGGACACGAGGGTTTGAAATATGTGCTCACTGAACCTTGTCCGGGGTACCAAAAACCACAACCACCCAAGCTTTGAAAGACACTTATGCCAAGTGGATCAAGAATAATGATATGACTATGTCTTACATCCTGACATTTGTCTCGAATGTTCTTAAACATCAAATGCTTGAGATGCCCATTGTTAAGAATATGATGGAACATCTCTATTAGATGTTCGGTGGACAAAATCGTGCACGTAGGCACGAGCTGATGAGAAGGTTGTTGGTAACTAAGATGTCTGAAGGATCACCTGTTCAGGATCATGTTATGAACATGATGGCTTATCTGAACAAGATTGAGAGCCTTGGTGCTAAGATGGATAATCTCAGCAAACAGGACATGATCCTGTACTCTCTTCCAAAATCATTTGATACGCTCAGGCATAATTATTCTATGAATAAGTTGGATTTCACGCTGCCTGAACTAATGAGTGAACTCAAGGTGACAGAAGGGGTAATGAAAGCTAAGGGAACGGTTTTCCTGGCACAGGCATCGACTTTCACGGCTCCAAAAGCCAATAAGTGGAAGAAAGGAAAGGAAAAAGTTTCCAATCCTAAAGGTAAGGTTCAGAAGAAGAAAGCTAAGCCAAGTAAGGGAAAATGTTTCCATTGTGGAGGAAATGGGCACTGGAAAAGCAACTGCCCAAAATACTTAGCCAGTCTTCCTGCAAGTCGTTTGCACAAGGTATGATGATGTCTTGTTTATTAGAAGTATGTCTAGTTGGAAGTCCACCAGATTCCTGGTGTGTGGACTCAGGTTAAACTAATTATATCTGCAATTCATTGTAGGGATTTAAGCTACCAGGAAGCTTGAAGACAGCGAGATGCAGCTACTGCTCGGAGATAATACTAGTATATCTGTATTAGCAGTAGGGAATGTAGAATTATATTTTGGCAGTAGGGTTTTGGTTTTAAAAGACACTTTATATGTACCATTTATACGCAGAAATCTGATTTCTGTTAGTTGTTTAATGAATAATGGTTTTAGTGTTTATTTTGAACGATGTTTAACCATTAAGCATAATAAAGTGTTTATTTGCTCTGGTACAGTAATCGATGGTCTTTTCTTATTATACCCCGATAAAAACCCTAATTCCGAACTTAACACTGCTAAACTTGACTTACCATCCAAGAGAAAAACTCCTATGCCTAACGAGGCTTGCAAGTGGCACCTACGCCTTGGTCATATTAATCCAAATAGGATCCAAAGATTAATTTTGGATGGACTATTAAGCCCTTTGGACTTGACATAACTTCCAGTCTGCGAATCCTATTTAGAAGGAAAAATGACCAAGAGGTCTTTCAAGACTAAAGGTAATCGAGCTACAGAGTTACTTGAGTTAATTCATACGGATGTGTGTGGTCTGAAGAAGATGAACCAGTTTGCAACGCAGAGAAAGAGAGAAAAACTAGAGTTTCTGAAACTGTAAACTTTTCTGAATGAATAATTGATTCTGTACAATATATTCATCCCCTAATATATACACATACGCGGCAAGAGTTGATTGGCACGCGTGGAATGGACGCTAATACTTCAGCAAGCAAAACACGTCTTTGCTGCTAAACAAACAAAAACATAAAAGGAAATAAAAATAAAAAAAATGAAAAAAACGATTTACAACACCTGCCCTCAAGTTGGAGCTTCATTCAAAATAAAGCCCAACTTGCATAAAAATTTACGAAACAAAGAACCCCCTAAAAACTTAGTAAACAAATCAGATAGTTGCTCAGAAGAAGATACATGTCGTAATAAAATAAAGCCCTTCTTGTACTGGTTGCGAACCACATGACAGTCTATCTCCAAAAACTTAGTTCGTTCATGGAAAACAGGATTTTCAGTAATATGGATTGCGGCTTGATTATCACACCACAATGAGACAGGCAATTCAACTGGAATTTATAAATCTTTCAGCAAATAACTCAGCCACTGCAACTCAGCAACTGTTGATCCCAAGCTCCTATATTCTGCTTCACATGAGGATCGGCTGACTGTGAATTGCTTCTTTGATTTCTAGGATATAAGAGAGTCACCTAACGAAATACAATACCCAGTTAGTGACTTTCTAGTAAGTATACAAGTTGCCCAGTCAGCATCACTATAGGCATTAAGCTTTAAGGAACTTGACACAGGGAAAACTAATCCAGCATGTTGTGTTCCTGCAAGGTATCTCAAAACATGCATTGCTGCATCGCAATGTCCCTGTAAAGGCTTAGAGACAAACTGACTGAGTTGCTGTACTGCAAAACTCAAATCAGGCGAGTTAAATTGAGATAAAGCAAACGACCAATAATTCTTCTGTATTGAGCTGGATCTGCATAAGGAACATCTACAACCTTAGAAAGATTGAAGCTACTAGATAAAGGTGTAGGTGCAGATCTAGCAGTAACCATTCTAGCATCTTTTAATAAATCAGAAATATACTTTTTCTGAGTAATTATCATAGCATTAGAACATCTTATGATCTCAATCCCTAAGAAATACTTAGCAGACCCCAAATCTTTAATGGTAAATGCAGAATGCAAAAATTCCTTTATGGTCATAATAACAGAATCATCTGATCCAGTAATAAGAACATCATCCACATATACCACTAACATGATAAAACAAGAATTATTTTCATAGGTGAAAAGACAGTGATCATGTTCAGATTGCTTGAAACCAAATTCAAGTAGTGTATTTGTGAATTCTAAATTCCACTGACGTGAGGCCTGCTTTAACCCATATAATGATTTTTTAAGTTTACAAACCTATCCAGTTTGTGCCTTGGTATAACCTTCAGGTGGCAACAAGTAAACATCCTCATCAAGATGCCCATGTAAAAAGGCATTATTGATGTCAAGCTGGTATAAACCCCAGCACTTAGAAGTAGCAACCGCCAAGAAAACTCTAACAGTTACTAGTTTAGCCACTGGTGAAAAACTGTCATATTAATCTATGCTAAAGGTTTGATTATAACCCTTAGCAACTAATCTAGCCTTATATCTCTCTATACCACCATCAGAATTAAATTTAACTTTAAAAACCCATTTTGATCCTATAGCTTTCTTACCAGTCTACAATGTAGTAATATCCCAAGTATTATTAATCTCAAGTGCATTTAATTCCTTATTCATAGCTTCTACCCATTCTGGGTATTTAACAGCCTGTTTATAAGTAACAGGCTTAGGAACATTGCCCAACTTAGTGATAAAAGCAACATAAGAATTAGCATAAGGGAATTTATCTGTGGAACACACAACATTATTAGCAGAATCAATTGTATATGCTGTGTTACAGATATAATCCTTCATCCAAGAAGGAGGATGTCTCTCCCTATGACTTTCTCTTAATTGAGTATTATTATCATCAGTAACATGCTTAGTAGGTGACAGTGCCTCCTCTATAACATGTCAATTGTCTAAAGTATCATTATCAGAGGATACATCTTCTACAGGTTCAAGATCAGAGATATAAATCTTAGGAACATTGGAATCAGATTTCTTAATTTCATCATAGGGAAAGATGTTTTCAAAAAATTTAACATCTCTAGATACTAACACAGTCTTGTTATCAAGATCATAAAGCTTATAACCTTTTGTACCACTGACAAAACCTATCAAAACACATCTCAAAGCTCCTGGAGAAAATTTGTGTTTGTTAGGCTTATTATCAACTGCATAACAAAGGCATCCAAAGGTTTTTAAGTAATCATAAGCAGGATGAGAGTTAAACAGTTTGTAATAAGGAGTTTCCCAATCAATCACTGTACTGGGCAATCTATTTATAATGTAAGTAGCACTTAAAATAGCATCTCCCCAAAATTTCAGAGGCAATTTAGAATGAAACATAAGTGCCCTTGCAATTTGAAGTAAATGTTTGTGTCTTATCTCCCCAACCCTATTCTGTTGTTGAGTATAAACACAACTAGTGTGATGTGTGATGCCTTCATTTTGGAAGAGAGTTTTGCAATTAGAATTTACAAACTCACTTCCATTATCACTTCTGATAGTTTTAATAGTTTTACCAAGTATAGAAAAAATATGATCTTTATAAGGCATTAAGAAGGTCCATACACACCTAGTAAAATCATCAACAATTGTCAAGAAATACTGACAATTGGAATGGGTTTTAACATTATAGGGGCCCCAAAGATCTATATGTATGAGATCAAAGGGCTCCTCAGTGGTAATACTACTGCGGGAAAAGGAAGTCTATGCTGCTTAGACCTCTGACACACATCACACATATAACTACTAGAATTCTTAACCATAGGCAAATGCAAGTATTTCAACACACCATCAGAAGCATGTCCTAGCCTATTATGCCAAACATTGTGTTCCTGAGTCTTAGGAACCAGACTATGAGTATTTCTGCCAATTACGTTGATAAAATTGTCTAAATTTCCCTTAAGGGAATTACAAACACTATCAAAAGATTGTAAAGTAGCATTATGAACAACATGCTGAATGTTAACAGTTTCAGGATAAAAAACATAGAGACAGTTCAGAATTTGTCCAGAGGCAATAATCTCTTTAGTTCTCTGGACCTGGAAAAACCAGTTATTTTTGGAAAACATGAATTCACTATCAGTGGCATTTGTTAATTTTCCCACTGAAATCAAAATAAACTTGAAATATGGTACATAAAGCACATTTTCCAAAATGATCTTATCAGTAAGTTTAACAGTACCAACATACTTAACCAAATGTGAAGTACCATCAGGCAAGTGTGTAGGTATGGTTTTATAAGGAACATGATATGCATCAAACAAATCCAAATTGGTGCAAATATGACTAGTATCTCCTGAGTCCACAATCCAGTGACCAGTGGTAGTCTTACTAGAACACACAAAAACACAGTTCCAAGGGTTACCTGAAAATTCAGAAGTGAAGTGGAGCTGCTCTGAACTGCCAGTTTTGTTATCCTTAAAGAACTTGATCAATTCCTGTCTTATAAGATCAGACATATTGGAATTGGTAGCAGGAGAAACAGAATGACTAGAATCATGAGTAAAATCCAAAAGACTATCAGCTACAGTGTTATCAACATGCTTAAAAGTTCTTTTAGAGGATCCAGCTCCACTAGCCCTACTTTCTTTATAAGCTTTATACCACTCAGGCTCTCCAGTCACTTTAAAACAGGAATCAGTGTTGTGTGTGTTGCTATTACAAATATCACAGTGAGCCTTTTCCTTTCTCTTGTTAAAACCCTTACCCATTCTATTCCCTCTATTATTGTTCACATTCCTAGTAAGCATGACAGAACTGCTATTGAAATCATTAAAAGCAATGTGAACATCTCTTTGGGATTCAACCCTAGAGATGATAGAATAGGCCTTATTAACATTGGGGAGGGGATCCATAACAAGAATTTGATTCCTAACAGCATTATAGGAATCATTCAGTCCCATAAGGAACTGAATCAGCATATCAGAAGACTGAGATTCAGAAATGTAACGTGAAACAACACAAGTATTTCCAGAAGCACATGTAGGAGGATCATTCAGATTACCAAGTTCATCCCACAAAGTCTTCAAACGGTTGAAATATGAAGCCAAAGACAAGTTACCTTGGGAGATAGAACTCAAATCACGCTTAAACTGATAAAGCAAGGGACCATTGCATTGTCCATACCTCTGATCAAGATCCTCCCAAAGCTCTCTCGCAGTGGTGGCATAGAGAAAAGTTTGATGGATCTCACGTTCCAGCGAGTTGAGAATCCAGGCTTTGACAGTACTGTCCACACGCTTCCATGATTTGTAAGCCGGATCATCAGGAGACGATGAATCAATGGATCCGTCAATGAATCCAAGTTTCATCTTGGATTCAAGTGCAATTTTCACAGTACGCCTCCAAGTGAGGTAGTTCTTTCCGTCCATAGTGACGGTAACAACATAACAGTGAAGAGTCACTGTTAGAAATAGTAAGGGACTCATCTTGAGAAGATGAAGCAGTAACAACAACAGACTTGTTCTTATCATCAGTCGCCATGATAGAATCACAAAAGATGGAAGCGATATAAGCGAAAAATGATAAAACAATTGGTAAACAGGAGTAGATCTGAGAGAATGATCCTCAGATAACAGATCCAAGGTTGAAATCCTCAGATCTGAAGGAAACCAACACAGATCTGGAATGGAAAGGACCGGATCTGTAGAAAACCGATCGAAATCACGAAGTAATCAGGAAACAGATCTGAGATGAGAGATCTCAAATCTGAAGAACAAAACCAGAAGAAATCAAAAGCACAAATCGTAACAGAGAAAGTAAGCAAGAAGTTAGGATCTACAAGAGAACTTGCTCTTGATACCATGAAGAAGATGAACCAGTTTGCAATGTAGAAAAAGAGAGGAAAACTAGAGTTTCTGAAACTGCAAACTTTTCTGAATGAATAATTGATTCTGTACAATACATGCATCCCCTAATATATACACATACGCGACAAGAGTTGATTGGCACGCGTGGAATGGATGCTAATACTTCAGCAAGCAAAACACGTCTTTGCTGCTAAACAAACAAAAACTTAAAAGGAAATAAAAATAAAAAAAAAGGAAAAAACGATTTACAACATGGTCCTATGAGTATTCAAGCAAGAGGAGGTTTTGAGTATTTCATCACTTTTACGGATGATTATTCCAGACACGGATACGTCTATTTGATGAGACATAAGTCTAAAGCTTTTGAAAATTTCAAAGAATATAAGGCTGAAGTCGAGAATCAAATTGGAAAATGTATCAAGGCACTTCGATCGAATCATGGTGGATAGTATTTGTCTACAAAGTTTCTAGAATTTCTCACTGCAAATGGGATTAAATCTCAGTTATCTGCACCGGGTACACCCCAGCAGAATGGTGTTACAGAAAGGAGAAATAGAACTCTAATGGAAATGGTAAGATCCATAATGAGTCATGCTACCCTAGCAAGTTCATTTTGGGGCTTTGCTCTTGAAACGTCGGCTCATATATTAAACCATGTTCCATCCAAGTCAGTTCATAAAACACCAATAGAACTGTGGCGAGGGCGAAAGCCTAGTATCTCCTATCTTCGGATATGGGGAAGCCCAACCCATGTGTTAAGAAAGGATCCTGACAAGTTGGAATCAAGAACAAAGGTTTGTTTATTCGTAGGTTATCCTAAAGGAACAAGAGATGGGATATTTTATGATCCGAGATATCACAAAGTGTTTGTAAGCACTAATACTAAATATCTCGAAGACTATTTCGTAAATGATCACAAGGGTAGAAGCAAAATTGTGACACCCCGCTTTTTCGATCGTCCGAGCAAATGCCACGTGTCGATTTCCTTGTGTGCTTAATTTACTTTTACTTGTTGCTTATGTGTTTTTTAATGCTTTAATTATGTGATTCTGTGCGTTGCGTGGCCCTATTTTCAACTCTTTATGAGTTTAGGGGTCTGTAATTTTCTTCTTTTTAGGGGGTTTTCGGTCATTTCTCGTTCGATCGAGGTTTCAACCTTTTGGACCCCTTCAACGAGTTCGGGGCATCGAGACGGTCCGTAGACTCTAAGTTTGCCCAATTCCGACGTCGTTAACCCTTATTTTGACCGTTTCGTGTGTTGAGGACCCGGGATAAAACACCCGAATCCTCGTTATTCATGCCAAGAGGTTCAGACCAGCTTCCTCGTTCTCTCTCTCCCTCACGCAATTTGCACACACTCATACCTTAAACACACACAAGCCCATAACTTGCTTGTTTCTCGATGGAATTCGATGTGTGAACAGTAGAAATTGATCAGCTTGACGAGCCCGTCACGATGATACCAAAATCTTGGCCCGATGACAACCGATGGAGGAGATATTTGCAATTTTCAGAAACGGCTGGAGGTGGTGGCGGGACCGCGACTTTACGGGCGTCCCACGGCAGTTTTCGGTTAGCTTGTTGGGACACGACCACCAGGGGCTGGAAGAAGACTTCCCGGCGTTACTTTTCCCATTGGTGGCGCGACCAGAAGGGCAGTGGCTAGGGCTGTAAATGGATATTCGAAAATCCGATATCCGTCCGCATCCGAATTCGTTTACAGAGGATATTATCCGAATCCGTCTCAAGAGGATATTATCCGTATTCGATTATAGACATCCGAATTATAAACGGATAAGGATATGGTAATAAGGCATCCGATCCGTTTAACATCCGATCCGTTTCATTATCCGTTAGATATATCCGTTATCCGATTTATCCGTAATCCGTATCCGATAAATAATGTATTATATTAAAATATATACACAAAACTGTGTGTATGTATGATAGATTATTAGTATTAAGTAAATTTTTTAGCGCATTTATTAAAGAAAAACCTTAGGTTTTATTAGTAACTATATGTTCACGTCAATATTCATATAGAGATAATATAATTAACATATATTATGTTATTAATAAAAGTATTATATCTCAAATTAATTATATGATAAAATTTATAATTTCACCACATTTATACATTCGCTAAAACATAAAAATGATCTATATAGATATACTTATTATTTCTCTATTCGTCTAAAATATATATATTCAAAGTTAAATAATTTATCTATAAATGAATAGTTGATAATCTGATTAAAAGTTCGAAGTTATATAAATAAATAATTTATGTCAAATTTTGAATAGTTGAAAATCCGATTAAAATCCGAATCCGTCCGAATCCGCCTTGTATCCGTATAAAAAGGATATTATCCGAATTCGATTTAAAAGGATATTATCCGTATCCGTCCGAATCATAAACGGATAAGGATATGGTAATCATACATCCGATCCGTTTATTATCCGTTTACACCCCTAGCAGTGGCGGCGGCGCACGCGCCACTTGAAAGTCACGGCGGGCGGCGCCGTTACTGCAACGCGATGGTTCCTCTGCGTTCCGGTGAGTTTTCAGACGACCCTTGATGCTACCCTACCGTTTTCGACGTCCTAAATCCAATTCCGGCCTCAGATTGGAGCGAATCGCGATGGAAATAGTGGTTCCGGCTTGACAGTAGTGACGTGTAGAAATGGCGACGAAACGCACTGTTTCGGCGGTCTTTTGGGAACGAACCCTTCACAAAAGTTGCTCATCTCGGCGAGGTCGAGCTTTTCACGTTGGCCTCGACCCGAGAACCGACCGTTGGCGGCGGACCGGCTGTGAACCGGTGGTCAATTTTCCGGTGACTTTTTCCGACTTTTGGTTAGGGGCTTTCGAAGGCCTCGTTAGGGGTTTTCCAACGGTATGTTCGGATTTTGTTTTCGTTTTACGGTTTACGTTTAATTTCAGTTTTTGTTCTAGGGATTTAGTTCGGTTTTTCGCCAACGAAATCCGGTGTGTTTGGTATTTTCTGAAATTGTTTGAGGGCTTTTATCGAGCAGGCGAGGCGCACGTTTATGTGCTTCCGGGGATTTTTCCGACCACCGGAGGCGGTGTTCCGGTGGCGGCCGACTGCGACGGCGGCATTCCGATGACTTTCGGTCAACGGGTTCCTTTCGTCGTGGTGAGTCCAACGCCACTTTCCGTTCGTCAATCGGATGTCCGGTTGATTTGTTATGAATTTCTGAAGTTATTGTATTTTATTTGTTAATTGATTTTAATTGTGCAATTCGATCATGTTTGTGCTATTGATTGAAATTACGAGTTGTATGATGTATGGAAATATGTTATGATATATGATAAGTTTGATTCTTGATTTATTGAATTTAATTTCCTCGTTTATGTTGCTCCTCGTATACGTTTCTTGCTTTTAAGGGGTGTTAGTGTAATTTTAGAAACTAAATTGATTATGAACCTATGTAATAAATTATGAAAAGATACATCGTATTTAATTTAAATGAATTGCTTAAGTATGTTAATTGTTAGAATATTGTGAAATATGCCAATATGTATTTACGTGTAAAATTGTTATGTAAATTGCGTTTATCCTTTCGAGACTTGGTGCATGATAGAATTAAATTATAATGTTAAGATTTATATTCCCTAATTGATGATATGAATTTTATAAAGTTATGCATTTTCTAATGTATGAGATGAATATGATTTGATATGAATGACTTGAGTGTATAAATATGGATTATATGTTGCATCATTTGTATTCGTGGGCATGGCCGTACGTCTTTTTGGTTGTTATTTGAGTCTGAGTCTTGTGTTCTTTATGATCAGTTGTTCAGGGGTTTTTCTAGGGAGTGTTTGTCAGCTGTTTGGGTTCCAATCCTTGTTCGTATTTTTCGTTCTCGTCGGTGTAAGGTGAGGTTTTAGAATTTTTGTTTTAGTTAAAACGACCTACAACCCTTTGTGCTCGTTTTCAAGCTTGCATGCGATTATTCTATTATATTTATATAATAGATATGTGTTTTTACGACACGTTTATGATTTTGTCACACGATTAAAGGTTTTTGAACTGTATATGTACGAGCGTATGTAAGCTTGAAATGTTTTGCAACGAGGCTATGCTCCAAACCGTGTGTCTTCATGCCAACTATGGATTAGGATGACACGGAGAGGTACGTTTATAGCATATGCTAAGTTGTAAGGTATGTTATGTTTGATCAGGTACGTAAGTCTGTTATGATTTGATAAGTATGATATGCAGCGAGTTATGATCTGATATGCTCTGTTTTGATGTGTTGGGCCCCCGAGACGTGGGTAAAGGAGACCCGGGACGACTATGGGGTCGCCGGTTATGACCCCTGTGCACGTTCTCATTTGAAGTACTCACGTGCGACTCGTGGAGGCTGAGGAGGCGTGGTGCTTTGAGCCCTCAGTGGATAGCCGGGGAAGGCACAGTGTGGGTTAGCTACCCCATGTGTGTTTGTATCGGTATGAGTAGTGAGGGTTTGCTCCCCGAACTACTTGGTATTGGGGTTGGATTGTTTATGATATTTGTTTGTTTTCCGTTATGATACGTATGATAAGATATGGAAGTAAGGTGGGAGACCGGTACTCGCCGGGTATATGAATATGATCTGTTATGTTGATTATGAAACGGGATAGGAGCTTTTTCTTTCGATATGATATGATTATGCTAAGTTCATTAAGTTTCGAATAAGATAAGTTATGTATCAGTTTGGTTTCACAATGGTCTTTGGTATGCAAAACCCTACTCCCGGTTCATAGTCTTTCTTTTGATACGTGCTCTGCTCCTTATTATGTATAGTGTGTGTGAGATCAGCCCCCTCACTCATTCGGTGGACTGACCCTCGCCCCACCTATGTTTTTAGTTTGCAGGTACAGGTTGTTGGTTTTCGAGCTAGGCGGCGGTGTGTCGTGTCTGTCGAGTCTGTGTCTTTTGTTAAGTTCGTTAGGTTTCTGTTTCAGTTATATTTGTATTTTGTAAATGTATATACTCTGTACAGGTTTATGTTTATGGATTGTATGATTGGAATTCGGGACAGGTTAGGATAGGTTCTTGGATTAGTTGAACCCGTCTTTATTGTGATTATTTCGGGATAGGCTTCTAGGACCAGTTGAACCCGTGTAGCTACTACTGCTTGAATTGATATGTTTGATGATTTAAATTTTTTTAAAATTCGTATTCTTTGCTGTGCTTCCGTTTCCAGATTTTTTTTTATCTGCTGTACAGGGTTTAGGTACCGCCTAGCTTAGGTAGGGTTTTGTCTGTCACCCGTTCGCTACTGCTTGGTTCGTGTACGGATTTCCCATTTCATATGCAGATTGAGCTTTAGTGCGGGGGATGTCGTGGCCTAGCGTTCAGGGCGCTACATCTTAAAAAAATAGTGTTAGAAGAAATGACAGTATCAGATACTGAACCCCAAGAACCCATAATAACTAAAAATGTGTTGTATACATATGATGTACCAGATACAACATATGATGTAGGGACAAGTACACAACAACCCCGTCGTAGTGGGAGGATTGTCAGGGCACCTGACAGATACTTAGGATTTACCCAAGTGGTTGAATCTGACATATCTGATGCTATCACATATGGTGAAGCTATAAAAGATATTGACGCAGACCGTTGGGTCAAAGCCAAGGAATCTGAGTTAGATTCAATGTATTCTAATAAAGTCTTATGCAAAAAGGGTTATACTCAGAAAGAAGGTATCGATTACGATGAAACCTTCTCGCCATAACAATGCTTAAGTTCATAAGAATTCTTCTCTCCATTGCCGCTCATTATGATTATGAAATCTGGCAAAAGGATGTGAAGACTGCCTTCTTGAACGGGCATCTTCAAGAAGAGATATAGTTGGCTCAACCTGAGGGCTTTATAGCCAGAAATTAGGAGCATATGGTATGCAAGCTTAATAGATCGATCTATGGTCTTAAGCAAGCGTCTAGATCATGGAACATCAGATTTAATGAAGCAATTAAATCCTTTTTGGATTTATACAGTTGTATGATGAACCATGTGTGTACAGAAGACATCAGAGTAGTGTTGTAACATTTTTAGTTTTATACATAGACGATATTTTACTCATTGGGAATGACACAGGAGTATTGTCAGCAGTTAAGTTTTGGCTGTCAAATCAGTTTGACATGAAAGACCTAGGTGAGGCCAGTTATATTTTAGGGATCAGACTTTGTCGTGATCGTAAGATAAGATGATTGGTTTATCATAAGCAGCATATATAGATAAGATGCTGGCAAGATACAATATGGCTGACTCCAAGAAAGGTTCATTACCTTTCCGACATGGAGTTCATCTGTCTCGAGATCAGTGTCCCAAGACAGCTGAAGAGACAGAGGAAATGAAAAATGTTCCGTATGCTTCGGCAGTCGGAAGTCTCATGTATGCCATGTTATGTACAAGGCCAGATATCTGTTATGCTGTAGGTATGGTCAGAAGATATCAGTCAAACCCTGGACCCCAACACTCGATAGCTGTAAAGCATATATTGAAGTACTTAAGAAGAACTCGGGATTATGTGCTTATTTATCGCAGTGATGAGCTCATTCCCATAGGGTACACAGATTCAGATTTTCAATCTGATCTAGATTCTAGACGTTCGACATCTTGATACGTGTTTACTCTAGGAGGAGTAGCCGTAAGTTGGAGGACCATTAAGCAAACTTGCATTGCTGACTCCACCATGGAAGCCGAATACGTGGCAGCTTCGGAAGCAGCCAAAGAAGCGTATTGGTTTTAAAATTTTCTGATGGATTTAGAAGTCGTCAAAGATAGACTTACAACAATCATATTGTACTGTGACAATGCTAGAGTGGTGGCCAACTCCAAGGAACCTCGAAGTCATAAACATGCAAAGCACATTGAGAGAAAGTTCCATATTATTCTAGATTATGTGGAACGTGGAGAAGTGGCTGTAATAAAGATTGACTCGGTAAACAATCTGGTATATCCCTTCACTAAGACTTTAGCGCAAAAGAGTTTTAATACTTATGTAGAAGGGATGGACCTTAGATGTGTAGCCAATTTGATTTAGGGCAAGTGGGAGATTGTTGGGATTAGTGCCCTGAAAATTCAATTTCTTTGTAAATACTTCGTATTTTGTTAGATTAGTAAAACTGAAATTATTGCAAGTTATGAGTATATTAACATAAATTAATGCCGTGTGATGGTGTTCTTATATGAAATGTGTTTCATAGGAAAAAAGACTTTAAATACCGATATCACATGTTATTAAGGTTCTATTCGGTGAGATAAGAATAAGATCTTATCGAGACTATATTGTGTTATATAAGATGATTAGTCTTTCGTCTTAGGGAAATGGAGTTTCCGGTTATAACACATTGATGTTTTTTGGAAAGATCGAACTGGACCACTAAGATAGTTCATTTTGTAACTACTATCTAAAATGAATAAATCTCATGGAGCATTGGACTCTTAATCCTGATAGTATTTCGACTTTAGGCATATAGTGTTAATCATTGTAACTTGCTCAGAAGTGAGGTCTCGATATCGAATGACCAAAACCTTTGTACATTCGGTGATTACATAAAGTGTGCTAAACAGAAATATTGATCAAGGAATCTGTGGCTTTGCTGGAAGGTTAAAAGATATTCCTGAAATAGATTTGCAAAGTTCGAATTAAAACTTTGGCCAAAGTACTTCGTGTGATGTGTTACTGAAGTTGTATGTTGGATGTGTTTCATGTACAAGAAATTTGAACTTAAGGCGAATCAGGAGATTTCAGATTAGAAGTGAAAAATAAATGATAGTAGTATTAATTTATTTTTCATGGATATCTACACGGAGGAGCAAAATGCAAAATTATTCTAGATCGAGAAATTCGTGAATAATTTAATTAATTTTAGAGTGCAACAATATTTATTTAGTGGAATTAAATATTGTTAAACGGTAATTAATTATTATCGTGAGATGATAATATATTAACCCCGTTTGGAGCTAAAATCAATTAGTCCTGCAGGTCCCCCTGCAAGCCCCAATTGAAAACCCGAAAATAAAACATTAAAGGGAAAGAGAGAAATAAATTTTCAAAGTGTTTGAAAATAGCCAAGGAATTTATTTTAAGAAAATAAATTGAAATTCTAAAGTGTTGGAAATGCCCGAATTTTTATTTTGGAGAAAATAATTTAAAAAAAATAAAATAAAAAATGTTGACGTGGCATGCTGACATGTCAGCTGACATATCAGGCCACGTTATCGGATAAGGGTGAGGTGGTGCTGACTCAGTGCCAACGCAGCAGCCATGTGGCACAGAAACCCTCGGTGGCCGCGTGTGTCAGACACGCGCCACCTTCAGCCCGCGCCTGAGGGCGTGTCCGGCAGTCTTTCGACGAGTGGGTGGCGGCGTTGGACTCGTGGTGCTGAGAGCTACGATGTGGTCACTTTAGAATTTGCCTTCATGTTGGCTATGCAACTGGGATGTGAAATTACTATTTTACCCTCGATTTTTTCCCTATAAATAAGGGTCTTGGCACTTCATTTTTCTCATACAACTTTGGGAGAGGTTTTAGCCGAGTTCTTGGATTTGAAACCATATCCTTTTTCTCCTAATTAATTTCTTATTATTTTGGAATTAATTTTAATTAGGTGTTTATATATATAATATATAAAACACTTAATTTCGGGAGATTAAACCCTGAAAAGGATTTTCTAGTTTAAAGTTTTATTTTCTCTAGTATTTAGAGAAATACTTTCGGAGCCCACACTCCGAAGGTTTCTCTGGGGATATTGCAGGGAAGCTCTGCCGGTTTTACAAGGTGATCGTGTATTGGATTCTCGGAAGGTGAATTCAGAGTGCAGTACCCATCTTCGGTGAAAGGTATTTTTATATTACATTTTGTTTAAGCATGATAAATTAGGTGCTCTTAAGTGTTAATTGCATGCTTTATTTATCTGCTTTGTGATTTAAAATTGATTATCAATTGCATGTATATACTTGAGTAGATCCGGCTAGTCTTCCGCTGTTTATATTTAAATATTTTAGAAATATTTTGATACCTGTATATTAAGGAAATATTTTTAAGTATGGTCCCGGAACAGTACTATTTCGGGCCCCTAACCAGCAATAAGTCCTATGATATACATGCACTTTATCTTATGTGTGGAAATATATAAGTGATTGTAGTGAATCAAGACCCTACACCCTTTAATTGAATATTGCTCGGCTTGATTGCAAAACTACAATGTTGTCCTAGATTTGGTTGAATATAATTAGCATTGAGACCATATATAGTAATCAAATACCATGACCAATAGCGGTATGTGTGTAGCACCTGAGACGAGAGCACCACATCCCCCGCACTATGAGTTCGGTCCACATATGAAATGGACGAATCCATACATAAACCAAACTCATAGTGAACAGAAGACAATGAAAAGACAGTCCTGGCTAGGCGGAATCTAACCCTGTACCAATCAATCAGAGCATGCAATATAGTAGTTTGCGGAAGCAATAATAACCATATCAACAATTCGATTATCTAACATCACACAACCTAACAACGGGTCCAACTATGCAAGCAACCTGTCCCGATTCAATACAATTCAATAAATAAATGGCTCACAAGCCCAATAATTAAATCAATGCGATACAATAAGCAGTATAATATGTAGTGAGTGTACAAGGTGCAAGACTCGATCAAGGACTCTATGACGCGACTCCTGGCTAGCAACAACCTGTAAAAGAACTGGAAGGAAGGGAAAGGAGGGTCAGTCTCTAGAAGACTGAGTAAGTTGGAGGTATACGTATATATAGAAACATGCACATGCAAGTTATAAATCCCGAGCAAAGTTTTAGGCAAAGTGGCTCGGCGAGTAAGCGTGCACAATCTCCAACCAAACTCCGACAGTGTACTTATTAGGTTTCAGTTTTAAAGGTGATCATGCGATTCAATCGATACAATACAGTGCAATCAGTGCAATAGTGTAATCAATCAGTGCAATCAGTCGATGCAATCAAGACACTAATCTATGGGGCAATCTGTGGTGCCGGCCTTCCCGCATGATCTTCTTTTTCCTTCGGGTGATGGTAAGGGTAGCTAGCCCTCAACCATCCAGTCTCATTGAGCATCAGGAACATGACTCCTGTGCTAAGGAATCCTTCCTCCACCAAACTTCCTAGTGGATTCAGGGATTATCCAACAATGTGGAACTGTGCAAGAGGTTACCGTCGGCCCGATACCTCCCCGGCTCGCTTAATACACAAGTCCCAGAGCCCGCAATCAATGTGCAGTACAATATCTCGCCAAAACAAGAGGGGTCAGTAAATATCAATAACAATGGGATCAATTTCAATAAAGGTTTACTCGATATCATTCTTGAAAATGATATAAATATAAATATGGTTTTTGTCCAAAACTTATTCACCCGTGTTTTAGGGTTTAATACATAACTAGAACGAAAACACCCTCACCTGATAAGAGACGGGACAAGACAAGTGTGCAAGATAGTGGCTATTCGATCGATGATCTCCGCCCTAGAGAAGAACTGTACAAGAAAGAAAACAAGGTGTACTCGTGAGAGGAGACTCAATAATGATACCAAATATGACGCACGGTGTAGTCATGAAATGATATGAGGTGAATTGACAATTATGTAATGTCATGGACATATTCATGTATGAAATTAGCATATATTAGCATGTATTGATCTTATAAAGGCTTTAGAAAGGAATTGAAACAAATACAATCAAGCAGGCAATCCCAGACATTCTCTGGACAATGGGAAAGGGCATTCCGGGTCAAAGCACAAAATGGGAACGGTTGTTCCCAACTCCCTAAAACGATCCCCCGCGTCTGTATAAAAATCACATTTTGTTCATGGGTGGGAACGGCCGTTCTGGCCGTAGGCCAAAACTGAGAAGGGCCGTTCCCAGCTTCACGCCAGATCATTTAAGGTAATGGGAACGGCCGTTCCAGGAAATAACTGGGAATGAGAAGGGCCATTCCCGCTTTGCAGAAAGCTCAAAACAGAGCAGAAATAGGGGATTGCTCTCGGACCAAAACAACCACAACAAAACAGCAACAATAACACTCTCAAATGCGTTAAATCATGAAATAAACATACTTAGGTACTTAAAGTACAATAAAAACCAATATAAACACTGAATTCAAGCTTGGACCATCAAGAATCCCTTATGAAACCCTTATGTAAACATGTAATCAACCATGGTTCCACCTTCAAGAGTTCAAGTTATATGTGCATAAAATCAATCCAAGATCACCATATTTAGCTCATATAATCTCATGGGATGCAAAGGACCACAAAACCCTAACATAATCAAAGATTTCAATATATATATATGCATGACTCACCTTGAAAATGTAAGAGATGAAGGAGAAAGAAGGGATGATGTTATGGAGCTTATTCTCTTGACAAAGATGGAAGAAAATCTTGGCTTCTCTTTGCTTGGTTTGGATCGCGATTGAAGGGAGAAAGAGAGAGATGGAGTTGTTCTTGCTTTGTGTCTTGAATGAAAAATGAAGAGGAAGGTATATGTATATGTATGTATATGTTTAATCGTGAAGAGAAGGGGATGAAATGAAGGAAATTGCAACTTGGTCCTTGATAAGTTTAAATGAATGCAATCAGGTATCAAAGATATAAGTGTGGCAATTTAGTCCTCAATTTTATCAATTAAGTCCAAAAATTTCATGAAGTTTCAGTTAAGGACAAATGAACACGAATTCTTACAATTACGTAAAATTAATCACTTAGGCATTCCCGGTAAAATTAAATACACATCTCACAGAATTAAATTCACGAAGAAAGAATTTAAAAGCGTATAATTCACAAGAGGTTCAATTATATAAATTAAATCGCGCAAATAGAATAACAAAAACGAATTAAATAAACCTTAAATTTGAAAACTCACACGCGCGGCGCACGTACCTGAACTGCTGGAAAATTGGGGCGTTACAATGTGGAAATATGTAAGTGATTGTAGTCAATCAAGGCCCTACACCCTTTAATTGAATATTGCTCGACTAATTGATTACAAAACTACAATGTTGTCCTTGGTTTGGTTGAATATAATTAACATGCAGACCTTATATAGTAATCAATTGGTATGATCAATAGAGGTATGATTATAATCACGGACAATATTTGAACAATAGATGTATGATTATAATTAAGGGACAAATACTTTTTTATGTGTAATTACGTATTCTATGTATTTCCTATTACGTGTGCATGTATTAGAACTCCCCTAATCTATCAAGCTTTTAGGACTTAGTCATTCAGGGTAACGACTCATAAAACAAGTCCTAATCTAAGTTGGATTAGAAAATACTCCAAGTCAATGAGCCCAAAGAACAGTGGGAGTGTCAACTAGGCTCACTTGAGACTTACTTGTGTGATTGCGTCCTTAAGAAGGGATCATCCTGTTTCATGGGATGTAAAGTACATAGTCGATGCACACGCAATACATAAAGGGTGCTCGCTACTTAGAACGAGTACACTGAGTTGTCCCGCATGAGAAAATTCCTAAATGGGAAAGGAAGTAACTACTTCAAGGCATAGGCTTCCAAATTAGGAAATGTCTCACAAATCATGACGTGATTCATTAATCCTTACACTTGAGATTCCATTGATGTGTTGTGTGAGCTTATTGGGTAATCTTAAACATGGGTCTAAAAGGGTTTCGCCCGAGACACACGAATTACGACTCATGTTGGAATTACAAAAGTGACACATGAAGTTATGTGAGAATTAATAAAGGATCTACACTTGCTTAAGGCAAGAAAATCTCTTATTGCATAAGTTGTTCATATGACATTGTAAAAACCTTTAAACAAGGTGGTGGATCAAAACATCAATAAAAGAGTTTCTTGCATTGAAATCAAATGGATATGAAACCGACATAGCTTTAAGATTAAGATTATTAAAGTTCTCATTATTCCCATGCCCTAGGTCTTGATCTAGAGATAGGATGGTAGGAGGATCGTATCTCATAAATATCATCGATTGAAAGGTTTTTTTCGATTTAATTCGTTATTTGGGTAGGGGTCACACATCTCTTGCTAGACCACGATCATGTGATTTCTGGACTAATTAATTAATAAGAGTATTAATTAATTAGAATTACTGTCAACTAAATAATGAACCTAAAGAGTCATACACAAATGTCATGATGATAGGGTATTGCTAAAAGGTCAAAAGAATTGATCGAAACGAAATCACATGTGTAAGGTACACGTGTGACACGTGAGAGAGCTTAGGGGCACGTGGTCCATCTAATTAAATGGACCATGTATTAATTAATTAGAGAATTAATTATAAAGCTCAAACATAATTAATTATAAAGCCCAATACAATTAATTGGAGAATTAATTGTAAAGTCGAAATATAATTAATTAAAAAATTAATTTTAAATATCGATTAGAATTAATTAGAGAATTAATCCTAAAGCCCAGGAATAAAATACCAGTGAATAATTAATTATGAATTAGAATATTAGTTTATTTATTTATGAAGTAAATAAATAGAAGATAATATCCTAGTTTATTTATCTATGAAATAAATAAATAAAGGATAATATCCTAGATTATTTATTTAAGTAATAAATAAATAAAAGATAATATTCTAAAATTGTTAGGATAAGATAATAATTAGTTTATTTATTTATGAAATAAATAAAAAATAATATCTAATTTATTTTGTTTAAATAAAAGGATAAGTCACGATTTATATATTTATGAAATAAATAAATACAAGATAATAATCCTAAAGTAATTAGGATAATAATATTAATTAATAATAAAATTAATAATTAATTAATAATATTATTATTATTTTTATACACACCCAAGTGGGGATTCGAACCCAGGACCTTGTCTTGGAGAATGAACCCATTAACAACTTGAATCAACCCCCGTTAGCAAATTATTAATTAATTATATTCTAACTAAATTAAACAAAAACCTAAATTTTATAACTCATACGAATTTTCTCTTATCAGTTCGTTAGAGATAAAAGAGAAAAAGTCTTCTCTTCTCCCTAATAACACGAAGTTCATTTAGTGGGAGGACATTAGTATTCTTTCTTTGGCTTTTATTTCTTTGGGCATTTTTTCTTTTTCTTTTTTTTTTTTATAGAAAAAAGAAACATTTAGTGGGAGGACATTAGTATTCTTTCTTCGGCAAATTAATACTTCCACCCTATTATACCAGAAAACTTATCCAAAACACCCCAACTTGAAAAATGTCAATTTTAGATTCCTAATATACATCTTGTTTTTCCTAACCAAAAAAAAAAAAAAAAAAAAAAAAAAACATGTAAAAGTACCATAATACCCTTAGTGTAAATTAAAAAACGTCCATATCCCTTTAACACTCAATTTCTTTCCTAAATAAAAAATAAAAAAATTATCTATAAACCTCCAGCAAAACATCGCCACCCAAACTTCCAGCAACCACTAAAAAACCTCCGTCACCCACCTCCATTTGCCGTCGTCTTCATTTATTTGAAATGAAACTTCTTTTGGCAAAATGCCGAATATGTATTTCCACACACTGCTTCGGACAATTTCTAATTTTGGTGTGTATTTTGAAGCATAGTTTAATTTTAGTGCCTTTTAGGAATGTATTGTAAAAATGGTGCTTTCCGTGTTTACCAAAAGCAGCTTCCATGTGCATGTTTTGTCTTTTTCTTCAATTTCTTTATTCTTGTATATTTTTTGTTTACGGCCCAAATTTATAAAAGTTTTCAATTAGGTCCATCAATTTCTCTTTCATGTATTTTTTCTATGAACTTATTGTTTATATGATTTATTATTTTTCCTTGTTCTTTTATACCTTGTATAATTGTATCTTTATTGATCACATTTTTATTTAATGTTCGTTCATAATTTTTCTTATATATTTCTTCTGTTTGTAGAGATGTTTCTAAATTTTTTCCCATTTGTTTAATATTTTTAGCCTTCAAAATTTCTTTTGTTTGTTGTTTTTCTTTTGTTATATTGTCTGTTGATATTGTTGGTTTATAATTCATAATTAAGCATATGCCATTTGATATGCCGTATTTCTTTTTCTTTTTGTATTTTTTAAATCCTCGTTTGTAGTGTTTATCATTATTTCTTGAGTTCTTTGTGATAGATCTTTATTGTGTCTTAAATCATGATATGCCATTTTAACAAGATATTCCTTTATAATGATTCATTCGTCTAATTCTTGTATATCTCGTGTTATTCTAGCTTTATAATCAAATCTGTCCATTATGTTATAATTAATTGTGTAACTATTTGTTTTCGTTTTTTGTAATGCATAATCATATGTAAATGATTTTTCATATCTAGTTTTCGTCCTTCATTTTTAGCTTTTAGATATTGTTTTATTTCTTCTTTATAGCCTTTGTATATTACTTTTATGTTATCTCTATAGAATTTGTGTCTATTGTATTCATACATATTTTTGGATTATAATTTTAGTTTTTAGTTTTTAGAATCGTATACAGGGCTCTGATACCAGAGCGGCGATCAGAGTGTCTCTTTTAAAACTGTTGTAAGTTTAGCTATTTGATCGGCGAGATGTGTAAATTCGTTTCCAGTGATTTCATTAGAAGATTCCTCTTCTTTTATATTACTTGTAACGCCCCGATTTTTCATTTATACTAAAATGTCGTATGTGTTTATAAATTGTGCAAATTAATTATTTAATTATGTGATTAATTGTTTATAAGTGTTTTATATATTTAATTTTATATTTTAAATGTTAAATTGTTAATTAATCATATCCTAAGTTAATTAATATTGAATTTATTTTGAACCGTTGACATTCACATTTTAAGTTTATAAATACTAAAGGTATATTAATGTGTGCACTTTGATTTTTTTTTTATATTTAATTAGTGACTTTTAATTCTTAATGTATTAATACTAAATATATATGTATATATATATAGATATATTTCGTGCTAATTAATTTAAAATATATGTAAGTATTGCCTTTTGATTTAAGTATTTAACTTTAAATTTTGTTTTATTTTATGAATATAATGAAATTGTTTATACCTTGTTTATGAATGTGGTAAACGAGCTCCGTTCTTATATGATTTGATATCGAAAATTCATGAAAATTTAGTATGTTGTAGATTTATGTGTTGTGAACATGTTTATATGCTCGTTTTATGTTTTCGACTTCGTTTGACGTGGTAACAAATTTATTTTAAATTGTGGAACCAAATAGGGGGCTAACGGGCAATTAGCGCACCCTTGGTTCCGTATGTGGTATCTTGAGCTAGGAAACTCGGATTCGAGTTTCGTCAACTTCGCTGAACTCGTAACGAAAATTTGAGTTTAATGAACTTAGCCTTATATTTTTCCCAAGTTATTTGAACCACCGAAATTCAACCGAAACACGAAACGAAAACCAAATCTGCCACAGTTTACTAAAATGACCATAACTCATTCAAACCTTGACCAAATTAACCATGGTTAGAGGCATTGGAACCCTAACTCAGCCATTTAACTGATCTTTATCTCCTTGAACCGAACCAACCCTCACACATAAGGAAAAATCAGCCAAAAATCTCCTGTTCCAGAAAATCCCGTAGCTCTTGCCACCCTTGGAGATTCAAGCTCAAATCTCTTCCATCTTCCATCCAATCAACAAGGTGAGTTTAGGGTTGTGTTATACATTCATTTAGAGTCATTTTCATCTATTCATCCCCAATTTTGAGCATGCTTTCATGGATTTATGGCTGAGAGGCGACATGGTAGGTTTTGGGTACATATGTGGATATCTCTTTCATTCCGTGACGGATTAGGTTGATTCAAAGCATGATTATGATGGTTTGGATCCCTTCTTTGTATTTATGGTGATGTATTACATGGTAGATGAAGCATTTATGAATTACCATTAATGAATGTTTTGAGACAATAGCATGAAATGATCTTCTTTTCCTCCCTCATGACTTGAACTGCTGCTGCTATGTTTTGAGACTGAAATGGTTGTCATGTGCTGCTCCTCTTTGCCTTATTCGTTGCTTGTTGGATGGTGGAAGTGTGCGTGAGAGGCTGCTCTGTTTTATGACATTTTGCCTCTGTTTTTGGGCTTGTATTATTGCTGTTAACTGTTGCTACTTCCTTGCTTAGTTGTTATCATTGCTGCGTTGCTGCTATGTGTTATTGCTGCCCTGAATGCCTGCTTTGTTGTTGTTGTATTGTGCTACGTTGTTGTTCTGCTGCTGTATGTTTAAGAAGGAGAAACAGGGGATTGCGTTGTTCGATCTGCTGCTGCGCGTCTGTAATCCAGCTCCCCGACCGGGGAGATTTTCATACATAAAAGTACCCGACCGGGTACCTCCTTATGCAGAATTAGCTGCTGCTTTCCCTGACTGTTGTCATGTGTGTTGATTTATGCATATATATAAAATCTGTGTGTGTGAGTAAGAACGTATGCATGCATGTATTTAAATTGCCTATGCTTTGCATGAAAGTGTATACATGATATATGTTGCCCATGCATAATTTGTATGTTACGTGTATATGTATGTATTTATATATTTAGCATATGGTTGATTATTCATGTTTGCATGCATGGGAAATAAAGGTATATGTTAGATATCTTATTGCATGATATATATATATATATATATATATATATATATATATATATTATATTAAATATTATTTGATTTAATTGAATTATGGAAATTAAATTGTTATTTATTTTATTTTCCTACCTAATTTCCAACCTCGAGTTGAATGTAATTATTTGGCTATTCTATAATTGTAAACGTGTTATAATATGTGATATGATCGATCAATTTGAATTCCTTGGATTGATTTGATATGAAATATGAAATTCATGACTTAAATGATTATGAACGCTTCCTTGAACGAATGGATGACTTGTTTATGGGATTTAAATGCATTGATAATGCACATGAACGTGTTCATTACCTCATATTATCTCTTATTCATTCATAACATGTTCATGGCATGCCGTGCGTCCTATATGGTTCATTTGGAGTCTTGAGTCTCATGAAAACGTTACATTGTCTTTTGTACAGTTTCTCCAGGGCAGAGATGTCGGGTTCATAGGACACTTTCCAGTCTCCTTTTTCTTCTTGGTATTGTTCGGTGAGAGGCGTACAGGTGGGTTTCTCTACTATTTAGATAAATGACCCTATATACTCCCAACGTGTAAAGATTTCGGCTAAAACTATTATATGTATATAGAGTCGTTTTCAAGAGTAAATGATTTCAACGTAAAGCCTTTCTTTTATGAACCTACCAAATGTTTTGGCGAGAAAAGAATGTTATGCACAGAATGGGGCCCAGGGACTTGGTGTGAGTGGTGACCCGAGGAGGCATGGGCTGACGGTGAACCCTCACACTAGTCCCACCAATGAACGGCGTAACCGGACCTCATTAGGAGTTAGCGAGGAATGGACGTTGTGTGCCATCTGGGGAGTCATGTTCCCCTTTTGGTCAATGAATGGATGGTTCGGGCCGATCACCCGGAGGAAGAAGGTGTAAATGTTCATGAATGTGCACAAAAGAATGTTATGTACGAATGAATGAAAGAAAGAAAGAATGTTTAATGAACTACACGAGGTTTTGGTTGGAGATAATGCACGCCTACTCGCCGGGCCACAAAAGACCTAAAGAATGAAAATGAACGTTATAATCCCTTTTGATGACTTCTTTATCTTACCCACTTGGGAAAATGCTCAAAAAACCTCATTTGGGATTATAACTTGCATGTGAATGTTAAATATTGTTGTATATGCTATTTATGCCTCATTTTATACCCACCAGTCTCGTATAGACTGAACCCGGATTGTTTTCAGTGTTCTTGCAGGTTTGGAGTGCTAGGCGGGAAGTCTTGTTTGTTTAGTCTTTCGGTTAGGTCAGAGTTGGTCCATGTGCATATTGAGTCATGATTTGTTTAAGCATCAAGATGTAAGATTGGTATTGATTGTCACTTTTATCATGAATTATGAATGAGCTTATAAGAAACCGTAATTGAAGTGCTATGGTTTTATGGATTTTCGGGATTAGGTATCTATGCTAGTTGAACCCGTTGTTATTTGCTTATCTTGTTATTATGTTTGTCTATGTTGCACGGACACGGACACGGACACGGCGACACGGACACGACACGACACGGATACGGCGACACAGATTTTTTTGTGAATTTTCCACGTGAGAAGTGTCGGACACGGTGTTGGACACGTGTGTCCGACACGACACGACACGACACGACACGACACGACAAAATGATATTTTTAGAAGTGTCCGTGCATTAGAGATGTTTGTACTTCGCTTCCGCATTGGTATTCTTTCTGTTTTATTATCTCTTTGGTTGCGAAAGTTAGCTCCCGCCTGGCTTAGCAAGTGTGTATGTGTTAGGAATAGTGTCCTAGAAAGCCGATTGTATATCCGCTTTGTGCTTTTCCTTATTGTAATCACAGACAATCTTTGAATGAAATAACGAATTGAGGCAACACTTCTTTATATGCTCTTGTTTGGTATGCGTTTACTTTATCTGTGCATGTATAAGAACTCCCCTAATCCTGATGACTTTAGGACTCTACCATTTAGGTTAAATGGTTCATGAAACGAGCCCTATATCACATAAGTCATGATTAGTAAAATACTCCAAGCCGATGAGTCCTACCGACAGTGGGAGTGTCAACCTGACTCCTCTAAGGCTTGCTTGTGGGATCATGCCCTTAAGAAGGACCACCTTGTTTCATGGAGGTGCAAAGTGTATAGTTGATACGTGCGTAATACATGAGGGTGCTTACTTTAATAAGTAAGTTCACTGAGGTGCCCCGTGTGAGAACATTCCTAAATGGGAAAGGAAGTTTCTATTTCAGGAAATAGAAACTTCCAGATTGGGAAATATCTCACGAGTCATTGATGTGATTAATTGATCCTTAAGACTTGAGGTTCCTTGTCACTTTATGAGTTAACTCTGTAGTCTTAGGTATAAGCTTTAAAGGGTGTCGCCTTAGACAACTGATTCAAGGCTTATGCTGGGGCTGCACAAGTGATTCATGAAAGTGAATGAGAATCAAGAAAGGACCTACACTTGCATTTGCAAGGTGATCTCTTATTGTGTAAGTCATTCATATGCCATATGGAGTCCTTGGCCAAGGCAGTAGATCAAGACATCAAGAAAAGGGTTTCTTGGATTGAGATCAAATGGATATGAAATGCACTTAGCTTTAAGACCGGATTATTAGGGTTCTGATTATTCCCTTACCCTAGATCTTGGTTGAGAGATAGTAAGTAGGAGGATTGTATGTCACATGAATCAATGACTTAAAGGTTCTGTCGAATCCGAACATTCCAATTCAGCTAGGGGTTAAACAACTGTTGCTAGACTATGGTCGTTTAATCTATGAACTGATTAATTAATTAGTGAATTAATTAATTAGGGTCACTGCTAATTGAATTGAGAACCTAGAGGGTCACACACAACAACTTGGTCACATGAGTTGAGGCTTAAAAATGATTAAACGAGTTAATCGGGCCAAGAGGGTTCCACAAGTGTGAACCACACGTGTAGCTCACGTGAGTGACACGTGTCCTTGTGACACGTGTCTCACACGTGTGTAAATATATGTGTATATTTATTTATGTGTTAAATAATTAATGTGATTAATTATTTAATAGACTTTGGTTTAATTTTGAATTAAAAAGAAAGTCTTATTTTGGAGAAAAATAATCTAGTTAATTAATTACGAATTAATTAATTAGATAAAATAAGTTATTTATTTTAAATAAATAAAGTATAAAATTATCCAAAATAGTTTGGATATTTTAGCTCTCTTAAAAGTTGACTTGAATTAGAATTCAAAGTCAAAGTTGGAAAATACTTGATGATCAAGTAATAGGAGAGAGAGACCAAAACCCTAGCCCATAAGGACTAGGATTTTCGGCCAACCCTCCTTCCTATATATAGGGGAGCTCGAGCTCCCCTTGAGGCTAATTGATGATCTTCTTTTGGTTCATGTGTTGAACACCATCCTTTCTCCAAGATAAATTAAACCCTAGGTTAAGCCTAAACACTAACTAGAGAACTAGCATCCTTACTAGTTAGATTGTAGTCAAGTTGGTGGACTATCTCTAGAGAGCTTCAAGTTAGAAGTTTGAAGATTCGAGATTACCTTGGAGAGGGGATCAAGCCGCGAGAAGAGCGTTCTTGGGTGGCTTGAAACGCTTGAAGAAAGACAATTAAGAAAGTAAGTTTCTAATCCCTACGAATTTGGTTACACGATTGCGAGTCCTAGATCCTTTTGTTGGAAAATTTTTAAATTTTCGCTGTTTTCTGATTCGTGTTTTCCAACAGTATGTCCCCGTTCGCCGTGATTTAGCTCGGGTATGGATTGTCCGTTTCATATTCGGGCCGGGTCTCGGTGCGGGGGATGTGGTACCTCGCGCTCGGGTGCTACATTACTTGTGGATACGCGTGCGGGAGTATTAATAGTTTCGTTAGTTCTTTTATTTGGTGGTAAATATCGTGTGTTTGTACTTTTCAGGAGTTTTGGTGTTTTCTTTTGAAAAACATTCGTATTGATATCTTGTATAATAGGTGTTTTTGGTATGTATTTTATACGAGAGATTTCTTTAAAAAGGTCTTCCATATATATTTTATCAGTATTTTTAAACTGTATACTATGATGACTATTTGTTAGGGCATATCCGATAGAGTATGTTATTGAAAAAGGATAGTCATTTGTTTCCATTAAATCTTGTCTTTCAAATTTGTTGGCAATGTTTAATGATTTGTCTAGTTTTTCTGTTACTAGAGGTATAACGTAGTGTAATGCTACATTAAAAAGTAGTTTTGTATACGCAAGGTTTCCTTCAATTATTCCAAGTATCTTATCTTTTATATTCATAATTCTATCATCACATATTGCTATTTTTATTGGTGAGTCTATTCCTTCTGCGAATGTACTTTTAATTAGAATTTGTATTGTGGAAATTTGAATATATCCTATATATCCTGGTGTATATTTTGCTTTATTTATTTTTTTGATTATATCAGCTTTATTTATTAATGAAATAGCTTGTGTTCCTTTTGTTGTAGAAATTTCAATAGTTGTTTCGCAAGTAAACTTTCCATATAGTATAATGTTTTTTCTGCTCAATTTAGATTTTAGATCTGTTTTTATATCTTGGCCATCAATTAGGTTTAATTCTTTTCTTCTAACTTTGTTTAATTTCTTATTATCTAGTATAATATCTTGAGAAAAGTATCCATATTCTTCAGTTGTTTCAAGATGTTCAATCTAATCTATTAAACTAGTATCCATCTATGTTAACATTTATAAAATGTAAACAATAATTTCAGAGTAGAGTTTGTTTTGTTTACCTGTTTGCGTATTTCTATCTACTGTCTTCATGCACTCCATGTTACCTGTTCGTCTTCCTTTGAATATTGATTGTGTTCGTATGAGAATGGATTGTTTGTTTTGAAAAGCTTCAGATTTTTCATAATAGCAATATGGGTGTGGTTTATTTGGTATTGGTTGTATAAAGTTGTGTATGATTGTATAAAATTCTGCTATTCAGGCGTGAGACCAACAGAAAAGAAGAAAGCTCAAGGGCTTCAAACTCAGAGAGTTTTGATAAAAAACTGATCATTTTTCTTTCTATTCAGGTATGTCTCTAAATTACAACATTGAGGCCATTATATAGGCACTCAACACACAGATACAATCGCTATAATGCGATTACAGCTTGCAAAATAATTTACAATAATGGCGCCGAAAGTGCGCACTAAGAAAAGTAAAAAGACATAAAGTAAAATAATATAAATAGTAAACAATGACATAAAGTCGATTCCTTTTCTGTCATTGTCCTGTATACGTCATTGCTTACGTATTCTTTTCCAATATTGTGTATTGACGTCACTGCATACGTCAGTTTATTCTTCAACAACCGCATCTTCTTTCAAGGATTCGTCTGAGTGGTGGGAGCCTTCTGCTTTGTCTTTATCTTGGCAAATTTCAAAGTCGTGTTCTTCTATTCCCTCGCTGTATTCACAGAAAGCCATTTTAACTTCTTTTGGGAGTGTCTTCAAGTTGTATTCTTCAATTTTGATAAATGTTTTCTCAAAGCTTTCTAGTGTCTTCAATTGTAGAAGTGGAATTGTGTATCTTGAGTATCCAAATATCAAATAATAATTGGATTTATAGTTTATTTTAACATTACTGTCCTGGTTTATTTCCTCAGATAAGTGAAATATCTGATTTAGTTGTTTTGCAACTATTTCATTTATTTCACCAATTGTCTTCATTGCATCAATGCTGGGGTATTCTCCGTTTGAAACTAGCAGTTTGATGATTCCGTGTGAGTATACTGCCACTCCGTTTTCGTTGAAGATAGGGTATGAAAGTGTGGATTTAAAAACTAACTCCTTATTCATGTTTCCATTTGAAACTCGTCTTACATATTCTTAGAGTGTAGACATGAGTTTTGGACTGAATTTTCTAAAACAGTTTGAGTTTTTGAAGTAAAGGGTATCAAGAAATCCATGTATAAAGAATTGGTATATCATGTCAGGGTCTGCATCTCCAAATATAATGACCTTTGGGCCGTTTCTGTTTACTGGGTACCATAAAAGATTGTTTTTATCTGTCTCTGGGTTGTATTCAAAAATGGATTTCAGAAGATTGTCAAAATTTTCTTTTGAGGGTTATATTTGGGCTTCTTTTTGGGCTGGTGTTTGAACACGGTCCATTGGGTTTACCATGGGTATATCTCCAAGGACTCTCATCCTTTCTTTGAAACTGTTTTGGGCTTGAAGTGTGGGAGTGGTTTGAAGAGAGTTTTTGTAGGTTTTTGTTTCTTCAAAGGCTAGTTTAGCTTCTGCAAGACTGTTGTATGTTTGTATCATGTGGCTGGGTTTCCTTGTATATGAACATCGACTTTTGACCATTGATCATATATACCTCGACTTGTTCCATTGAATATAACATGCCATTGTTTAATTTGTTTTCTTTTATCTTCACTGTCTTGTATAGCTGCTGGTGATGAAGTATTCCCTTCTGCTGCTGTTTGTGGAAATGTTTTTGATTTTGTGAATGTTTTTGATGATGATGGATCCACCACGCTTGTTGGTAACTCTGATGGTGGAAGTCCTGCTTCTTGTTGGACAGCGTGTAATGCGGCAAGAAGCTCTTGACGCTTTGTCATCTTGGACTTTGTGAATCTTTGTGTCTCCAATTGTTTAGCTTTCGTGAATTGTTGTATCTCACGATCAATTATTTCAATATTTTGTTTCATCAAGGATATCGCGGCCTCCATTCTCGTGTAAGAGTGTCTGCTAGAGCGTTTTTCTCGGATTTTATGTATATGATGTGAAACTGGTATCTTCTTATCTCGAGCTGCCAACGTATCAATCTTCCTTGATTATAGTTGTCTCGAAGTGTATACCTGTAGAAGTTTGTTAAGTATTTTGAGTCTGTTCGAAGTTCGAATTCTCGAGGTAGAAGCTCGAGTTTCTACTTTCAAAGTATCTTTAGACATGCAAGTGTTTCTTTTTCATGAACTGTATAATTTTTCTAGGTTTCTGTAAATGTCTCAGATATGTATTTACAGAGTTGTGTAATCTCGCGAACCTTTTTGGTTCTTGTATTCATATGACCTTCAAGGTCGTTTGTATTCATTTTTTCGGCTGGTATAGCAAGCATGCAACCAGACCATGTATCGTTTGAAGCATCTATCTCAATGATAATAAAATCATTTTTCTTTGGATTGTATAAAACAGACAATGTCTCACAATACTGTTTTATTTTCTGTACTTGTATCGAATCAGCAATTTGCCAATTCCATTGTATTTTTTCAGAAAGTTTCCTTTTTAATTGTGTTCTTTCTTTAGCAAGGTTCTTTATGAATCCTTGATCAGAAATGTAATTCAAACATCCAAGAAATCTTTGTAATTGTTTTCGATCAGTAATTTGATTTGGGTAATCGTTTAATTTTTTCAAAATATTGTCTTGAAGAACTATATTTCCTTGTGAATCAAAAGTATTTCCAAGAAAATCAATTTTTTGTTTACATAAGACTGCTTTCTTTTTAGAAAGAATCAATCCTTTATCTTTACATCGTTTCAAAACTATTTTTAGTTTTTTCAAATGATCTTGTTTATCTTGATTACTAAAGATGATAATATCATCAATGTAAGCAAGATAAATGTTTTCCAAACCTTCAAGGTTATTATCCATAAATCTTTGGTATATACCAGGTGTTTGTTTCAAACCAAATGGTAAAACATTCCATTCATAGTGTTTCTGTGGAGGACATGTAAAAGCTGTTAGAGGTTTTGTATTTTCATGCAGTCGTAATTGCCAGTATCCTGATTTAGCGTCTAATGTACTAAACCATGTTTTTCCTTTTCACCTATCTTTGATATAATCAATTCTAGGCAGTTTATAGGCGTCTCTGATAACTCGCTAATTCGCCATTTTTATGAGGGAATTATGTCCCAAATTGTGCTTGAATTGATATTATCTTGAGAGAAATTGATGCTTTGTTGTTTATATTGTAGAATCGGGGCTTGAGGCGAAATTAGTGAGAATTTGATCATTTTATGAAGCAATTCTCGTAAAAGGATTGTGCATGTCTCGATACCTTGGAATTAAGTGAGAAGGAATATTTAACTTGGAGGCTGACTTGTTTTTAATGGGAGTAGACTACATCTCTTGGAATTAATTTAATGGCTATTAGAGAATTGTTTAAGTGAGATATGGGCTGCATGCATGTGCCGCGCATGGGATTATGGAAGATTCTTGTTTCTGGGTTGAGCTGATTTAGTTTAATTGAGAATTCAATTTTATTGTGGGCCGCGTGTGTGGGTGATGTTAGAGAAGCCCAAGTTGATTTATTGTGGGCTACGTGTTTGAACTTAAAAGAAGAAATTTAGTTTGTTGAATCTTTGGAATTAAATGTGAGGAGGCCCGTCTGTGTTAACAACTTGGAGGACAAGAATTATAGTCCTTTTTGGACAAGGATTAGGCGTTGATTTTGGGGTGATAATGTTATATAAGAGGTCTTGGACAGCAATTTGAGGGGAATCACGTACACTTTTGGGAGCAAGACTTCGACATCACCGTTCTTGCTTAGTTTAATTCTTTCACTTTTTAGTTGATTTATGTTAAAGAATTCCTTTAGTATTGTTTTTATGGATTTTAGTAGCTAAGTTTTTAATTATCTAGCTCGGGATTAAGATTCGATTTTGGATATTGTGAGACCTAAACGTTTTTATCAATTCATCTTTATTCAGACATTTATCTTATCTCCTTGTTTCGTGTTTATTGTGATTAGGCAATTTCGGGATAGTGCACGATCTCTAGGTTGTTTTAATTGCATGTGGCCATTCATGATGCTTGAAGTGTATGTAAAGTTGATTGATAAATTGTGGTAAATTAGTGACAGGGTTTTAGCGATAGAATTCCTCTTCACTAAGGGATTTGATAATCTAATTTAAATCTTGCGTGTGTCACGACTTGGTTGATTAGGATTGGTGTTTTTATGGTTCTTAATGTTGCGAATTCATTAAATCCTGTCGAGTGTCTCTAGGGGTTGTGAATTTGTTAGGGAAGATAACTGTCGAGTGTCTCTAGGTTATCCAATTAATTAAGTAAAAACGAGGTTGAGTCGAGTGTCTCTATCAACTATAGCCAATCTGTCTGAATAACTTGAATTTATCCTTGAGTCAATGATCAATATAACAATTCGAATCGAATATAACAATTCGAATCGAATATCCCTGGCTTGGTAATTTTCCCTCTGACTGATTTAATCCTACGTGATCTTGTTTGATAACTCTAGTTAGCTTTTTAGTTCTTGTTATTTTACTTTAATTGCATATTTTAGTTAGAATAATTCAAAAACCCCTTTTTAATTGTTGCTTTTCGTGAATTCCTTGGAATTGTTAGAAATAAATCAACCAGTCTCTGTGGATCTCTGTGTTTAGTTGTTAAATAGGAATCTTATTTATTTTTGACGGATTCGACACCTGTCAAATTTTGGTCTCCTACAGTTTTCTCATTTAATTGTTTATAATTTATGACCATTCGTCGTTTTCCTCGTTTTATTTTATTTTTATTTTCTACATAAAATGCAGGTGCTGTTTGTGGACTTTTGCTTTCAGATATTAATCCTTTTTCTAAAAGTTGTTTACATTCTTCTTTAAATTCATCAATATCTTTTTTAGAATAAGGTATATTATTTTTGACATTTACTTCGTCTAAGGGATTTTTAAGTTTAATTTCAACTATCATATAATTATTATTCTTATCTTTGTCTAAAGGATCTTCACTAGTGACAGAGTCTAAAATTTCTTCTATTTTTTTTTCAAGATTTGTTTTTATGAAAAATATTAATTCATGATTGATTAAATAATCTATTTTGTCTATAAGATTACTTCTATCTTCAATCTTTGCTATAGGTATTTCAACTATTTCACTCTTTTGAGATAGTTTTTCATTAACAGGTGATTTTAAAGTAATGTATTTTAAATCTTGACAAAAGGGTCTGTATAGTTTTAAAAAGTTATTTCCTAGGATGAATGGTAATCTTGTTTCATGTCTGTATACGAATGGTATAGTAAAACAATATCCCTGTATCCAAGCTTTTTCTAAGTATGTAGCATACCATGTATAATAATGACTCGCATCTGCTATCATTATTTTTAATGGTTGTTTAAGTTTTTTCCATTTGAATATCTCAAGAGCTGGTGAAGCAAAACATAAACTTGCTCCTGTATCTATAAATGCTTTAATTGTTTTATTTTTTATTTTTACTTCTATGAATGTAGCGTTAGAGTTTTTCATTTAAAAATCATCAGAATTATATTCATTTTCTGATTCTGTAACTGTTTCCATTTCATATATGTTTTCCAAATCAGAATAGTCTTCTTGTATTGGTTCTAGATTGTATGTTTGAGCTACTTGAAGTATATGTAATCTTTTTCCAAATTGTCTTTGTTGTTTAGGGCATTCTCTTGCGTAATGTCCTTCTTCATGGCAAAGCCAGCATTGACATTTTTTCTTTCCTTCTGGACAATATTTTTGTTTTGGTTTGTATTCTTTCTTTTTAAAGAAACGTTTTCTTCTTTTTTGAAATTTATGTTTATTGTTATCAATCCATCTTTTAGATTTCTTCCTCCATCTGTATCTTTTATCTTTTCTAATATATTTTCTTTTTTTGTTTGGTCGACTTATGTATGGACTTTCTCTATATTGTTGAGGTACTAAAGGATTTCCTTCACAACATATCGTGACTTTGTTTTAAACTGCATTGTGTAATTCTCTTTCATAACATTTGTCTCCTATAAATTGTTCTACTACAATTTGTGCTCCTCCTAATGTTTCTGAAACAAAACCTTCATTTACTTGTTTCTTAAATTCTGCATATACTATTTGTCCTACTGGATAGGGTAATTTATTGAAGTATAAAGATAGATATTTTTCTCTGTTTTCTCTGGATAAACGATAGTAATACATATTGTATTCACAGTTAAAGTGTTCTATGGCACACATGTCTAATATTTGTGTATTGGCTAAATGGAATGCTGCTCTATCTTGTTCTCTTTGAGTTACAAAAAATCCTGTATTTTGTATAGGTATTCCAACAAATTCTGAATATATTTTATCAACTAATTTCCAAAAAGTTTCTACAGAGTCTTTTCCTATTAAAAGTGTTTTTTGTTCTTCTGATAATGAAGATAGGTAGTGTGTTACATTTCCTATCGTTTTATAATGTACAAAATTAAATATTGTTTTAAAATTTCCTTGTCTTAATCTTTCTTCAGTTTCCAAGATTAATCCTAATTTATGTGCCCATTCAGTGATAAGTGTTGATTTGTTTGCTACATAGTCTATATCTAGTATTCCATCGACTCCTAATATTCCCTTTGTAGGTATATATTGTTCAGGTATTTTAGACCATCTTCCTTTTTTATTTGGAATACATCCCTTTTTAAAATTATATTGTATACTTGTATTTTTTAGAGGATTAGTATATTTATCTTCTTGATAGTATTCAGATTCTTCTTCCTTATTTTTATGACTTGCTTCTGGAATATCTTTGTTATCATTTTCTTGTTTTAAATCGTGTTCCATTCTTAACACATCGTCTTCTGATGACTCATATCCATATATCACTTCTTCATTTTCTACTTCCGGTTTTATAGCTTCTAATGTATGATTTTGTTTATTTTCTTCATCAACTATTTTCAATGATTCTAATAAATTGTTTAATTTTGCAATTTTTTCTTCTAATTCAAAAGATTCCATTATAATCGTGGAGCTTCTATTTGAAAATGTTTGAGATTTCTGTTTCCAAAATATGTTTCGAGATCAGCAATAGTTATATGTCTAGAATATTCTTTTCGTATAATTACTTCTTTGAGTTGTTTTAATAATTCTTGACAATTTGACATATGAAGTATTATTTGTTTTTCTTCAGATGTACCAATTTAATTTTCCTTTTCCTTTGAGTTCTCTTAGAAGTTTATTTAAAATTTCTTGCGTATTATCTATTTCATTTATAACATCTTGTTTTTTTATCTAAAAAAGGTTGTTGTAACATATCTATAATGGTGTTTAGTTGTGGGTTTGTAGTAGTGTGAAATAAATGTGGATATTCTCCCCCCTTCTGATGACAAGAGAAAACGTTTTGATCAATTTTATAATATGATTCTATTTCTTGAGTATTATTGATGTTTGTAATAGTATTTTCAAGCTGAGACATCTTTTCGTTAGTATGTATCAATTGTTCTGATAATGTTTTTACTGTATTATTTAAAGAATGTACCTGTTGATTTAGTGTTTCTACAAAATTTTGTAATTCATTCATGCTGATAAAAGTATATTTAGTTTAGTTATCTCTTTTTTACACCAATTTATTACTTTAGTATTTTCATTCATAAGTTCTGGTATTCCTTTATCTTGTTGTTTTAAGAATTTAATACATCCTTCTAGTTTTGAAATAGTAGTGGGAATGTATATTTTATTTTTTACAAGATTTTCTTCACTCCGTCTCATACTTTGAAGAACTTTTTCTTGTGTTTCATAGTGTGCTAGATTAGTTATATTTAATACGATTATTTCTTGTTTAATTATTTTTCGTAATATTCTCAATTCTGTTCGTTTTAATTGTTTCTGAAATTGATCCATTTAATTTTCAAATCGTTTTAGTAGAGAAGTAGTTTTTTGTATTAATTTTTGATAATATTCTACCCAATATTTATGATATCTCATTGTGAACCAATATTTACTATTTCTCGCTTCTAAGTATAAATTTTGATGATAATTGTATTCTTCATATGTTTTTATTATATATTCATTATATTTTAAAGACATAAAAAGTATTATGGTTAGAAATATAATATTCAAAAGTTATTGTATTAATTTATAAGAAAATATCAAATATATTATGATTTTTGATGTTCGGCTTTTCTCATATGCTTAATACACCATTTTTGAAATATATTTCAATAGTACACCCTTTTTGCAAAGTATGTTTGTATTCACACTATTTTTAGAAAAGTACCCACGGCTTCGATTACACTGCTGATTTCAGTGCCAAAAACCCTTCTTCTCTCCAATCCTCTCAAGAACACGACAATCCAGAAGCTAATTCTGCCATAAATTTGATTTATCATCACTCTGTGAATGGCGGCCGCAGTTTTGTCCCGGGCCCTTTTTGCCCGTCGCATCTTTCAATCGTCTTTTTCGCCGCTCTTTCAAAAATCTCAGCTCGTCACTTCAGTCTTCGCCGTAAGCTCATTTTCTCCGCCTTCAATTGTTTAATTTGTTCTTTTTCGATATTTGTGATTCGAAAATTGCTGATTTTTATGTTGCTTATTATCAAGTAAGAATTTTTACAGTTTTTGTTGCTTGGATATGATTAGTGCTTGTGGTTGGTGTCGATTTAAGTAGTTAGATTTATAGACTAATTAGTAACTGGTGTAAAAATTCGGCTTTGAGTTGAATGGCTGTTCATCTGGTGACTGTATGTTCTGAACTTGTCATGGAGAGTTTATGGAATGTGTGAATTGGAGTTATTAATTCGAGGGTGGGATATATTTTTCCCATGTGATGAGAATTTTTGGTTTTACAGTTCTACGGGAGTTAAAGGTGAGCGTTGTAATAAGATTAGAGTAGAGAGTCGAAGTTATGAGTGAGTTTCACAGTTTCATACTTCACTGAATTTAGGATTTGTTTGCATCAGTCTTTGTATCTTTACTTAATTGGTATAAGTTGTTTACTTCAAATTCACTATGATTTGTAAGTGGAGGAATGTTGAATCTGATTGATGTAGTCCATCTTCTTCATGCCAAAAGTACCAAAATCGGTTTGATTCACCATCAATTGATTATTTTTCTTCTCCAGCTGGTATAGGTGGATCACTTCGATAGAATCCCACGAATAATCGACCTCTGCAAGGGAGTTGAGGAGTGTCTTCGCATGATGCAACATTTTTTTTTTTAATTTCAATCTTCTGATCTCAAGCTTTGTTTCTATGCTGTTTATTTATTGGATTTACTTGTTTTTCAACCGAATGAATTCACTTTGTAGTTTATGTAATAATTTCTGAATCTGTAGAATAATTTGCATTCCGGCGAATAAGAAGTGCTCGCAAAATGTTCGATGAAATGCTCTAGAAGAATATAGTCGCCTGGACTGCAAATTGTTCGACGAAATGCCCCAAAGAATGTAGTTACATGGGACTGCAAAGTTGCTCCTTCTATCATCTCTGTCCTTGATATAGTTTGCCGGAGATGCAAAATGCTAAGGGAATCGCTGATGTTCTTATGGAAATGCTTTCTGCCTTGGATGTGAATAATCCTCAGGTTAAACATATTTTAATACCTTCTTGTCTTTTTTTTCATGTGTTTAAGCTTATTTAACTTTTGAATCTCACCTTATGTGTAGTCACATGGGACTGCAAAGTTGGTGGCGGACCGGGATGACACGGGATTTCAAACTGAGATTTTGGAGCTCATAAATTGTGTGGAAAATAAATTGCAGAATGAGGTGAAGATTTAAAGGGGAGATTGATCGAGAAGTTTATATATATTAGAATTGTAGGAATGCTTTACGGATAATGCCACAGGAAAATGTAGTTTGTTGGTATCCAACTCTTTTTTGACTAGATTCCTAACAAAGATAAACTTCATGGAACACTCTAAATTGTTTTCATTAAAATGATAAATTAAAATTAGACTCCATCTAGTAAAAAAGGTGAAATGCGTAATTTTTTTTGTGTATCAATATAGAATTGAAATTAGAGTTAGTAGAGTAAATCATGTATTAATGTAGAACTAATTTTATGATTCGTAGAGTGAAGAGTTAAATATACGTAATTAAAAGCAGACTTCGTAGGGTGAAGGGTTAAATATAAATATACGTAATTAAAAGCAGACTTTGTAGAGTGAAGGGTTAAATATTCGTACTTAAAAGCAGACTTTGGAAGGACTGAAAGTTTATATATTATGAGAACAAACATATATTACCTATCATGTTTTTTTACTAAATATCATCATAAAACGATATTAAACGATAGTGTATGAAACGATAGTAAATCTCGAATAATATGAAACTATTTGTATGATTTGTATAATATGGAATTCAAAATTGCAAACAATCAATATAGAACTAAAACTAGAGTATGACTGTTTTTATGATTTATATAGTACGAAATTCAAAACATGAAATAATCAAATTAGAATTCAAACTAGAATTAGTAGAGTAACTCAATGATAAAGTCGAATTATTTTTATGATCTGTCGAGTGCCGAGTTAATTTAAAGATGACTAATGCTTATCACGTAGATACAATCAATTGATCTTTATTTTTCCATTAATTGTCATTATAAGACTATATAATATGATACTATGATAGCATATGATCCTAGCATGATGTATTAGCATGAAAACATCATATAAAGGATAAAATCGTGTTTTAATAGTAATATAATCGCAATTGATGAATAATAATTTAGTGTTCATCACGTGTAGACATGAAATCCTTCTTATTACTCTACTAATACATGATTTACTCTACTAATTCTAATTTTAATTCTATATTAATCGCTTCTAGTTTTGAATTCCATACTATACAAATCATAAAATTAGTTCTACATTAATACATGATTTACTCTACTATAATTTTAATTACGAATATTTAACCCTT
Source organism: Lantana camara (assembly GCA_037501455.1). Classification (NCBI taxonomy): domain Eukaryota; kingdom Viridiplantae; phylum Streptophyta; class Magnoliopsida; order Lamiales; family Verbenaceae; genus Lantana; species Lantana camara. Next base: position 5,068,655 of record CM074855.1, on the reverse strand, counting down.
CACTCTATAAAGTCTGTTTTTAATTACGTATCTTTAACCCTTCACTCTACAAAGTCTGCTTTTAATTACGAATATTTAATCCTTTACTCTACAAAGTCTGCTTTTAATTAAATATATTTAACCCTTTACTCTACAAAGTCTGCTTTTAATTACGTATATTTAAACCTTCACTCTAAATTTACTCGATTAATTCTAGTTTTTGTTCGACTTACTGGTTTTTAGTTTTAAATTCCATGCTCGACAAATCATATAAATAGTATCACATTAACTCAAATTTACTCGATTATCTGTAGTTTTAGTTCGACCATGCTCGACAAATTATATAAATAAGTCGACAAATTTATAAAAATTTAACATTACCTAGCGAAACTCCAATAAATACAAGTGTTTGTATATTAAAGTTCGTAGAATATCGACTTACATGTCTAAATTATTGAATATTATAAATAAATACATAATACGGGAAAGGGAAAGAAGGACACGATCATGAAATCCCCATCGAATTCCACCTTCATATGGAGATGATTAACCTCACCGGCCATTTAACTTGAAAGTTCACAGCAAAGCAACACGTGTATGATCCTTTTCATAAAAAATCCTTAATTACAAATAATTTGATTAATACGCCATCAAGCATTTCATCGAACAAAACATCGGCATCCAACAAGAACCCCCAAATTGCTGACATTAGCCATAGCTACATTGCTTCATGATTAAGATGCATTATTCTCCATGTTAGGAAGCACGTGAGAACACCAAGACGAATGGCTAACGACAATCTATGAAATCATAACATTTTTTTTTTTTTTTGATCACGAAACAAAAAGATTCTTGAGCTGTGTTAGTAGCCAATCCTAAATCAGAACTATTCAGCTTCGAACTGTGTTTCCACTTAACTCAAAAGTACACCATGAAATTCATTATACTTGATCGTAGAGTTTTTTTGCCTGAATACCCGCTGTGTTATGCCTAATTAGCACTCAAAACCCTGTGTTTCAACAATTAACATGAAGAACCCTATGATTCCATTTAATTATCACTCAGAACCCTGTGTCCATGATTGTTGTCACACTAGCTGTAATTGCAGCTGGGATTGCGAATTCTTACACTTAATGGTTGTTAAAAGACATTTATAATCCTTCCTCAACCTAATAAAACTAATATATATATATATATATATATATCAAAAAAAAAAAAAAAAAAGAAATGTAAAATAAAATAAAATTCAAATTCAGGAAAAGAAAGGGTAGCAGACTATCAACTCCACACACGAAACTACCGTTCAAACCACGGTCACCATCACCGGTGCCGGCGCGGGCGCCGATAAACTAGCTAAGTACAAACTTCGGAGCAAATATGATCCTCCCACCACCATCGCCCTCGCCGCCTCCGCTTTACCTCGAACCAGATCTGGTCACAGGTCTGAAATCTCGTCGCCGCGCTATGCTTTATCCTGCTTTGGAGGTGCGGGTGAGTCGGGGGACCATGGTTGGGGGGTCGAAAGGTGGCCTGGAAAGGAAAAGGAAGATTGGAGGTGGGGAAGGAGGGTGGTGTGCGGCTGCTTGAGATTGAAGAATTGGGGTGGGGGGTGGGTAGCGGAGCCAGATCTGACCCGATGGTGGTGGCAGAAGTGGTGAGGGGTTCGGGGTGGTGGCGGGGCGGGGTGGGGCGGGGCGGCGGTGGAGATGAAGGGGGTTGGAACTCACCGGAAACCATGGCGGCCGAGGGCGCCGCGGCTGCATTGAGGGAGAGAGAGCAGAGAAGGCAAATGTGAAGGGGATGGTGGCCAGAGTTTCTGAGAGTGTGAGAGAGAGAGAACGGAAGCGGGGAAAGAGAAAAAGGTCACCGGAACCCATGGCAGACTGACAAGGGTGCCGCGGCTGCGTCGCTGTGTTGAGGGAGAGAGAGCAGAGAAGGCAAATGTGGCGTTGGAGAAGATGATCTTTTTCCGTTTTTAAAAAAAAAAAATTCTTTTAAATGTATATATGTAATTAAATTATATATATATATATATATATATATATATATATATATATATTTGTTGGGAAATACATATATATATATATATATATATATATATATATATATATGTATGTGTGTTTGCATTATATAATATATTATATATGTATAATAATTTATATACAATGTGAATTAAAATTATAATTAGTGTATAATATATGTAATTTTTATTATAATATTACACATACTTATTAATTTATTAAATTTTTTAATAAATATGATAATATAATTTAACAATGTAATTTTTAAATTATAAAATTTTTAATTTAAGTATTATATATATTTATGAAGGTGAGGGATGGTTGATCCTTGAATAATTTCAAAAAGGGCAAAACAGACATTTTCAGTCCTGTATTGCCGTTTAGGTTAAAGGGGGCGTTGAGTGAATTTAAAAATTCATAGGGTTTTTCATGCTAATTGTTGAAACACAGGGTTTTGAGTGCTAATTAGACATATCACAGGGTTTTTAGTGCAATTAACTCCTTGATCGTATTTAAAATCATTAAGGATTCTTTCAAAAAATCCTTATCTCATAAATTACCTACGGAAGAATGGTGAGCAGAAACTGGGAAGCCCCAAACCCAAGTTTAAAATTTTGGAGGTAACTTTTAGAGTCTAGAGATATTTTTCCATTAGCTTAGTTTACTTCTTGGGATTAGAAATTGCTCGTTCTACCAAAGGAATTGTTTTGTGTCAAAGAAAATACACATTACATCTTTTAGAGGATGCAGGTTATCTTGGTTCTAAACCCATGCATACCCCAATGGCTCTAAACTGTAAACTCAATTCTTTTGATGGAGAAGTGTTGGAAGATGTGAGTAGGTATAGACAACTTATTGGAAAGTTGTTATATCTCACATTAACAAGGCCATATATTTCTTTTACAGTGAACAAACTGTGTCATTATGTATCTAAACCACGAACCATAGACTTAGATGCAGTACATCATCTCCTCAAATGTCTCAAGGGTTCCCTTGGGCAGGGAATTTTCTTTCCTTCATCTGTAGAAATGAAGCTGACAGCATTTGTAGATGCTGATTGGGCCCCCCTGTCAAGATACCAGGCGCTCTACTTCAGGATTTTGTGTATTTTTGGGCAAATCTCTCATTTCTTGGAAATCCAAGAAGCAAAGTGTGGTTTCCAGATCTTCAGCAGAGGCTGAATACAAGGCACTTGCTGTTGCTACCTCTGAGCTAGTTTGGATTGATCAATTACTCAAGGATCTTCATGTTGTTACTCAGAAACCTGTGGTGCTTTACTGTGATAACTTAGCAGCAGTACATCTTGCAGAGAATCCCCTGTTTCATGAAAGGACAAAACACATTGAAGTAGATTGCCATTTTGTCCGAGATAAGGTATCTATTGGGTTCTTGAAGTTGCTTCCGGTACGTTCTATGCATCAAGTAGCAGACATGTTCACTAAAGCGTTGTTTGCACCACAACTAAAGCTGCTCATGTCCAAGTTGGAAGTCAAGAATATATTTCATCCTCCTTGATCCACCTTGAGGGGGGTGTTTTAGAGTTTAGAGATATATTTCCATTAGCTTAGTTTACACGTTTTATAATAAACATGTTTCACTTTACTTCTTTAGTCAGCAGAGTTTGTTAGTTAGTTGAGGTGCTGAGTGACACGTGGTATGCTAGGAGCTAAAAATATATTTATTTTCCCTTTTCTCAGCCTTGTATATATACACGCACTGTTGTGAATTATTTAAGTAATGAAAATGGATAATTCCCAAATTTTCTTCTCTGTTTAGATTTCAATAGTGACAATTAGCCAAGCATGGCTCCTGAAGCCTTCTCCACAAATAGCAAATAAATCCAATTCCACTATTGCTAAAATTGGATGGCAATTATTTACCTCCTGTAGCAAACTCCCATCGTGCGTATTATACACGAAATTATACACAAAAATCTTCTGCTCAAGAACTTAGGGTTCGCAATGGTCTCAATCTGATGTAACAACTTCAAATCCGTGAAATTATACACAAAAATCTTCTGCTCAAGAACAAGAATAATCTTATCCCTCCTCAATCGAACACCACGCACTTCAGACCTAAAGGACAGCTCCCCAATGCACCGACTCTGATGATCGTCCCAAATCATGACCTTATTTAACGGATACTGCAGCGAATCGCCGCCCCCAACCAAAGCCAGGATGTTGCACCGAAAAGCATCTCCATGGCGCCGACTCCGCTGCAGCTCCCGTCGAAATCGCCGCGGAAGATCTCGTGGAACGGATAGCAGTTGTAGATGCGGAACCCACGGTCGGTGCCGGTAGCAAAACATCCATAATCCTGATTAAAGGGTGAAGGTGGGTGTGGAAGAAGCAGATGGGAGGAATGGGTGAAGTGGGGTGTGGAAGAAAAAAAAACGGTGTGGCTTAAGGAATAAAATAAGGGTAAAACAGACTTTTTAAGGTTTTAGGGGGTTTTGAAAAAAATAAGATGTGTGTTAGGAATCTAAAATTGATATTTTTTAAATTAGGGGGTTTAGAAAAAGTTTTGGAGATATTTGGTCCTCTTTTTAAGTGCCCTTCTTTCTTTGACTTTTATTTCTTTGGGCATTTTTTTCTTTTTTTTTTTTAGAAAAAAGAAACAAAAGCTACCTATGATGTACAGATACGAATACAATAACATGAACATGACACATAACGGCACAAAATTTTTCAAAATTTTCGTACACGATACGGTTCCAACACGACTATATTATATATAGATAATATATTTAATATTTATTAATTTATATAAAATAAGATATTCACAAGAATATTTAATATTAAAAATTCAAATAAAATACATTTATACTCAATTTAATATCCAAAGTCATTATAAATAATATTAATACATTTTGTATATCAAGATATAATGAGAAAAATTCAAAATAAAATTTAATTTAATATAATACGTATTTTATCATTTGTAGAATCACTTTTTTTTTTTTCTAAAAAAATATATTCCTCAAAATTTTACAAAAATACGTCCTTCCCATATTATAGCCGTGTCATTATCTCGCATGTCGGTGTCGTGATGTTTTGAGTTCCAGAGGCAAATCTACCTAAATTGTTTTGGGGTGAGGTTTTATTTAGTGCTGCCTATATAAGTAATTTGTCTCCTTCTATTATTCACTACAAGAAAATTTACCTTTTGCTACGGTACGTATTGCGTAGCTACAGGCCATAATTCGTAGCAATAACCTTTTTGCTACGGGTTTGCTACGAATTTTGGGTGCAGTTGATACAACCGTAACAAATATTTTGCAACGGTAAGATTACCGTAGCAAATACCTTCTACTACTTTTTTTACTATTTGCGACAGTGGTTTCTCCGTAGTAAATAAACTAGGAAATATACTATCATTTGCTACAATTGTGCTATCCGTAACAAAAAAATAGTAATTACTACGCATAACTATCCGTAGGAAAAAATTTTAAAGTTGTTAGGTAATATATTTGTCACGGCCAAGATTTCGTAGTGAATACTTTACCATAAATAAGATTGTTTAACCTTCTACTACGCTGCTTCGTCATAGCAAATATTAGAAAAATCTTTTTTTTTTTTTTTCATTTTTTCGTTTAATAAGAAATGTACAATTTTTTTTATTGACCTATAGTAAAATAATATGAATCCATGTCTTAAAAATAAAACATATATAATCAACTAATATCAAATATATATTGTCATATCAACATCCATACATTCCTACATACAATTTACAATATTTGAATGGGGATACACATAAATATATATAAAGTCATTCTCCTCAACAAACAAAATGCATAGGATTAACATTAATTCTTCTAAAAAATAAGCACCTACAGTTTCTTCACTCATACCAAGACATAAAAACCTAAAGATTTGAACTTCTTTTCCATTCTTCACCAAAATCATCTTCTCCCTTCAAAATTAAATCATATGAAACAATTTCTTCAATCCTTGCCAAAATGATCATCTCACTTCAAGGTTCGTATAACAACCAAAGCTTTATCTACACCCCACTAACCTATAACAAAAAACAAATAGAGACAATTACTATCTTCAAAGTGAAATGTAAAATATGAAAATTGTTCACTTACCAAAATTTGAAGTGTATAAATTACATACATTTACTAAGTCCCATTGAATAACTTTGTTAACAGCTTGCCCAATAGTTAAAATCTCTTTACGAGGTTTCACTAATGAACGTTTCACTAAGCGTTCATTTGGTTCAAATGCCTTTGTTACCTCAACTTTGCAATATCGAGGCCTATCTCCACCATCATTAACAAATCCCATAAGAATACCTTTTGCCACAATTCTTTTTGGTATTCCATGACAGTGTAAGTATACTTCAGCCCCAATCTGAAACAGATTGTGATGCAAAAGCAAATAAAAATCAGATATCTCAAAAGAAATTCTTCTATATTTCACAAGATATTTACTATCATTGATGTAAAAGCAAACAAAAACAAGATACCTTCAACTTAAAACCATGGCCAACAGTTTGTCCTTTACATTTGTCACTAACCTCCTACAATTATAATATCGTATCTAATTACAATCATTATCATTGATATGATGCATTATAATTTATGATTTAAAAGCAAACAAAATAAGATACCTTCGAATTATAACGATGGCCAACAGTTTGTCCTTTACATTTGTTACTAACCTCCTACAATTATAATATCGTATCAAATTACAATCATTATCATTGATATGATGCATTATAATTTATGATGTAAAAGCAAACAAAATAAGATACCTTCGAATTATAACCATGGCCAACAATTTGTCTGTTACACTTGTCACCAACCTCCTACAATTATAACATTATATCAAATTACAATGATTATCATTGGCTTTTACCAATAAAATAAATAATCTCAAAATTTTTCAATAATGAGAAAGAAATAACCCGATCATCATAACAGTTGCTTAATCTAGTTATCCCTTTTAATTATCATCATCCTCGAGAAATAATTACGACAACCTCCCTTGGCAGTATGTGAACTAACACAAACCACCTGAATCGTCATGGAATAATTCAGTTGGTGAGTCTTGGGGTCAGCAAACTGATGCAAATGCACAAAGCAACATTGATGGTGCAGGGGGAAACCAAGGATTTGGTGGTAAGTCTTGGAGTAGTGATCATGCTGGTGGCTGGGGCAGTGATGCTGGACAAAAATCAAGTTGGAGCAGTGCTAATGCAGCAAGTGGTTGGGGCAGTGATGCGGGGAAAAAATCAAGTGAAAATAGTGATACTGCAGGTGACTGGGGCAATGATACTGGGAAAAACTCAACTGGAAATTAAATAAGGACAATGCAGGTGGTTGGGGCAGTGATGCTGGGAAAAAATCAAGTGAAAATAGTGATAATGCAAATCAAGTGAAAATAGTGATAATGCAGGTGGTTGGGGTAGTGATGCTGGGAAAAAATCAAGTGAAAATAGTGATAATGCAGGTGGTTGGGGCAGTGATACTCAATAATGCTTTATTATAAGACGAAAACATGTTTATATAAAAAAACAATGACCTTTTTTCTAGGAAAATATAAAAAACTGTAGAATCTGTTGATTTGGAGTTGCACAAGCCTCTTGTAAAATACCATATTGATGCTCACCATTAAGGTGAACATTTTTCAAAGGATAGCAAATCGGAATGGGTGAGGTTGATGCATCAACAACCTGTCATGATATGAACTTCAACTTTATAAAAAAAATAAAGAAAATTTGAAATATCAATAAATATACCATTAATGATGTATTTGTAACCTGATCTCCATGCAATAGACTAGATGAAATTGAAGGAAATTGACTTAGGAGAGCTTCCAATTTTTTGTTCAGCGTGCTTGTTTTCTCTTGCTCTACAAGCAATTTTTCTTTCTCTCGAGTATATTCTTCTTTCATTTCCTTCATCTCATCTTTTTGTTTATCGAACTCATTCCTAAGCTTTTGTAATTCCTCTTGATCTTTGGATAAAAATCTGTCATCACTTGACACAGTTTTAGGACGAGTTTTATTGATGGCATTACCTCTTCCTACACATCTAATGTGACCGTGCTTGTCTTTCCCAAATGCTGTGAAGAAAAGTTCATCTTTGAACTCTTTTGTTCTTTCTTGTTCTGGCTTCTTTGCATGCAAAATTTAAAATGTATACTATTAAAAGAAAATAATTATAAAAGATGATCAATTTAAGCACGAGTCACTTATTTACATACACGTCTGATGTTGTATTATCATCATCAATCCCTTTTCCTCGAGAGCATGATTCTATCCACACGTCAAAGGGAGAGGGGTCTCTCACTCCTTGTGCAAACATCTAAAATTCATTAAAATAGAAAATTAATGTAATCACTCTGCAAACATCTAAAATTCATTGAAATAGAAAATTAATGTAATCACTCATTTAACAAACTGCAACCCCTTAAAAGTGGGGATATATCCTACCTCCTCCTCTAAAATAGAAAATGGTGTTCGTCCAGTTCGGTGAAGACATTCTTTCTTTAAAACATTTTGTGCATTTTGCTTTGCAACCTCCTGGAGTTTATGTCACATTAAAATAAAAAATGATGAATGATTTTGTACTCAATAAATGAATGACCCATCAATTTGTTAGAGTCATGTGGATGTACTCTGGGGCTGTCACTACTTTGGATGCATAAAACCTGGTAATAAAATGAAATTAGTGATCGATCAACATATAAATGATGTCATTATGGTTAACTTGAACATTTTTTTTTAATTTTGATTCTGAAACCTTTTGTATTCATGATACAAATCTGATTGTTGGCAGCCTAATCATCATAATTTCCCAATCAGCAGCAGTGAAATTAACGAATACGAATAAATTAGTACTTGGACTTTAGGATTTTTCCAGTATGTGACCATTTCCAACCATTGATCTACTTGTATTCTTTCATCACTAGGTGGTGTCTTAGGAAACACTTCACTGTCTTCGTATGGCAGGAATTATTTTGTTTTGACATAACTCTTCCATTTTCTCCAAATGTCAGCAACTGTACTCATCACAACACTCTTTGCTTCGGGAGGTAATCCAGTATTAGCCTAAGTATTTAACAAATTGAAAATACAAAATGTTACAATTTTATCGACATATATTGTAAATGGATGTATGAAACAAACCTTGTCTAACCTCAACTTCATCCCAAATCATATCTCTGTTATATTGTGGTATATCAGGTAAAGCCCTATAAGTTAATGGCAACCTAACCCCGATACGGGCCAAACATCCAAAGGCGGTGACAAATTTATGATAGTCAGCTCCAGCCACACTTCCATTTTTATCAAGGAAAACTCGAAGCTGTTTTCCTATGTCCCATTCTTTAGGAAAACTTGCTGCACCTCTCCCGGTTTTAGCTTGAGCATTTTCAGAAAATTCACAAAAAATGTTAAAATTTGTGTCATTTCATAGGTTGATTAAAAAGAAAACATCTCATATTTGTTACATAGATAAAAACGTTACCTTTTTCTAAACTGTTTGGAGTTGTTAGTGCTGGACTTGAGTTCACTTGAACTTGTGTTTGCCTCAAGTTCTCTTGAATTTGTACATCTGATCTATGTCGACCTACAAAATAACAAAATCAGTAGAAATGCAGACTCATTATCTATTAAATAAATGTTCCTACCAATAAGTAAACTCGCGCGTGGGACTAAGATCATTTTCAACATGTTCTTGTGTGCTGCTCCTTTTCTTTCCTAGATTGATACCTTCAACAAATAAAATAAAACTTGCTTAGAAATAAATATTAAAACTAAAAATACAAATTTTGAATATTACCATCGTTTTCTGTCTCCGATGTATGGACCAAAGTTGCATTATATTGCCTTTTCTTCGATATGGCCATATCTGCAAATACCACGAAAAGAATCATGTCATTGAAATAGTATGTTATATAACATCGATCGCATGAAAGACATGATGATAGAAAATATTCTAGTAGTTACATTCATTATAATATGAGATTAAATTTCTAGATACAAAACTGAAGATTAGCAATAGGTCTGCACAAAAGAAAGTTAATGCTATATCAGATTAGCTTTGTGAGGAATTGCCTATATTTAAGCATATTTAAATATATATTTCAGCTTATTTCTAGATATATTTCAACATAATTCATCATATATTTTAGCACATATTTCAGTATTTCATCATATAATTCATCACATTCCAGCATGTATTTCAACACATGTTCTACAACCAATACATAAAAGTCTCAAAAATTAAAAAAAATAAAAAATAAAAAATATAAGACAAAAGAGATTCTTCAGCATGTATTTTCTTATTGAAGAATCATAGATGCATTACACTATATCTTTTGTGAAACAATGCAGGTCGTTTGTGTATACAGAAACCCAATTTCTTTTTCATTCCTTAAAACATAGTAATAATAAAGAAAAAATGGAAAGAAGAAAGAAACATGGTTAAGAAAATCATACTAAGGATTCGGTTTATAAATGAAAACATAGAAATATTTTATTTCTAAGGAATATGGGCTCTTAGGCATTTAACAACTGACTTTTTATTTTTTATTTTTTATTTTTACTTCATAAGAGTAGAAGCCTCAAATTAGAATCAATTAACTGTATGTTGCTATTAAGTATTTGAATGAATCAATTTCAAGGCAATAACAACCACCAAAATTCTGATCATCAAACACAACGGTGTATATACCAAATCAAGATATATAACACAACTAGTTCAAAAAAATGTGGTTTAGCATACACACCGTCTTTCTTGACATTGCTACAAAGCAGAAACAAGAAAGGAATACACATCTGCATAACGCTGTCAGCAACGGCAAAACCAACCAAAATTTTTTGGGCAAAACAGATATTATTCATGTTTCCGGAGATAATTAGAGCTGAAAAAGCAGAAAGATATATTTCAGCATATTTATAGATATATTTCAGCATAATTCATCATATATTTTAGCACATATTTCAGCATATAATTCATCACATTTCAGCATGTATGTCAGCACAGGTTCTACAACCAATACATAAAAGTCTCAAATCAATTTCAAGGCAATAACAACAGCCAGAATTCTGATCATCAAACAAGATGGTGTATATACCAAATCAAGATATATAACTCAACTAGTTCAAAAGAATGTTGTTTAGCATACAAACCATCTTTCTTGATATTGCAATAAAATATCACCAACTTAACCCACAAAGCCAAATCTAATACATCACTCATGTCAAGAAATGAATAAAAGAAGATCATTTCATGGATTTCATAGCCAGCTTGTAAACAATTCAAACTCTTATTTTCTTATTTTCATCATATATTCTGAAGTAGGTATCAAGGATTGGCGACGGGTATGCACAAAAGAAATCTAATACTAGATTTGTAATCCAATCGCCAATATTTCAGCAAATTTCAGCATATATTCTACAACAAATTGTCAATTAAGCATTATTGCACAGAAAACAAGTGATAAGAAAATAGATTGCCTAGAAAAAGAGTGGGAGTGAAATGAGAACAAACAAATTTCAATTAAATTAGTATACTAGATAAGATCTGTGCATATATTGACCATTGATTTTCCATTCTTCGTATAATAGGAATTCTTGAATACAATTATAGTTTTCTTATATCAATTACAGGACAACTGCATCTTTTTTTATTGATTTACAAGGCACTTTATGCATGCAAGAAATCAGATTGAATTGTTTGATCAGCTTATGTCGCGATATATACAATCAAAATACTTCTTGATATGTACTGTTGCCATTTAAATTTTCATTCCGCTATATATGTTATACTGTATAATAACACAAGGACAACCAAAGCACCAATACGACTAAGTCCAGTTTAAAGATATGGTTTCCTTTAAAAACATTACAATGCACCACAAATCATAAGCTTAAAGAGAGCAGTGGTCAACTCCATGAAAATTCAGTATCCAATAAAAAATGAGCAAGAGAGCAAGATTGTAATTTTCTAAAACTTACTTGGTCAAGCTCTTACTCAGAGATTGGGAGTGAAATGGCTACTATAAGGAAAACATAAAGGTCCTTAACGAGCTGCGATGGTTTCTAGCGAAGCTCAGTCCACGACTAATTCATTCAAACTGAAAAACAACAAACAAAAGACTGTCAAATTTTATCTTAAATATTCTCAAAAACATTATAACAAAATATGAGGAAATGAGAAAACCTATATACTCCTCTCTGGACAAATCATGGAAATAAATAGTCAAAATATTTACACCAAAATGGAAAAGACCCAAGCTCTACAAACACAGTAAAAAACAAATGGATATTTCCTTGCCCACACAAAAGATGGAGTCTTTACACCATCAAACAAACAACTCACCATCAATAACCAAACCAACAACATGAAAATGATGCTTGTGCTTTTCTTATGCAAGTACTGTTTAGAATTGGGCTACATTCTAGAAAAACGCTCAATAGAAATACATAATCTATACTTTCTGGTCCTACGATGAGGAATATGAGTTCAGCCACAATATCCATTAAGAAATCTGAACATCCAAGTCAACACCATATGGGGACAAAATAAATAGAAAACTAACCAATTCCGCCAATTGCATTTGATTCCTCACTCAACAACAACTTGCATTTACCCTAAATTTCTCCACTTCTCTAGGTATTCTATTGATTCACTCATAGAAAACCGCCTAATTTAAAAATTAAGAAAAAGAAAATCAACCTCCAAACTTCCAGGACGACAAAAAATCAATCGAACTATCAATTCCATGACAAACAATTAACAAAAACATGAGAAGTAACAAAAAAGAAAAAAAATCCTCAAGTATGGAATAGGCACAAATTGACACAGAACGAGAAAGCAATACACATCTGCATAACGCTGTCAACAATGGAAGTTGAGATAAATTTAAACAGCAGCGGGATAACCAGCCAAATTTTTTTGGGCAAAACAGATACAATTCATGTTTCCGGAGATATTTAGAGCTGAAAAAGCAGAAAGATAAACAAAGCTCTAGACACAAATCAGCAAGAATTCCAAAACACAAACATAAAATTTACCTTTTTATTGATAATTCGACGAACTATCAAGAAAAAGAAGAAGAAGAAGAGCTCCAGAAATCTTGCTTTGGGAAAAATGTTTCTGTTTCTTAACTTTAGAAGCACAGCTGAAGATCCCAAACCACCGTCTCGAAAAAGCACTAATTTCGTCCAGAAATGTTAAGAAAAAGTCCAAGCCGCCCTTCTCGCAGTGCCGCCTTGAGTTCGGAGATTTCTGAGTCTCCTTTAAGAAAACCCTGACCCCTCAAACCACCGTCTTGAAAAGTTAAGAAAACGCCCAACCCCCCATTGCCGGAGTGTCGCCTTGAGTTGGAGAGTTCTGAATTTCCTTAGAGAAAGCCCTATGTATCATCGACGAAAATGGAAGAAACCTCTCGCCTCTTTTCTTTTTCAGGTGAAAGAAAACCCTCTGTGGTCCAAAAGGGAGAAGACAATAACCCAAAAGGAAAGTTTAAGTGGACGGGAAAAAAAGGAGGGAAGGAAAAATAGTTGGAGCCAAAACTATACAAGACATTTTTTTAGGAATTTTAATTTTAAATCCTAAAAATATTAAACGACGTCGTTTTTGTTAATTATTTCCTACGATTTAATTTGCGTAGTAAAAGATTGTCTTATTTAGTAATTATTCACTACGGTAACTTTTACGTAGTAAATAACTACATTTTACTACACCTTATATGGCGTAGTAAAAATTTTTGTAGTTAAAGCCAATTTTTCTTGTAGTGATTGCACTGCATATGAATATTCCTAATAGGATTATGGTATGATAAAATGTCTCCTATGATCTTACGTGTGTTTGGTCGTAAAGTTTCTGTGCATGTACCTAAAGATGAGAGTTTTAAATTAGACACCGAAACAAGAGATTAAACACCAAAATGAAAGAATGTATATTTCTTGAGTATATGATTAGGATAAATTTAAATACAAATTTTATAATCCAATTGAAAAAAAAACTTATGACAAATAGAGATATAATCTTTATGGAGGATCAAACCATTGAATATATCAATAAATTAAGTAATTTGAAGTCTCCATGATGAGGATTTGATAGAAAATTTTTTATATCATAATGTTTTCAGTATCTTTTTGGTATTTTCAAGCTTTCCATGTAATTAACTCAAAATATAAAGGTTATCCTTACTCTTATAGTAAAAGGTTGAATCCCCAATTTTAAGGGTCTCCACCCTGCCCGACGAAGCAAGTGGGAGGAGGTAAATCAGGTACTTAGCGGCGCCTTAAAGAGGAGGTGTGTCTCTCACAAATCTACAAGGAGCCCACCTTCAAAGCTCATATTGGACTCAAGAATAAAATTCCCACACTGTAACTTGTAGGAATTGAAGCTTATACTTTATAATAAATATGTCATTCGAAATCAATTGAGATACGACATGCGAGCAAGGCCACCTTACGCCTTTAAATATAAGAGCAATTTAATTTTTGAGAAAAAGAATTTTTGTCATCCGTACTATGACCATTTTTGCAATTTACCATTTCGGGCAACTTTCATTGCAAACCGTCATCTGAACTTTACGTTTGTAACAAACCGCCATCTTTTGGTGGTTTTGGAGAAAATGCAACTGACGTGACGCATTTCTAAACATGTCACGTGTCAAGTTTTTTGGCCAAAACGAACCAAAAAAAAGTTTAGATGGTGGTTTGTTACAAATGCAAAAGTTCAGATGGCGGTTTGCAATCAAAGTTGATCGAGATGGTAAACTGCAAAAATGGCCAAAATACGGATGGCAAAAAATCTTTTTCTCTTAATTTTTTGCTCCTGTTAGTTAGGGGTGTACGCGGTCGGGTGCGGGCGGTTTTGTAATAAAATATCACCCGACCTGAAGTATGCGGTTTTGTAAAAATATAAACCGTAAATGTATAATTATTTTTTCAAATCGAACGGTTCAGGTTGGGCGGGTGCGGTTATATAACGGGCGGATTGGCGGTTTGATGGGTTTTATAAATATTTTTTCAATAAAAATATTTTATAGTCATAATTTTAATTCAATAACCAAAAAAATATAAAGAATATGAGAATTTATTCTAGTTTAATAACCTATTGCAATACAAATACAAAATGATTTCAAAATGGATGAAAAAGATGATATATTGTCACGCCCCGCTTTCGGACCGCAACACGGCAGTGCCCCTGAGCCTCGAAAGACCCAAGGACACTAAGCCTTGATAAACAGAGCGACTAAAATCCAAAATAAAGTACATAAATCAATCCCATAAAACATGGCTAATGGGAAAATCCTAACTATTACAGTCTTTTCTCAAGGTCTCAATCGTGATCAATACTAATTAGTCTAGTCTATAGAACTAATAGCTTCAAAACATGAAAGTAGGATGTAAAGTACTATAAAATAAAATATTTGTCTCATCGATCTCCGATAGCTCCAAAGCTGACTACTTATCTGAAAAATATTAGCTGAGGGGTGAGCCACATACTCAATAAGCAATCCCAAAACCAATCTATTGGATCAAACAAAATTTTCATATAGATATAATGACATATTAAAACATTAGACAATTGAAACAATCATATCAAGCAAATCATTACATATTCATAGACTCACATATAACATAGATTTTCCAAAACCATATTTTCCATTGAGTACAGAACTTAACAGATGAACCCTTGGTCAGAGGGTACGTACAGATGACCCTCTTAAGGGACGAAACATAAAACAGAACAGATGACCCTTTGAGGG
Organism: Lantana camara; assembly: GCA_037501455.1. Taxonomy (NCBI): domain Eukaryota; kingdom Viridiplantae; phylum Streptophyta; class Magnoliopsida; order Lamiales; family Verbenaceae; genus Lantana; species Lantana camara. The sequence continues at coordinate 5,052,910 of CM074855.1, read as the reverse complement.
ACGAAACAAATGGCCCTATGAAGGGACGATATAACAGATGACCCTCTTGAGGGACGAAACAGATGAGCCTTGACCAAGGCACGCAGATGACTCCGGAGACAGACATACATATACATATTCTATCATACAACAGTTAAAAACTTATGAGAGTTTTCATAATTTAATCTTTAAATATCCATCACAACAATTTATATTCACATAAAACAATAACTCAACAATCACATGAATAATATAAATACACGTTCAATATTAAGTTTACCGAAACAATAGAAAAGCATTGAAAATTACTTACCTCGACTTGATGACTTCTAGGTATTCTAAAGGTCTCGCGCGTTGAAGCCTTAGTCCCGACCGATCAAATCTAATTAGGGCACAAAAGTAATTGTAATTACAGTGATGACGTAACTAAACTATTCAGATGCTATACTATATTAATCCCCCAATTAACTGTAGTTAGTACTATATAAATATGATATTATTAACAATTAATCACCTAATATACTACTCATATATATATATAACTGCTGCCAATTCATAATAGTGCATATCTATATATGTAACCTGCATAACATAAATATACAACATAAATTACCAAAGTGCCTATAGCCTAACCCATTACGTAATCTCCTAGTTTGAGCCTCCATTCATACTACTACTAGATGACATGCATATCCACATATTTAATAACATCAGGACATAATATTACCCATGCTTACCCTAAGTCCGCTATGTGTTTCCCTTTTTAAAGAAATCAAGTAAGGGAAACTGGTTCTAGTATAATCATGATTAAGCTCTGGCATATTGTTCACTATAATACTTCGAAATCATCACCATTATAATTTCTGCAGCCAATTACCTATGGATATCAAACGCCATCGGATTATGTGAAATTAACGCCTAACATCGGTGGTGACATCGTTCACAGAATCATATTTCAACCTAAAGTTGGAAGACATAGCATCATATTCATATATACTCAAAACTAAGAAATTGAAGAATTAATAATGGTCTTACCAAGAACTTCCGTTGTCACGTTTTCTCTGTCGCTTCTACCAGCTTTCTCTATACCGCTTTCTCTCGTTTTCTCTCTCACCCTCTGTTATGTGCGTATAGATTTCTTAAACTTACTAGAGATGGTGTAGGTTTTTCCCACTCACAGATTTCTTAAACCGGCAAATAGATACCTGACTGCTGCAGTTTAGGTTTTCACATCTTTCATGGGATTCCCACTCACCCACAACTTCTTATTTCGGTATTATTATCAATATCTACTAATATTAATTATGTTATCTAAAAGAAAAGTGAATAAAATAAATAAACATTAGAAATAATAATTAAGTACTAGAAATCGATAAATGGAAATTAGAATAAAATATCGGGTATTATATTCTTCCCCCCTTATAAAAAGTTTTGTCCTCGAAACTTGACGTACCTTCGATTTCATCGTCTTTAACACCAACTTGTCCAGCCAATGCGAAGATCCTGGCGTTACTGTTCTTATTCCGATCAGGTGCTTGTCCATCATTATGGAATGGGCAATTTCTAATGTGATGATCTAATCGCCACATCTAAAACAAGCTCCAGTTTTCCTACGACATTCACCAACGTGAACCCTTTGACAACTGTCACACTCCTTAGTCTGTGAATTTATACTTTCATTGCTCATCTTGGTCGTCTTATTTCCGATATTATCTTGTCCCAAATATTTTACTTTTTCTTGTCGAGACCTTTTGAGTCTATTTTCCTCATCCCTCCTCTTAATGTCGGCCTCTGCTCTTATAGCTGCGCCTAACAACTCATCAAAACTCCTAGCCCCAAAAACAACAAGTGCTGACTGGATCCGACTTCTCAAACCCTTGGTGAATTTGTGAATTTTCAATAGTGGATCAGCCATAATAGTTGGTGAGTACTTTCCTAAGGAGTGAAATTTGGCTGAGTACTCCACCACCGTCATGCTGGACAGTTGCACCAGGTTATCAAACTCCGCCATCTTTTGGAGTCGAATTGCCCTTGGAAAGAAATGCTGCAAATACGCCTCCCTGAAACGCTCCCACGTGATTGGTCCTTCTTCCAGCATCGACGGGGACATGCCTTCCCACCATCTTGCTGCTTCACCCACCAAAAATGGCACTACAACCTTAGGCCTAATAGCCAAGGGGACCTCCATTAACTCGAAATTATCTTCTATCTCCTTGAGTCATTTTGATGCCGCCTCTGCATCATGTGAACCATCGAATGTTGGCACATTAGCTCTCCTCAAAGCCTCATAATGAGACTTAGTTCCATTGTTGGCAGGTGGAGGATTCGTAGGTTCGACCGGTTGCTGGTTTGCTCGCATAGCTTGGGCTACAGCTGTGGCGATTGCAACTAAGTCTTCTTGTCGAATTCCAGGTTGGTTCATTTGGGGTGGATCCACTTGATTGTGGGGAATTTCAATGTTCAGCTCGCGTTGGGGTTGGTCGCATAGCGAGGGTTTTGGTTTCCACGTCTAGGTCTGCCAGCCATCTTCCTAATAGGACGATACTTAAGTTAGCAAATAGGGGTGTCTAAGATTAAAGCTCACTTTTCTAGAATAGACACTAATCAGTTATCAGGCACACTAAGTCCTGATATACTATAATTTAAAGTTTCAAGTGAGGGATTCGAATAGTTCTCACCTAAGTCTTGTTATCTATGTTTATATATCTAAACCCATAGGTGTTCAGGGATCGCAGCCCAAGCTCTGATACCACTTTTGTCACGCCCCGCTTTCGGACCGCAACACGGCAGTGCCCCTGAGCCTCGAAAGACCCAAGGACACTAAGCCTCGATAAACAGAGCGACTAAAATCCAAAATAAAATACATAAATCAATCCCATAAAACATGGCTAATGGGAAAATCCTAACTATTACAGTCTTTTCTCAAGGTCTCAATCGTGATCAATACTAATTAGTCTAGTCTATAGAACTAATAGCTTCAAAACATGAAAGTAGGATGTAAAGTACTATAAAATAAAATATTTGTCTCATCAATCTCCGATAGCTCCAAAGCTGACTACTTATCTGAAAAATATTAGCGAGGGGTGAGACGCATACTCAATAAGCAATCCCAAAACCAATCTATTGGATCAAACAAAATTTTCATATAGATATAATGACATATTAAAACATTAGACAATTGAAACAATCATATCAAGCAAATCATTACATATTCATAGACTCACATATAACATAGATTTTCCAAAACCATATTTTCCATTGAGTACAGAACTTAACAGATGAACCCTTGGTCAGAGGGTACGTACAGATGACCCTCTTAAGGGACGAAACATAAAACAGAACAGATGACCCTTTGAGGGACGAAACAAATGGCCCTATGAAGGGACGATATAACAGATGACCCTCTTGAGGGACGAAACAGATGAGCCTTGACCAAGGCACGCAGATGACTCCGGAGACAGACATACATATACATATTCTATCATACAACAGTTAAAAACTTATGAGAGTTTTCATAATTTAATCTTTAAATATCCATCACAACAATTTATATTCACATAAAACAATAACTCAACAATCACATGAATAATATAAATACACGTTCAATATTAAGTTTACCGAAATAATAGAAAAGCATTGAAAATTACTTACCTCGACTTGATGACTTCTAGGTATTCTAAAGGTCTCGCGCGTTGAAGCCTTAGTCCCGACCGATCAAATCTAATTAGGGCACAAAAGTAATTGTAATTACAGTGATGACGTAACTAAACTATTCAGATGCTATACTATATTAATCCCCCAATTAACTGTAGTTAGTACTATATAAATATGATATTATTAACAATTAATCACCTAATATACTACTCATATATATATATAACTGCTGCCAATTCATAATAGTGCATATCTATATATGTAACCTGCATAACATAAATATACAACATAAATTACCAAAGTGCCTATAGCCTAACCCATTACGTAATCTCCTAGTTTGAGCCTCCATTCATACTACTACTAGATGACATGCATATCCACATATTTAATAACATCAGGACATAATATTACCCATGCTTACCCTAAGTCCGCTATGTGTTTCCCTTTTTAAAGAAATCAAGTAAGGGAAACTGGTTCTAGTATAATCATGATTAAGCTCTGGCATATTGTTCACTATAATACTTCGAAATCATCACCATTATAATTTCTGCAGCCAATTACCTATGGATATCAAACGCCATCGGATTATGTGAAATTAACGCCTAACATCGGTGGTGACATCGTTCACAGAATCATATTTCAACCTAAAGTTGGAAGACATAGCATCATATTCATATATACTCAAAACTAAGAAATTGAAGAATTAATAATGGTCTTACCAAGAACTTCCGTTGTCACGTTTTCTCTGTCGCTTCTACCAGCTTTCTCTATACCGCTTTCTCTCGTTTTCTCTCTCACCCTCTGTTATGTGCGTATAGATTTCTTAAACTTACTAGAGATGGTGTAGGTTTTTCCCACTCACAGATTTCTTAAACCGGCAAATAGATACCTGACTGCTGCAGTTTAGGTTTTCACATCTTTCATGGGATTCCCACTCACCCACAACTTCTTATTTCGGTATTATTATCAATATCTACTAATATTAATTATGTTATCTAAAAGAAAAGTGAATAAAATAAATAAACATTAGAAATAATAATTAAGTACTAGAAATCGATAAATGGAAATTAGAATAAAATATCGGGTATTATATATATATTATTAAATAAATAACATAATCATATAAATATACATCATGTAGTATAATTTTATAGTTTATCAAGAAACTTGTAAAATATTAGTTCGACACAAAAATATATATTATATATATGGATAACTCATATAATATAAATATCATTTGTATTGTGTATAATGTATTCATGTAATACAATTACGAATAAAATATAAATATATATATAGCGGTCGGGTTGCGGTTAGGCGGATTTGAATTATTAAACCCACCACCCGACCGAAAAGTAGTGGGTTGTAATATTTTCCAACCGCGGTTATGTTTTTCTCAATTTCAACTGGCGGTTTTCGGGCGGTTTGATGCGGTTCGGGCGGATTTAGCGGGTTGTGCGGGTATATGTACACCCCTACTGTTAGTTCTCCTATCCCTTTCTAACGTGCCTCCCTTAACCAAAATATTTACTTGTAATCTTGGTCCTATTAGTTCGAAATTTTTGCGATTAAATCCTATAAACGACGATAAAATTAAAAGGTCAGAAATGAGAAGAGTCTGATAGGAGGGGAGACTCTAAGATTGTTAATGAGTGGGTTTAATTCTTTTTAGAACGTCACTACATAGAGATTAATGATTGTGTATTTAAATTTTTATAAAATAAATAAAAATATTAAAATGTATAAACTAGTAAAAAATCTTACTAAACTATTAAAAAAAAACTAATTTATGTATTAATCTATTTAGTCTATATAAAATGATAAAATCTATTTATTAGACATTAGCAATTAGTTTACTTCAATATATTGAAATATATGAGTTAATTAGCATACTATAGAATGGTGTTTGCTTATGAAATTGACCTTGGTTTGGTCCGCAAGCCTAAGACTAGGGGTGGGCGTATCGGGTCGGGTTTCGGGTACCCGACCCGATCCGACCCGATCGGGTTATTTTCGTTCGGGTAGGAATTCTCGGGTAAAGCGGGTTTCGGGTCGGGGTCCCCGATACCCGACATAAAAATCGGGTCGGGTTTCGGGTAGAAAAAATCTACCCGAACGGGTACCCGATACCCGATTTTAATTTAATATATATTTTATATAAATATATATATATATATATATATTAATAATATACATATACAGCAGGCTTTTTGACAACAGTGTAGCAGGTTTTTGACAAATGACAATGACCGGAAGTCTGAAAATGTTATTAATATATGTAATATGTTATATATATTAATAATATACATATGCAACAGACTTTTTGACAACAGTGTAGCAGGTTTTTGACAAATGACAATGACCGGAAGTCTGGAAATCAGGAAATGTTATTAATATATGTAATATGTTATATATATTAATAATATATATATGCAGGCTGCAGCAGGCTTTTTGACAATAGTGCTTTTGACGGGAAGTCTTGGAAATGGAAACAGCTTTTGACAACCAAAAAACCAAAAAAAAAAAAAAAAAATTGTGGACGGATACCCGAAACCCGACGTGACCGGGCACCCGAAAATCGGGTACCCGGTATTTTCGGGTCGGGTTCGGGTATCAAAAATAGCTAGCCGAAATTTCGGGTACCCGACCCGATTAACCCGAAAACCCGACCCGACGCCCACCCCTACCTAAGACTATTGGTGGGCCAATCATTTAGTTTAATAAGTCTAAAATATGTTTTCATAAAAAAAAAAAAAGGTTAAAATATTTTTATAATATTACCTATTCTTATTGTAAACACTATATTATATAATTTATCCAAATTTCTATAAAAAATAACCCTATCCAATTAGATTAAAATCTATCAAATGAATCTAATTATAGGGGTCAATTATAAATTTTTTAATTCTAATATGGGGTCAAAATATTAAAATTATACAAATTAATCAACTATTACATGCTAAATATAATAAATATCTAATTGGAGTAGAAAATTTTATCGGATCAAAGTGACTCCATTAGATTCCGTGTGATGTCACCCTTATCAAATAGAATATGAAACCGACCCGAATTTTATTATTAGGTGGAGACCCCCGCGCCCACTCCTCTACCGGTCCCAAAACTCTATATATGGATTAGCCATGCCAAACTTAGTAGGTTTGTTGGACCGATAAAAGTAAATATATATTTATATATTGTCTGAAAAGGCTAACAATTCTCTTAAATGTAAACAACGAATTAATGAATATGCATCCATAAATTTGTTTAGAGCCGTTTGATATGATATTCTTAACAAATATATATAAATTCATAATTATCTCATTTCACGAATATACTTGTATCAATCATCTGATCGAACTGTGGTTAAAGGATTCTTTCACCAAAATAATGATCCGTATTTAAATTTTTCTGATCATTTAAGGATGTTAAAAGAAAAACTTATCTGATCGAGCTATATATATCTGTATTTTAATTATTCATGTTCTGCATAAAATTTGCTATTACATGAGATTGTATGTATGTGATTCATATATATTTTAAAATTTGAACGCAAAATTTAATTCAAAAAACCCCTTCTGTCAACATTAAATGAAATTCTGTGCACTTAACTGTATTGGCATTCGGGACCACGCTCTGTTGCTTGCACAAATAATGTCATTGCTACCATTACAAAAAGTGGGTACATGAGTACGGAAAATATAGACTTTTCTTTATTTGTATTAAATTGTGCCAATATTCATTACACTTTAAATTTTCTTGGTAATTATTTATTGCCAAACTGTATAATGGACCTATATATGTAAATATATTTCATAGTAGTGTGCAGCCATAGTTGTGATATATATACATGAATGGAATGAGACAGGAAATGAATGAACTTTGTAACGTAATAAATAAAAGAATGAAATGACTTTATCGTATCATTCTTATGATTGATATGTTAAGCAATAAAGTTAATTAGAAATGAAACAAACAAAATATTATTCCATTCCCACTCCATTCCATTATACCAATCATGCCATAACAATATCATGAAAATTAAAGGATTTTTTTTAAAAATAATATATATATATTTTAAAATGAATTCACAAAATGTTATATTTTATGTTGCCCTTTTTTAAATATTTAGTTTTTAATTATTGAGATTGTTATCTAATTATGAAGTGGTTTAGAATAATATTTAATTATTGAGACTGTTATCTAATTATCTAGTTGTTTAGAATAATATTATTGCAATTGTGATTGAATAATTTAATATTTTTGTAGTTTTTATAATGTTCGGGAGAATGTATTGGAATGACATCGTTAGATCCAATTGAAAATGATTTACTTTATTTACAAGATATTATCATTCATAATCTATTTTTCACGGCGATATTGATGATATTGTGTGTCCAAGGCATAATAATTCATTCTGTTTGTGTCACTGAGCCGATGATGAGAGTCTAATAAATTATAGGTGATCGTGTTCTGGGGATATTATATGATATGAATTTTTTTTAGGTGTTTATTGTTGTGGATATATAGAGATTGTTGCACATTTACTTACTACAGTACTCCTAGAAAGATGGCATTCGGAGATTCATACATTTCACTTTCTTTTTGGAGAGGTCACAATTACTTTAAAGGACGCAGCAGTGATATGGAGTCTCCCAATAGGTGGTAACCCAATAACCGGGGAAGATGCATACCCCAGCGGGTATGCTTCGTGGTCACATTAGTGTCAAGCTATGTTGGGATATATCTGAACCACATAAGTCTAAGATTTGAGGATCTCGCATAAACATGACCGCCATAAATGATCATTTAAAAGAGAATCCAGTGGATAATGAGAGTTTAGACGAAGAAGTACTACAACATGCTCGTAGCGCTACTTTACTGTTAATTGGTGCATCTATGTGCCCCGATACCAGTGAAAATAAAGTCAATTTACTATAAGTACGACATATGAAAACAATGGATGAGTGTCAGAATTAAAGTTGGGGGAGTATTGTCATTTTTATATCATGACCTATGTGGAGCTAAAAACAGCCGCACTCCCAATCAAGATATCGGTGGAGCATTGCAACTCCTACAAGTAAATTTACGTAATATATTTGTTTCTTTCATGAATACTTATATTATAAACTTTGATAAATGTATTGTTCCAAATTTAGGCTTGGATACATATTAGATCTGTCGTCCGGTCACAACTAGACGAACTTGTGAAAATTGGACAATTTTTTTTTGCAAATAGTCGAATATTGCCAATGCCTCCGCATGGTGGCAGATACTGCTATAGTTTCTTGTTTAATAAAAAATATATATTTTTTGTAGTTATATAATTTTTTTAATTTGTTAACTATTGTTGAATCCATTGTAGGAGTACAACATATTTCTCATGGTCGCAAACGGTAAGTCATAGTGTTAGAATTTTTAGAGAATTATTTGGTCGATTAACTCTTTCTGAGGTACTTGGTCATGTACTTCTGAGTTCCAGTTTCATGAATCCATTTTTTTTTACTTCCATTCTACACTACTTTTATCTATTTCACTTATATGCAGTTTATTTGGAGGCCTTGTGATATGAACCGGACATAGATTATTGTCTTATTAAATGAATGTGGTCCCAAGTTGTGGCGTTGTATGTATCTATTGATTCACTATAATATTATTGAGGACATTCACATCGGGCGAGTGACGCGAAAGTTCGACATCGTTCATTGTTTCCTCTCAATCCTTCATGACCAGAACATCAAAGACTACACAAACTCACCCGAAAAGATCGTGGAGGGCACGATTGGGCACAATTTCATGTTGAGTACATCACTAAATGGTAACTTGCGCCTGAAAATAAAATTGTTGGGCATGAAATAAGTTAAAGCAACAACTTCGTTGAAGGGTACTATAATTGATACATGAGAAACATGCAAACGAATTTCGTCATCGTATCCAACAAATACAAGTGGATATAGGCAAGATGATCTTGACATGCATGTGGAACGTAATGGTATGCAAAACTTCAATTTAAGGGGTTCCGCTATATGATTGATTATCTATTATATTTGTATTTCAGATGAACTGGTTGACATACATGATGAATGATTCATGAACATAAACGACTATAACAATTCAGTTCGATTCAAATAAAATATTAATAGAAAAAATTCTTTGAGGGTCGTGCCTGCCAAAAGTTCTTTATAGGTCGTCGTGGTTCTCAGCTGCGACTTATATTAGAATTTGAATCCACCCACAATCAATATCATTTTGTGAATTTATTTTTAAAAATATACTATTTAAAAAAAATCCTCGTGAAAACTACAGTTATATATACACTGATTGAAATAATTACATTTTGCACCCAACAACTAGGAGTCTAGGATTCCCTCATTTTTCTATGAATTTTGATCTCAGCCAAAAACAGCTATGCTTATAAATAAGCTATTATAAGTCGTTTTCAAACTATTAATATTGTCATTTAAGTATCGGCACTACGTACTGCATATGTACGTGCTGAGGTTTGTGAAAACGGTTTCTTGAATTTAAGATAGGTAATATTGTTATGTTTTTAATACCATCCGATCCAATTTAAGAAAGGGATAAATGAGATGCAAATAAGCTTCTACATAAATAGAACAATATCAGTATTAATTAAATTTATGCTAATTCGGGTTGGAATCCCATTTGAGTATATATTAAAAAAATAAATTAATTAAAATTTATGGAATGATTGGTATGATGGAATAGTGTGGGAATAGAATGAGTATTCCCTCATCCATTCCCAAACTTTTGATTGGTACAAAATATGATTGGGATTAGTGATCTTAGGTAATGTTCATTTCTACAAATATGAGTTTATCCATTCTTAACTAACCCATGATATTATCATTCTCAATATTCAAATTTTATTTATTTTTATATAATCGTCACATATTTGTTAAATGTTTATTACATTATTATTTTTTATTATTAAAAATATATAATCAAGTTGACAATTTAATAGATTGTATTAAATTTATGTAAAATAAAAACAAGTATGAATATTAATATTAATATTAATATTAATATATTATATATTTAAAAGTACATATTCAATATATTATTTTATTTATTTATAAATTTATAGATATGCATAATAGATTAAAATTTTCTATGAAAACTAAATTTGACATTTTTATTAAATTTATTTTTAAATATAATACATTATATTAAATACAGCAAAATCACATAAATTACGTATGAATATGAATATATTGATACATTTTATAATATTTATATGTATATATAACCTCTCTCGCACACACTCACACACTTAACACAATCACACACATATATAAATAATTTCCTCGTAAAAAAATATTATCATTATTTCTGTCTCATTCCATTCGTGAATACCAATCACGGCCTTAGAACTCATTATCTCAAGTCACCAATCTTCTTATCTCTAAAGCAACACATGCTAATCAATGTGGACTAACATTTTTAAATTATAGTAAAGTCGTATCGAACATTTAAGTGACAATTTTTGAAAAAAGACACGAACACGACATGACATGAATATAGTAACATTTTTTTTTTTTTAAATTTCCACATGAAAAATGTGTGACACGAATATTCAATACGACACGACACAACAAAATAATATTTTTAGAAATATGTGTGTATTAAAGGTTAAAGGTATAATTTTTTCCTTTTTGAAAAAAATGGTGGATAACACATTAGACTAAAAATTAAATCAACGAGTTTTATCCAATAAATTTTACTGTTTCATTAGTAGAACAGTAAAATTCTCTCATCTTTCCCATTTCCATCTATAAATACCATCTGAATGACTGCACATTCTTTCATTCGAGAAACCCTAAAAAGAAACCAATCACATTCCTCATTTCCCCCAGTCATTACTGCCCAACCCCATATATTTACCAAAATGCACCAACTGGAATATTTCTGTAAATATTTTCACTACTTTCCTCCGCCGCCGGTAGCGGCCAATCCATTGGACCAGTTGTTACAGCAAATAATCACAGCAAACGCGGCGGTGATGTTCAGCCAGAGCACGTGCTGCATGTGCCACGCGATCAAACGTCTGTTCCGTGGCATGGGCGCTAATCTAACAGTGTACGAGCTCGACGAGTATAGTCCCAGATCAAGGAAAGAACTGGAGACGGCGTTGTTGCGGTTGAGAGGGGGTGGCGCCGCCGCAGTGCCGGTGGTCTTTGTCGGTGGGAAACTGGTAGGTGGAATGGATAGTGTTTTGGTGTCTCATATTAATGGCAGCCTTGTTCCGCTTCTAAAAGAAGCTGGTGCACTTTGGCTTTGATAATTAGTATTTTGATTGTACCAGAAAAATAAATAAATAGTACTTTGATCTTGATTTCCCTTTCGTTTTCTTCCTTTTGTTGTGATTTCTTGCATGCGTTTTTATAACAAGATAAACAAAGTATTTGCAAAAGATGCATGAGCAAGATCAAAGTGGTTTCGGATCTCTGGTCTCTATGTTTCATCTCGATTTTATTCACATACACGGACTAAGTGTATCGATAAACGGTCGAGATTATTAGAGAAAAATAATTGTAATATAAACAAATTTAAAACACCTATCTACTAATTTCAATCGTCTTTTAATATTATTTTTATTTAATACGTATCTATAATTAAAATAGAAAATAGAAAACAACCACAGATTAAAATTAAAAAATAATGGAAGAAAAAAGTGTAATAATAAAAAGATCGATTACGAATTAACATCTAATAAGGTTCTCGTACAAAAAGACACCATAAAACCTTGAGAAATTATAAAAAACATCTTGAGATTTTGACGTTTGTGACACATAAGGACACTATTCTGATATATGAATGGATAGAAAATGTTAGATGTTATCATGACGTCGATATTTCCATACATCTCAAAAATTTATTTATTTTTTTCAAATAATAATGTCCTTATTATGTGAATATGTTAATATTTTTAATAAGGCGTATTTATAATATACATGTAAATTTTTTAAGAAATCAATATTAATTTGAAATGATTTTTTTTTTATGCTTTATTTTACGATTCCCTTCCTTTTCATCGAGTAAATAATATTGTCAGGCAAAATAAATAAAAAAGTCACTAAAATAAATAGATCAGCTTTCGAGAAACCTTCATAGTCGGTCTAATGCAAACTCCTGGACATTACGCATGTCCCTGACATTTGAATAGCATGACAATACAATATAGAATAATTAGAACAAAGTATAGAAAATACAATATTATTCAAGCTGATAATATTCTTTTAGAAATTAAAAAAATATTAAATAATATATAACTTAGTCAGTAGCAGTTTCTCTCCTAATAAATGTTGAACAAAGTTATAATTACGATAAGGTTTTGTGCAGGCACTTTGTAAGCTAATGTCCGTATATATATATTGATAGCGACTAAAATAAATTAAGAGATCCGTTCCGAATTCCGATTCCATCCTCATCCAAGCCCGCCCGGCTTGGAGCACTCACCAAGTGTGGTAAAAGTGACTAAGGCACCTATTCGTTTTTAGAGTGCATTTCGTTGGATCATAACGCGTTCCTCAATCATTTAACGCGCTCCACTCATCTAAATGTTTGAGCTAAAATATTTTAAGGCATTCGCAATTGGTTCGGGCACTCAACTTACACTCTCTACTCAACTCAACTCAACCTCCGCTCTGCTCGCCCATTCCCCTCGAGGTCTAGCCAAGCACGCTTAACACCCTCGCTTGTGGAAGTTACCCATGTTCGCCCATTATCTCATGACTCAAGCAAGTGGCCCGTGATAACCGTGCCCACTCAACCAATTTGTGGGCCGTTCCGACTTAAGTCGAACAGTATAAATACTATTTCTTCATCAGAAGTCAGGTACGCACAATTACTCCCCGAAACTCTGTCCAATTTCACGTTCATCACTTTATTTTAGTTACGACAATCTCACTGTTTTGAGTATCGAAATGCCTACGCCTGATATTCTCACATTTTCATTATTTTTAGCAGGTCAAAGAACCCACATCGTGATTGATTTATTGGAGATTAAAATCAATTTCCGACATTATATATATATATATATATGCATATAAAATAAATTATATTATTTCATTAAAACTTCTCATATATTTCCCCCTTTTCTTTCTTTTAGGGTCAGGAAATTTCTCATATATTTGTATTCGTTCTAAAACGTGTATTTATCTCTCTACATCATTTTTCCCCATTGCAACTTAAAAAAGAAATCATAAAATAGTTGTACGGATTTAATGTAGAACATTACCCAAGTCATTATTAAGAATTAAATGGGATCATAATTAATATTCGATCTACTACTTTAATTTTTCGGGAAAAATAAAACAAAAACTATGTGATATTTTTGACACATGGGATTCATCTGCCAGACTTCCTCAGACTTCTTCTAGGATCCATGGGAAGCACTTTTAATCCTCAGATTTTGGTTGAGAAGCAGGCCAAACTCAACAGCTCGGAGCAGATCGAGAGTATCCTATTATTTTGTTAATGGCAAACAGCATATCATCGATAACTTTTATTGGCGAATTAGTTGACTTTTCCTACTTATTTATTGTTTTGGGTGGAAAGATGTGTATTCCTTTTGAATTCTAATGGTGTTTCTGTGCTAGACAAACACCAAATATCAATCTGGTGCCCTTACTTTCTATGTTGTTTGCTCATCCCGTTGAAGTCACGTTCCAACTTATTATTTTTTTTTTTTAGCTAGTTTTTCCTTGACTTGATTCAGCTCTCTCACATTGGTGCATTTTTCACATGAACAAAGCAACACAAGTTGTTGAAACATGGGATAGACAATTTCATTGTGCTCCTCGTGACCAGCGATTAGCTTTTCTGTATCTTGCTAATGATATTCTCCAGAATAGCAGGCGAAAGGGTGCTGAGTTTGCAGCTGAGTTTTGGAAGGTTCTTCCAGATGCTCTTCGTGATGTAGTTACGAATGGTGATGAGTTTGGAAAGAATGCAGCTATGCGCTTGGTATGTTCATATTTGTAATATCTTTTTCCTTTTCCTTTTCCTTATACTTTTGGGTACATAATTTACACGGAGGAAATCTGTAGTAACCTTTTTCAATCTTGCAAAGTATTCTTGAAATTAAAAAGCTAATTTTATATCTTGAAGGTTTTGTTTATTTCTTATGCACCTGTCTACTCTGTTCTAAATATTATGTTTTCAACAACAATTTAGCTGATTTAATATTTTGAAAGTTTTTGAGATAAAGGGCAAATTACATTTAGGTCCCCTAAGGTTTATCCTAATTACAAATCAGTTCCTCTTGTTTCGAAAATTACATATTAGTCCCTAAAAACACTGTTTCAATTGAGGTCCCTAGACGCCGTTAGGGTTCTGTTAATTTTGACATTTGAATTTCCAAAAAATATTACAAAATAGTCCCTGAACTATGAATTTTCTTCCAAAACGACCCCTTAACTAAATCACATCAACAATGTAGTCCTGTCAAAATCAACGGAACTCTAACGGCGTCTAGGAACCTCAATTGAAACAGTGTTTTTAGGGACTAATATATAATTTTCGAAACAAGAGGGACTGATTTGTAATTAGGGCAAACCTCAGGGGAACTAAATGTAATTTTCCCTTTGACATAATCGTCTGTATAGTTGATAGGGAAAACTACATCCATCTATTTAGGCATAATTACAACCCAATCCATTATTATCGTGAAATTACAAATAAGTCCCTATAGTTCATGTTCCGTTTGAGGTCCTCGAAACCGTTAGGGTTCCGTTATGTTTTGACCCTGTAATGCCAAAAATACCCCTGAATATTTTATTATTTTTGCAATTTTACCAAAATACCCTCAAGGACTGCATTGTTAAAATCATATTCATGAGGGATCGTTTTGTTAAAAAATATGTACTATGAGTATTTTTGTGTTAAATTATATTAATATCATATTTCTTCAAAAATTTATATATATATATATATATATATAATTAATAAACCTTATTTTTATTTTACATATTTGTATTTTTGGATTAATTATTTTATGTAATCATATTTCTAATAAAAAAAAAACATATATCATATGTTTGTATTTTGAAGAAATTAATATACTTTTAATAATTTAATTCACACAAATTATATATATATATATATATATATATATATATATATATATATATATATATATATATATATATATATATATATATTTTACCTAATATATTATATTATTAACAAAATTAAATTTAGATCAAAATTCAAAAGAAAAAGAAAAAAAAAAAAACCCGCCAGTGCCGCCACCCTTGTCTTCATCCGAGAAGATGAAACATCAAGAATTGGGGATTTTTCGTTTCTTCGCCGAATTCAACATACGGGTAGTGCTTTTCGATCACCGCGACACGCGGATCGCATCGATATCAATTTCGTGACCCGATTTTTAGCGGCGGTGGCTCTGTGAAAGATCAAAGTCACGGCAATGGTGTCTTCACCCGAACTACCACCAATCGCCGCCTTCAATGCCAAGACCACCATCAGCCGCCACCGTCCATCGCCCACCCTTCCTCTTCCCCCGAATCCATCGCCTCCCTTCCCCGTGTCTCCATCACCATCAACAACCACTTCTTTTTCTCCACAAACACACAGTCACACAACAACACACACATACTTTCACAAACAAACACCCAGATCCATATTATATATATATATATGTATATATAATATGTTGGAATGTGAAGAAATCATGGTTGGGGAATTTTCTGTTGTGTTATTTCTATGTATTGAACTCTGTAAATACAATGTACACGGATACAGATTAAATACTTTACAACGATAACTAACAAGGGAAGAAATATCAAAGAGATAGAATCAAATCCCTGAATTATAGTACTTCCCTAACTAACACTCCCCCTCAAGTTGAGTGTCGGGTCCCTGATGTTCAACTTGCTTAACACTTCACTGAAGATCCTTCCATTCACGGCTTTCGTAAGGATGTCTGCCAATTGATCCTCGGACCTCACAAAAGGAATATCAATAACTTGTTCCTCCAACTTTTCCTTAATAAAGTGTCGGTCCACTTCCACATGCTTTGTACGATCATGCTGTACCGGGTTTTCTGAAATGCTGATGGCAGCTCTATTATCACACCTTAACTTGCAGGCTCCAAGTACTGGAAAACCAATCTCTGCCAGTAACTTTCGTAACCATAATACCTCAGTCACCCCTCGTGCAATCCCCCGAAATTCTGCTTCTGCACTCGAGAGCGCCACGACTTTCTGCTTCTTACTTCTCCAAGTCACCAAATTCCCTCCGACTAGCGTAAAATACCCAGAGGTTGACCTTCTGTCCATCGGGTTTCCAGCCCAGTCTGCATCAGTATATGCTTCAACGTTGAGATGTCCATGTTTCTGAAATAGTACTCCTCTGCCCGGATGTCCCTTCAGGTACCGGCATACCCTAAGTGCTGCATCCATATGATCTTTCTGAGGTTGATGCATAAACTGGCTCAAGACTCCTACTGCATAGGCCACGTCTGGCCGAGTATGGGAAAGATAGATCAATTTTCCAACCAACCTCTGGTACTGTCCTTTATCAGTCTCTTCTGCTCCATTCACTATCTGTAACCCATGATTGACTACCATCGGAGTGTCAACTGGTTTACACTCGAGGAGCCCAACTTCAGTCAGAAGGTCAAGAACAAACTTCCGCTGTGAGATGAAAATGCCTTGTTTGGACCGTAATACCTCTATCCCTAAGAAATACTTCAGTTCCCCCAAATCCTTCATCTCGAACTCTTGAAACAGGTTTTCCCTTAACTGGGAAATCTCCTCTTCATCATCTCCTGTGATGATCATGTCATCCACATAGATGATGAGACATGTCACCAATTCACTTCTTCTCTTTAGGAAGAGTGTGTGATCAGAGTTGCTTTGACTGTAACCCCATTTCTTCATGGCAGCTGTGAACCTTCCAAACCAGGCTCTGGGTGACTGCTTTAACCCGTACAGAGCTTTTCGTAGCCTACACACTTCTCTATCCCCAAATCCACTAGTAAACCCTGGTGGAGGTTCCATATACACCTCCTCCCTAAGATCTCCGTGTAGAAAGGCATTCCTGACGTCAAACTGATGCAACCTCTAGTCTCGATTGGCTGCTACCGAGAACAACACTCTGATTGTATCAATCTTAGCTACCGGGGAGAAGGTTTCAGAGTAGTCTATGCCATATGTCTGCGTATAGCCTTTCGCCACTAGCCTGGCTTTATATCTCTCAATGCTCCCATCTGCCCGATGTTTCACAGTAAAGACCCATCGACATCCTACCACCTTCTTTCCATTTGGAAGTGTGCATTTTTCCCAAGTACCATTCTTTTCCAGTGCCTCCATTTCTGTTTCCATAGCGCGAACCCACTTATCATCTGTGAGGGCCTCTTCCACTTTATTTGGGACTTTAGTAGAGTAGATAGAGGTAGTATATGCAAGGGCTCGTTGAGACCAGTTTCTCTTTGCTATGTTAGCTATCGGATATCTGGGTGCCCTACTCACATACTCAGGCTCATATCTCTTGGGTGGCACTCCCCGATTGGCCCTGGGGGGCAGGACATATCTGTTCTCCTGTACATTTTCTTCCTGTATCTCCCCTTGCACCTGTGTCGTATCTCTTCCGGGATCCTCATCATGTCCTACACTGTTAGATTCACACTGACTTGGAAGAAGAATATTGCTAGTGGAATCACAACTACGTACCTCAGGATCATCAGTCTGATCAGTTTGAGTAATTGGAGCGTGAGGTTGTATAGGAGGTTGTACTGTGGGACGGGCCGGCTCGGTGGTTCCGCCTACTTGCTCTGTTAGGACTGTGTCAGGCCAAGAGTGTGATACCCAACCTAGAGGGCCCTGTCGTGTCTCCCCCTGACCACTGGGTTGGGAGAAAAAATACTCCGTTTCAAGAAAATCACAATCCATAGTTGTATAAAGACGTCGAGAACCAGGATGGTAACACCTATACCCTTTCTGATTAACCCCATAACCCACAAACACACATTTAAGAGAACAAGGGTCGAATTTGGTATGTTCGGCCTTCGGAATATGAACAAAAACTGAACACCCGAAGACTTTAGGAGGAAGTACTAAGGATGAGGGTATGTTGATTTTCTCGCTTAAAAACTGCAACGGTGTTTTTAAGTGTAACGCCTTAGTGGGTAAGCGGTTCACAAGGTAAATAGAAGTGGCAACTGCTTCGGGCCAAAGAGATTTTGGGCACTGAGACTCAATCATAAGGGCCCTAGACATTTCAAGGAGTTGACGATTTTTCCGTTCGGCTACCCCATTTTGCTGAGGTGTATGAGGACACGAAGTCTGATGAACTATACCATGATCCTGAAAGAATTGTCTTAAACTGGAATTCACATACTCCCCCCCATTATCAGACCTAAGAACTTGAATATGTGATTTGTACTGAGTTTGAACCAATTTAAAGAACTCTACAAACTTTAAGGGAACATCAGACTTATTTTTCAGAAAGTAAATCCACATCATCCGAGAGCAATCATCCACAAACAAAACAAAATATTTAAAACCATGATCACCAATATTCGGGGCAGGCCCCCACACATCAGAATGAATTAAGGAAAAAATATCCTTTGCTCTAGAATCCGACGAGGAAAAATGTTGTCTATGACTTTTAGAAAGTATACAAGTTTCACACGTCAACTGACTACTATGAGGAAAAACTTTAGGAAATAAAGCCTTAAGATACCCTAAGGACGGGTGACCTAACCGTCGGTGCCATAACCACTGTTGGCGATCCATTATCCCGTGAGCAAGCGCTGCAGTTCCTTGTTGAGCAACCTCGTCCACATAATACAACCCGTCACGTTCAGTACCACGCCCAATCACTCTCCCCGACTGAAGATCCTGTAGCAAACAGAATTTAGGAAACATTAGCATTACACAATTCAACTCTTTCGTAACATGACTGATGGAGAGTAATTTACACGACAAATTAGGTACATAGAGACAATTTCTTAATTGTAAGGAAGGAGATAAGTTGACTGTTCCCGCCCCGAGAACGGGCGATACCCCTCCATTTGCATTTTGAATTGATAGTCTCTTGGGAACGGTGGTGGGCCCAACAAAGTCTGATTGATCGTATGTCATCGTGTCAGATGCCCCACAATCAAAAATCCACTGTACACTTTTCCTGTCATTGGGAGTATTCACTTGGAAAGCACAACTCTGCTGCGTACTTGAATTACAATTTTTAGAGCTACATTTATCAAGTCTAGGCACATGGGAGTTATAATTATGAGGGAAATCTAATTCAGCAACTAAATCACAGTTATTATGAAATAGGGGCTCAAAAGAATTATAAACAAAGGGTGGGGGGTAGGATGGGTATTTGACCCATCCGTCCCTAATACCTAGAAAAGCACTTCCAATTTTTTCTCCTTCATCAGTCGCCCTTTCTTGATCTGCATTCTTTCTCCCCTGAACCGTGTGAGCTGCTGCCATCTTCTCTTCTCCATTTGCAGCAGTTCTATTTCGGGACACCACGCAGTCACGGCGTCGGCTCCGCCACCCCTCTGGCCACCCAATCAACTCGTAACACTCGTCTTTGCTATGTCCATTTCTGGGCACTGTTCGCACGTGATTGGGGGTTTTCCGACACTGCTCCCGGCGCTGCTGCTCCGACGGGGAACCATCAGAGTTTGCTTAGGTGGTCCCGCCTGGGGTCTGGTGGCGACCCACGGGCCCGTCGGGCCTGTACTTCGTCCGTTCTGACTTCCGGCCATAAATCCCGCCCCTATGCCGCTAGATCCATCCGCCGATGATGAGTTCCGATTACTCCCGAGGATTTCCCTTCGTGTCCCTTCTCGCTGGATGGTGGCATAAGCCCGTTCGACGGTTGGGACAGGATTTTCTTTCAGTAGATCTCTCCGATCGGCATCGTATTTATCGTCTACCCCGGCGAGAAATTGGAAGAGCCTGGTTTCGGACCTGAGGCGATTGAAAGTGGCAATGTCCTCTTCATGGATCATTGGATTTGGTTGTCGGATCTCTATCTCTCTCCAGATCTGTTGGAGGTCGCTGTAGTACTTCTCGATGCGGTCGCCGGCTTGTTTGAGATCGTTTGCCCGGACCGTGAGGTCAAAGATCTGGAGCCCATCTCCGCCTTGGCTGTACGTGGATCTTAGGGCGTCCCATATGGCTTTTGCAGATGGGTATTCTGCGTAGGCCGTAATCAATTCCGGTTCCATACTGTCTAGGAGCCATGAGCAGACGACTAGGTCCGTTTGCTCCCACTTTGCATATGCCGGACTGTCTTTTGCCAGCGCTGGGGGGGTTCCGGTGAGGTGACTTAGTTTCCCTCGTCCTCCGATTGCTATCTTGATCAATCGGGCCCACAGGGAGTAATTTGACTGATTTAGTTTGATGCTAATTGTGATGTTGTGAGATACATGGGATTGATTGCTTTCTGTTTGGGGTTGTAGGTTCTGCAGAACACTGGCTAATTGTGTGGCTAAGGAGTCGACTGGCTGTTGTGACTCCTTGCCGGTATTGCTGCCGCTGTCTTCGGCCATGGCTGGGAAAGGTACGGTACGTGATGAGCAAGGGTCGGATCCGTTTAGTGGATCGTCGCCCGCTCTGATACCATGTTGGAATGTGAAGAAATCATGGTTGGGGAATTTTCTGTTGTGTTATTTCTATGTATTGAACTCTGTAAATACAATGTACACGGATACAGATTAAATACTTTACAACGATAACTAACAAGGGAAGAAATATCAAAGAGATAGAATCAAATCCCTGAATTATAGTACTTCCCTAACTAACATAATATGTTATATATATGAATTTTTAATTGATATACGTACATGTCTATTTTTTTTTATTATTATTTTTTTGAACTAATATACATACATATCTATACTACATATATATATATATATATATATATATATAATATGTTACATATATAATATGTTATATATATGAAATTTTAATTACATAATATAAAGGGCAACTTTGTCATTTTGTGTTTTTAATATTTAATTAAAATTTTTTGAAAAAAATGGTGCATTTCGTCAGGGGCAAGGGGTTAAATTTACAACTTCCGTCATGGACCTCAATCCAAACACTACTTATAGGGAATTATTTGTAATATCACGATAATGATGGATTGGATTGTAATTACACCTAGCTACAGCCTACAGGGTAGGTGGATGTAATTTTCCCTAGTTGATAAATCCGATTATTAGAGCCACTATTATGGATGATGTCCATTGGGTCATTTAATTTGTAGTCTTTAATATACAGGTAAATATCTGGGAGGAGAGAAAAGTATTGGCCAACTTCTCAAGGAAGAGTTTGTGAAAAAGCCTTTGGACAATGGCAATAGAAACCCAAAGCAAGCAGGACTCAAGCTGGTAAAATTCATTTTGTTTCTTGAATGTTGAATGACTTGTGCATGTAATATTTGATTGATCATTGTTACTTCTACTCCCGGCGAACTGAGAACACCTGGCGGAAATGCATTGGAGAAGTTGGTTTCAGGTTATCAAGCTGAGTATGGCAATCAACTGGATGAAGATATGCCCTTTTTAACAAATGCAGAAATGCCGTCAGCTTTGTTGATAAAGTGGACAAAGATGTTGAGGGTCATTATAGATTAGGTACTTATATGTTTTGACTGCTGTCATTTTACCTTATCCCACTTCTTCTGACATCAAGCTGCTGATCTGTTGACAGGAGTATAAGCTGGAGCAAGTCCGTGACCCACGATGTAATTTGTTGATAGGGGAATTTTTGTAATTTCCAAGTCTTGTAATTTCTTAAACCTCTAATTATCCCAAAATTCAAACTCCATCCAGCTTCCCAGTCAAATGCTCCTAGCTCTGTCATTGATGTACAACTTTCTCTCTCTTATTTTTTTTGTTCAGGCAGTGCAGGCACGGTCAGAACAGGTAAGCCGACACCTACTCATTGGTAACAGCAACGGGCAAATTCTACCCCTCCGACCACATCCATTACAGGTGACCAATCAACCTCAGTAGTATACACACGACAGATACCCCTTGCGGAAAAATCCAGCAACCCCGAACAAGACCCAAAATCTGCAGCAAAACTGACATCATCGACTTCTTCAGCCCAAATGCTCACGTACGTCCTCTCCTCCGAAGGGGTCATATTAAATCAAGCCAACTCCTCATCATTAAACGACGACTTCCCTCCCATCGGAACCTCCTCCGCCTCCGCCACCTCCACCGTCGTCTCCTCCACCACTGCCCCCACTACCACCGCCCTATCAAGTGCCTCAATATAAAGTCTTAGGCACTTGTAACCTTAATTTAATTAGTGGGATTTATGGAGTGACTTGACATGATTTGTGTTTAGATGACAAGACAAAGAAGTTGGTTATAAAATACAAATATAGAGCTAAAAATAAAGAAAAAAGAAAAAAAACATTATAAAATACAATTCAATTAAACTTTTTCTCCAATATAGAGCTAAAAATAAAGAAAAAAGAAAAAAAACATCGTACCTTATTTCGACTGCAATTATCTTTCTGAGTGTATTTAAGAATTTCAGTACCACATGTGTGGGGTTTTCAAAAAGACGAAATAATGTCGTTGCTACCACATTGCAATTTGCAAGTAGCAGTGGTGAATGTGGGCAGAGTCGCACATGTTTCTCGTTTGTGTGTCAACTATGGATCGAAATTGCAATCTCAACATGTTTCATGTTTGTGTGTCAAGTGTGGATCCAAATTGCAATCTCTTTTTCGTCTTCTTTAGACAATTATGGCAAATACGGTGGAGCTCTGTGAATGACTGAAATTTCATTGCTATTTTGGCACCGAATGACTGAAATCACTAGCATAAGAATCTAAACTTCCGCGTTTAAATCACCGAGTATGCAACTATTATTCGTAATAAATGACTGAAATCAATAACATAGGATTGAATTAGAGTTTTTCGCGTTCAAATTAGAACATCATAATAATCGGTAGGAAGATTATACATCTTAATGGTCCGATCAAGATAGAACCCATAATAAAATATAAGGATAATTACGAACACCCAACTGAGTTTTGGCGAAAATACAAATTTCCCACTAAGGTTTGAAAAATTACGAACACCCTCCCTGAGATTTACGCTCTCTCTCATAAATTGCCCAAACTGTTAATAATGATGTTAACTTTTGTTGACGTCGGCAATATTATTTTTAAAAATTCCAATCATACCTTAGGGGGTATAATGTAGTAATATTGAAAGTGTAATGATATATTTGTAATATTGGTTAAATTTGTATTTTTCAATTTTTCAATTTATAATTTAATTAATATTTATATTTTATTTATAAGTATAAATCAGAATAAATATTTCATGCATATTTATTCCAATAAAGTACGATAAAAATTACAGATTCCACTTCATATTTATGTTTTAATTTTATGTATATTTTGCATAAGTTTATTTAAACTTTGTTCGTTCAGAATAATAAATTTTTTTAATGAAATAGAAAATCATAACAAACACGTTTGTGATTTCTAATGCATGTATTTTATATACGAATAACATTCCAATATAAACATGCATGTCCAATTTTTTCTTTTTTAAGAAAATATTTGGTATCCATAAAATTTAGGAATGAAATTAGTTCATTATTAAAATGTCAAAATATCATTAAGTATCATTCTTTACTAAACCAAAAAGAAAAAAATGGTAGGTAAATACAAAATTTAAGTACTTATATCAAACACCCCAAGAATTTCAATACTTACATTAATCTCTTTACTTTTAAACTTTTATTACATATACCCCCTAAGTTTAGAATCTGAAAGGTAAAATAGTAAAATAACAAATTCCGTTAAATTTAACAGAGAAGATAATGAGATAAGGGAGAATTCGTAATTTCTCAAACCTCATGAGTATTAGTAATTATCCCTAAAATATAAAACCAAAAATCAATGTCAAAATCTAATAGCATAAGTTCTGTGCTATACGTACACTTTTATCTTATGCGTGGAAAAATTTAAGTGATTGTAGTGAATCAAGGCCCTACACCCTTTAATTGAATGTTGATCGATCGGCTCGATTGCAAAACTACAATGTCTTTTTTTTTTTTTTTTGTCAACATACGCACATCCAAGCGGAGTTCGAATCCGGAACCTTACCTTTGAGAATGAACCCATTAACCACTTCGACCAATCCTTATTGGCGCAAAACTACAATGTTGTCCTAGGCTTGGTTGAATATAATTAGCATGCAGACCTTATATAGTAATCGATTGGTATGTTTTAGGATAATATTTTAGGATAATAAGGACTTGAATATAAGGACAATTAACTATGATGCTTAACTAATTAATAGTTACTTGTAATTAATATAAGGACTTGAATTTAAGGCTTGGTCTACCCTAACTATGATGCATGCTAATATTCAACCAAGCCTAGGACAATTAATTATATTCAAGTCCTAAATTTCTATCAAGTCCTTATATTTTAGAAGTGTCTGTGCATCATAAGTTATTAATTAATTAAATTTTAACTACCTTAACAAGAAACTAAATTTTATAACTCATAAGAATTCTTCTCTGTTAATTTGAGATGAAAGAGAGAGTTTTTTCTACTATCTAGTAACGCGAGGTTCATTTACAGGGAGAACATTAGTATTCTTAATTTCTTTGACTTTTATTTCTTTGGGCATTTCTTTCTTTTTTTTAAAAAATAAAATAAATAGTTATCTATGATGTACAAATACGAATATAGCGATACAAACACGACACCATACGATACAAACACAACGATATAGAAATTTTCCAAAAACTTAGTACACGATACGACTCCAATATGACTATATTATATTGATAATATATTTAATATTTATTAATTTATGTAAAATAACATATTCACAAGAATATTCAATATTACAAATTTAAATAAAATACATTCATATTCAATTTAATGTTCAAACTCATTATAAATTACATTAGTACATATTGTATATCAAGATATAACGAGAAAAAATCAAAATAAATTTAATTTAATATAGGATACATTTTGTATCATTTATAGAATTCTTTTTCTTTTTTTTTTTTATAAAAAAATTCTTTTTTTTTCTAAAAAATTATATTCCTCAAAATTTTACAAAAATACAAAAAAAAAATAATATATTTTTGAATTTCACTTGTCCTTCCCATATTATAGTTGTGTCCTTATCTCGCATGTGGGTGTCGTGATGTTTGAGTTCACAGGCAAAACTGCCTAAATTGTTTTGGGGTGAGGTTTTATTTACTGATGCGTATATAATTAATTTGTCTCATTCTCTTGCATTGCAAACGGATAATCCTAATAGGATATGGTATAGCAAAGATATATCTTATGATCATTTACGATTTGTCTCATTCTCTTACATTGCAAATGGATATTCCTAATAAGATATGGTATAGTAAAGATGTCTTTATTGATCATTTACGTGTGTTTGATCGTAAAGTTTCTGTGCATATACCTAAAAATGAAAGTTTTAAATTAGACACCAAAACGATCAAACCATTTAATACACCGGTAAATCAAGTAATTTGGAGTCTTCAACTGTGAGGACTTGATAGAAATTTTTTTATATTATAATGTTTTCAGTATCTTTTTGATATTTTCAAGCTTTCCATGTAATTAACTCAAAAAATAAAGGCCACCCTAACTTGTAAATACAAGAGCTGGGCACCCCGTACCTGGCCAATAGGTACGATCGACAGTTGACCCATTACTTCGCTCCCGTCAACTGTCATGTACCAATTTAATTTTGCTCCTGTTAGTTCTCCTACCCCTTTCTAACGTGCCTCAACCAAAAATATTTACTTGTAATTTTGGTCCTATTATATTGAATTTTTTGCAATTAAATCCTATAAACGAATAAACGATGGTAAAATTAAAAGATCAGAAATGAGAAGAGTCTAATAGCAGGGCAACCTCAAAATTATTAATTAGTGAGGTCAATTTTTTTATTAGAACATCACTAAATAGAGATTGATAATTGTGTATTAAATTTTTTTATAAAATGTACTAAACTATTAAAAAAATACTAATTTATGTATTAATCTATTTAGAAGTCGCTTACTTTTATATAAGGATAAGTGAGTTATTTTACGAATTACGACCCATAAAAAATTGGTTACTTTAACGAGTGATGGGTCAAGTCCGGTAGATTTGTAGGAATAATTATGAGATATTTGCTCCGTGCAAATGTGAATATTAATTTGTCTATTTCTTGCCAACTTTGGCAAAAAGACATTATTGACCCAAACTCGATTCTTATTACATAATTGTCATTATTTTCATGAATATGAACTTGTTTAGTGGGTAGGATTTAGGAAGTAACATTTGTTAAATTTTATTTATTTGATTAATATAAACTACTTTTGTTTCAATTCAAAGATTTATAGTTATCAAAAAATTTTTTTTTAAATTCTTGTTGATTGCTTTTTATTGTTGAATATAAGTTCAAGCAAATAAAAAAAACTGAACGAGTTTGAATTACGAGAATGGACACTTAGCAAAATTCAGGTATGAAAATGAGTATGAAGTGAAAAGAAGAAGTTGAGATTTTGAACACAAAAAGACAAACTTCAATTGGAAATTAAGAAAGGGAGAAAATTGAAATTTTACAAGTAATCTAATAAAAACTACCCAACATTGTAAACAAGAGTTATAAAATTGGGTTATGAGCAAACCACAAACAATTAATGTAATAAGTATTTTTTTTTTTTTATCTTTTGGACAATTAGCCCAATTTTTATATTTTATTAACTAGAACCTATTGGATTACTCTCTAGTGAAGTAAAGAACTTCTTGATCTATCTAAAATGATAAAATCACATTAGCACATAGTTTACTTCGATACATTGAAATATATT
Source organism: Lantana camara (assembly GCA_037501455.1). Taxonomy (NCBI): domain Eukaryota; kingdom Viridiplantae; phylum Streptophyta; class Magnoliopsida; order Lamiales; family Verbenaceae; genus Lantana; species Lantana camara. Next base: position 5,025,395 of record CM074855.1, on the reverse strand, counting down.
AGTTAGTTAGTGGTGTTTACTTTGTTATAAAATTAATCTTGGTTCGGCCTCTAATATATAAGTTCAAAATATTATCGTAATATTACCAATTCTTATTGCAAACACCACATCATATAATATATCCAAACTTGTATTCAAACCCTGTCCAATTAGATTAAAATCTATCAAAGTAAACTAATTGGAGTAAAAAAAATTTGTGGGATCAAATGTCCGTTAGACTCCGTAGAGTCGCCCTTGTCAGATATAACTTTATTATTAGGTGGTGACCCCCTCTACGTACCGGTCCCAAGCCTGTGGGTTAGCCATGCCAATTGCTAAACTTGGTACTTGGTAGGTTTGTTGGACCGAGAAAGTAAATACATATTTATATATTGTCCGAAAAAGCTAACAATTCTCTTAGACATATACGTACCTATGATGCACGGACACTTCTAAAAATATCATTTTGTCGTGTCGTGTTGTGTCGTGTCGTGTCGGACACTCGTATCCGACACCGTGTCCGACACTCCCTACGTGGGAAATTCAAGAAAAAATTTGTGTCGCCGTATCCGTGTCGTATCATGTCCGTGTCCATGCATCATAGATACGTACACAACGAATTAATGAATATTCATCCAATATTTGTATAGAGCTTTGATATGAAATTCTTAACAAATATATATAAATTCATAGCTATCTCATTTCTCGAATATACTAGAGTATCAACTTATATGATCGAGCTGTGGTTAAAGGGTTCTTTCACCAAAATAATAATTCGTGTTAAAATTTCTCTGATCACTTAGAAATGTTAAAAGAAAAAAGAGAAAATTATATTTTTAGTCTCACAGTTTATAGGCAATTTTTTTTTTCATCCCGCACAATTTTTTGTGGTCCTGGACGTTTAATTTTTGACCAATTTATCCCAAACACAAAAAAATACACTTTTGATCCCAAAGGGAGTTAAGAGCCGTTCGTTTCTCTTTTTGGTGGGAAATTTGCACGTGATGAGTATTTTTGGAAGAATTTGGGCATGCTTTCAGTTAAGCCCATTCAAAGTTATACTAATTTTTTTTATTAATATATTTATTTATTTAAAATATAATATTTATGGATGGATAATAATGTAAAAAATAGTTTGTTAACTAGGTTATTCGATATGAATTTTTAATATTTTTTTGATTTATTTTAATACAATAATTATAATTAAAATAAATATGTGATTTTATAATTTAAATATATATTTATATTAATTTATTATTTATTATATATTTATTTAAGATATAATATTTATGGACGGATAATAATGTGAAAAATAGTTTGTCAACTAAGTTATTCTATATGAATTTTTAATATTTTTTTGGGACTTATTTTAATATAATATTTATAATTAAATAAATCAAAAAAAAAGTTTGTATTTATATTTTAATATAATATTTATATAAAACAAAATTAAAATTAAGAAAAGGAGCCCCGCCACCATGACACGTCGTGATTTTATAATTTAAATATATATTTATATTAATTTATTTTTTATTAATATAATTACTTATTTAAAAAATAATATTTATGAATGGATAATAATGTAAAAAATTGTTTGTTAACTAGGTTATTCTATATGAATTTTTAATATTTTTTAATTTATTTTAATATAATATGTAACACCCGAAACGCAAAGGTGTCACATCCCCCGCACTATAGCTCAATCCACATATGAAACGGACAATCCATACATGAACTGACCCATAGCGAACGGGTGACAAGAAAAAAAAAGACTTGACTAGCTAGGCGGGACTAACCCCAAACCAATTACCACAGTGCAAAAAGGAATAACATAAGCCTGCCATTCACGAGCATTTATCAAGTAATCTAAAACCTAACATTACATATCAATACATTATCATCTCTAAAAAACATAACATTTCATATAATCCAAAATTAACAATACATATGCAACAAATTAGGATGGACACGTGCTAAACCCGAAAAGAAAGACTTGACTCGACACCAATCCCGCCTAGCACACAACCTGCAAAACTGAAAGGTGAGGTGTCAGTCTACCACAAACTGAGCGAGGGGCATAATAGATATAAGCGCAGATAACATGCAAATCATAACCTCGGGTAAGGTTTTATAACTGAAAACATTATAAGTTCAATAACCACAGAGAGCTTGCCCGAGATTATGACTATCAGATTTAACAATTAATCATTTTCAATCAATCAATCAATCAGTGGCCCGGCGAGTGAGGGCAATTCTCCAACCTTACTCCGACAGTGTACAATCACGATACTTTTAATTAATTAATTAAGCGATCACACAATCAATTACAGTGCACACGTAGCAGTTTCAGTGACTCATTCTTCCTCCAATGATGGTGGGTTTGCAAAGCTCGATCCATCCACGGTAAACACGGTGTACGTCGGGAGCATGACTCCCACGCACGGGACTCCTTCCTCCACCAAACCTCCTGGTGGATTCAGGGTTCATCCCCACGGTTGAGAGGAGTGTAAGAGTTACCCATCAGCCCATGCTTTCCCGGTTGGCTCAAACACTCACTCTCAGGCCCACAGTGCACGATACAATATACTCGCCCAAAACACGATCAATCAATTCAATACAGTTCAGTAAATCAGTTGCAAATCAAAAGAGTTTGGAAAACTATAGATATATAGATACCTTTTGGCTTAAAACATCACATAGGGTTGTAATGGTTCTATATATCTAGAAATTAAACCTCACCTGTACCGACAAAATAAAGAGAAAGACACGGCCTAAGAAGCCCACTCCACGTCACTGGTGTGCTGGTCTGTGCAACAAAGACAAGTGTACATAAGACACGACTCAAATGAACCAATTAGGACGGACGGCGTAACATGACGTGCAATAACAAGAATGGACAATTATCAAATGTCATGATCATTTTTAAGCATAAAACAAGCATATAATAACACGTATAGTAGCATGCAACCAAAATATGCATGAAACAGAGTGTGACACGCCCGTGTCACAAATATACACTAAGCCGTGACACCCCCGTGTCTGGGTACAACGGACAATATGCGTGAAAATAGAAGGTGACACGCCCGTGTCACCCTTACAAAGTAAACCGTGACACCCCCGTGTCACGGTACAGAAAAACCAGACCATCATGCACCCCCGTGTCATGCTGAAGAAGGAAAATGTGACACGCCCGTGTCACGTACGCAGAAGAGAAAAACAGGGCAGTTATGCAGGGGAAGCACGAAATAAACCACAAATGATCACAAATCAAGCTCCAAATGCATATAAATCATGAAATAAACATGCTAACATACTTATAGTTCAATAATATCTCATATAAACACTTAAATCCATACTTAATCATCAAGATTCATCAAATGAAACCCATTTACCCACTCATGCTCCAAGCTTATAAACTTCACAATATATACATCAAATCCAAGCTAAAATCATATGATCATGCTTTCATCAACTAAAACACAATTAGGCAAGCTCAAACCATAAACCTAATTCTTATATATATTCATGAATTTCCCAACTAAGCTCATATACCTTGAATGAATGAGAAGAAGGAAAAGAGATGATGTTGTGATGATGATTATGCTTCAAAGTATGCAATTCCCCTCAAATCCAAGCTTGAAATGATGAACTCCTCTTCTTCTTCTTGGGGTTTTGGAAACGGGAAAAAGGGAGAGAGGGAAGGGATCAAGTGTGTATATGTTTGATGCAATCAAAGGGATATATGCTAGATATTATAAAACTAGGCACAATTTGCAATTTAATCCCTCCAATTCATAAGTCATGCAATTAAGTTCAAGACTATTTCATGCAATTAGGTCCTCAAATTAAGACAAATGATCACTTAAGGTCAATTAGGCAATTAAACAATTAAGTCATAATTGGCAATTATTTCACATTAAATCACATATTGCATAATTGAAAGGTTGGGGCGTTACATAATATTTATAGAAAGATTTGTATTTATATATCGGATAATTAATGTTTCATCCCTGATAAGGGTAATGACTTATCCCAAACACCCCAGTTTGAAAATAACCAATTTTATATCCGCAATACACAACATATTTTTTGTAAACCCCCCAAAACGTGTGAAAAGGCCGTTTTACCCTTCTTGAATGCCAGTGAAACCCAACCTTTGAATCATCTTTGAGAAGCTTCATCTTTGAGAACCCGATATCTGCCGCCGCAGACGAGCACTCCGGCGTCCATACTTCCGCCCCCACATCCGGTAATTGTAACAACCCTGATACTGCAATTTAAGTTTTTAATTCCGGATTTGAGGGTATTAATTCGGCATTTAGGGATTCCAATTCCGCTCTTAGGGCTTGCAATTAATTGGGCAGTTTTCGTTCTCAATTAGTTCCGATGGCTAGATTGAAGCAAATCTCAAATAGGTCCAGCAGTAAAACTACGCGGCGCGACGAAATACAATGTCGTTGCTCGCCAATATATTTTACTGAAAAAATGGCCGAAATTGGTGTGCTAACTGATGCCCAAAGGCAAAGGATATTGGCGACTCCTTTTGGCTCATTCCTTCAAATGCATGGAGTTCAAGGTACAAACAAACGCGTTGGGGCACTGCTGGAACGTTATAACATGGATCTACGGACATTCAACTTTGGGCAAGTCAGTGTACCCTTTACTGACACAGAGCTCTCAATTGTCTTGGGGCTACAATGTGAGGGTAACCCTGTTGATCCTTATGTTAGAGTGAAATCACGATTCCGGCAACTGTATTTTGACAACAAAAACGGTAGGGTGACACGTGCTAACATATTGGCCAGGTTACAGGGCTTGGCTCGTAGGAGTGATGCCGAAGGCGTCGATGATTTTGCAAGAATGTTCATATTGTTTGTTTTTTCTACATTGCTTTTTCCACGCAGCAGCCTTAAGCTGCCAATTGGTCTGATATGCTATGTAGATGAATTAACGTATATCGACCGATTCGCTTGGGGTGCTGCTGTTTATAATTTTTTGGTTTTGTCAATTGAGAAGTTCAAAGTTGATTCCAAACAGTTTCTTGATGGTTGTACCATGGGGTTGATGGTAAGAATATATATATTGTTATCTTGGTTTTTATATCTACGCGGTTGGGTTTGTCTTTTTGATCCCCCTAGTCTGTTTTAAATCCAGGCTTGGTTCATTGAGCATTTTCCCTCCTGTGGGCATGCCGTGTTGGTGCAGGCCTTCCCACGGTTTTTGAAGTGGGGGAAGAGTAATTTGCCTGCACAAAAGAAGGAAATTGAAAAGCGTTTCAGCAAGCTAACCTTCTCCGACGTAAGTAAACATTATGATTAAAAACGTTATGTATACATGAATTATGATGGGCTATACGCTTATTTTATACAATTTAATCGTTTGCTTGCAGCTATGTCAAATTAAACCTGCTAATAAAAAGGAGCTTAAGTTGCTTGATTGTGTAGAGGATCTACCAGAGTCTGCCTTTCAAAATGAGGTTGATGATGATGATGATGATGATGATGACGTGGACGAGGAGAAGAAAGACGATAAGAGAAAAAAATCTAATAAGCATGCAAAGTCTAACAAAAGAAGGAAGGCAGCTACTGAGAACTCTGTTGTACAAGGGGTTGAAGGGGATGTTGCTGAGGGGAAGGATGAAACTGAGGAGCAGGATGAGGGTGAGGAGAATGTTGTAGAGGATGAGAATGATGTAGAGGAGAAGGTTGAAGATGTGCAGAAGATTTCGAGGCGTGATTCTGTAGATCTTCTTGTTTGTGATGTCATGTGTGAATTGAAGAGTGAATAGGGGAAATCTGAGGATGAAGTTCAGGGGGGCTGATGCTGATGAGGTTGAGCGAGGTGCCGCTGAGTTCCCTCATGAAGCAGTTCATGTTGTTGAGGAGGCTGATGATAATGATATTGATGCCCCAGTTTATTCTGTTGCTGATGATTTGAAGTCCTTTGTAGGTAGAAAGGATTTTGACGGGCGTGCATCTTTGAACGATGAAGCCCTTGAGGTGATCGATGGGATCATTGATGACTACGCTAGCACGTTCAAGTAAGTTGTTTTTTATGCGTAATTAGTAATTTCAAAATCAAATCTGTATCAATGTGTAATTCTCTTTTATTTTATTGCCAGTGATAAGGTGGTATATGTGTGTGGCGATGAAACGCGGGTGTTTGTGAGTGATATTCTGAGATTGATATGGGGTCAGTCAATTAATCAAAGGGTTTTCGAGGCCTATTTTCATATACTTATGGATAGTGAGTACATTCCCACAAAATCCCACAAAATCTATTGTGTTTCTTCATTTCTCACACAACATATAATAGATTTGGTTAAGGGATACACGAAAACCCACTATCTCTCAACGAAAAAGATGGGTAAATTTCTTGAAGAGCCCAAATTGATGAAGTATGCGGTGCTCCAGCTAGAAGGGCTCAACAGCGGTGTCCTTGACCAATGCCGATACTTTATATTCCCATTGAACACTACCAATCATTGACATTTGGTAGTGTACAACACAGTGGAGAATAAGTTCTTGGCGTACAACTCCATGAGCTCGACTAGAACACGCCACGCGGATAAGGTATGGGGTTGTTTCATGAAAGCATACTGGGAATACAAGGGCATGGCCACAGTTGCTGCATCTGAAAGGCACCCAGAAGCCACATGCAGCCGTACTCAAGCACCAGGAAGCTTGGACTGTGGGGCGTTTATTTGCCTCTTCGTGGAGTCGCTTGCAAAGGACACCGCGGAGTACAACCAGTTTGCAAAAGAGGTCCCCATTGCTGATTACCGTGTTCACATCGCCCACTTGCTTCTAAAATTTGGTCTTCAACAGCTTGTATGAAAGAAATACTATTTTTTTTATAATTTTGTATGTATAAAGTTTCTTTGTAATTTGGTAAGTAAAAGTTGGGTTTGTCAAGTAAAAGGTAAAAATTACGTAATTGAAAGTTGGGTGTGTCCAGTTAAACATTAAAAATGCGTAATTGGATGGGGACTTTGTCAAGTGAAACTGGAATAATGCGTAATTGGATAGGGACTTTGTCAAGTGAAATGGTAATAATGCGTAATTGGATGGGGTGGATGGGGACTTTGTCAAGTGAAACGGTAATAATGCGTAATTGGATAGGGACTTTGTCCAGTGAAACTGGAATAATGCGTAATTGGATGGGGACTTTGTCAAGTGAAATTGGATGGGGACTTTATCCAGTGAAACTGGAAAAATGCGTAATTGGATAGGGACTTTGTCAAGTGAAACGGTAATAATACGTAATTGGATTGGGACTTTGTCCAGTGAAACTGGAATAATGCGTAATTGGATGGGGCCTTTGTCTAGTGAAACTGGAATAATGCGTAATTGGATGAGGACTTTTTCAAGTGAAACTGGAATAATGCGTAATTGGATGGGGACTTTGTCCAGTGAAACTGGAAAAATGCGTAATTGGATAGGGACTTTGTCAAGTGAAACGGTAATAATGCGTAATTGGATGGGGACTTTTTCAAGTGAAACTGGAATAATGCGTAATTGGATGGGGACTTTGTCCAGTGAAACTGGAAAAATGCGTAATTGGATAGGGACTTTGTCAAGTGAAACGGTAATAATGCGTAATTGGATGGGGACTTTGCCCAGTGAAACTGGAATAATGCGTAATTAGATGGGGACTTTGTCCAATTAACAAGATTGTGATTAAAACATTGCAACATTTACAAGATTGATTGAATGATGATCACATCATTACAACAATACAGTTATGAACAAGATTGTGATTAAAACATTGCAACATTTAGAAGATTGATTGAATGATGATCACATCATTACAACACAGTTATGAACAAGATTGTGGTTAAAACATTGCAACATTAACAAGATTAATTGAATAATGATCACATCATTACAACAATACAGTTATGAACAAGATTGTGGTTAAAACATTGCAACATTAACAAGATTGATTCCAGTTTCACTTGACAAAGTCCCTATCCAATTACGCATTATTCCAGTTTCACTTGACAAAGTCCCTATCCAATTACGCATTATTCTAGTTTCACTGGACAAAGTCCCCATCCAATTACGCATTATTCCAGTTTCACTGGGCAAAGTCCCCATCCAATTACGTATTATTACCGTTTCACTTGACAAAGTCCCCATCCAATTACGCATTATTCCAGTTTCACTGGAATAAGTCCCCATCCAATTACGCATTATTATCGTTTCACTTGACAAAGTCCCTATCCAATTACGCATTATTACAGTTTCACTTGACAAGTCCAACATCCAATTACGCATTATTCCCGTTTCACTGGACAAAGTCCCCATCCAATTACGCATTATTCCAGTTTTACTGGACAAAGTCCCCATCCAATTACGCATTATTCCAATTTCACTTGACAAAGTCCCTAGCCAATTACGCATTATTCCAGTTTCACTTGACAAAGTCCCCATCCAATTACGCATTATTCCAATTTCACTGGACAAAGTCCCTATCCACTTACGCATTATTACCATTTCACTTGATAAAGTCCCCATCCAATTACGCATTATTACAGTTTCACTTGACACTTCACCCATCTAATTACGTATTATTCCAGTTTCACTTGACAAGTCCAACATCCAATTACGCATTATTCCAGTTTCACTGGACAAAGTCCCTATCCAATTACGCATTATTCCAGTTTCACTTGACAAAGTCCCCATCCAATTACGCATTATTACTTCACTTGACAAAGTCCCCATCTAATTACGCATTATTACAGTTTCACTTGACACTTCACCCATCTAATTACGCATTATTCTAGTTTCACTGGACAAAGTCCCTATCCAATTACGCATTATTCCAGTTTCACTGGACAAAGTCCCCATCCAATTACGCATTATTACCGTTTCACTTGACAAAGTCCCCATCCAATTACGCATTATTACAGTTTCACTTGACACTTCACCCATCTAATTACGCATTATTACAGTTTCACTTGACAAGTCCAACATCCAATTAAGCATTATTCCAGTTTCACTTGACACTTCACCCATCTAATTACGCATTATTACAGTTTCACTTGACAAGTCCAACATCCAATTACGCATTATTCCAGTTTCACTGGACAAAGTCCCCATCCAATTACGCATTATTCTAGTTTCACTGGACAAAGTCCCTATCCAATTACGCATTATTCCAGTTTCACTCGGCAAAGTCCCCATCCAATTACGCATTATTGCCGTTTCACTTGACAAAGTCCCCATCCAATTACGCATTATTACCGTTTCACTTGACAAAGTCCCCATCCAATTACGCATTATTACAGTTTCATTTGACACTTCACCCATCTAATTACGCATTATTCCAGTTTCACTTGACAAGTCCAACATCCAATTACGCATTATTAACGTTTCTCTGGACAAACCATGACTTCAATTACGCATTTTTAACCCTGCTTTTAGTCTTCCAAGGCAGGACTCTCCAACTCCCGGCATTTAATTCCCCCATTACCCAAGGCGATGTGATTACAGATGGTCTCCTTTATATTCACCACCAACTCCGCACTTCTTCAGATCTCTTATGCTAAATCATCTATGTATTGGTTTTGCTCTCACCGATCTGTGTATAGATGCTCCCTTTTTTCCATCTGCAACAAATTCAGATGGGTAAGAAAATAAACATGGGAGCATCTATACACAATCGGTGACAGCTAAACCAATAAAGGGGTGAACTTACTGCTTTTAAAGGTGACAATGGGCTGCCAGACATCAAATCCCCACTTCTACAGATCTGTAATTGTCGATCATCTATGAACGATTTAGATCTCACCGATCTGTGCAAAGATGCTCCCCATTTTTTTTTCCCATTTTTTCCCCATTTTTCGTAATGGTCGATCATCAATTCCCCATTTTTTAGATCTCACCGATCTCTACAAATTCACCTTTTAATTACGATTCTCATAGCCTAACTAGACAAACCCAGATTTTAATTCCGAATATTCATGGCCTAACTCTACAAACCCAACTTTTAATTAAAACTTTTTCATAGCCTAACTCGACAAACCCAACTTTTAATTACGAGTTTTCATCTTTTAATTCGACAAGCACATGTTCTCCCCATTCGCCAAAGTAGAAAATAAACAACCGAATATACACTGCAAAATATTTACATGCTTGTTTAAATGTAGGATTACAACCGAGGGTGACCATACTACCAAAAATGAAGAATCACCCATAATCTTACACCAAGGGGAATCATCAAATAAATCATCGTACTAGGAAGGCTATCCATGAGACAAGAAGAAGAGCTGCCATAAATTTTAACTTCAACTTCAGAAGTCTGATTTCAGCATCCCGGACAACGATCTTCTTGTCGTAACTGGCAAAAAGTGCTCTCATTTCAGTGGTGAGTTCTGGATCGATCTACACCCACAAGCGACAAGTTCCCTTGCAACATTTAGCAAACCTCCGATGAGGATTTCTGGAAGTCTTAGAAGTGAAAACACGGGATGGGACACCACAATAACAGAACAGTCTCGTCTCATTCTGCACCGACGATGTTGAATTAAACATCTTAATAAGATAATCTGCCCATTAACAACCATTGAAGCGTTAGTTGGCATCAATACCATTTCCAGCTAAACATTGCAGATATAAACCAAAATGGAAATGAAATGCAAATAGAACAGGAAAGAATACAACATCAAAGATTCAAATCTAGAACGGCAAAAGGTCTCATACACTTCCTTGATATGCTTTACTGTCCTGGTCTCCGTCGCCAGATGAAAATTACGGCACCAATCGCGCAAAGCAAGCTTGCAAAAGAAGACTCCGATGGGGGCTGGTGAGACTTAGTAAAGCAGAGGTTTGAAGGAAGCAAATTTGGACTGGTGCTAGGAAAAACGTAAGGGCAACCCAGTCTTTTTAGGTGATTAGGGGGTTTAGGAAAAATATATTGTGTATTGTTGAACTCAAACATAGATTTTTCAAACTAGGGTGTTTAGGATAACTTTTGACAATTATTGGTCCTGTTTAATAACTCCCCCTTTATATTTTACAAAAGATTTGTATTTATATTTTAATATAATATTTGTATAAAAAAAAAATTTAATTAAGAAAAGGAGCCCCGCCCCAAAGACAGACACACACCCCATGATTTTATAGCTGAAATATATATTTATATTAATTTATTCTTTATTAATATATTTATTTATTTAAAATTTAATATTTGCCGATGAATGATAATATAAAAAATAGTTTGTTAACTAGGTAAATTTTATATGAATTTTTAATTTTTTTGATTTATTTTTATATAATATTTATAATTAAAATATATCAAAAAAAATATTTATATTTTAATAATAAATATTATATTAAAATAAATCAAAAAATTTATATAATATTGCAAATTTCCCACCAAAAAGATAAACTAACGGGCAACGGCTCTTAACTCCATTTGGGACCAAAAGTGTACTTTTTTGTGTTTGAGACTAAATTAGTTAAAAATTAAACGTCTAGGACCGCAAAAAATTGTACGGGACTTAATTTTTGTTTGCCTATAAACTGTGGGACTAAAAATGCAATTTTCTAAAAAAAAAATTATCTAATCAAGCTATATATATATATATAGGTATATATATATGTATTTTAATTATTCATGTTTCGCATAAAATTTGCTATTATATAAGATTATGTATGTATGTATGTGATTCATATATATTTTAAAGGGCGAATTACATTTAGGTCCCCTGAGGTTTGCCCTAATTACAAATCAGTCCCTCTTATTTCGAAAATTATATATTAGTCCCTAAAAACACTGTTTCAATTGAGGTCCCTGGACGTCGTTAGTATTCCGTTAATTTTGACATTTGAATTTTCGAAAAATATTACAAAAAAATCCCTGAACTATGAATTTTCTTATAAAATGACCCCTTAACTAAATCACATCAACAATATAGTTCTGTCAAAATTAACGGAACCCTAACGGCGTCCAGGGACCTCAATTGAAACAGTGTTTTTAGGGACTAATTTGTAATTTCCGAAACAATAGGGACTGATTTGTAATTAGGATAAACCTCAGGGGACCTAAACGTAATTCACCCTATTTTAAAATTTGAACGCAAAATTTAATTCTTTCATCAACTCATCATTAAATTAACGCTATGTTGGTGCCACCCTCTGTTGCTTTCACAAGTAATGTCCTTGCTACCAGTACCAAAACTGGGTACATGAGTACTGAAAATATAGACTTTTCTTTATTTGTATTGAATTGTGCCAATATTCATTACACTTTCAATTTTCTTGGTAATTATTTATTGCCAAACTGTATAAAGGACCTATGTGAATATATTTAGTGGGTTAATCTCTTTTTACACCCCAACCTTTGGGGTGTTTTGTACTTTAATACCCAACCTTTAAATTTTTATATTTTAGTACCCAACCTTTGAATTATGTTGCACTTAAGTGCCCTCAACCAATAAGAAAGTTACACGTGTACCCAACCACCAATAAGAATATGACATGTTGATATTGGGCACTTAAGTGCAATAAAATTCAAGGGTTGGGTACTAAAGTATAAAAATTCAAAGGTTGGATATTAAAATACAAAACACCTCAAAGGTTGGGGTACAAATAAAGATTAACCCTATATTTCCTAGTACTAGTAGTGTGTATAGTTGTGATATTTATGCCATAAGAGTATCGTGAAAATTAGAGGATTTTTTAAAAATAATATTTTTTTATAAAACAAATTCACAAAATGTTACAGATTTAGATTTGAATTCTAATATAAGTCACATGTGAGAACCACAACCTATAAAGAACTTTTATCGAATCGTGCTCAAAGAACTATTCTTTTTTATAGAATAATATTTAATTATTAAAATTATTATCTAATTATGTAGTTGTTTAGGATAATATTTAATTATTGAAACTGTTATCTAATTATGTAATTGTTTAGAATAATATTATTGCAATTGTAATGAAATAATTTAATATTTGTGTAGTTTTTATAATGTTCGGAGAAAGTATTGGAATGGCATTGTTCAGTCCAATTGAAGATGATTTACTTTATTTGCAAGATATTATTTGTAGTACCCCTACACGTGGAGATGTCACATACCCGCACTACAAGTCGATCCACATACGGAATGGATAGTCCGTACATGAACCAACCTACAGCGAACGGGTGACAATAAAATAAACAACAACTAGCTAGGCGGGACCAACCCTCAAACCAAATACCATAACGTATGAAAGTAAAGCGGAAGCATGCTTTAATATCATTTTTCAAGTAAACCAAGTCCTCGTCTCCTATCAATACATTATCATCTCCAAGTACATAACAAATAACAAATAGTATTAACAATAATTTCCATGTGCAACCGTAAACAATCAAATAAAATGCACCGTGCCTGACTCGACTACAAGAACTGGACTCGACTCACTTCCCGCCTAGCGTGCACCTGCAAGAACTTGAAAGGTGGAGGCATCAGTCTGTGAAGACCGAGTGAGGGGCGTAAATAAATATTAGCGCAGATAACATGCAAGTTATAACCTCGGGGTAAGATTTTATAACTAAAAGTAATATAAGTTCAAAACATGATACAATACACTTGGCCCGAGATTACAACTATCAATATTAAATACTTTGATCATTTTCATGCCTTCAATACGTGGCCCGGCGAGTGGGGCAAGTCTCCAACCTTACACCAAAAGTGAACAATACATGCTTACGTGATTAATTAACAAGTGATCAGGCAATTCAGTTACAGTGCATTAGTACGATAGTGTATTCAGGCAATACAATCAAGAAATGAAAACCATGCAATAACCCGAGTACAATCCGTGGTGTCGGACCCGTCCCCAGTCTCCTTCTCCCTCCAATGATGGGAAGGTAGCTAGCCTTCACCATCCACGACGTTTTGAGCAGATGGTACGTGAATCCCTAAGTCTGGAACTCCTTCCTCCACTAATCTCCTAGCGGATTCAGGGGTCATCCCAATGTGATGAGGATAGCACTAGAGTTACCCGTCAGCCCTTGCTTTCCCGGTTGGCTCAAGCCACTACCCTCGGGCCCAAAGTGAACAATCATGCTTACTCGCCTAAAACATGCACGATACATAGCTTGCTTTCTTTTCATGAACATGACTTTCTTGCATTAAATGTGGCTTGCTTGTAATCATGAGTATTTTCATGGGAAATTATAGATATAAATACCTTTTGGCCGAAAGCTCACGTAAGGGTTGTATAGGTTCTATATAACTAGAATTAAACCTCACCTGACAGGCGATACGACGACTCATGGATGCATGAACGTGCTCAGTGATCAACAATCTCCGCCTTGGAGAATACTGGACAAGAAACAGAAACATTTGTTCACTCGTGAGACATGACTCGATAATGGTATCAATTATGACGCACGGCATAACCACATAACGAGATATCATGCAATGAACAATGTAGCATATAATTATCATGTTATGACATGTAATGGATCATATAATCATAAATTGGGATCAATTAAAGGTAAAGTAAAGGATTTGGAATTTCACATTTTATGCAGAAACTTCACTGCCTCTCCAGAGGCCTGGGAACGGCCATTCCGACCCTTAGTTCAAAATGGGAAGGACCGTTCCCGTTACGCAGACAGTACAAAAGCAGAGCATGAAACAGGGGTGCTCGAACCTTTACCAAATCTCACCAAAACCATCATAATTCAATTCCAAAGATTGTAATTCATGAAAGGTAACATGTATACATGCTCAAGGTGCAATAGAACCCAATATAAACACTTGTTTCATGCTTTGATCCCCACAATCATCACTTCAAGCTCACATATCAACTTATCATATAACTCCAATTTCTTCAAGAATTCATGCATAAATTCAAGCTAAAAGCATAGAATCATACTTCCAACATCAAATAACCAAGTTGACAAGCTTACATCCTAACCCTAGCTTCATATAAAATTCTCAAGAAATCACATATAACTTCCCAACTCTACCTTTGAAGAAATTAGAAGAAGAAGATGAAGTTGAGATGATGATTGAGCTCCAAAATCCATAATTTCCTGGAAAATTGACTTGAAATGATGAAATCTCTCTCTCTCTCTTTTCTTGGATATTTTGGTTCGGTGGAGCAAGAGAGCAAATGTATATTTTTGGCATGAAACGAAATGAAGATTGTGGAAGAGATGCATATAACGATATATCATTTGAGGAGATATGGTATTTGCAATTAAATCCTCCAAGTTTGTAAGTTATGCAATTGAGTATAACAAGTTTGGAAGAGGATCAATTTAGTCCAATAGTGTTTTCATGCAATTTAGTCCACTAATTTAAATAAATGTCAATTAAGGACAATTAAGTAATTAAAACAAGTTGGGCACTTAGTTCATGTAACAAATAATTCAATATATAAAATAATTCTCAAGATAACAAGTATTTCATATATTTTCACGTAATCATGTTGAAATACAATTTATAAAATTAATATAGCACGTATAAATTGAATAAACGAAAATAATAAAATAAAATCCTAATGCTCGAAACCCGTACGTGTCGAATGTACCTGACTGTCAGAAAATTGGGGCGTTACAATTCTCTCCCCCTTAAGAGGATCTGGTCCCCAGATCCACTGCCTTGAATTGCTGGAATTTGATTGGCTCTCCCGTGTTCATCCCACGTGGGTTGGCCATACCCTGTCAGGGATTAGTTCGGAAGAGATCTTCAATCCACAAGGGTCCTCCAACAACATTGTGAAATCATGACCCTCAACTTTCCGAAGCCTGAACTCTAGAACAAGCTTAAACAAGTAGCAAGTAGCAATGAGAGTGCCCCGATTCTCAACCCACAACAAGAGAACCCTGTCTCTGGACAAGCAGTGAGAGAACCCCGTCTCTCGAACAATGTCGAGAGAATCCCTGTCTCTCACGCACCCAAATAAAATCAAGCGAACACTTAGATAAACATTTACAGTTATCACATAAGGTGTTAGGAATAGTGCCCTAGAAAGTCGATTGTGTTGGCAATGGTGCCCTGAAAATTCAATTTGTTGAATTAATTAAACTGAATTTACAGCGAGTTGTGAGTATTTCACATATTAATAATTAATGACGTGTGGTGGTATTCTCATATGAAATGTGTTTCATAGGAAAAAACTTTGAATACCGAAATAACGTGTTATTAAAGTTCTAGTCGGTAAGATAAGAATATGTTCTTATCAAGACTATAACGTGGTTATATAAGATGATTAGTCTTTCGTCATCGGGAATGGTGATTCTAATTATAACACGTTGATGATTTTCAATAGGATTGGAAACATCGAACTGGACCACTGAGATTATTCATTTTATACTGCTATCTAAAATGAATAAAATCTCAGGAAGCATTGTACTCTTAATCCTGATAATATTTCGGCTTTAGGCATGTAGTGTTAGTCACTGTAACATACTTGAAGTGAGGTCTCGGTAACGGGTGGCCAAAATACTTTGTATGATTCGGTGACAACATGAAATGTGCTAAAGAGTTATATTGATCGAGGAATCTGTGGCCTTGCTGGAAGGTAAGAGATATCCTTGAAATAGATTTGCAAAAGTTCAAATTAAGACTTTGGCCAAAGCACTTCGCGTGATAACGTCACCAAAGTTGTATGTTGAATGTGTTTCTGTAGCACCCCGAACACGTGGAGGTACCACACCCCCGCACTATAGGCCGATCCACATACGAAATGGACAATCCGTACATGAACTAACCTATAGCGAACGGGTGACAAAGAAAAGAAAAGACGAGCTAGGCGGGACTAAACCCCAAAGCAATACAAAACCAATGCATAATAATTAAAAGCGGAAGCATTAATTCATATAGATACATATAGGTACCATATTTATCAAATAGATACGTATAGATACCAACTAACTATCAATACATTATCATCTTTTATACATGATCAAGTATTCAAAATGTGATAACAATAGACATGACATGAGAAGTAGTAAAGTATATACATGATGGTGCACTGCTAGACTCGTGACAATGCAAGACTGGACCAGACTCCCGCCTAGCACGACCGTCTCTCTAGTACCTGAAAAGTGAAGTATCAGTCTACCGAAGACTGAGTGAGGGGCATAAATAGATATAGCGCAATTATATGCAAGTTATAACCTCGGGTAAGGTTTTATAATTAAAAGTAATATAAGTTTGTAATAATATAAACTCGCCCGAGGTTACAACTACCAGTATTAAGTACTTGTTCATTTTCATGCAATCAATCAATACATGGCCCCGGCGAGTAAGGGCGGTCTCCAACCGATCTCCCAATGTACATGAACATGCATGCTTGTTTAATATTCTATAGGTGATCATGCAATTCATTTATCGTGCAATCGTGCGATAGTGTAATCATAGAACACGTTCATGAAATGACAATCATGCAATAACCCGAGGCGCATCCGTGGTGCCGGACTCGTCCCCAGTCTCCTTTTTCCTCCGGTTTGATGAAGGGATTGCAAGGCCCCAACATCCAGTCTCATTGAGCATAGGGTACATGAATCCCTAAGCCCGGAGCTCCTTCCTCCACTAATCTCCTAGTGGATTCAGGGGTGACCCCTAACAGGTGAGGATAGCGCCAGAGTTACCCGTCAGCCCTTGCTTTCCCGGTTGGCTCTAATCACTACCCTCGGGCCCAAATGTAACCGTCATGCTACTCGCCTAAACATGCATGAAACAATACCTGACTTGCTTGCTTGCTTGAACCTGACTTGAAATGATCAATGATTTATAGAAGGTATAATGTAAATACTATTTTGGCCGAAAACTAGCACATAAGGGTTATAGGGTTCGTTTTACCAAAACAAAACCTCACCTATACTGACAAAAGACAAGTAGGCACGGCCTACGGTGCTTGCTCCTCGTCCCTACCCTCGTGACCTGTGCAAACACGACACTTATACATGAGACATGACCTAAAATACCCAAAGAGTGACGAACGGCGGAAATGTATCGAGACGACCATGAAAATACAATGTGGTATGATAACATGTTGTTTCACATCATATGAACACATATTATAGCAATTCGGGGTCGAAGAAGTCGTTGGATCGAGGGGCTAAAATTGTAATTTTATGCAGTCATTTTTGTTCTGTCAGCGAGGTGGGAACGGCCGTTCCGGACCCCTTTGCAAAATGGGAACGGTCGTTCCCATAACCCCAATAAGCGCGCCAACGATTTCCCCTTAAAAACGCGCGGAAGCTGGGAACGGCCATTCCGGCGCAAGGCCAAAATGGGAACGGCCGTTCCCTTGCTCGGCCGCCCAAACCATTTGAAAAGGTGGGAACGCCCGTTCCCACAATGCCTTGAGGCTGGGAACGGTCGTTCCCTGTTCTGCAAATGTGAAGAACAGAGAAAAACAGGGGAGGCTACGGGAATAATCAACAAAGCTACCAAAGTTCCATTTTCAATCAACCACTTCATGTTTTTCTGGAAATATGATGCATATAGGTTCAAGAAATAATAGCATAACACTTAAACATTCAAAACACACAAGATCATCAAGAATTCATGATTTCACACTCATGATCATACTTGATCATTCAAGCTCAATTCTCAACCAATTCATGCACAAATCATGCCATAATTCATGAAATAATCATATAGGCATGCTTCCAACTTCTACTAACTCATCTAGCATATAATTCCTAAACCCTAGCTCAATCATATATGCTCAAGAATCAAGAGTTCATGCACAACCAACCTTGGAAATGAAAGAAATGGATGAAGAAGATGAGGATGGATGATGAAGCTTCACTTCTTGAATATTTCTTGGGGAAATCTTGATGAGATGATTAATTCTCCCCTTCCATGCTTGAGGTTTGGCTCGGTAGAACAAAGGAAGCAAATGATCGATTATTTTTGGATAAAAATGAAGAAGGAAGCTTTGAGATGCAATATACCGTGATATTTGGGAAATATGTAT
This sequence comes from Lantana camara, assembly GCA_037501455.1. NCBI lineage: Eukaryota > Viridiplantae > Streptophyta > Magnoliopsida > Lamiales > Verbenaceae > Lantana > Lantana camara. The sequence continues at coordinate 5,006,478 of CM074855.1, read as the reverse complement.
TATTTGCGATTAAACCCTCCAAGTTATGTAAGTTATGCAATTAAGGATATCAAGTTTAGAAAGTGGTCACTTTAGCCCTCAAAGGTTTTTATGCAATTCGGTCCTAAGTTTAAAAGAATGAACGTATAGGGCCAAGTTGACAATTTAAATCATTTTCGGTAATTATTTCACGAAATAAATATTTTCACGTCTTGAAAGGAATTCTCGATTTGATATAAATTAATAAAATCTCATGAAAGTATTATAAAATATAATTTATAAAATTATTTTAGACATAAAATATTAATAAATAAAAACCGGGGCGTTACAACTCTCCCCCCCTTAAAAGGACCTGGTCCCCAGGTCCATTGGCAAGTTTCAAAACGATGCACGAGTGATAAGAAAACCCCGTCTCTCGAATAAGGGATGAAAGAACCCCGTCTTTCACAAGAAGTGAGAAACCCCGTTTCTCAGCAATGAGTGAGAGAGAGCCCCGTCTCTCAACAGGAAATGAGAGAGCCCCGTCTCTCACAAGCACTGAAGTAGTTCAAGGAGTAGGTGGCGAGAATAATGGCATGAATGTCACATAGCCACATAGAATCATATAAACAAGTAAACCATTTAATTACATACTTATCACTCATAATTATCTAGTTTGCAATGCATAAGAAATTAAATACAATAGCAATAAGATCAGTGATGCACACGGTATGCATGGTTAAATGTACCGTTCACCAATGGTTGTACTATGCATATAACTGGTACCTTCTTCCACCCGGACCCGATTCGCATTTACATTTTGCACTCCCCTCTCGCGAACACCTTCCCGTGCTTGCACTAGTAATCTTCCACCCCCGGTCGATTTTCCTCGTAGTCTTGAGCAAGTATCTATGTGGTGCTCGTCACTCCCACAGTAGAGACATAATCCCAACCGTTTCCTACAGCCATCATAAGTGTGGTTATCACGTCCACAATAGCTGCAAAGAAGTTTCCCGGAAGGTGTTATTGAAGCTGGGATACACGAAGTTCCCGTACTCGATCCAAGTGATTGTTTCTTCTTCTTCTTGCGAGACCTTTCCTGAGGTGCCGAGGTATGATAAGAGATAGGCCGCTTTCCTTTACTAGAAAGCTGCCCCGACCTCGAACCTGAAGCCTGTCCAGGGTGAGGATTAGACCTTCTTGCCTCCCACAAGGTGGTGCCTCGGACCTTTTCTTGGGAGTCACTCGGAGTTAGTTCCCACACTCTTTTGATTTTCTTGAGCTGTGATCCGGTGGAATCCTTGTTTCCTTCAAAGGGTCCTGAAGATGGTTGGTTCTGAAATTCCTTAAATGCAATCGAAATTTGGCCCGGCTGTGTGGATAAGACTTGTGGCGCTGAGGAAACATACTTCTTTATCTTCTGATCCACTAAACAGACTAAGGACTCGAAAAACTCCTGAGGCGGGGCCGGAGGGGGTAAATGTGAAGAAACCCTTGGTGCCTGTTCCTGAGGAGGATGGCCTTGAGACATCCTGTAATCAAGACACTGAACATGCATGTTGAATTAATATGCCAATGCACGTAACACTCCGAAGTAATAATTCAGCACATTGGAGTAATTAGGTTCAATTAGGGCAATTACATATATGTAAAGAAATTTAAAATTAAAGTAGCGTATGATGCACGTGTTTATGTATGCATTGAACCTGTCACCGGAGCAATGGAACAATTTATCTTAACATGAAATTCCTTGCTTGTTGAATCCTAAGCTCGTCTTGAACTTGGTCATCATTTCTTATTTTCCCACGGTATTCTACTCTTCAAATTCATCTAACCTTTACTTGAACATTCCCACGGCTCCGTATTATAGTTTCTAAACCCCGAAGTCTTCTATACTCCTGGAATTAACATCTAGCTTACCCTTTAATAATTACTTCCCAAATGGTTGCTTGAATCCTCTTCACGGTTGTCATTTTGATTCAAACTCCCTGGTTTACTCGTTAGGAGTTCGACTAGTTCACTGAACTTTACCTTCACTGATCTGCACTTGATTGTTCGACAACCTCCTAGCAACTCTTTGCCTTTCTTTACCGTTTCCATTTGTTGCTTCATTTCTTTTAACGTAACCTCGCAACACGACAATTCAGCTTGGATCTGAATTACCTAATTACCGAAATCTTTAACATGGTTGTCTTTCAGTTTCACATTCACTGGAGTGCTGAGCTTCCTTTATCCCTTCCTTAATTGAAATCCCAAAATTGTCCTTGCGTTAACTTGGGTAACTCTATGATTCCCCAAACAAGACTCCTGAATTCAATTTCTGTTCCACTTATAAAATTAATTCCCTGACCCCCTCTCGAACCTTAAGTCTCCATTATTCTCCCGATTCACCAAGTTGCCACCGCGATTGGAACCCTTCAAGTCTACTCTTTCACTCTGAATCGGTTATAGAACTCCTCTTCTTACTTACCTACTTGTGAGCATATCATTTCCTTCGAAATTCTTTGTCATTCGTTGCCATTTTCATTTGATACTCCAATCCCCCCAATTCTCACTCTTGCACGACCCTCCAAATTGAATCCAGAAAATAAACTAATTCCTCCCGATTGTAGAGTCCTAAGCTCTTTAACTTTCATGAATCCAAATCTGCCAGCTCGATTGAATTGATCTTCCTCTCCTACTTGAATTTGCTTCCCAATTAACTAAGTCTCAACTTAACAACACTCCTGAATCTTGAGTAGTTAGTAACCTCAATCTTCTTCACCTTGTCCTCGGACAAAATAAACTTCCTTGCTCGGTAGACGCGTCATTTCTGGTAATACAATTTCCCACAGTGAATTCTTTCATTTCGGATCTCATCCCTTGAATCCTAACTTAATAAACTTGTCCTCCAACTTTTCCGTACTTGATCCTTAGCCTAAAATTCCTTGGTAGCACTTTTTGTGAATTGATAATCCGAGTGGGAGATTCTGAAGTTTGAATGTTCCGGCTTGTTGCTCCATATCTTCCAATTCAACCACATCATGGTTGGTACTCTCTAGAGCCGATCCCTGAGAATACCTCTTCCTTATTATTAGAACCCCTGATTTTAGGCATCTTCGAAATTCTCTCCTTTTCTCTCTTTCCAACCTCTCGAATTAATCTCCATCGGCAATCCGGTTATTCTTCCTCTGATTAATACTTGCCTCTCTTGAGTACTTTCCTTTACCGTTCCCTATCTGTCGATGTATTTCCTCAACACGACAATTTATCTTGACTCATAAAATAACTTGTCTTACCCAAAGGTAGAATCCCACGCTTGTACTTCAATCGGACATACTTAATTGACTTTTCTTTCACGCCCTAATTTTAGCCTCAACTTGCACACCCTTCTCAAATTCTGCGGTAGCCCAAAATTATCGAGCAATTGGCCGTGGTTTGATAATTTTCTATAACCTGTAATTCACAACTTTCTTTGAAATAAAATGCATGTGGGTAAGGCATGCTTATGTCACGTAATAACCACATAATTAATGCTCACAACTAAGATTTAATATAAATGCAACAGGTAATTTATCAAAGTTTAAAATAAAACACATTAAGCACATAATTTCAAAGAACTCAAGATCAGATAAGTAACAATAAATTGCAAAACTCAATGCAAAGCACAGGTTACCAAGTAATCAAATCAATTCAGAGAATTCAAATAGATTCAAATAATATGCAAGACTCTCAATCAACAATTAATCCTATGCCGTGCGACCTAGACTTGACACGACACGACACGAGAACCTCGGTTTTGCAACCGGGCTCTGATACCACCTCAGATGTAGCACCCCGAACACGTGGAGGTACCACACCCCCGCACTATAGGCCGATCCACATACGAAATGGACAATCCGTACATGAACTAACCTATAGCGAACGGGTGACAAAGAAAAGAAAAGACGAGCTAGGCGGGACTAAACCCCAAAGCAATACAAAACCAATGCATAATAATTAAAAGCGGAAGCATTAATTCATATAGATACATATAGGTACCATATTTATCAAATAGATACGTATAGATACCAACTAACTATCAATACATTATCATCTTTTATACATGATCAAGTATTCAAAATGTGATAACAATAGACATGACATGAGAAGTAGTAAAGTATATACATGATGGTGCACTGCTAGACTCGTGACAATGCAAGACTGGACCAGACTCCCGCCTAGCACGACCGTCTCTCTAGTACCTGAAAAGTGAAGTATCAGTCTACCGAAGACTGAGTGAGGGGCATAAATAGATATAGCGCAATTACATGCAAGTTATAACCTTGGGTAAGGTTTTATAATTAAAAGTAATATAAGTTTGTAATAATATAAACTCGCCCGAGGTTACAACTACCAGTATTAAGTACTTGTTCATTTTCATGCAATCAATCAATACATGGCCCCGGCGAGTAAGGGCGGTCTCCAACCGATCTCCCAATGTACATGAACATGCTTGCTTGTTTAATATTCTATAGGTGATCATGCAATTCATTTATCGTGCAATCGTGCGATAGTGTAATCATAGAACACGTTCATGAAATGACAATCATGCAATAACCCGAGGCGCATCCGTGGTGCCGGACTCGTCCCCAGTCTCCTTTTTCCTCCGGTTTGATGAAGGGATTGCAAGGCCCCAACATCCAGTCTCATTGAGCATAGTATACATGAATCCCTAAGCCCGGAGCTCCTTCCTCCACTAATCTCCTAGTGGATTCAGGGGTGACCCCTAACAGGTGAGGATAGCGCCAGAGTTACCCGTCAGCCCTTGCTTTCCCGGTTGGCTCTAATCACTACCCTCGGGCCCAAATGTAACCGTCATGCTACTCGCCTAAACATGCATGAAACAATACCTGACTTGCTTGCTTGCTTGAACCTGACTTGAAATGATCAATGATTTATAGAAGGTATAATGTAAATACTATTTTGGCCGAAAACTAGCACATAAGGGTTATAGGGTTCGTTTTACCAAAACAAAACCTCACCTATACTGACAAAAGACAAGTAGGCACGGCCTACGGTGCTTGCTCCTCGTCCCTACCCTCGTGACCTGTGTAAACACGACACTTATACATGAGACATGACCTAAAATACCCAAAGAGTGACAAACGGCGGAAATGTATCGAGACGACCATGAAAATACAATGTGGTATGATAACATGTTGTTTCACATCATATGAACACATATTATAGCAATTCGGGGTCGAAGAAGTCGTTGGATCGAGGGGCTAAAATTGTAATTTTATGCAGTCATTTTTGTTCTGTCAACGAGGTGGGAACGGCCGTTCCGGACCCCTTTGCAAAATGGGAACGGTCGTTCCCATAACCCCAATAAGCGCGCCAACGATTTCCCCTTAAAAACGCGCGGAAGCTGGGAACGGCCATTCCGGCGCAAGGCCAAAATGGGAACGGCCGTTCCCTTGCTCGGCCGCCCAAACCATTTGAAAAGGTGGGAACGCCCGTTCCCACAATGCCTTGAGGCTGGGAACGGTCGTTCCCTGTTCTGCAAATGTGAAGAACAGAGAAAAACAGGGGAGGCTACGGGAATAATCAACAAAGCTACCAAAGTTCCATTTTCAATCAACCACTTCATGTTTTTCTGGAAATATGATGCATATAGGTTCAAGAAATAATAGCATAACACTTAAACATTCAAAACACACAAGATCATCAAGAATTCATGATTTCACACTCATGATCATACTTGATCATTCAAGCTCAATTCTCAACCAATTCATGCACAAATCATGCCATAATTCATGAAATAATCATATAGGCATGCTTCCAACTTCTACTAACTCATCTAGCATATAATTCCTAAACCCTAGCTCAATCATATATGCTCAAGAATCAAGAGTTCATGCACAACCAACCTTGGAAATGAAAGAAATGGATGAAGAAGATGAGGATGGATGATGAAGCTTCACTTCTTGAATATTTCTTGGGGAAATCTTGATGAGATGATTAATTCTCCCCTTCCATGCTTGAGGTTTGGCTCGGTAGAACAAAGGAAGCAAATGATCGATTATTTTTGGATAAAAATGAAGAAGGAAGCTTTGAGATGCAATATACCGTGATATTTGGGAAATATGTATTATTTGCGATTAAACCCTCCAAGTTATGTAAGTTATGCAATTAAGGATATCAAGTTTAGAAAGTGGTCACTTTAGCCCTCAAAGGTTTTTATGCAATTCGGTCCTAAGTTTAAAAGAATGAACGTATAGGGCCAAGTTGACAATTTAAATCATTTTCGGTAATTATTTCACGAAATAAATATTTTCACGTCTTGAAAGGAATTCTCGATTTGATATAAATTAATAAAATCTCATGAAAGTATTATAAAATATAATTTATAAAATTATTTTAGACATAAAATATTAATAAATAAAAACCGGGGCGTTACAACTCTCCCCCCCTTAAAAGGACCTGGTCCCCAGGTCCATTGGCAAGTTTCAAAACGATGCACGAGTGATAAGAAAACCCCGTCTCTCGAATAAGGGATGAAAGAACCCCGTCTTTCACAAGAAGTGAGAAACCCCGTTTCTCAGCAATGAGTGAGAGAGAGCCCCGTCTCTCAACAGGAAATGAGAGAGCCCCGTCTCTCACAAGCACTGAAGTAGTTCAAGGAGTAGGTGGCGAGAATAATGGCATGAATGTCACATAGCCACATAGAATCATATAAACAAGTAAACCATTTAATTACATACTTATCACTCATAATTATCTAGTTTGCAATGCATAAGAAATTAAATACAATACACTACAAGAAATTCCCGGAATTCCGACGGAAGTCCCCGTCGGAATTCCGTCGGAATTCCATCGGAAATAGAAAATTCCGATGGAATTCCGACGGAATTCCGACGGGAAACAGTCCCTTGGAAATTCTTTCCTCGGAATAAATAAACCGACGGAATACCGACGGAATACCGAGGGACGAAAACAAAAAAAAAAATATATAATTTAAAACAATTCCGACGGGATTCCGAGGGAATTCCCGTCGGAAAAGACATATGCTGGATAAACGATATATATTTTCCGACGGGTATACCCTCGGAAATCCGTCGGAATTATTAAAAATATAATAAAAATATTAATTAATTCCGACGGGATTTCCCTCGGAATCCCGTCGGAATTATTAAAAATATAATAAAAATATTTATTAATTCCGACGGGATTTCCCTCGGTATCCCGTCGGAATTATTAAAAATGTAATAAAAATATTAATTAATTCCGACGGGATTTCCCTCGGTATCCCGTCGGAATTATTAAAAATGTAATAAAAATATTAATTAATTCCGACGGGATTTCCCTCGGAATCCCGTCGGAATAGTTAAAAATATAATAAAAATATTTATTAATTCCGACGGGATTTTCCTCGGTGTCCCGTCGGAATTGTTAAAAATAGAATAAAAATATTTATTAATTCCGACGGGATTTCCCTCGGAAACCCGTCGGAATTATTTCAAAAAGAATTTTACATTTTATTTAAATCCGTTTTTTTTCCTGTTTTTTTTTTTTTTTTTTTTTGTACCTGTCAAACATGCAATTTATCCCAACAATTCATCCATAATCAATCCAAATATTCATTTCCAACAATTATACATCAAATCCGAACATTCATCCTTTCCACATGCTACGAATTCATCCAACAAAAGTATTTATCAATAAGTACACATGCTACAAATTTATACATCCAACAAAAGTATTTATCCATAACTACACTTACTAGTCTTCCATGCCACAAATTTATACATCCAACAAAAGTATTTATCCATAACTACACTTAGACTATGCTACAAATTTATACATCCAACAAAAGTATTTATCCACAAGTACACTTACCAATCTTCACCTACATTATCCTCGTCCTCGTCCTCCCTCTCTTCATCATCGTGATTTTCATAAGTTCTAGGAGTGTTTCTTTTGCTCTTACCGGATCGACCTTTGCTCTTACGCCTTTCGCGAGTTTGTGAAGCATTTATTAGTTGATTAACCGCTTGTGTCTGCATCTCTATTAGCTTCGTAAGTTGTTCCATTCGCTGCTGCGTTTGCTGTTGCTGCTGCTGCATTTGTTGAGTTATATCGCCTGACATATTACAAAATTGATTATGATATACTTTGCATCCCATTTGAATATAGATAAAATTTAATAATTCACATGATATAATCCCATTTCTCACGTGAATTAACCAATTTCAAGCCAATTTCAGTTTTACATGTATAGACATCCCATTACAGTTTTACATGTATAGACATCCCATCACATGCAATAAATTTATCGTTTCATCATGGAAATAAAAAGGATATTTTGTGGACTTTTTAAAAGCAATTCCAACAAGCAGTAAATTGCAAAGATTCTCAATACCAAAAAAAGGAATTCAAAAGGTGAGTTCACCTGACACGTTACCCAACGCCTCAGTCAGCTGCTCGTTTGTCACGTAGGGGCCACTCTGAGATGATGGAGAACCTGAAGTGTAATCTGATAATGGTGAAGGTCCTACATTCTTTCTCTTTGGCATGTGATTCATCCCGAGAATCCGACCTTTCTTATCACGTCCCCCGGCAGCTACAGTCCACAACTCTACAGTGTCAAGCACTGGACATTCTGGATCCTCCAATCGGCGTTGTTCTTGCTCAGCGACTAGTTCATTATACTTCAACTATATATAATTATGAATTAATTAAAATACAATATACAATTCTTCACTACAACTAGCAATTTATGAATTGACTTTAACATAAATGTGGACAATTAGCAACTGAAAAGAATGTATTTAACTAAAAAAATTATAAATAACTTACAGCAAGGTCACGTGTCGCTCCTTCCTTCCAATCCTTAACAGCTTTTCCCTTATCTTCACGCCTCACATATCCGTCTACAAAGGCATCGTAATGATCAACCTTCTTTTTAGTTTTTTCTTCCATCATGGCAATGCGCGTGTGCATACTAATAGAACCTCCAGTGTAAACCGATGATCCTTCCTTCGACTTCCTGTTGCGTGCATTTCTTTCACGCTTAGCCTGATACTCAGGACTACTCCAAAGTGCACGCAACGCTGTATATACCTCATCTAGCATCCAACCTGGCTTCTTCTCATGGTTTCGGATCATGTAGTACATGTCCGACATTCGTTGCCCCAAGTGATGCTTAAATGCCTTGTAGAAATGACCCTCGTATATAGGATCCCAAGTGCAGTACTTCTGTATAATTCACAATTAAAAGAAATATATAAAAAATACAACATCAATAATATGTATGTATTCATATTATGTCAATGTTAAATTACCTTCCAGTCTTCAAACCAACTAACCAACTCTTGTTCAGGAATATCAAGGACAGTATTATAGGGGTGAGTAAGCCTGCTCTTGAATACATTCGTAATCCCTTTGGTCCCATCGTAGTTAGTAACATAGCTGCATCCACAAATACAAATATATATTGAGACTATATTTTACTGTACACAAGTATCATTTACTTTAACACTGCATGAAGGTGGGGGAGGGTATTAACTGCAGGAAATAATGAAGGAGTTTCCTCAAGACAACACATACACATGCAGAGCATCCATTTCCATTGCAAACTCCCATGACTTAACAATTTTATAATGCTTAAGACACTTATAAATATTTTTAAGAAATAATAATAAGCTCTAAACTCACTCATGGTCCCCAATGGGTTGTAGCATTCTTTTTCCAGAAATTGATGTCCGAAGGCCCGTAGATTGTCTTTGAATTGCAGGAGCCCCAAGAGGTTCTTGCTCCTCATGCTCCTCCTCTACTTCATTTGCTTCATTTATCGGACTGTTAGACGGTGCAGAAGGGGAAGATGTAGACCGATCAACAGTGGGAGATGTAATCGGATCACCGTCAGGAGACGTAATATGATTCTCGCCCGGTGAGGATGTAGGAGCGACTAATGATGAGGGCGTAGGGGTTAATCTAGGTGTGAACCCAGAAATAGGTCTCGACATGGATCTCCCCGCTGCATTCGGTACAAAACTTTTCTTTTTACCTGTTACACTTCTTAAGAAATTCCCCTGTGAACGAGGCGGTTGTTTGTCCATCTGCATTACAATAAATAACAAAAAAATTAATATTTTATACAACAAACTAACAGCCTCCAACAAAAAGTAATAAAAATTAAGAGAAATTTGAAATACACATAATTAATAACTAACCAATCATAGTCACTATCAACAAATCTGGAAATGTTTCATCAAAATGTTTCCAGGCTTTCCCGTCACATGGATGAGACATTACTCCATCTGGTCGTTGGTTTTTTGAGTGCCATGTCATGTGTGGTGCGGAGCTCATTGAGGCATACAACCTTTGCAATCTGGGGATAAGAGGCAGATAATGCATTCTCTTTACAGGAATTTGCCGTCTCACGCCCTTTTTCTTGGTTGCCTGTATCTTATAACGATCAACACCACAAAACTTGCAGCATATGGCCTCTTCATCAGCTTTATAGTACAACATGCAAACCGTTGACACAACATTTTATTATAGTACTAGTGTTGCGGCATTTGGATTAATGGGGAACCTATTCAGGTGAAAAGTGGGAACCTATGATTGTTGTTTATCACAATTCGCAAACATAACTTATGGTTGGAGTTGGACAGCTTATAAGGATTAATTAACTCAAAAGCTGGAAAATAATTTGGCAGAAGATGAGGGTCTTGAAGAATCAAATTATTAATTGTTGCATATTTTTATTGTTCAAACATTCCAAAGTAACCAAGCAACTAGAATCTTCGATTATAAAATATGCATTCGGCAAAACTAGGTCTTGACGTGAATTAAACTTGACACTTAATTTCACAACGACATCACCAATATTTGTGTTCGTATCATAATTTTACATAATCATTAAATTAGAAATTAAAATAGGGATATTAAATTATAAGGACAAATTCAGCTGAAAAAATAAAACAAATTAGAAAATAACAAAGATGGAAAAAACTTAAACTATTTGGTCGATAATATGTTATTGACCTTAAAAAAAATAAATTGTTATAAATTATAGTTTCTTACCCAAAACAAAACGGGAAAAGGTTATAAATTATAAATTATATGTGGATTTGTACAAGAGAGGGTCTCAACAAAACCTTGAATATACAATGGGATGATATAAAAAGATTGAATAGTAATTCACATCTTAAAATTAAAGCAAGGAAACATTAAACTAAGGTCCGTAATGCTGTGAAAAGTCACATCAGTAACTATAGCAACAAAAGCAACAACAGATTGAAATAAACGAAACAGCAACAACAGATTGAAATAAATTGATGTGTACCTCAATGGGAACTAGAGCAATCCAAAGTTGTACTTATGGAAGTTCCTGATATCAAGTTGTACCATAATCGTTCACCGAGTCGTCCAAACAAAAAAGAGCAATCAAAGCAAGTATATGATAAAAAGCTTGCAATTACAGGTGGAATAACCTAATTGAGAAATATATCCACTGACATGATTTTCCCAATAAGATCGCATGAAAATATAAATATAAATATCAAAATGTAAGAATCATTTCTCATAGACTCTTCAATCTCAGCCAACGAAACTGCACAATTGATGAAAATTAACCTAAATTCTGCATTTGAAGTCGCTATGGTCAGTAGTTTTACCTTGTACATTCTGCATATATAAGGAAATCCAATTAAGACAGATTGATATGTCAATAAGTTAAACTAAATTGGTGATATATAATGAAGTTATGTCATTCCCAAATCTGGAAAAAGCCAAAAACAGAATCTTCTCTTTTCCTGCATCTTCCACAATTGTAAAACAGCACCTGTTATTGTTATTCCTGGGAAAGGTTAAATCTTGCACTTCGTAACTGTCTGTTTTCCCCTTAATTTTCATGTTATATTACAACAAAGCCTTTTATTGAAACATCAACGTTGTCACATTTCAGATGCAGGGGAATTCTCTGTTTTATAATCGAGCAGAACTCGATGGAGCGTATTCTACGGCGTGTACAATTCGCGGCATATCGTCTGCTATATACATAATACAGCATTATTTTCTTAAATTAGTTGTTATCTTTATCATGACTTCTTAGCATAGAGGAATCATTTCCTCACCATTTATTCTAATTCATCACTCAACTTTGGCAGAATTTGGTGAACGATTTGGTAAATTACCATGACTTAGAGCTATCATTGTCTACACCAACCTAATGCTCTCAACATATACAGCTTGGATATTAAGAAAACAAACATTCAATATGACGTGGTTTAAGGGATCAAAGAACTGAAGCTAAAATTACATACTTTGGAATTTGCAGCAGAAGACTAAAAGGGTGTTAGCTAGCTGCCACTTAAAGTGTTTGTGTTCGAGTGCAGCTTCTAAGTTATTTCATAAATAAAATGTTGATCCTATTTCTCCAAATATTCAGTATATTACCATTTTTAACATGTCCCACGATGAATAAAAATCAAACCATGTATTAGTTAGTAAATATCGGAAAAACTCATGAATAAATCTTGTATAAGGAACATTTTCAGCTGTGAATAAATACATGCTACAATTTCAGTGGCAGACTTGTATTTTTCCACAAAAATTCAACTCATGAACAATTGATTAACTTCCCGTGTAAATTCATGCTAAATTATTGTCCTCATATATGATATATGATATGCGTGAACCTGATATATGATCATGTATGCATTTTTATAAGTGTGCACATATATATATATATAGAGAGAGAGAAAAAAGCACCCTAAATTCTTGATGTGTAAAAAAGCAACCTATATAGAAAGAGAAGTTCAAGATAAGAGGAAATTTTAGATAACGGTAAAAGGGACAGCCGCATTTCCCAATATTCTTGATGTGTGAAACATACCAACCTAAATATTCCTTCAATAATCAACCTTCTTTTGTCACCGGTTTCAAGCAGGCCTTGCAATGCGCTAATGATTGGTAAACCGGCTCCAACAGTTGCTTCGTAGAAGTAACGAGTATACGATTATCGCTGCTGAAACACTGTAGCTTTACCTGAGTTCTAATTAACTTCAGAGGGCCCCTTGTGACATGATTTCAGAGAGGTCTACATAAGAAAAATATAAAAGGTACTTGAGAATTCACAATCTAATCGGAATGGAAGATATATCAAGAATAATTAACAAACTCTACACTCTATACCTTCAATAATATTTAGACTCGAGCATTTAAAGATGCTGTACGTTAAAGCTTTTATAGAGCCACCCACTTAATTAATAACCTACATATTTACAAATTTTAAGGCAATAACAGCAGGTATACAACAATGACAAAGCTAATTTCATTTTAGTTTGATACATCAATGTAAAGTGGCAGCCACGTTTCCATGTCTATCCCATTTTTCCAACAATAATTCAAGGTAGTAGGCAAGCAAAAAGGGGCCTCATGGCAGCAGCCATTTTCATAACTTTCCCTCCCATAAACTCACGCAACACCCCACAAAATGCAATGCAGCAGCAGGAAATTAATTGAGCAGGAAATTCAAGCAAAAATATACATATTTTGGCTGCAATTTCAAGCAAAAATATCATAACCCATGTCCATATTTCATCACATTTCCATCACCTAAAGTTTATATATAAATATATATATACACAACAACTTATGCAGCAATACTTCTTGACCAAATTAAAAGACATCAAAATTTAGCATTCGCCGAACTAAGTATAATTTGAACGAACGAAGAACAATTCTGAAACGAAAACAAGCAACGACTTGAAATTCTTTAGCATATGAAATATGAAAACTAACTATGCATGATAAACAGCAGAGAAGAGTGGTCTTATTTGATTGTTTCTTCAACATATAAGTCCGATAAAGCAAAGAAAATAAGAGAACATTGAAGTCAGTCATTACAAGTGCAATTAATGATGAAAAACATCAACGAAAAGTCGTCGTCCCTGTTGTGGACTGTGCTCTGCTCTGTTTCTTTTTACTAATTCTTATTTGTTATTTATTTCTTTCTTCTTCTTTCGTATTTTTTAATTGAGGGGTAGATTCTATGAGAAACAAGACAACGAAGAACGAATGCTTACAAGCGACGCCACAAGGATTCCTCTGCAGCAGCAAAGTTTAGGAATCTACAGACCAACGAGCAAGACACAAGATCCTACAGTCAAATGGCACAAAGAAATTAATAAATGAATTCAAATTATTAAAGAAAAAATAGAAAAGGTTCAGCATTCATAAATAATAAAACAGACAGAATCAAAAGGCGAACAAGCACAGGCACAAATGCTATGCAGATACGGGAAACAATTCCTGATACCTCGGAGGAGGGAAATCTGGGCAGGTTACATTTGCAATCACATGAGGAAATCTGGGCAGGTTGCATTCGCAATCACATGGTTACTCACACTTCCCAGAATTATCCTACAGACAGAGAGAGTAAAATTCACTTTTTTTGAACAATTCGGAAAGAAAAATCAACCATTTACAGAGATAGATAGAGCAAACTCCAGATTCCTTGAGTAATCTTGAAAGAAGATTCAACCATTTACAGAGAGAGTTGAATTGAAGAATAGAAATGTACCGTTTGCCGAGGCCTCTGAAACTTCAAACCTTTAACAGCTTCAAGTGAAGCTTCTCTCTCGCATCTCCCCAGTCCAGCTTTGTCACAACGTGTATCTAAGAATCAATCAATCAATCGACATTCTCAATCTTCACAAACCAACATTCCGATTTCCGAACCGAAAATCTTAAACAAAAATTAAATTCCCCTTACTGGCAGGTGACGACCGGTAGGCGACGGCGGAGGCTAGCGGAGGTGACACCAAGCAAAGACCGGAGCTGGCGGAGGCAATAGCAAGCGAAGACCGGAGCTGGCGGAGGCGAGAGTGAATTCGGCAGTCACAGTGATGCAGGAGCTCGCGCCTCAATTTGGAAGAGCGAAGGAATTTGGGGCGAAATGAAATTTTGCCCTAGCTTATCTCAGTATTACTTGTTTGCAGATAGGTTATTAAAAACAAATTAAATTTTCAGATACCAAATACGTTAGCTTGACTGGCAAAATGCTGCCCAATATACCATGGGCTCCTGTGTTCGATCCCCAAGCAACACCTATTTTTAGATTATTTTTTTTTTATCAATTTAATACAATCCGGAATCCCGTCGGTTTTAGTTAATTTCTATTATATGTATTTTTTCGTTAATTTTTAATTTTATTTTTTATTTAAAATCTATTTTTATTTCTATTTTATATTTTATATTTTGAAAACACCGACGGGATACTCCTCGGAAATCCGTCGGAAATATATATAATTAATTTTTAAAATTTATAATAAAAAAACCGATGGGATTCCGAGGGATAAACCGTCGGAATTGGTTAATTTATATTATATGTATTTTTCCCTTAAATTTTATTTTTCATTTAAAATCTATTTTAATTACAATTTTACATTTTATATTTTATTTTTTTAAAAAAACCGACGGGATTCCCCTCGGAATCCCGTCGGAAATTTTTTAACAATACTTTTTAAATTTCATAACAAAAAACCGACGGGATTCCGAGGGAAATCCCGTCGGAAATATTTATTGTCTATTTTTAATTTTATATTTTAAAATATCCGACGGGATTTCCCTCGGAATCCCGTCGGAAATATTTTTCATTGTAATTATTTACAAAAACCGACGGAATTCCGAGGGGAATCCCGTCGGAATTATTTAATTTATATATATATTTTGAAAAATCCAAACCCGTCGGAAGTCCGTCGGAATTCCCTCGGATTTCCGAGGGAATTCCGACGGGATATTTCCCTCGGAATTTTCCGTCAGAATTTCGGGAATTTCTTGTAGTGATAGCAATAAGATCAGTGATGCACACGGTATGCATGGTTAAATGTACCGTTCACCAATGGTTGTACTATGCATATAACTGGTACCTTCTTCCACCCGGACCCGATTCGCATTTACATTTTGCACTCCCCTCTCGCGAACACCTTCCCGTGCTTGCACTAGTAATCTTCCACCCCCGGTCGATTTTCCTCGTAGTCTTGAGCAAGTATCTATGTGGTGCTCGTCACTCCCACAGTAGAGACATAATCCCAACCGTTTCCTACAGCCATCATAAGTGTGGTTATCACGTCCACAATAGCTGCAAAGAAGTTTCCCGGAAGGTGTTATTGAAGCTGGGATACACGAAGTTCCCGTACTCGATCCAAGTGATTGTTTCTTCTTCTTCTTGCGAGACCTTTCCTGAGGTGCCGAGGTATGATAAGAGATAGGCCGCTTTCCTTTACTAGAAAGCTGCCCCGACCTCGAACCTGAAGCCTGTCCAGGGTGAGGATTAGACCTTCTTGCCTCCCACAAGGTGGTGCCTCGGACCTTTTCTTGGGAGTCACTCGGAGTTAGGTCCCCCTGCAAGCCCCAATTGAAAACCCAAAGAGAAAATATTAAAAGGAGAAAGAGAAATGAATTTTCAAAGTGTTTGAAAATGGCCAAGGAATTTATTTTAAGAAAATAAATTAAAGTTCCAAAGAGTTGGAAATGCACGGAATTTTATTTTGGAGAAAATAAAATTTTAAATTTTTTTATTAAAAAAAAAAAAATGCTGACGTGGCAGGTGACGTGGCACTGACGTGTCACGCCACGTCAGCAGGCGGGGCCCAGTTGGCGCTATCGCGCCGTGTCAGCGTAAATGGGCGGACGAGATTGGATGTTGACCGGGCGGGTCAACGGGGCATCGGTTCGGGTTATAGGGTCGGTTCTCGGATAGGGTCGGACCGGGTCCGGTTCAGGGTCGGACTGGACCCGGACACGTGGCCGCTTCAGGAGAGGCCACGTCAGCTGGAACCCTAGGCCGCGTGTACATCACATGCGCCACCTTCTGGTGGCGCGTGCGGGCGCGTGAGGCTGAATTCCGGTGACCGGCCGGCGGCGTTGGATTCACGGCGATGAGACCTTCCACGTGGTCACCTCGGTTTTTGTGTCCAAGTTGTACACGCAAGTGGAGAGGTGAAATGACCATTTTACCCTTGCTTTTGTATCCAAAATGACCGTTTTGCCCTCATATATTTGCCTATAAATAGGCTGACCCCCTTCCCTCATTTCTCATTCAGTTTTGGGATGGTTTTGGCCAAATTTTGGCTTTGAAATCAAGTCCCATTTTCTCCTAGTTAATTCCGATTTATTTTGGAATTAATTTTAATTAGGTGTTTGTATAAAACGCCTAATTTCGGGAGAATAAACCTTGAAAAGGGTTTTATAGTTTAAAGTTTATTTTCTCTAAGTATTTAGAGAAATAATTTCGGAGCCCACACTCCGAGGGTGTCCCTGGGGATATTGCAGGGAAGCTCTGCCGGTCTCACGAAAGGGCAAGGAGCTGGAAAAATGTCGTTAGATAGCCATGTTTGCAGTACGGTAATATTTTATAGTTGTTTTATTTTAAGCATGATAAATTATGTGCTCTTAAGTGTTAATTGCATGTTAGATATTTATCTGCTTAAGTGATTTAAAATTTATTATCAATTGCATGTATATACTTGAGTAGATCCGGCTAAGTCTTCCGCTTTGTATTAAAATGTTTTAGAAATATTTTAATACTTGTATTATAAATAAAAATTTTAAAATGTGGTCCCGGACCGCTACTGTTCTGGGCCCGCCTCCCAGCAACTGGTATCAGAGCTAGTTTGAGTAACCCGTAAGGGGCTCTATCGTAGAGGGGGTTCTCGCAGTGTGACCTGTGACGAAGTATTGACTCTTACCCCTCGCGGTCCCGCTGGTAAGGTTGGCTGTGTGGAGACGCACACCGTAAAACTAGTTCGTGAGGTATCTTTGCTGGTCACCCTATGAGATAGGAATGGCAGCAACTGGTATCAGAGCTAGTTTGAGTAACCCGTAAGGGGCTCTATCGTAGAGGGGGTTCTCGCAGTGTAACCTGTGACGAAGTATTGACTCTTACCCCTCGCGGTCCCGCTGGTAAGGTTGGTTGTGTGGAGACGCACACCGTAAAACTAGTTCGTGAGGTATCTTTGATGGTCACCCTATGAGATAGGAACGGCAGCAACTGGTATCAGAGCCGTGCTCTAGATATATACATGCATTGATATGATGCATGCGATGCATAATTTTAAATCTGCTACTGTGCACGTAAATTTTGTCAAAGGAGACTGGTTTTTAAGTGGGACCGTTGTGACCCCTCCAGTGTTTCCTGGGAATTTACGTGGAATGGTAATTTTCTGGGAATCGATTTCAATAATCTTCCTGGTTAATTACTGAATCAGTAAACATGATTTAAATTATGAGATAATTTATTTATAACATGTTTACTTTATGCCATTTATTTTAAGCATGATAATTATGTGATAATTATACCAGCATGCTTAATTGATTTAATTTATGGCATATTTAGTCTGTGTCATTTAAAATTTTAAGCATGATAATTATGTGATAATTATATGAAAGCATGCTTAATTATTTTTATTTTATGGCATGATCATGATAATATGAGATATTATGATATTTCAATTATGCATATTTTATTTAATGTGATTAAATAGTATTGTTTAATAGAGATTAGATGCGATGCATAATTGAACTAATATTTTTCGGCCTAATTAATAAATAGTTATTAAATTGCCTTAAAATATTATTATTGGGATTTTAAATATGATTTAGTAATCCTAGTGGGAGGGTATTAATTAGATTAATTACTCCCAACAATAAGACGCCAAAAGTGATTATTAAATAATCAAAAGATAATCCACACTTTTTAAAAATTCAAGTGGGAGCGAGATGAAAAGAGTTGGATTCTCACGGCCTCCATTACCCGTCTATAGTATAGTGAATATATACTACTCCCTTCGGCGGGTATGTATTCACGGTATACAAGATTAGACTTCTACGGATAGATTGAAATACGGGAAAGTCAGCTCGACCACGCCTCCGTGGAGTGTCTTGACCTACTCGTACGAACTTCTAGGTAATGGTGCACACTTGACTGAGTAATGTATTAACCTCCCTTCGGAGCTCTGTTACATTTACTTAGAGGCCAAGGGTTGATGTGGTGAATTAACATTGTTTGGTAAGACTTGTCTAGATGACATGTTAATTAAGAATAGTTCTTGCTTTTCTAAGCGGTTTTCGACCTCGCCTCCGGGGAGTCAACTGCAGTTAGTTAAGTCACCATTGCGTAAATCAAAATGCTTACGTGGATTTCATTTATTGGTTGGACGCAGAAGAAAGTGAAATACATAATCATAACTTGCATTTATTTATTTATTTCAGTTTTATAATTACGATCTCTCTTAACCCACTCCAAACTGTATGTCTATAAGGAAATAGGCTAGTAAGGGTTCAACTATGCTGATTAGGAAATGAATCTTGACATCGTGTTGAGACACGAAAGTTTACGTACTCACTGAATCTTATCCGAAAATTTCGGAAACTACAACCAGTCAGGATTAGAAAGACGTTTATTCTAAATGGATCAAGTATGATGATCTGGCTAGTCTTATATCCTGACATCTGTCTTAAAAGTTCTTGAGCATCAGACGCATGAGATGTCCACTGATAAGAACATGTGTTGAAGACAGAGTCGTACGAAGGTACGAGCCATGAAAACGGTTGTCAGTTAAAGATGTTTGAAGGATCACTATTTCAGAATCATATTATGAATATGATAGCTAATCTGAACGAGATTGAAAGCCTCTGTGCTTAAAGAGACAATCTTAATAGATAGGATACGATCCTATACTCTCTGCCTAAGTCATTTGAACGTTCAAGAATAATTTTAAATTTTTATAAAACCAATGAACGACCTCAATATGGCAGAAAGAATGATATAGACTAAGGGAAAAGTTCTCTTTAATCAGACATCAATATCCACGGCCTAAAAGGCCAGTAAGTGGAAGAAAGAAAAAGGAAAAGTTCCCAATCTAAGGTTCAGAAATAGAAAGTCAAATCCGACAATGGAAAAGTGTTTCTATTTCGGTGGTAACGGGTATTGGAAAAGGAAGTTATCCGAAATACTTAGTTTGTATGTTTGTTACGCCGTTTTGGATAATATATGAAGATATCTTACCCGTTGAAAGTATGTTTAGTTGGAAATTCACCAGAATCCTGGTGTGTGAACTTGAGATCAACTAATCATATTTGCAATTCGTTGCGAAGATTCAAACTAACCAGGAAGTTTGAAAAACGGCTAACACACAACTACTGGTCGGGGATAATACAAGTGTAATTGTATTAGCAGTAAGGACTATAAAGTCGTATTTTGGCAATAGGGTTTTACATTATACGTATCGTATATACAGAAGTTTGATTTTTGTAAGTTATTTGATAACTAGTGGTTTAACTGTATGTTTTGAACAAAGGGTTACCGTTAAGCAAAATAAAAGGTTTATTTGCTCTGGCACAATAAAAGATGGTCTTTTATACCTCAATAAAAAACCTATTTTAAGTTTAACATTAAAGAAGCTTGACTTACCATCTAAGAAGAAAAACTTCTACGTGGCATCAACGTCTTGGTCACTTTTATCCGAATAAGATCCAAAGACTGATTGTCGAGTCTTTTAGACTTGACAGCTGTCAGTCTACGAATCCTGTTTAGAAAAGTAAAATGACCAAGAAAGTTCCTTTTGAGATAAAAGGTATTAAGCCATGAACTTGCTTGAGTTAGTTCATACGGACATATGATACTATGAATGTTCAAGCAAGAGAAAGTTTCTGCGTACTTCATCATTCATTTGAATGAACACTCTAGATACAGATATGTTTATTTGATGAGACTCAAGTCTGTAATTTTGAATAGTTCAAAGAATATAAGACTAAAGTCAAAGAGTCAAATTAGAAAACATATCAAGGCACTTCGATTAGATCGAAGTAGTGATAAGTATTTAAGTTCAGAGTTAAATAAAATTTCTCAATTGAGATTAGATCTCAACTATATATATATGAGATACGTCTTAGCAAAGATATATTGCAGAAAGGAGAAATAAAACTCTGATAATGCTGGTAAGATTCATGAAGAGTCATGCTACCCTATGAATTTTGTTTTGGGGTCTTGCACACAAAACGACAAACCTAGTTCTATCTAAGTCAGTTCTTAAAACACTGATGGATCTATAGCTAGGGTGAAAACCCTGTATCTTTTATCTTCGGATTTAAAGTAGCCTGGTCCACAAGTTAAGGATGGATCCTGACAAGTTAGAATAAAGAACAAAGGTTTACTTGTTCTAAGGTTATCCTAGAAGAACGAGAGGTGGTATATTTTGTAATTTGAGAAATCACAAAAGATGTTTGTGAATATTTCAAAGATAATTACATAGATAACCACAAAGGGTGGAAGCAAAGTAGTGTTAAAAGAAGTAACAGTATTAGATACTGATTTCCATAAACCCGTGATAACTAAAAATGTATCAGATACATGTGATGTACCAAATACAACATGTGATGTAGAGACGTGTACACGAGAGCATCATTGTAGTGGGAGGATTGTCAGGACACCTGACAAGATACCTAAAGATTAACCCAAGTGGTTGAATCTAACGTATCTGATCCCATCACGTGTAATGAAACTGTGGATGACATAGACGCTGACTGTTTGGTCAATATCCATGAAATCTAAGTTAGAATCTCTGTATTCTAACGAAGTCTTGAACTTGTAGAGGCGCCTGAAGGCATTAAACCCTATTAGATACAATTGGGTTCTACAAGACGATAAAAGGAGAAATGGACAAAAGTAGAAACTTTAGAGCAAATTTATGGCAAAGGGATTTTACCCAGAATGAAGAAATCATTTATGAGGTCTTCTCGCCTATAGAAATGCTTAAGTCCATTATCCTCTCCATTTTATCTCATTATCGATTATGAGATTAGATAAATGGATGTAAAGACTATGTTCTTAAACGGGCAACTTCAAGAAGAAGAGATGCATGATACAACCTGATGGCTTCACAGCCAGAAATCAGGTGCATATAATACAAGCTTAATAGATCGATTTATGATCTTAAGCAAGCGTCTAGATTATGGAGCATCAGAATTATAAGGCAATTTAGATTCTTTGGATTTGTATAATTGCCTGATGAACCATGAAGTGTGCAAAATGACATCATGATAGCGTATACCATTTTCACTATGTACGTAATTAATATTCTGCTCATTGGGAATGATGCAAGAATTTTGTCAAGTGGTCAAGATTCGAACGTCAAATCATTTTGACAAGAAAAGACCTATGTGAGACCAATGTTATTCCAAGGATCAGACTTTTTTCGTGATCATAGGAAGAAGGAGATTGGTTTATCACAAGAAGCATATATAGATAAGATGCTGACAAAGTATAATATGACGAATTCCAAGAAAGGTTCATTACCTTTTAGATTTGGAATTTATCTATCTCAGGATCAGTGTCCTGAGACAACTGAAGAGATAGAAGACATGATTAGAGTTCCGCAGCGGAAGCTTTATGTGTGTCATATTATGTACAGGGCCAGATGTCTTTTATGAAATAGGTCTAAGTCAGCAGATATTAGTCAAACCCTAGAATCTGACACTGGGTAGTAGTGAAAGCATATATTGGAGTACTTGAGAAGGACTTGAGATTATATGCTTGTCTACCACAGTGGTGAGCTCATTTCAATAGAGTGCACAGATTCAGATTTACAATCTGATTTTTATTCTAGATGTTTGACATCAGAATACGTGTTTACTCTAGAAAGAGCAATCATTAATTGGAGAATGTTAAGCAGAGTTGTATTACTTACACCGGCATGGAAGTCAAATACATGGTAGCTTGAGAAACAGCCAGTTAGATGTATTGGATTCATGATTTCCTAGTAGTTGGCTCAGAGAAACGTCTAAAAGATTCCTTCACTAAAGTATTGGCGTAAAAGAGTGCAAAACGAGTTTTGACACTCGTGTGAAAGGAATAAGACTTAGATGTATGGCCAAATTGAATTTAGGGCAAGTGGGAGATTGTTGGGAATGGTGCCCTGAAAATTCAATTTGTTGAATTAATTAAATTGAATTTACAGCGAGTTGTGAGTATTTCACATATTAATTATTAATGACGTGTGGTGGTATTCTCATATGAAATGTGTTTCATAGGAAAAGACTTTGAATACCGAAATCACGTGTCATTAAAGTTCTAGTCGGTAAGATAAGAATATGTTCTTATCAAGACTATAACGTGGTTATATAAGATGATTAGTCTTTCGTCATCGGGAATGGTGATTCCAATTATAACACGTTGATGATTTTCAATAGGATTGGAAACATCGAACTGGACCACTGAGATTATTCATTTTATACTGCTATCTAAAATGAATAAAATCTCAGGAAGCATTGTACTCTTAATCCTGATAATATTTCGGCTTTAGGCATGTAGTGTTAGTCACTGTAACATACTTGAAGTGAGGTCTCGGTAACGGGTGGCCAAAATACTTTGTATGATTCGGTGACAACATGAAATGTGCTAAAGAGTTATATTGATCGAGGAATCTGTGGCCTTGCTGGAAGGTAAGAGATATCCTTGAAATACATTTGCAAAAGTTCGAATTAAGACTTTGGCCAAAGCACTTCGCGTGATAACGTCACCGAAGTTGTATGTTGAATGTGTTTCACATACAGAGAATTTGAACTTAAGGCAAATCAATAAATTTCAAATTGGAGATGAAAAATAAATGGTAGTAGTTGTAATTTATTTTTCATGGATATCTACACGGAGGAGTAAAATGTGAAATTATTCTAGATCGAGAAATTTGTGAATAATTTAATTAATTTTAGAGTTCAACAATATTTATTTAGTGGAATTAAATATTGTTAAACGGTAATTAATTATTATCATGGGATGATAATATATTATTCCGTTTGGAGCTAAAATTAATTAGTCCTGCAGGTCCCCCCTGCAAACCCCAATTGAAAACCCAAAGAGAAAATATTAAAAGGAGAAAGAGAAATGAATTTTCAAAGTGTTTGAAAATGGCCAAGGAATTTATTTTAAGAAAATAAATTAAAGTTCCAAAGAGTTGGAAATGCCCGGAATTTTATTTTGGAGAAAATAAAATTTTAAAATTTTTTTATTAAAAAAAAAAAAAAAATGCTGACGTGGCAGGTGACGTGGCACTGACGTGTCACGCCACGTCAGCAGGCGGGGCCCAGTTAGCGCTGACACAGCTGCCGCGTGGCACGACACGTGTGCGGACGAGATCGCGCCGCGTCAGCGTAAATGGGCGGACGAGATTGGATGTTGACCTGGCGGGTCGGGGCATCGGTTCGGGTTATAGGGTCGGTTCTCGGATAGGGTCGGATCGGGTCCGGTTCAGGGTCGGACTGGACCCGGACACGTGGCCGCTTCAGGAGAGGCCACGTCAGCTGGAACCCTAGGCCGCGTGTACATCACATGCGCCACCTTCTGGTGGCGCGTGCGGGCGCGTGAGGCTGAATTCCGGTGACCGGCCGGCGGCGTTGGATTCACGGCGATGAGAACTTCCACGTGGTCACCTCGGTTTTTGTGTCCAAGTTGTACACGCAAGTGGAGAGGTGAAATGACCATTTTACCCTTGCTTTTGTATCCAAAATGACCGTTTTGCCCTCATATATTTGCCTATAAATAGGCTGACCCCCTTCCCTCATTTCTCATTCAGTTTTGGGATGGTTTTGGCCAAATTTTGGCTTTGAAATCAAGTCCCATTTTCTCCTAGTTAATTCCGATTTATTTTGGAATTAATTTTAATTAGGTGTTTTTATAAAACGCCTAATTTCGGGAGAATAAACCCTGAAAAGGGTTTTATAGTTTAAAGTTTATTTTCTCTAAGTATTTAGAGAAATACTTTCGGAGCCCACACTCCGAGGGTGTCCCTGGGGATATTGCAGGGAAGCTTTGCCGGTCTCACGAAAGGGCAAGGAGCTGGAAAAATGCCGTTAGATAGCCATGTTTGCAGTACGGTAATATTTTACAGTTGTTTTATTTTAAGCATGATAAATTATGTGCTCTTAAGTGTTAATTGCATGTTAGATATTTATCTGCTTAAGTGATTTAAAATTTATTATCAATTGCATGTATATACTTGAGTAGATCCGGCTAAGTCTTCCGCTTTGTATTAAAATGTTTTAGAAATATTTTAATACTTGTATTATAAATAAAAATTTTAAAATGTGGTCCCGGACCGCTACTGTTTTGGGCCCGCCTCCCAGCAGATTGTATATCCGCTTTGGGCTTTTCCTTATTGTAATCACAGACAATCTTTGAATGAAATAACGAATTGAGGCAACACTTCTTTATATGCTCTTGTTTGGTATGCGTTTACTTTAGTTGTGCATGTATGAGAAGTCCCCTAATCCTGATGACTTTAGGACTCTACCATTTAGGTAAAATGGTTCATGAAACGAGCCCTATATCACATAAGTCATGATTAGTAAAATACTCCAAGCCGATGAGTCCTACAGACAGTGGGAGTGTCAACCTGACTCCTCTAAGGCTTGCTTGTGGGATCACGCCGTTAAGAAGGACCACCTTGTTTCATGGAGGTGCAAAGTGTATAGTTGATACGTGCGTGATACATGAGGGTGCTTACTTTAATAAGTAAGTTCACTGAGGTGCCCCGTGTGAGAAGATTCCTAAATGGGAAAGGAAGTTTCTATTTCAGGAAATGGAAACTTCCAGATTAGGAAATATCTCACGAGTCATTGATGTGATTAATTGATCCTTAGACTTGAGGTTCCTTGTCACTTTATGAGTTAACTCTGTAGTCTTAGGTATAAGCTTTAAAGGGTGTCGCCTTAGACAACTGATTCAAGGCTTATGCTGGGGCTGCACAAGTGATTCATGAAAGTGAATGAGAATCAAGAAAGGACCTACACTTGCATTTGCAAGGTGATCTCTTATTGTGTAAGTCATTCATATGCCATATGGAGTCCTTGGCCAAGGCAGAAGATCAAGACATCAAGAAAAGGGTTTCTTGGATTGAGATCAAATGGATATGAAATGCACTTAGCTTTAAGACCGGATTATTAGGGTTCTGATTATTCCCTTGCCCTAGATCTTGGTTGAGAGATAGTAAGTAGGAGGATTGTATCTCACATGAATCAATGACTTAAAGGTTCTGTCGAATCCGAACATTCCAATTCAGCTAGGGGTTAAACACCTGTTGCTAGACTATGGTCGTTTAATCTGTGGACTGATTAATTAATTAGTGAATTAATTAATTAGGGTCACTGCTAATTGAATTGAGAACCTAGAGGGTCACACACAACAACTTGGTTACATGAGTTGAGGCTTTAAAATGATTAAACGAGTTAATCGAGCCTAGAGGGTTCCACACGTGTGAAGGCACACGTGTGGGTCACGTGAGTGACACGTGTCCTTGTGACACGTGTCCCACACGTGTGAATATATATATTAAATAATTAAATGTGTTAATTATTTAATAGACTTTGGTTTAATTTTGAATTAAAAAGAAAGTCTTATTTTGGAGAAAAATAATCTAGTTAATTAATTATGAATTAATTAATTAGATAAAATAAGTTATTTATTTTAAATAAATAAAGTATAAAATTATCCAAAAATAGTTTGGATATTTTTAGCTCTCTTGAAAGTTGATTTGAATTAGAATTCCAAGTCAAAGTCAAAATTACTTGATGATCAAGTAATAGGAGAGAGAGAGACCAAAATCCTAGCCCATTAAGGACAAGGAATTTCGGCACCCTCTCTCTATAAATAGGGGAGCTCGAGCTCCTCTAGGAGCTAATTAGTAATTCTTTTGGTTCATGTGTTGAACACCTTCCTTTCTCCAAGATTAAATAAAACCCTAGGTTAAGCCTAAACACTAACTAGAGAACTACCATCCTTTCTAGTTAGATTGTGATCAAGTTGGTGGACTATCTCTAGAGAGCTTCAAGTTAGAAGTTTGAAGATTCGAGCTTTACCAAGGAGAGGGGATCAAGTCGCGAGAAGAGCGTTCTTGGGTGGCTTGAAACGCTTCAAGAAAGAATAAAAGAAAAGTAAGTTTTCTATCTTTACGAATTTGGTTACACGATTGCGAGTCCAAGGTCCTTTTGTTGGGAAATTTTTTAAATTCCGCTGCTTTCTGATTCGTGTTTTCCAACATAAGGAGCAGGTAGAAAGTATAAATTACATCAATTTGTTTTTCATATAAAACAATTTAGCAATGAACAAGAAATCCTATACGGTAATAATAATAAAATAAATGATGCATGTGATATGCATGTTCAAGTGTACCGTTCACCGTAGATAGAAATTCTCCTATGGTACTAGTTCGGTTGCATGCTGGGCTCTTTAATCAAGGTTGCTTCTCTCGATACTAGCACGGTCCCATACCTCCATTCCGGATAGCCATCTCAGTCCTAGTGTTATTTTCTCTTGTAATCCGTAAATCATCATTAATCACTGCCATCTCCTGCCAATTTCAACTTCAGATTTACCGGTTGAACCATCCTTAGCTCGATTCACACCCTTACTCCTGGACCCGAAAATAGAAGTAACCGTTGAACTTCTTGTTAGAGAATGATTGTGTAGCACCCGGAACGCCGAGATGCCACCCCCGCACCATAAGTCAAGCTCACACATGAAATAGGTAATCCATATATGAACCGGACTCATGGCGAACGGGTGACAATAAAAAAAAAACTCACTAGCTAGGCGGGACTAACCCTCAAACCAATCAAGTCCAAATCTAGGAATTTAAAGCGGAAGCATAATAATTCCATTAGCATATATCAAATATCTCAAAAGAATTAACCTCCAACTTTATATCAATACATATAGTAGTAGGTACCAACACTCATCAATACATTATCATCTCCAACATATCCATAACATGAAAATGCAATGATAGACTCAACTCGACAACTGGACACGACTCGGACTCCCGCCTAGCACGCCACTGACAGTACCTGAAAAGTGTGAGGTATCAGTCTACCACAGACTGAGTGAGGGGTTTATAAATAAATATTCGCGCAAGTGACATGCAAGCCATAATCTCGGGTAAGGGTTTATAAAATAGAAATAATATAAGTTTAATAGTAAAAGATAACTCGCCCGAGATTACAACTAATCAATTTAATTCAATTCAATCAGTGGCCCGGCGAGTGAGGGCAAATCTCCAACCTTTCTCCGACAGTGTACAATAATTCAGTTGTAATTAATTAAGTGATCAAGCAAGAGAAATTAGTGCACACTTAGCAATTTCCGTCCATCCTTCTTCCTCCGGGTGATGGGGGATTGCAAGGCCCCGCCATCCAATCTCATTGAGCATAGGGTTCATGAGTCCCTATGCCCGGAACTCCTTCCTCCACTAACCTCCTAGTGGAGTCAGGGGGCATCCCTCGTTTGGTGAGGATAGTGCAAGAGTTACCCGTCGGCCCTTGCCTTCCCGGTTGGCTCAATACACTACCCTCGGGCCCAATGTGAACATGCTTTACTCGCCAAAACAATTAATCAATCAATCAATCGGTACAATTCGGTAATTCATTTGAAAACAATAAGGTTTTGGCAAAATATAGATATATAGATACATTTTGACCGAAAGATCACATAGGGTTGTAAGGGTTCTATATAACTAGAAATTAAACCTCACCTGACGAGCGACGGAACAAGACAAGGATACAAGAAAGTGCCCAAACGATCAATGATCTCCGCCCTGGAGAAACTGGACAAGAAAGGAAATGTGGGAACTCGTGAGACATGACTCAATATGAGACCAAGTATGACGCACGGCAATGCTCATGTAATTTAAATAAAACCAATCAATCAATTAACACTAAGCATGTATAAAGACCAATTAACACCTAAGAGGTGAAATTAATAACAAGAAATCATATACTCATATTATTCAATTATTTCAAGTTCAATTCATAGAAGGTATGGAGTCACACAATACGTTTGAGCAATTAAGTACCAAGAAGTGTCAAGTAGGAGCATACTTATCAATTAAACAAGTATATAAATCATATAATTCACATATGGGAGCCAAGAGAGTGAAAGAAATGCAATAAGAAAGGTTTTGGTGAAGTTTGGCCAAAACCGACAATTTTTGGAAATGTATATGTTGTGGGAAAACTGGAATATCTTAAATTTTAGAAGTGGGAATCGAGTTTTTTTTATTGGGTATGAAAGTAGACACAAAGACCTTTCCGACGGTATATGTCACGTTTTCTAATTCAAAGCGAGGTGAAAATGGCGTTCGTCCGAAGTTGGACAAAATGCAGGAAAATAAAAGGTGACACGCCCGTGTCACCATTACAAGGCAAACCGTGACACCCCCGTGTCACGGTACAGAAAATCAAACCAACCTGCACCCCCGTGTCACGCTGAACAAGGCAAAGTTGACACCCCCGTGTCAACTGTATGCAGCAGAAAAAAACAGGGCAAAACAGGGCATTAACGCAACAACAACAACAACCAACCAAAACACCAATTTCCAATCATCAAATGCAATCAAAACTTGAAGAAACATGTATTCATACTTGAAACACGATAAAATCTAACACATCTACTCATATCATGCATTGATCATCAAGATTTAACAATATCAAACCCATATACAATCATGAACTCCAACTTCCATGTTATTCAAGAAATCATGCAAGCTTTCAAGATTAAAGATCCTAAGCATGCTTCTAACCATAAAAGAACAATAAATCATCACTTAAGCATCAAACCCTATCTCATAAATGAATCAAGAATTCAAGAAAAATCTCCATTTATACCTTAGTATGAGGAAAGAAAGGATGGAAGAGATGATGGTATGATGATGAAGCTTCAACTTATGCAATTTTCCTCCTTGAATTCTAGCTTGAAATGATGAAATCTCCTCTTCTCCTTCCTTGGTGTAAATACCGTGTATTAGTGTGTGTGTGTGTGTGGAATTTGATGAAATATGATGATAATTAAAATGAGAGAGATGAATGAGATATTTATCCAAAGTCTTCCACTAAATGAGATGACTCAACACATTTTGCATTTTAGTCCTTACCTCATACTAATTTACAAGTTAGAGATGCATCCACTTGACATACATGATAGATGGTTGTATACATATATATATGAGACTCTAAAAGAATATAATACAATGGAGTTAATTTATATGACCAAGTAAAGTCACATATAGACACTTAGGCACGTTAGCAATTAATTCACGTAAATCTCACATTAACAATAATTTCATATAAATTCATAGAAAATATAATGCATCTAAGGTTATGCAATGCATATAAATTATCACATATTGCACATATGAAAAAACGGGGCGTTACAGATTGTGTACCCAAGCTTAGAAAACTGGTTTTGGTGCTCCAAGCAAGCTCTTATTCAACAAACAGGAAGAACAGATTTTACCCTCTCATCAACCTCCTTAATCAAAGTAAAACACCCTTTCGGAACAAAGATCTGGAACTCTCTACGTTGAAATCTGAAGGTTGAACTCCTATTCGAGAGTAATACTTCAACAAACACACTCGCATAGAACCCGAAGGCATCAGGTCCTGATGAAATATTTCCATTGATCCCTAAAATTTAATGACATATCCATTAACTCTGCAAAATATCTCGAAGGAGAGGATCAATCTTCGTTCTGTAATTCTTAGAGCTTCCATTTTCTCCAATGTGTTAGCATGGAAAGAAGCATCAATTTCACGACAAACTGGTACATTTATGGAGGCGACGCAGGAAGCACGCATGAAGGAACGGTTTGTGTAGTGTTCTAGATCATTACGGCTGCCTTGTTTATAGCCAAATTGAATCCCTCTCTATTCACTGAGTCAAATGATGTCCCGTGACTACAAAAGGATCATAAAACAGGGGAGTTCACATTCTGGGAATAGCAATAACGCAAAGGTACTGTCGATGATGGAACTTTTCTTCGGGGGGGAAGTTTGAGATGTTGAAGACTTCTTTCACATGGTTCTGATAGAGGCTCCAGGAAGAATTGGTTTTCTTGAAGTTCCAACTCTCCCGAGTGAGGTCTAATTTCCGGCTTTAATTTGCTTCCCGACCGACTCTCCCCCTTAAGAAAATAGAGATTTTCTAATTCGTTGAGCTTGTTTACCACTCCTTAATTTCTCCAACTCACTTTTCTTGAAATCCACATTTTTAGATAAGTCCCATATTTAATTATCCTTGTTCTGTTCTTCCCCACTTGCAAGCTTCTCTGCTTGTTCAGCTTCCGTAACCTTTTCCGCGTCATACTTGCTGTTTTGATCAAGATTTTGATTACCGGGTCTTTTATGGTCCTTTCTATTAAAGACATACTCAACTTGAAGCTCCCCGACTATATCACCAATCTGATCTGATATCTGGAATTTTCGGCATTAAATCCGCTAAAAGACATAATCAACCATCATAAATTCCTTAGGTGGAGGTTGTAGATTTCTGCTATCCGTAGGAGTTCAACAACACTGCACTTGCCACCTATTGCTTCCAGAGGGTTGGTATTTGCAAGTCCGACACCATGACCTGCTTGAACTTATCAACATTTTTCCCAGATCCCAATAATACAAATTGGAGAAAGAACCTATTATAGTAAACACTAAATAATGCATACCGGTTAAAATGTTGTTGCACATATTACACTTACAAATAATTTTAAATGCAACACGTTGGACAATTATATTAATTTAAGGATATATATGTATACACGAAGAAATTTAAATAACTTAAATAATTTAAATAACGCATTTAACACATCAAGTATGAAATTTTGAGTAACAATTTATAGCAACATATATAAACGAGAGGCAATTAATTAATAGATATAATGCACGTGCTTATGAATGCATCGAAGAACCTGTCACTGTAGAAATGTTAAGCTTGGATCCGGTATCCATTCTTTTTTGGCTAAATTGCAAGCTTGGTTCGAACGGTTGATCACTCTCAAATTTTCCCACGGTCTCTTAAATCTTCAAAATTCTTTGGTTTGGAAATTTCTTGAACCTAACTCCTTCCCAACTATCATTGTCTAAATGGTTCCCGAAACTTTTCCATAATTAATTCCTCAAGAATCGTCTCTTCCGTATTGCTAGAACTCCTGGTTTAAGCCTCTGCAAAAAAAAAAAAAAATTCCAACTTCTCGAATTGTGTAAATGATTTCCACGCTTGATTCCTCTTTCCGGATCCCCTTGCTTGAATTTTAACTCAATAGGAAAAGACAATGGCTCTCGAATCCTTGTATGAATTTCCGGCACACTTTCTTACCCTTCCCAAGTTAGAGAGGAATTCTTGTAGTAGGCCGAAATTGTCAAACGATTGGCCGTGGTTTGATAACATTTCCATAACCTGTAACTCACAACTTTCTTTTTGAAAATAAATGCATGTGGGTAAGGCATGCTCGTGTCACATAATCAATACCAAGAACATGAATTCAATGCATAAGGCCACAACTAATTCAGTAAGATTAGCAATTAAACACATTGGACATGTAAATCTGCAACTGAAATAGGATCAAGTACTCGACAATTAGGAATAAGAATCAATGCAACATTCAATTTATCACATAATTCAAGTACTTCAAGTGGGTCAGGAATTTCAAATAAAATGCAAGACTCTCAAATTAACAATTAATTCCTATGCCGTACAACCTAAACATGACACGACATGACACTAGAACCTCGGTTTTGCAACCGGGCTGTGATACCACTGAAGATGCAGCACCCCTACACGTGGAGATGCCACACACCCGCACTACAAGTCGATCCACACACGGAATGGATAGTCCGTACATGAACCAACCTACAGCGAACGGGTGACAATAAAATAAACAACAACTAGCTAGGCGGGACCAACCCTCAAACCAAATACCATAACGTATGAAAGTAAAGCGGAAGCATGCTTTAATATCATTTTTCAAGTAAACCAAGTCCTCGTCTCCTATCAATACATTATCATCTCCAAGTACATAACAAATAACAAATAGTATTAATAATGATTTCCATGTGCAACCGTAAACAATCAAATAAAATTCACCGTGCCTGATTCGACTACAAGAACTGGACTCGACTCACTTCCCGCTTAGCGTTCACCTGCAAGAACCTGAAAGGTGGAGGCGTCAGTCTGTGAAGACCGAGTGAGGGGCGTAAATAAATATTAGCGCAGATAACATGCAAGTTATAACCTCGGGTAAGGTTTTATAACTAAAAGTAATATAAGTTCAAAACATGATATAATACACTTGGCCCGAGATTACAACTATCAATATTAAATACTTTGATCATTTTCATGCATTCAATACGTGGCCTGGTGAGTGGGGCAAGTCCCCAACCTTACACCAAAAGTGAACAATACATGCTTGCGTGATTAATTAACAAGTGATCAGGCAATTCAGTTACAGTGCATTAGTGCGATAGTGTATTCAGGCAATACAATCAAGAAATGAAAACCATGCAATAACCCGAGGACAATCCGTGGTGCCGGACCCGTCCCCAGTCTCCTTCTCCCTCCAATGATGGGAAGGTAGCTAGCCTTCACCATTCACGATGTGTTGAGCAGAGGGTACATGAATCCCTAAGCCCGGAACTCCTTCCTCCACTAATCTCCTATCGGATTCAGGGGTCATCCCAATGTGGTGAGGATAGCGCTAGAGTTACCCCTCAGCCCTTGTTTTCCCGGTTGGCTCAAGCCACTACCCTCGGGCCCAAAGTGAACAATCATGCTTACTCGCCTAAAACATGCACGATACATGGCTTGCTTACTTTTCATGAACATGACTTGCTTGCATTAAATGTGACTTGCTTGTAATCATTAGTATTTTCATGGGAAATTATAGATATAAATACCTTTTGGCCGAAAGCTCACCTAAGGGTTGTATAGGTTCTATCTAACTAGAATTGAACCTCACCTGACAGGTGACACGACGACTCATGGATGCATGAACGTGCTCAGTGATCAACAATCTCCGCCTTGGAGAAGACTGGACAAGAAACGGAAACATTTGTGCACTCGTGAGACATGACTCGATAATGGTACCAATTATGACGAGCGGCATAACCACATAACGAGATATCGTGCAATGAACAATGTAGTATATAATTATCATGTTATGACATGTAATGGATCATATAATCATAAATTGGGATCAATTAAAGGTAAAGTAAAGGATTTGGAATTTCACATTTTATGCAGAAACTTCACTGCCTCTCCAGAGGCCTGGGAACGGCCGTTCCGGCCCTTAGTTCAAAATGGGAAGAACCATTCCCAGTTCCCCGAAGTTGCCCCCGAAGATGGGAACGGCCGTTCCGGCTTGTGAGCCAAAATAGGAAGGGTCGTTCCCGTCCTCGCCGCCATGCATATAATTCAAACAATGGAACGGCCGTTCCCCAAAACAACTAGGAACGAGAAGGGTCGTTCCCGTTACGCAGACAGTATAGCAACAGAGCATGAAACAAGGGTGCTCGAACCTTTACCAAATCTCACCAAAACCATCATAATTCAATTCCAAAGATTTTAATTCATGAAAGGTAACATGTATACATGCTCAAGGTGCAATAGAACCCAATATCAACACTTGTTTCATGCTTTGATCCCCACAATCATCACTTCAAGCTCACATATCAACTTATCATATAACTCCAATTTCTTCAAGAATTCATGTATAAATTCAAGCTAAAAGCATAGAATCATACTTCCAACATCAAATAACCAAGTTGACAAGCTTACATCCTAACCCTAGCTTCATATAAAATTCTCAAGAAATCACATATAACTTCCCAACTCTACCTTTGAAGAAATTAGAAGAAGAAGATGAAGTTGAGATGATGATTGAGCTCCAAAATCCATAATTTCCCCGAAAATTGGCTTGAAATGATGAAATCTCTCTCTCTTTTGTCGGAGGTTTTGGTTCGGTGGAGCAAGAGAGCAAATATATATTTTTGGCATGAAATGAAATGAAGATCGTGGAAGAAATGCATATAACGATATATCTCTTGAGGAGATATGATATTTGCAATTAAATCCTCCAAGTTTGTAAGTTAAGCAATTGAGTATAACAAGGTTGGAAGAGGATCAATTTAGTCCAATAATGTTTTCACTTTTCATGCAATTTGGTCCACTAATTTAAATAAATGTCAGTTAAGGACAGGTAAGTAATTAAAACAAGTTGGGCACTTAGTTCATGTAACAAATAATTCAATATATAAAATAATTCTCAAGATAACAAGTATTTATATATTTTCACGTAATCATGTTGAAATACAATTTATAAAATTAATATAGGACGTATAAATTGAATAAACAAAAATAATAAAATAAAATCCTAACGCTCAAAACTCACACGTGTCGAATGTACCTGACTGTCTGAAAATTGGGGCCTTACAATTCTCTCCTCCTCAAGAGGAATTGCTGGAATTTGATTGGCTCTCCCGTATTCATCCCACGTGGGTTGGCCATTCCCAGTCAGGGATTAGTTCGGAAGAGATCTTCAATGCACAAGGATCCTCCAACATTGTTAAATCATGACATATCAAACGTTTGATTTGAAAAGCTTCAATCCATAAGGGTCCCCAGATCCAACGTTTGATTTTACATATCTCGCTACACACTCATACATATCAAAGCTTTTCAAATCAAACGGAAAATATCTTATATAAGTATAAAAGTATTTTTCAAAGTCTAATAACAAAATAGGACGAGCCCTCAAAGTACATATCATACACGTATCTATCATATAATATATTTAATTCGCATGCGGGCTTCAAAACACGTAGGGTTGTAGGTCATATTAACTAAACGAAAGAAAACCTCACATTCGAGACGTAGTGGGAGCAAAAAAGAGACCAAATAGACGCTCACGGAACCACCTCGTTACCCACGGGACGAACCTCTGAACAATACGGACAACAAAAGACACTCTTAGACTCAATATGAACTAATTAGACGCTCGGCAAATGCATATGAATGCAAGTGATGCAAAAGAAATGAACTAAGATAGCACTTAGAGCATATGAGATCATATCTTGCATAGTTTACATCAAATGAATCCATAAACTTAATACAATAATTATAACATATAATTTAACATGTTACTAATGCATACATATCATAAAAGAAGCAAGAAAATATCATACGAATTGAATAAACGATATATCAATTCATGCATTGCAAACAAGGGAGCATTTAGGTCATAACTCGCATATAAGCACCGAAATCAAGTTATAAATTCATAACGAATGGTATAACATACAATACACCAAGTTAACAACATATATGAAGTATAAATGAAGCTAAAGGATCAATTAAACACAAAGAAAGTCAAAAAAACGTACTAGCAACTCCATGCAAGTGAACGGGCGTTCACTTTCCTCATGCACGGCCGTTTGTCGTTACAGAACCAAATCCGGGACCTAAATGGGATTGAATAACTATTCAGTCCCTTGCTTCATGAAGTCTGAACGGGCGTTCAAGTGTACAGAAGCTGCAACCATGAACTGAACGGGAGTTCAGTCCATTTCCTCATCTCCGGGAGAATGGGCGTTCATCTCGAGCAGGCTACTGTTCCTTCGAAGTTTGCAGCTGAAAACTGGGCAAAAATCATAGCAAAGCAGGGAATACATGTAGGGCAAGATGTATAATCCTTAACCAAGTCATAAACACAAAGAAAACAACATAAAAGATCACCATTTCAGTCTATAATCAACGCAACAACAAGGATCAAGAAATGCAGTCCATATACTCAAGTTTCATGTCCAAAAACTCAACAATTCTTCAAAGCCATCAATGGTATCTCATTCATATCCCAACTCCATGAAATATGAGTCATAAATTGAAGTCAAGAAGCTTAAGTGATCAATAAATATGCATCAAATCTCCTCAAAACTCAAGCTAAGACATGGATTCAAAAATCAACTCTAACCCTTACTATTCATATCATCAACCATAGCATGCTCAAAGCTAGAAGAAAATATGCAAACTATAGCTTAAAATGATCACAAAGATATGGAGAACACAAATATAGGCTTACCTTTTGAATTAGAGAAGAAAAGATGTAGATATGAGCTCAAAATCAAAAGTGGTGAATAGTTTCCTTCTTCTCTTTCCTTGATCTCAGTTTGAGCAGCAACTTTTCCTTCTTTCTTGGGTTTTGGACAAAATGGAGCTGAAATGGGCTGATAGGGGGGGTGTGTTAGTGGAATGTGGGCCTAAGTTTGAAGTCTTTTGGTCAAAAATTGAGGCAGTTATGGCTAAATTAGTCAAGGATGGCAGAATTAGCATACGAGGCTTGGTTCAGTGAAATTTCGGAGGTCCAAATGGGATTAGAAAATTGTGAGGCTTATTCCATTGAACTTGAATCGTTGAAATAAGTCTGATGGTGGTGACGGAATTCGAATCCAAATTCCCGAGCTCAAGTTATGCCGCCCGGAACCTAAGGTGCGCTAAAACGTATTAGGCTCTCGAGTCCCTAACAATCAAAACTGTTTAAGAACCGTATCAAACGAACTCAAAAATGAGAAACAACCACATAAACGAGTTCATAACACATGAATTTCATACATATCACGTAGTCACAAATACGGGGTTAAACGGATCAAGAACGGGATCAAACGGGGGTAAAATGTTCAAGTTCGTATTAAAACTCAACAATTAAAAGCACAAGTAACACTCTCATTACGACATACCTGTACGGTCAAAAAGTCGAGGCATTACAGTGATGCATAGCAATTGCAAATTTAACCCGGCATGCATAAGTTTAATGTCTTCGTGATATCTTACACGATATACCTACGCCATCAAAGGATGCCTCTTTCATGATGGTGAATGTTGGGGTAAGAGGAGAATGGTAACTCCGAGAATTTGGTTAGGATGATAACAAAGAAATCGAGGACACTATAAAGGAGAAAATTGCTACCGCATCCCTTTAACATCGCCTTGTCTACTCGATACGTCGTTATGGGACATGAAGGGAAGATTTATTCAACGATGGGCGTTCAAGAAGATATCGAAATAGGGAATTGAATCGGAATCCGAGAGTGAACATTGGATCTTAACCTCTAGGAGAAGAAATGATTGATTCACTGTTCAACGTGAATATCCGAGTAAGGAGAGCATCTCTATGGGAACCTAACCAAAACAATTGAAGAGAAGTTAAATGTTCTCTTCTTGATGAACTCAAGGATCATGATACCATAGTCGTTAGTCGAGTTCTGGATGGTTCAAGTTCGGATGGGATATAGAAAGAAGTCCGAGGAGAAAGGTTTAAAGAAATTCTTCTTAATTACAAGGGATTATTAGGGGAGACGAGAGAAACCGTTCGAGGAAAATTATTGTGAATAGGAAGTGGACTTAGGTGAAGAAACCGGTCATCAAACTAGAGGTTCATTCAAGAAATTCGAGGTCGAGGGATTCGAGCCATGAGCTCTGCAACACCAACTTGGCTTTTCCCTTAATCCCACCAAGGTCAAGGACTCCAGAACAATGACGAACGGTATACAAATCATTCATGGCACATGCATCATGCATCCTTAATTATTATGTGAATTGTTGTACATTTGCTTGTTGTATTTTTTTGATGGTTCTGGAGTGAGTGGTTGTCCTAAGAGACAGATCCGAGTGTACGAGTGTGTGGTTTTGCGGTAAGTCGAGGGTCGTGATATCAACGGTCTTCCGAGGCAAACAACGAACTGTGGATTAGCCTCTGGCAAAGAGGTTTCTTGAGATGGAATGTGCAAGTGGTGAAAGTTTGGTAACTACGCCACTCGTGTAACACCGAGCTCTTGAGTTAGTTTGGAATGAATCGAACAGTGGGTGATGAATCTCATTTAGACCCTCCTATCGTGCGAAACATCCGAGCTGCTCCTAGCCCGGGTCAAGTTGTGAAGGAATTACTCCATCAAGACTTCAAGAAATGATCAAACCCCCTTACGCTTGAAGACCTTTACCGGACTAATCCTTGTCGGGACGTCATGAACCTCGAACATGGGATGAACACGGAAAGTTGCTCGTAGTTCTGACTCGAGCGGTGAACCTGGGGACCAGGTTCTCTTAAGGGGGGTGGTTATGACATCCCGTTCCTTCGAAGAACCAGGTATGACGTCACGAGAGGGTTTATTTATACATTGATGTTCTTTTAATTTAATTTATGTTCTAAATCACTCGTTTAAGTGATTTCTTTGCTCTATGTGTTTAAATCAATACATAATTCCTCGTACTTATTTTCTTTTACGTGAATTTGATGTCGAGCATGTCAATTACATGAAAATACATGAATTACATGATTTATGAATGTAATTATATGATTTTTGGATGTCTTGTAATTTATTTAAAATTAAGGTTGGACCTAATTGCACTTTTATTTAAGTTTTGGGGTCTATTTGTAAATAGATCAAACTTAAGTCCATTTGGGCTATTTTGAGCTCGGGAATTTGGATTCGAATTCTGACACCACCATTGGATTCATTTCGACGATTCGAGTCCAACGGAACAATCTATTTATTTTTCTGAGCACGTTTGAACCCCTTAAACCTTGAAATCCGACCCGAACGGACCGAATATTGAACTAAATTGGTTTTCGAGCGAACTGAACCATTCTTGACCCTGAGAACCGGTTTCTTGTTCTTTTTAGACCAAGAGCTAACCCCTACCTTCCTCATTTCTCACCCTAACCGATCCAAGCAAGGAATAAAGAAGAAAAGAGGAGCCAACCTCCATTCTTGCACCATTTGAGCTCAATCTTCACTTTTTCCTTCTACACTCCTCAAGGTAAGCTTAATTTTGGATTCTCCACTCCTTAGTGCATCTTTTGATCCATACACTTCTTGTTTTAAGCTTAAGATTCATGGTATATGAAATTCTTGGTGAATAGTAAGGGTTTATGTCAAGAACTTGAATCACTTGCTCATCCTTGCATTATTTGTTTATATGAGACTTGTTTCTTGATCCTTGGTGCTTCCTTGATGGATATATAAGGTTGTATTTAAAGGTGTTGAGTGTTTAATGAGATGCCATTGTTGTACTTGAGTTCAAGCTTGGGAAAACATGGCATTTTGGTGAAGTTTGATGCATTCCTTGTTGCTCCATGCTTGTGCTGGATTGTGTGGGTTGTTTGTGCTCGTTTTTGCCTTTATTTTGGTCCCTTTTCTTGACGCCAACGTGCGCCCCTATTGCTTCCCTGTTATGAGCAGCTTCTGCTCTTTTTTTTGGTGAGATATAACCGTTTGAAAATTGTGTCGCCACTCCATCGGAATTCTGCTTTTGTTCAACTTCAAACCTATGCCATTTTCGGATCGCTTTGAACCATAATTTAAGCCATATACCGTTAGAAATCCCCATTTGTCTAGTTTTTTTATCCAACAAACAAAACTTAATTCCAAATTTTCAAACTCAAGATATTCCCATTTTTGTTCAGCTTGCGTATTTGGATAATATGTCAGCTTTTGCTTAATTTTGCTTGGAGCTCCTTTTAACACTTCTCTTTTATTTTTCTTGTGTTTTCCCACTCCATCTATGACTCCTATGTGTTGTTAACCTGTTTGAATATGTTTTATGATTCATTTATTAAGTTTTTGGTGCAATTTGATAAGTTTCATACAAGCTACGAACTTGTATGCCTTAACTGCTTTCTTATGCTCACACGTTTACATTCAACGCATCCTTTATGTGGTTAATTGATCTTTTTGTCTCCCAAACTTGTATCTAAGATGCTAATGGCATGTTGTATGATATGTTGTGATGTGATTGTTAATTTTATGATATGTTTTAAGGAGTGTAAACGTGACTTATGTGCATAAGCGTTCGAGTGCTACTCTATGACCTTTCTTGTGCATTCATTTTTCTCTTATGCATCGTCGTGCGTCTACATGGTTCATAATTGAGTATAAGTTATAAGTTTATGTTTGTACGTCTCAGAGTTTGGTTTGGGAGGTATCGGATCCACCATTTAGCTTCCCCTTGGTTGTCAACACTCGTCCACGAGTACTTTTGGTGAAAAGGTGAGCTTTAGGTTTGTTTTCTTTTAGTTAAGCGCCCTACAACCCCATATGCTCGTTTTCAAGCCCGCATGCGACTATACTATTATATTTATATAATAGATATGTGTTTATATGATATGTTTATGACTTTGGTCATACGATTAAAGGTTTTCGAACTATATGTAAGAGCGTATGTAAGCTTGAAAATATTTTGCAACGAGGCTATGCTCCAAACCGTGTGTTTTCACGCAAGCTATGTTCTACACCAACAAGTTGTTAGGAATAGTGCCCTAGAAAGCCGATTCGACGTAATCTGCTTTGGGACTTTTCTTGTATCACAGACAATCTTTGAATAATATACGATTGATTATAGGCAAACACTTCTTTATATGCCAATACGTGTTTTGTGTGTTTCCATTACGTGCGCATGTATGAGAACTCCCCTAATCCTGATGACTTTAGGACTCTACCATTTAGGTGAAATGGTTCATGAAACGAGCCCTATATCACATAAGTCATGATTAGTAAAATACTCCAAGTCGATGAGTCCTACAGACAGTGGGAGTGTCAACCTGACTCCTCTAAGGCTTGCTTGTGGGATCACGCCCTTAAGAAGGACCACCTTGTTTCATGGAGGTGCAAAGTGTATAGTTGATACGTGCGTGATACATGAGGGTGCTTACTTTAATAAGTAAGTTCACTGAGGTGCCCCGTGTGAGAACATTCCTAAATGGGAAAGGAAGTTTCTATTTCAGGAAATGAAAACTTCCAGATTAGGAAATATCTCACGAGTCATTGATGTGATTAATTGATCCTTAGACTTGAGGTTCCTTGTCGCTTCATGAATTAACTCTGTAGTCTTTGGTATAAGCTTTAAAGGGTGTCGCCTTAGACAACTGATTCAAGGCTTATGCTGGGGCTGCACAAGTGATTCATGAAAGTGAATGAGAATCAAGAAAGGACCTACACTTGCATATGCAAGGTGATCTCTTACTGTGTAAGTCATTCATATACCATATGGAGTCCTTGGCCAAGGCAGTAGATCAAGACATCAAAAAAAGGGTTTCTTGGATTGAGATCAAATGGATATGAAATGCACTTAGCTTTTAAGACCAGATTATTAGGGTTCTAATTATTCCCTTACCCTAGATCATGGTTGAGAGATAGTAAGTAGGAGGATTGTATCTCACATGAATCAATGACTTAAAGGTTCTGTCGAATCCGAACATTCCAATTCAGCTAGGGGTTAAACACCTGTTGCTAGACTATGGTCGTTTAATCTGTGGACTGATTAATTAATTAGTGAATTAATTAATTAGGGTCACTGCTGATTGAATTGAGAACCTAGAGGGTCACACACAACAACTTGGTTACATGAGTTGAGGCTTTAAAATGATTAAACGAGTTAATCAAGCCAAGAGGGTTCCACACGTGTGAAACCACACTTGTGGCTCACGTGAGTGACACGTGTCATTGTGGCACGTGTCACACACGTGTATAAATATATGTGTATATTTATTTATGTATTAAATAATTAATGTGATTAATTATTTAAAGACTTTGGTTTAATTTTGAATTAAAAAGAAAGTCTTATTTTGGAGAAAAATAATCTAGTTAATTAATTATGAATTAATTAATTAGATAAAATAAGTTATTTATTTTAAATAAATAAAGTATAAAATTATCCAAAAATAGTTTGGATATTTTTAGCTCTCTTGAAAGTTGATTTGAATTAGAATTCAAAGTCAAAGTCAAAATTACTTGATGATCAAGTAATAGGAGAGAGAGAGACCAAAATCCTAGCCCATTAAGGATTAGGAATTTCGTCCCTCCCCTTTCTTATATATAGGGGAGCTCATGCTCCCCTTTAGAGCTAATTGAATTCTTTAGGTTCATGTGTTGAACACCATCCTTTCTCCAAGATAAACGAAACCCTAGGTTAAGCCTAAACACTAACTAGAGAACTAGCATCCTTACTAGTTAGATTGTAGCCAAGTTGCTGGACTATCTCTAGAGAGCTTCAAGTTAGAAGTTTTGAAGATTCGAGCTTTACCAAAAGTGGGGATCAAGCAAAACGATCAGAAGGGATGATGTAACGATTCTGAACCCGACGTGAAGCGAATGAAAAAATTGAACCAAAGAAGATGGCGAAAACCGTTCGTCCATATCCTGAAGGATGAATTTTTTCACGAGGGTTTTGTGACTGGCAGTTTTCTACTTTCGCAAAACTGGTTTCGAAGGGAGTTTCAATCCTGCTTTTCTCGTTTCATGTTTCTTTCTTTATGTTATATTGTTAAGAACATCTCTAACATGAATTGAATCTAGGTTGGTGTGGATTGCTATCCCGACAATGGATTCTGAAGTAGAAAGAGACTTTCGAGGGACGGGTTGTCAAGCCGCGAGAAGAGCGTTCTTGGGTGGCTTGAAACGCTTCAAGAAAGAATAAAAGAAAAGTAAGTTTTCTATCTCTACGAATTTGGTTACACGATTGCGAGTCCAAGATCCTTTTGTTGGAAAAATTTTTAAATTCCGCTGCTTTCTGATTCGTGTTTTCCAACAAGTGGTATCAGAGCCACCTCGTTAATCGTGTTTCTGATTCGTCTCAATTATACTGAATTTGGTAGAAATTCTTAGGCTTGATGCGATTAAGTATTTGTAATTGTTTTAGAAAGCCTGAATTACGAAACTGTATTTTTTCCTGAAAGTTTCTGAAAATTGGTTTTTGCAAAATTTAATTTTTTGAAAACAATTTTAGATTTGAAACTGTATAAACTGTTTTTGGATTTCTTGGATTGGTTTTGCTTTTGAACGAAAACACGAAACCGAAAGCCTGGATTACGAACACGCGAAACCCCGCCCGTGGGCTTCGCGCGCACCGCCCGCCTGTCCTAGGCGCGCGCAGGCATCACCGCCACCGCCCTCCCGCAAGCGTGCGGGCAGGCCCGCCCAGGGCTGCCGGGAAAGGCCGCCCGTCGTCTCGCCCAGGCTGGGCGAGAATCCCGCAAGGCGTGCGGGATAGCTCGCCCAGGCCGCCCGCTGTCGCCCGCCATCCTTGCCGAGAAGGGCTGCGCGCAGGAGCGCGGCTTTGGCCGCGCGCAGTGTGCGCGCGCGCGCACGCCCGCGACGAGCAGCCCGTCTCGTGCAAGGGCCCCGTTTTCGTAGTCCGTGTTTTTCGTGTTTCGTGCAATCCAGTCCCAATTTTTATTTTAATTTTAAAAATTTTTATTTTTGAATATTTATTTTTAATTTTTGAATAAAACTTAAAATTGGGATTTTTGAGAAATTGAAACGGTTTATATTTTGGGAAAATACATCTTGATAAAATTATTAATTTTCAGAAATTAATTGGAATTTTATTTGTTTTGTTAACTTGGGATATATTGAAAACTTTTATAAATAAGACTCGCATCAAGTCGTGTTTTAAGTCATTAGGACTTGAAACGGGAATTTTAATTTATTGGCTAAATTTAAATTCTCGCAAAAGCATGTTAGGTGATC
The DNA here is from genome assembly GCA_037501455.1 of Lantana camara. NCBI lineage: Eukaryota > Viridiplantae > Streptophyta > Magnoliopsida > Lamiales > Verbenaceae > Lantana > Lantana camara. The sequence continues at coordinate 4,962,156 of CM074855.1, read as the reverse complement.
ATGGGTTTAGACTTATGTATGGTTTTAATTTATGCACATGGATGGTTTAAATTGGGGTTGGAGCCCTATAGTTGCGTTTTTCAATTGAGGTTGGAGCCTCACTTATGTGCGTACTGTTATGTGATTTATTATGTGGCTTTCCATATTACTGTTTTTGAGGCCGGGGTATGCCCCGTGTAATTGTCTAAGGCCAATATGAAGATTGAGCCTTATTACTTTATGTCTTTTTCTTTTTATTGTAATTTGAGAGTAGAGATAGGTGGTGAGGTTTTATTTTCATTTTGGAGACAATGCACCCATGGAGTAAGATGGACCACATTCAAGTAACAAGGAGGCCATAAGTGAAGACCCCTCAAAATGTTAGGGAGGGGAATCTCAATTGTTAAATGTAATAGAGATAGGGCTCGTATTTTGTTGCCGCTTTCCCTTATGTGATTTAAACTGTTTATGTGGCATGTATGTTAGAACTTGTGATTGTGGAGTGGCTCCCACATATCACGCATAAGATAGGTAGAACCCATGATCATTACATGTTAGTATCATGCTAGGACATGTTATCTGTTTATGTGCTTGTTTGAAATGCATTTAAGTTGTACTTGCATTAATCAAGACTAATTAAATTGGATAACATATATGTTGGTGAGGTCGAACCGAACAACTCTTCGGTTGATTCGAAAATTCCCATTAAATATTAAGCTCATTTCGAATAATAGGTATTTAATTCGAGATGCAAATTTTGAATTAAATTCCTAGCATTCCATCAATAGGTTTTAAGTTTAGTAAGTAAAGCTAGTTATTGTCCGCGAGTCGTGGCATAGCTAGTGGAGCTTATTAGTTCTTAGTTACCTAATTGATCATTTTAAATGATCAATATTTCGTGGTTAATTTTGGCAAGGGCGATGTCCGCGAGTCGTGGGTCGTTCGAACTAAGTTTTGATCATGATCTTATGATTGATGGGTCTAGCTTAACGCCTAAGTAAATATGGATGTCGCACAAGTCGTGGGTCCATATTGAAAGATGGGTGATGCAAAAACAATTACTAAGAGTTCTAAAGGTGTTAGAATTGGTAAGTTGTACCTACCTAGGATTTTACTTAGAATGTCCGCGAGTCGTGGGTTCAAAGTAAAATGCTTAGGATCTTAGTACCCGTTGGGAAACGTGTTCCTCTTAGATCTTTGGGAATTATAGATCTTTGAAAAAACAGTGGGAGCTACATTAGATTAAAGAACTTATCTTATGTATATCGTTATTATTCAGCATGCTCACCTAGTTCTCTGCTTAGCATTTAGGTTGTAGTTCTGTGATTCTCTACAATATGAAATGCAAACCCATTCGTGTCCATCCTTAAGTCAAAAGAGTTGACTAAGTCCTAACTAACTCTAATTGGCTTCGGACCCTAAAATTCGTTTTAGAATCCGAAAAGAGAAATTGTTCTCTATAAGGCGAGATTTTCATTTATTTGAAAATTCGACCCGGGCCAAAAGAGAAGCAACCTGAGGTGAATGGATTTCTCCAAACCACTTAAGAGCAATTGAACTACCTCATAAAATTGTTACAAGGTATAACATTATGGAATTATTCGGTATTCCAAATGAGGAAACAAGTGCACACGAACAACGTCTAAAGATCTTATTTGAAGATCTTATGGTCTCGATCATCAACCGAGAAAAGAGTTCTCAATGCACTGATTGCTTACATTGCTTCCACCATCATTCAAACCCTTTATGCTCAACTAGAATGATGCTAATGTAGCATAGTTAATCATTTAAGTTGATAATGGTTGAGAGCATCCTTAAGAAGGAACAAAAGGTTGTGATGGTTAATTCTTCTTCTAAACTCACTGAGTTAAAGGCCTGAAGGCCTAAAGAAGAAGAAACCCTTAAGAGCCCAATGGAGGGGCATGAAAGGGGTACGCCCAAAAGACACTAGAGATCAAATTGGACGTTTGCTTCTATGGTAGCAAATAAGGACTTTGAAAGGGAACTGCATAGAGTATAAGTACTCTGGAATGTTACCTCGTTTAGTAATTCTACTAGGAATAGAATTCACTAGTCTTGAGTCAATTCTGCATAATCCGTTGTGCAAAGACTCAAGGCACTAATGTTCTGAACATACAACGAGATAACAAAAGTAAGTGAGATGACAAAGCTTCGAATTACTTTGGAACGTTAAGAGACAAGAGGATTAGCAAGTTAGACATCTTAAGATCATTTTACGAAAATGAACCTGGAGACTTAATTTCCTATGAATCCTGTCTTGAAGGGAAACGTTCCCAAAACATAGTTTGCGTGAAACGTGGAACGTGCCAAAATTCTAGTGGATTTCGATCCATGCTGATGAGTGTAAGATGCTTAATGTAAGCACTAGATACAATCATCAGTTTAATCATTATGAATGAATATACTTATTGAAGTACAAATTCGAAACTTATATGAAATTCTTAGAATTTCAAAAGGAGGTTAGGAACCGAAGTAGTCGTAAGTTATAGGTAAATCGATATGATCGAGATAGCCAATATCTTAGCAACTAATTCCTTAGTCATCTTAGAGATAATAGGATTATCTCTCAGTAAACTAATTCGAGAACACATTAATGTTTCCGAATGATGGAATGAAACCTAATAGGATATGGTCGATTCCATAGTAAGCTTTACTGACTTATAATCATTCTAGGAATAAACTACTAGAATATGCAGTTAGAGATTTTGAATTTAGTACCTTCCAAAATCAGTCCTTTAGTTGCACTATGCAAAGTGGCATACTAAATTCCCTAATTATTCTTATCCAAGAATTCAATGGAATCCTCTTACATGAAGAGGATAGTGGGAGATAAGCTTGAAATGAGTTCAAGTTTATGCAATGATATTGGATATCGTTTCTGCAATTCCCTTGGACAAAGGTTGTTTTTCTCAAGGAATGTACATTTCCTAAGGAATCGTTCCTATAGAAGAAGAAAGGCAAGCAAGCAGACCTCAAAGCAATTTGAGGAAAAATATCTATGCCACATATAGAAGAAACGAGCCCATCTGATAAAACTTAGCCAAATTTTAGAGTATGTACACGTGTGAAAACCCTTCTCTTAAGATGCGTTTAGAACGCGTTCCTAGATAGCCAAGGAATTACTTGAAGAGGAGACACTGTCAGATTTGGAATCTGAGTAGTGTAAGCAAGCCTTGAAATCCAATATGGATTCCATGTACTTAAACCGAGTTTTGACCTTGGTTGATCCACCTGATAGGATCAAGCTCCTAGAGCTTCGAGTAAATGGAAAGCATTACAACCTTCTTGACGGTTGAAATACAAAAGTCCATTTGGATTGTGTTTACCATATTCTCATATTCTGACTATGAGATATGATAAATGAATATGAGAACTATCTTGTTCAATATGAGATTGAAAGAGACTGAAATAAGGTATTTCTATAAATCTCATATTCAGTGGGAGTATGCATAAGGTATGCAAATCCCTAAAGTCAATCTGTGGATTGATAAAGGCTTCTAGGAGTTAGACAATTCGATTCCACAGTCAAATCGTTTGACACAGATAGAAGTCGAATAAGTCTCAGAGTGTACATATGAAAGTTAGTGATGTAAGAGTCAATTTTGGTTCTTTAGAAGACGATGTCCTTCTCATTAGGAATGTCAAGGATGACGTGAAAGTTACCAATTCTTGTCTAAAGAAACAATTTGACATGAAAGATCTTAGTGATTATCCTATATTCTCGACATTCAGATCTATAGAAGATAGATCTAAGAGAATAAAAGGATTATCACAAAATGAGTACATAACCATGGTGCTAAAAGGAGTTTAGTATGGACAATGGAACATCTCTTTTGAAGAGTATGTGTCCTAAGATAACTTTGAGAAAGTTAGAATGTCCAAAATCCCTTTAAGTGAAAGGGTGCATAATGTATGAAAAGTTATGTACTAAATTAGATATGGCGCAATACTAAGCGTAGTAGGCCGAATCTAATATGACCTCAGAGAAGGTCATTAGATCTCTGTAAAGGATGTCCTCAGAGTACTTGAGAAGAAATGAGGATATGTATTAGTTTACAGAGCCTAAAAGATCTTGTTGTTAGAAGGATATTTGATGTAACCGTTCATCAAACATAGATGATTATGAAATCATTGAAAGGATACAACTTCTACCAGAATGGTAATGCAATGTGTTGGAAAGGGGGTTCCAAGGACGGACATTGCAAAACTCGACTATCGTAGTTGAGAACTTAGTCGTATTATATAACGCTAAGTTAAGTGTTTGGGTAAGAAACTCCATCTAACCGGTTAGATGAAGTTCCTAGCATGAAACAACTCCTTTATCATATTGTATGATAAAATGGATGGTTGCTCAAGTAAGAGAACCAAGACCTCACCAAGAGACTGAACACGTGATTACGAATCACTTTATAAGGAAAAGGTGTTTCCTAAGAGATGTGTAAACAAGAGGGTCACATCAGCAGAGAATATAGCAGATCCACTTTGGAAACGCCCAAAGTCAAAAGGCTCTCAAAGTGCATCTTGAGAAGATGGGACTTAGAATACCTAAATGGCTTTTACGGGCAAGTGGGAGATTGTTAGGAATAGTGCCCTAGAAAGCCGATTCGACGTAATCTGCTTTGGGACTTTTCTTGTATCACAGACAATCTTTGAATAATATACGATTGATTATAGGCAAACACTTCTTTATATGCCAATACGTGTTTTGTGTGTTTCCATTACGTGTGCATGTATGAGAACTCCCCTAATCCTGATGACTTTAGGACTCTACCATTTAGGTGAAATGGTTCATGAAACGAGCCCTATATCACATAAGTCATGATTAGTAAAATACTCCAAGCCGATGAGTCCTACAGACAGTGGGAGTGTCAACCTGACTCCTCTAAGGCTTGCTTGTGGGATCACGCCCTTAAGAAGGACCACCTTGTTTTATGGAGGTGCAAAGTGTATAGTTGATACGTGCGTGATACATGAGGGTGCTTACTTTAATAAGTAAGTTCACTGAGGTGCCCCGTGTGAGAACATTCCTAAATGGGAAAGGAAGTTTCTATTTCAGGAAATGGAAACTTCCAGATTAGGAAATATCTCACGAGTCATTGATGTGATTAATTGATCCTTAGACTTGAGGTTCCTTGTCGCTTCATGAATTAACTCTGTAGTCTTTGGTATAAGCTTTAAAGGGTGTCGCCTTAGACAACTGATTCAAGGCTTATGCTGGGGCTGCACAAGTGATTCATGAAAGTGAATGAGAATCAAGAAAGGACCTACACTTGCATATGCAAGGTGATCTCTTACTGTGTAAGTCATTCATATACCATATGGAGTCCTTGGCCAAGGCAGTAGATCAAGACATCAAGAAAAGGGTTTCTTGGATTGAGATCAAATGGATATGAAATGCACTTAGCTTTTAAGACCAGATTATTAGGGTTCTAATTATTCCCTTACCCTAGATCATGGTTGAGAGATAGTAAGTAGGAGGATTGTATCTCACATGAATCAATGACTTAAAGGTTCTGTCGAATCCGAACATTCCAATTCAGCTAGGGGTTAAACACCTGTTGCTAGACTATGGTCGTTTAATCTGTGGACTGATTAATTAATTAGTGAATTAATTAATTAGGGTCACTGCTGATTGAATTGAGAACCTAGAGGGTCACACACAACAACTTGGTTACATGGGTTGAGGCTTTAAAATGATTAAACGAGTTAATCAAGCCAAGAGGGTTCCACACGTGTGAAACCACACGTGTGGCTCACGTGAGTGACACGTGTCACACACGTGTATAAATATATGTGTATATTTATTTATGTATTAAATAATTAATGTGATTAATTATTTAATAGACTTTGGTTTAATTTTGAATTAAAAAGAAAGTCTTATTTTGGAGAAAAATAATCTAGTTAATTAATTATGAATTAATTAATTAGATAAAATAAGTTATTTATTTTAAATAAATAAAGTATAAAATTATCCAAAAATAGTTTGGATATTTTTAGCTCTCTTGAAAGTTGATTTGAATTAGAATTCAAAGTCAAAGTCAAAATTACTTGATGATCAAGTAATAGGAGAGAGAGAGACCAAAATCCTAGCCCATTAAGGACTAGGAATTTCGTCCCTCCCCTTTCTTATATATAGGGGAGCTCATGCTCCCCTTTAGAGCTAATTGAATTCTTTTGGTTCATGTGTTGAACACCATCCTTTCTCCAAGATAAACGAAACCCTAGGTTAAGCCTAAACACTAACTAGAGAACTAGCATCCTTACTAGTTAGATTGTAGCCAAGTTGGTGGACTATCTCTAGAGAGCTTCAAGTTAGAAGTTTTGAAGATTCGAGCTTTACCAAAAGTGGGGATCAAGCAAAACGATCAGAAGGGATGATGTAACGATTCTGAACCCGACGTGAAGCGAATGAAAAAATCGAACCAAAGAAGATGGCGAAAACCGTTCGTCCATATCCTGAAGGATGAATTTTTTCACGAGGGTTTTGTGACTGGCAGTTTTCTACTTTCGCAAAACTGGTTTCGAAGGGAGTTTCAATCCTGCTTTTCTCGTTTAATGTTTCTTTCTTTATGTTATATTGTTAAGAACATCTCTAACATGAATTGAATCTAGGTTGGTGTGGATTGCTATCCCGACAATGGATTCTGAAGTAGAAAGAGACTTTCGAGGGACGGGTTGTCAAGCCGCGAGAAGAGCATTCTTGGGTGGCTTGAAACGCTTCAAGAAAGAACAAAAGAAAAGTAAGTTTTCTATCTCTACGAATTTGGTTACACGATTGCGAGTCCAAGATCCTTTTGTTGGAAAAAATTTTAAATTCCGCTGCTTTCTGATTCGTGTTTTCCAACACAAGTTACGATTTAGGTTGACACGGAGAGGTACGTTTAAAGCATATGCCGAGTTGCAAAGTAAGGTATGCAATAAGGTACGTTAAGTTATGTTGCGAGTTAAGTATGGTTAATACGAGATGTACTATTGTTGTTGGGCCCCGGAGACGTGGGTAAGGACGCCCAGGATGGTGTCGGGCCATTGGGTTAAGCTTGTGCGCGATCTCCATACGAAGTATTCACGTGCGACTCTGGGAGGTTGAGGAGGCGTGGTGCTTTACGCCTCCGGTGGATGCCGAGGAAGGTACGATGTGGGTTTGCTACCTCATGTGTATAAGAGCTATACGATGTGAGGGAGGATACGGTATATGATTTATGTTTATTTTCTGTTTTAATACGTATAATAATATGATATGGAAGTAAGGTTAGAGACTCGTACTCGCCGGGTATATATTACGTTATGATATGTTGATTATGAAATGGGAGAGGATCTTCTCTCTACGATATGATATGTTTTGAATATGATAAGTATAAGTATAATATAAGTTTGTTTTGAAAACGGTTTTAGAATGCAAAACCCTACTCCCGGTTCATAGTCTTTCTTTTAATACATGTTTTGCTTTATATGTATATGTGTGTGGGTGTGCATTAGCCCCCCTCACTCAGTCGGTGGACTGACCCTCTCATTTCAACTTTTTAGATTGCAGGTTTTAGTTTGTGCTAGGCCAAGAAGTGTGTTGGTCAAGTTTCTCTAGTCGTCTAGTTCAAGTTTGCATTTCATCTTGCATACGGATGTACTTTTGTATAAGATTTGGATGCCTTGAACGGATTATGTATGAATGTATGGATTTTGTTATTTGTATGTTCTCGGGACAGACTTCTAGGGATAGATGAACCCCGTGAACTGTTTATATGTTTGATTTCATATTTGCTTCCGCTCTTCTTACTCTGATGTGCACGCTTTCGTTATGTTTTAGTTCCGCCTAGCCTAATGTGTATGTGTAGGTTCCTGTTCGCTTAGCCTTGGGCTCATGTATGAACTCCTATTTCATATGTGGGTTCGGGACTAGGTGGGGGGATGTGGTGGCTCGCCGCTCCGGGCGCTACTGTCATGTACTTACGAGTTCCAGTTTTATGAATCCATTTTTTTTGTACTTCCATTCTACACTAATTTCATCTATTTCACTTATATGAAGTTTATTTGGAGGCCTTATGATATGAAATTGGACAAAGATTGTTGCCTTATTAAATGAATGTGGTCCCAAGTTGTGGCACTGTATTTGTCCATTGATTCATTATAATATTATTGAGGACCTTCACACCAAGCAAGTGATGCGAAAGTTCGACATTGTTCATCGTATTCCTCTCAATCCTCCACGGCCAGAACATCAAAGATTACACAAATTCACCCGACAAGGTCGTGGAGGGCACGATTGGGCACAATTTCATGCTGCGTACATTACTAAATGGTAACTTGCGTCTGAAAATGAAATTATTGTGTATGAAATAAGTTAAAGCAACGACGTCGTTGAAGGGTATTATAATTGGTACATGAGGAAAACATGCAAACGAATTTTGCCATCGCATCCAACAAATACAAGTGGATATAGGTCAGATGATTTTGACATGTGTAACGTAATGGTATACAATTTTCAATTTAGGGCGTTCCGCTATATATAATTTTTATGATTGATTATGTATTATATTTATTTTTCAGATGAGCGAGTTGATATACATGATGAATGATTTCATGACCATAATAAACTATAACAATCCAGTTTCGTGCCCGCCATTACAAGTCGTAGTTCTCACATATCAGAATTTGAATCCAGAATTAATACTATTTTGTGAATTTATTTTTAAAAATGTATTATTTTTTAAAAAGATCGGGTAATATGAGATAAATCCCCAAATATGCATCATATTTTTACTTAACTCCCCATTTTAGAAAAATGTCGTATAATTTTCACAAAATATCGTACTTAAAATATGTCTCAAAATATGTTGTATGTTTTTCACAAAATATAGTACTAAAACATTATAATGTAGTATTTATATCCTATTATGTTGTATAATTTTATGGGGGAGTAAAATAAAAATATTCCAAACTGATGGAGAATTATTTCAAACTGCTCCTAAAAAGATCCTTGCGAAAACTACAACCCGGTTTTTTTTGGTCAAAAAATCACAGTTATGTATACACTGCTTGAAATAATTACATTTTGCACCAACAACTAGGATTCCCTCCTTTTTCTATGATGTCAGCTAGTGTTTTGAAAACCGGACCGGACCGGCCGGTTCAACCGGTGACCGGTGCCTGGTCCGGTCCGGATGACTCCCTAAAACCGGCAATGTTCGGACCGGTACAGGGCCGGAAAAACCGGCCGGTTAACCGGCGGTTCTGGCCTTGAAAACCGGACCGGACCGCCGGTTCCTTAATTTTCAGAATTTTTTTTTGTTTTTTTTGTTTTTTTTTTGTTAAATCTGTATTTTTCTTGTTCCAAAATCTCAATCGTGTTGTCATTCTCTGAATCTTTAAAACTCAAGACAAAAAAAATATACCACCAAACAAAGAAAACTTTGAATCCCAAGTTTCGTGCATCCAAGAAGTATCAGAACGATGCCATGAGCCACTTCCATTTTTATCAGATAAGAGGGAGATGGGGGGAGAGAGAGAGAGATAAAATTGAAGAAAAGAAAGATAAGAAATCACTTACAGGATGAGGTGGAAGACAATGAAGAGTTTTCTGAGGTTGAAGAGAATGAAGAGTTTTCTGCGGCTCCAACTGATCGTGTAATTTTAAAAGTTTTAGGGTTTTTAACTTAATTGTTTTTGGGCTGGGCTTTTAGGTTTTTAACTTCTTTTTACTTTATTTTTATAATCTTGATTTATTTCTTTAATATTGAATAAATAAAATTATTTTGTCATAATATTGAAAATTATAAATTTATATGTTTATAATATTAAATTTCAAATTTATATATCTATAATATTATATATCTAATAAATAAAATATTAATTAATTATTTATTACGTCATACCGGTTCGACCAGTGGTTGAACCGATCGAACCGGTAACCAATAAATCCACCGGTTCGCCCTCCGATCCGGTTTTCAAAACATTGATGTCAGCCAAAAATAGTTGTGCTTATCTATAAGCTATTATAACTTATAAGTAGTTTTCAAACTAGGGATGTAAACGAGCCGAGCCGAGCCTTGGCATTTTTTTCAAGGTTCGAGCTCGAGCTCGGTCCTAATAATTTTGGCTTGGGTTCGGCTTGTGAGCCAACGAACCCTAATGGGGGTGGCTCGGGCTTGGCTCGCAATAAGGTTCGGCCGAGCCCGCGAGCCATTAACAAAACCCCTCAAAATATCCTTGTTTTGGCCAGATCTGGATCTTTCCCCTTGCGTACATCCAACCCAAAGCAGAACAAAAAACTTCAATTAAGTTTTTCCCTTATAGTCAAAGAAAAAAACATATTTATCACCAAAAAAGTAGAAAATTGAGATGCAAATGGAAGAAAAACTAGGTAAAGTATATATCATATTGACACATTAATTCCTCTAAAATTAAAAGTTAGATCTACAAAGAAATATAAAAAATTAAAAAATTTTGAAGAAACCCACTTTGTCACCGGTAGTGCCATCTTAAAAATGGTGGAAGAGGCCGCATTCGCCAGTGGCAGCAGCGGTGGTGACCTGGAGCGAGGCGGGGGTGCTTGCTTTTCGCAGTGATGGTCGTGGTGGTGGTGGCCTGGAGTGACGCGGTGCGTTTCGCTGTAGTGGTGGCGGTGGCCTGGAGTGAGGCGGTGCGTTTCGCTGTGTTGGTGTGGAGTGAGGCGGTGCTGGCGCTGGCGGTGGCGTGGAGTGACGAGGTGCGTTTCGCAGTGGTGGTGGTGGTGGCGACCTGGAGTGAGGTGGTGGTACAAGTAGGCGGCGGATCTAATTGTGCTTGAAAGTGATGGGCTGCCAGTTGTGGTAGATGGGATAGAAATATAGGGAGCAAGAGATTTAGGGTCAGTTGTGATAGAAGGGATGAAGAAATAATGAGGCGGATGATTCTGGACTTCTGACGAAATTGATGGGAGAGATGGCGTGATTTTTTGGGTTGTGAGAATAATGGGGTAATTAGGGTTTGTTATTTAATCATACATTCATATATCTTTTAAAGAAAGATATGTCTATATATATATCATTTTTCGGGAAATTCCCGAAAAATCCCCATATGGGAACTCAAATTCCTCTTTACTCCCCACTTTCAAAAAAGTTCCTCTGAACTCCCCAGATGAAAATCAAAGTTCCTCTTTACTCCCCGTTTTTTTGGAAGGTTGTATAAAAATTCAAGAATCGCGTACCCGAACCCCGAAATCACGTACTTAAATGCCCAAATGATGTATTTGCCCCAAATACATCATTTGGGCATTTAAGTACGTGATTTCGGGGTTCGGGTACGCGATTCTTGAATTTTTATACAACCATGGGGAGTTAAAGGGAATTTGGCTTGTCATCTAGGGAGCAAGTGGGAACTTTTCTAAAAATGGGGAGTTAAAGGGAATTTTTTCAACTTTTAGGTACTATTCATAGAAAACCCCATTTTTTTTTGTTACTAAATATAAATATATATATATATTTATTATTAAATATAAAGGTTCGCGAGCCACGAGCGAGGAAGGAAATGGTTCGGGCTTGGCTTGAGAGGACCCCGAGCCGAGCCTTGGCTCGACTCGGCTTGTGAAGTTCGAATCTGAGCGCGAGCCTTGCCCAAGCTGGCTTGCTAAGCTCACGAGCTAGCTCGGCTTGTTTACATCCCTATTTCAAACTATTAACATTATCATTTAAGTATCTGCACTACGTGTTCAGGTTTGCGAAAACGATTTCTTAAATAGGTAACGTTGTTATGTTTTTATCCGATCCAATTTAAGAAAAGGAGATGCAAATAAGCTTCTATATAAGTAGAACAATATCAGTATTAAATATTAATTAAAATTTTTAGAGGTACGAGTTCGAATTCCACTTTAATAAGTGTTAAAAAAATAAATAAATTAAAACTTACAGCATGATTGGTATATATGATGGAATGACATGAGAACAGAATGAGTATTCCCTTATTCATTCTCAAACTCTTGATTGATACAAAATGTTGTTGAAAATGTTCATTAGTGAGGTAATGTCTATTTTTACAAACATGAGTTTATCCATTCCGTTGCTAACCCATGATATTATCATTCCTAATATTCAAATTTTGTTTATTTTTATACAATCGTCACATATTTGTTAAATGTACAGTATATTATTATTTTTTATTATTAAAAATATATAATCACGTTGAGAATTTAATATATTGTATTAAATTTATGTAAAAGAAAAATAAGCATAAATATTAATATAAATATACTATATATTATATATTTAAAATACATGTTCAATATATTATTTTATTTATATATAAATTCATAGATATGCATAATAGATTAAATATGAATTATATATTTAAAATACATGTTCAATATATTATTTTATTATAGATATGTGTCAAATATTTAATTCACATACTTAATCATTATTATTTGTAATATTATTATTAATATCATTACTTATATTTTTATTTGTGAATAGTATGAATGAAATGAATCTAAACATTTCATTTCATTCCTAATTTTATTACTGAACGTACCAACTAGAATTGTTATAATAAATTTATTTCATTCCAAAATTCATTCATTTTATGTCTCATCCCATTCGTGCATACCAATCAGGGCGTTTAGAACTCACTATCTCAAGTCACCAATCTTCTTATCACTAAAGCAATGCCTGCTAATAAACGTGGACTAACACTTTTAAATCATTGTGAAGTCGTATTGAACACTTAAATGACAATTTTTTAAAGAAGATACGAATACGACACGATACGATACAAATATGACATGAATACTGTAACAAAGATTTTTTTTCGAAAATTTTCACATGAAAATTGTGTGACATATATGCATATTCAATATGACACTACACAACAAAATAATATTTTTAAAAATATCCGTGTATCAGAGATTAAAGGTATATATTTTTTCCTTTTTGAAAAAATTGGTGGATAACACATTAGACTAAAAATTAAATCAACAAGTTTTAACAGTAAAATTTTCTCATCTTTCCAATTTCCATCTATAAATACCATCTGATCTGAGTGACTGAACATTCTTTCATTCGAGAAACCCTAAAAAGAAACCAATCGGCAATCACATTCCTCATTTCCCCCAATCATTACTGCGCAACCCGCATATTTACCAAAATGCACCAACTGGGATATTTCTGTAAATATTTTCACTACTTTCCTCCGCCGCCGGCAGCGGCCAATCCATTGGACCAGTTGTTACAGCAAATAATCACAGCAAACGCGGCGGTGATGTTCAGCCAGAGCACGTGCTGCATGTGCCACGCGATCAAACGTCTGTTCCGTGGCATGGGCGCTAATCTAACAGTGTACGAGCTCGACGAGTATAGTCCCAGATCAAGGAAAGAACTGGAGACGGCGTTGTTGCGGTTGAGAGGGGGTGGCGCCACCGCAGTGCCGGTGGTCTTTGTCGGTGGGAAACTGGTAGGTGGAATGGATAGTGTTTTGGTGTCTCATATTAATGGCAGCCTTGTTCCGCTTCTAAAAGAAGCTGGTGCACTTTGGCTTTGATAATTAGTACTCTGATTGTACCAGAAAAATAAATAAATAGTACTTTGATCTTGATTTCCCTTTCGTTTTCTTCCTTTTGTTGTGATTTCTTGCATGAGTTTTTATAACAAGAATGGCAAAGTATTTGCAAAAGATGCATGAGCTAGATTAAAGTGGTTTCGGATCTCCCGCCTCTAGTGTGTGTTTCATCTCCGATTTTATTCACATACACGGATTAAGTGTATGGATAGACGGACGAGATTATAATAAAGAAATAATTGAAATATAAAAAAAAAATTTAAAACACGTCTCTTCAAATCTCAATGGTCTTTTAATATACTTAACGCTTGTCTATAATTAAAATAGAAAATAAAACACAAACTTAACACAGAGAATTCAAAACCCATTAAAATTGAGAAATTATAATCAAAGAAAAAAGTGTAGAAACATTCTTAATTTAATAAAAGGATCGATTACGAATTAACCTCTAATAAGGGTTCACCTCGAATATGAAAAAAATACCATAAAACTTGAGAAATTATGAAAAGCGTATTGAGATTTTGATGTCGATATTTCTATATACCTCAAAATTTTATTTATTATTTTCAAATAATAATGTCCTTATATGAATTTGTTAATATTTTTAATAAGTCGTATGTTAAAAAATAATACTAATTTGAAATAATATTTTTTTTATGTTTTAATTTATAATTTTCTTCCTTTTTCTCAAGTAAACAATATTGTCGGCACTCGGCCCAAAGTAAAACAGATCGGCTTTCAAGAAATCTTCATAGTCCGTCTACTGCAAACTCCTAGTCCTGGACATTAAACCCTGTCCCTGAGTCCCTGACATTTGAATACTATGACAATACATAGAATAGGGATAACTACGGACATGCCCATGAGGTTAGGTCTAATTACAAAATAATTATTATTCTTTTAAATATTACACTGTAATCCATAAGCTTATTAATTTGTTAATTTTGTATACTTTTAGGGACGATTTTGTATTTTTGGTCATACATCATACGTAACATTCACAAAACCTTCAGGAACATAAGTGTACTTTTACAAAATTCATTAATGGACCTCACACAAAACAAGAAATATAGGGACTACAGTGTAATTTAACCAAAAAAATGGAGTACAGTGTAATATTTTAAAAAATAGGGACCGACATGTAATTAGGCCTAACCTCAGGACCTGTATATAATTATCCTATAGAATAATAAAAACATAGTATACAAAATACACAATATTCTTTTAGAAATTATAAAAAAACATTAAATAATATATAACTTAGTAGGTATAGCCGTTTCTCTCCTAATAAATGTCGAACAAAGTTATAATTATGATGAGGTCTCTTCTCTCTCTCTGTCTATATAATAAAACAAATTATATTATTGCATCAAAATTTCTCATATATTTCTTTTTTTTTTGGCTCAGGAAATTTCTCATACATGTGCATTCGTTCTAAAACCTGTATATTAATTATTAGGGCGAATTACATTTAGGTCCCCTGAGGTTTGCCCTAATTACAAATTAGTTCCTCTTGTTTCGAAAATTACATATTAGTCCCTAAAACATTGTTTCAATTGAGGTCCCTAGACGCCGTTAGGGTTCCGTTAATTTTGACATTTGAATTGTCGAAAAATATTACAAAAAAGTCCCTGAACTATGAATTTTCTTGCAAAACGACCCCTTAACTAAATCACATCAACAATGTAGTCCTGTCAAAGTTAACGGAACCCTAACGGCATCTAGGGACCTCAATTGAAACAGTATTTTTAGGGACTAATATGAAATTTTCGAAACAAGAGGGACTGATTTGTAATTAGGGCAAACCTTAGGGGACCTAAATGTAATTCGCCCTAATTATTATCTGTCTAGCTACATCATTTTGATCCCCACTGGTTCACCAAAAAAAATCAAGAAAGTTCACCAAAATTTTTTTTTTATACCCACTGTAACTTAAAAAAGTAATCATAAAATAGTTGTTCAATCTATCACTTTAATTTCCCGGGAAATATAAAACAAAAACTGTGTGATATTTTTGAAAATTCCGACAACGAAATTCAAAAATATATTAAAAAAAAAAAGAGACAAGAGCACGCGGGGGCCAAGGGGGGCCTGGCCCCCTTGTATTAGTACGTGTATATATATAATATATCGTCTTCAATAAACTTTGGAATGAGGTTTGGGCTTATGGGTAGAGCATGTCATGACTTATATAATATGCAGTCATGGCGAAATATATATATCAATGCAATGGGAACAAATTCCCGTAATGCAGTCATGGCATTTAAATGATTAAGTCTCAAGGTTTGTGTTAGAAGATACGTGATTATCTCCTAATTAAGGGAGATCCCTATAATTTGGGCTTAGGTTTCCTAACCTATATGGAGTGTTGGACTATATATATTGAGATTGGGTTGTAATCTTTTCTAAGTAACAATTATATAATGAAAAACTCCTTTCTTATCTTTAATCACGTCTTAACATGGTATCAGAGTTGAGTTTCGTTCCATGAGACTCAGCCCTAGTTTACATCATCGTCTCAACACCTTTCCCGAACCAAAATTGGCCTAAAATCAGGTCAACCAAACTGAAAAACCAACCATGTCAGAAATCACAGAAGCCAAACCAGAACTCAATCCAGATCTGTCAACACATATTGCAAACCTTTTGAACAATAAAACAAACCTGTCCAACCTTGATATCTTATCGGTTGGTTTCAAATTGAACAACGATAACTATCCGATGTGGGCAAGAGTGATGAGAATAGCAATAGGAGGCAGGGGATGTCGCTCGCACATGACAGGTAATCCTCCGGCGCCACCGGAAACAGACCCAACATATGATCAATGGGAGCAAACAGATCAAAACGTATTCACATGGATAATACAAAATATTGAGATAAGCCTTGTGAATAACGTCTTACAGTATCCAACGGCGAAAGCTTTGTGGGAGGGTCTTGCCACCACGTACGGCAGTGGCTCTGATCCGTTGCAAACCTTTGACCTGCACCGGAAAGCAAACACGCAGAAACAGGGGCAAGATAGCCTTGAAGTCTTTTGGAACAAATTACAGGCGATTTGGATGGCACTTGATCGGAAACAACCCAATCCGATGAAGTGCCCAGAAGATATCACCATATTTAACCAAATAACCCAAGAGCACCGCCTGTATCAGTTCCTCACCGGAGTTGATGACCGATATGAGTCGATCAGAAGAGACTTGTTGAAAACTGAACCAAAGCCCTCAGTCGAGTCAGCCTATGCCACGATCAGAAGGGAGGCGGCTCGTCTCCAGATCCTGAAGATGGCCACCGGCAGTGAAGGAGACACATCATCACAGGGCGTGGGATCTGGATTCGCTGTGTGTAGACTGGAAAGAGGGAAAACCACCGGAGGCCAATGGTCCGAGAATCCCAATCGCGACGGCGGCGGTTATCGGATAGTACAACAAGAAGACAAATCTGCCTTGGTGTGTGAGTATTGTGGAAAACCAAGGCATACAAAAGACGGTTGCTTCGAAATAATCGGTTACCCCGATTGGTGGGTGGGGAACCACAAAAGCAACTGTTGAACATGTAATACAGGCCCATCATACTCGGTCATCCCGGTTGTCCCAATGGATTTTTGATTGTGGGGCAACTGACACAATGACTTTTGACCCGACAGACATAATTGATCCGGTTTTCCCTACTCAGAGTCACATTCAGACTGCTAATGGAGAATTAGTTGAAGTTGTGAAACAGGGATCAGTGGCTTTATCTCCAAAATTGAAATTAAAAAATTGCTTATATGTTCCCACATTATCTTGCAAGCTGCTGTCTGTAAATCACTTAACAAAGGAATTGAATTGTGAGGTTCTAATGTATCCCCGTTTTTGCCTTGTACAGGACATTCATACGAAGGAGATTATTGGGCGTGGTACTGAGCAGGGCGGGCTTTACTATGTTGATGAAGTCCAATCTACAGCTCTTTTTTCAAGGGGTTCTGCCAATAAACAAATCTGGCTTTGGCACCTGCGCCTTGGTCATCCTTCTCTGGGGTACTTAAAGAAGCTATTTCCCACTTTGTTTCAGAATAGTTCTATTTTAAGTCTAGAATGTCAAACTTGCTTAGTTGCAAAAAGTCACAGAACATCTTTTAAATCTAGTGATACTCGGGTTGATTCTGTCTTTTCTTTAGTACATTCTGATGTTTGGGGTCCCTCACCCATTTCCAATAAAGGGAATTATCAGTACTTTGTGTTATTTATTGATGATTTCTCTCGCATGACTTGGTTTTACTTTCTGAAACATAAATTTGAAGTGTTTGATACTTTTGTGGCTTTCTTTCGCATGATACAAACACAATTTAATCACATTGTTCGGGTGCTCCGATCAGATAATGGGAAAGAGTATGTTAACCAAAAAATGAATAAGTTCTGTCAGGAAAATGGCCTCATTCACCAAACTACCTGCCCCAATACTCCCCAACAAAACGGGGTGACCGAAAGAAAAAACCGAACGTTGCTCGAAATCTCCCGTGCTCTACTTACCGAATCTCATGTTCCCGCTAGATTTTGGCCCGAAGCTATTGCCACAGCCACTTACCTCACAAATCGCCTTCCCACTAAAATCCTCTCATATAAAACTCCATTATCTGTGTTGAAAACACAAACAACTATACCACCAACCCTCACTCTTCCTCCTCGAATATTT
The DNA here is from genome assembly GCA_037501455.1 of Lantana camara. Classification (NCBI taxonomy): domain Eukaryota; kingdom Viridiplantae; phylum Streptophyta; class Magnoliopsida; order Lamiales; family Verbenaceae; genus Lantana; species Lantana camara. The sequence continues at coordinate 4,943,963 of CM074855.1, read as the reverse complement.
GGCTGCTCTGTGTTTGTTCATACTCCCAAAACTGACCGGAGCAAACTTGATCCCTGTGCTGTGAAGTGTGTGTTCCTGGGGTATGCTACTCACCAAAAGGGGTATAGATGTTACAATCCTGTCACTCGTCACATTCATGTTACCATGGACTGTGATTTCTTAGAGTCTGAATACTACTACCTTAACCAACCTCGGCTCAGGGGGAGAATACTAGTGAGCCTCTAGGTTGGCTTGATCCGAGCCCTCTAGATATCCCTGATCATAGCCTGCTCAGTACCACCTCTGATCCTACTTCTCCGAATGATGTCTTACCCGAGGTAAGTAATCTTCCAGATTCTGATTCTGATAATACTGTGGTTGATAATACTGCTATCGAAGTTGATGATATTGATATCACTTCTGAGGATGTTGTGAGTGACAGGAATGTTTTACCACCAAGAAGTACACGGGGGATTCCACCTAACAGGTACTCCCCGGAGCGCGTATCGCACAGCTCTCGGTACCCAATTGGGAATGCAGTAAGGGGGAACATCTTACCTACTGCTCAGGCTTTCCGTAGACAACTTTACTCAGCACAGATTCCAAGAACAGTCCAGGAAGCAAAACAATCAAAGAAATTGGTAGAGGCAATGGAAACAGAAATGAGTGCACTCAGAAAAAATGATACTTGGGTGATATGTAAACTGCCAGAAGGAAAAAAGGCAGTTGGATGTCGATGGGTGTTTACGATCAAACACAAGTCAGATGGCTCAGTGGAGAGGTACAAGGCCAGGTTAGTGGCGAAGGGATACACTCAGACCTATGGAGTGGATTACTCAGAAACCTTTTGACCCGTGGCAAAGATTGACACAGTCAGGGTTCTCTTATCGGTTGCAGCAAATAAAGATTGGCCGCTCCACCAGTTTGACGTGAAAAATACGTTCCTGTATGGAGATCTGACTGAGGAAGTGTATATGGATGCACCACCGAGTTTCACAGCGGAATTTAAAGACGGAGAAGTGTGCAGGCTTCGAAAGTCCTTGTATGGACTTAAGCAGTCCCCGCGTGCTTGGTTCGGGAGGTTTACAGTTGCAATGCGACAATACGGGTACGAACAGAGTAATTCTGATCACACTTTGTTCCTAAAGAAGAGGGGGAATCTGATCACTTGTCTTATCATCTATGTAGATGATATGATTATCACTGGCAGTGACAATGAGGAAATAGGAAACTTCGAGAAAGTTTGGTCAAGGACTTTGAAATGAAGGATCTAGGAGGACTTAAGTATTTTTTGGGGATGGAGGTTCTTAGATCAAAACGAGGTATCTTTATCTCCCAGAGGAAGTACATTTTGGACTTGCTGGCTGAGGTAGGAATGGTTGACTGTAAACCAGTGGATACTCCTCTACTAGTTAATCATAAGCTTATGATCGAGAGTAATGGAGAACCAGCAGACAGGGGGAGGTATCAATGACTATTGGGAAAGTTGATCTACTTATCCCACACCAGGTTAGACATTGCTTATGCGGTTGTGGTAAGAATCATGCGGTATCTAAAAGGCACTGTCGGACACGGGATCGTGTTCGGAAAGCATGGTCATCTGAGAATTGAAGCTTATACGGATGCTGATTGGGCAGAAAATCCAAACGACAGACGATCCACTTCAGGTTACTTTACTTTAGTTGGAGGGAATGTCGTAACCTGGAGGAGTAAGAAACAGAAAGTTGTTGCTCTTCCAAGTGCTGAAGCAGAGTTTCGGGGTATTGCGAAGGGGATAACAGAAGTATTATGGTTGAGGAAGTTGATCGCAGAGATCGGCTTTTCTCATGAGTGTCCAAGTTCGTTGAAGTGTGACAATAAAGCCGCTATTAGCATTTCAGAGAATCCGGTACAGCATGACCGGACAAAACACGTTGAAGTTGATCGTCACTTTATAAAAGAGAAGTTAGATGGAGGAGTCGTTGAGTTACCATTCGTCAGGTCTGAAGACCAGCTAGCTGATATTCTTACAAAGGCAGTTTCTAGTCAGACATTTCAAAAGGCACTAGACAAGTTAAGAATTGGTGATCCAATTACGTAACTTGAGGGGGAGTGTTAGAAGATACGTGATTATCTCCTAATTAAGGGAGATCCCTATAATTTGGGCTTAGGTTTCCTAACCTATAGGGAGTGTTGGACTATATATATTGAGATTGGGTTGTAATCTTTTCTAAGTAACAATTACATAATGAAAAACTCCTTTCTTATCTTTAATCACGTCTTAACCGTTTGTATAAGTGAAAGGTATACGAATTTTGATACATTTTTCACTTCTAGATAATTAAGTATGGCCGTATAAATTATGGTTACAATATATGCACTTGTGATATGTAAAACTACCTTAAACATTTGATCATACTCGAAGAGTCGAACGCAAGATTTCTAGTTAAAGATAATAAAATGTCGAATTAAGATTATAACATAAAGTTTGATAGCTAAGCATAATTTAAGCTACACTCCATGATGATAATTAGAAAATTTTTAGTTCACATGTAACCGGGTTGGATTAGATAAAATATAAATTTTTAATGAAAAATAAGTGTAAAAAATGAATATAAATATATAATATTTAATAAATAATTATTATTTAATGGATTGCTTAATGGTTTTGTTTATATTGATTTAAAATAAGTTAATTTATAATTGTTAATAGGGAAAATTACATCTACATCCCTCGTGGTTTGGGGTAATTACAAATAAGGACCTATTGTTTCGTTTTTTACAAATACACCCCTAACATTTGTATTCCGTCTGTGATCCTTGCAATTCCGTTAGGGTTCCGTTAAATATTCCGAATATACCCCCAAGGACTGTCATGTTATATTGTTAAACCTCAGGGTTCATATTATAAGAAATTATATACCTGAGGGACTAAATTGTAAGAATGTCCAAAAATTTCAAACTAGCCGTTTATAGTCGTTGAGATTGGACTACTATATATATTTAGTCAGGGTTTTAGCTTTTTAAAGCCAATTTTACATGGCTACTTCAAGAAATTCATCCCATACATATTATCAATGTTTGAAATATAGAAAAAAAAAAGATGTAGAGGACTTGTGGTTCATGCACAACAATTAAAGTGGTGGAAAAAAACAATTTAAATAAGAGGAGGCTATTTTATTGTTGTGATTTGCATGCCTTCTCACACCGGTGCACACCAATTGAAGAAGGCAGGGTTTGAAGCTCTATACTCTAATGAAGAATAAGAAGCAAGTAGTGTTAATTTCAAGTCAATACAAGCCGGAGACCAAGAACAAGCAAAAAATAGCATATTTGTTATGAGACTTAAATATAGCCAATAAGTAGGCCTAACCGTTTATAGCACGCTTAATATATTTCAATCATTCACACACTCGCTAATTATTGATATATCACACGCAAATAAAGATTTTTTTTTTTTTAATTATAACATCATTTTAATTACTTAGTTGTGGGGCACATACGCAAAATCCACAATGTTATAATTATTTTTCGATTCAGGTCGATCAAAATCTTTTTAGTTTCTGAATTGATCTTTTTTCTACGTTCACATATTAACAAAGGACGATCCTTCTCATCTTATCCTAAGACTAGTAATTAAAAACTATAAATAAGCATGAAAAGAAAATTCTTTTGTTTTTCTTTAAAGCATTCAAGTATCTTAAAAGGTTAAAGAGTGCAATTAACACTACTTGTCTTTTATTCTTCATCAGAGTGTGGACCTTCAAACCTATCTTCTTCAATTGGTGTGCACCAGTGTTAGAAGTCATGCAAATCACAACAATAAAATAGTTTCCCTTTGTTTAAATTGTTTTTCTCCACGACTGTGCATGAACCACAACTAATTACTCTACGTATTTCTTTTCTATATTTCAAATATTGATAATATGTATGAGATGAACTTCGTGATTAGCCAAGTAAAATTGGCTTCAAAAGGCTAAAACCCTGACCAAATATATATAAAAGTCCAATCTCAGTGGCTAGTTTGAAATTTTTGAACATTCTTACAATTTAGTCCCTCAGGAATATAATTTTTTACAAAATGAGCCCTAAGGTTTAACAATATAACATGACAGTCCTTGGGGGTATATTTGGAATATTTAACGGAACCCTAACGGAATTACAAGGATCACAGACGGAATACAAATGTTAGGGGTGTATTTGTAAAAAATGAAACAATAGGTCCTTATTTGTAATTACCCCAAACCACGAGGGATGTAGATGTAATTTTCCCTTGTTAATAAAGGAAAACATATTTTTTAGAATAAATAACTATGTCAAAATTTTAATTTTAATTATTTTATTTAATATTCTTTACTAATAAAATAATTAATTTAACTAAATATTGTATAAAGCCGGATTTGAATATTTAACGGATCGGATTCCGTAATTCTATACTCGTTCCATTTATTTCGAATAATGGATATTTAGAATTTGATATTTTTATCAAACGAATATGCTAAAATTCGAATCGAATTCAGATTAAAATCCGACCCATCGACAACCCTACTAGGATTATTCTGGTAAATTTTGAATTAAATTTCCTTATAAAATCCAGACGAGTATATATACCTCACATTGAATAAAATTCAGCCCAAATATGGTTGAGTTCAAATTTCAAAATACACAGGCTTGCAATTACAAGCAATTAAATTTTAATTAAATTGATTGAGAGAAAACAGTCCAGCCCACTTAGTGCTGTTATTTATTTGGGCTTCAATTAAAAGAGTCCAAAATAGGCCCATTTAAATGAAATCAAGATGGTCCAAGGGTTTTAGCTTTAGCCCATTGAGGGTATTTAACCCTAGTTTCAGCGCTCTCACTCTCTCTGTGTGTGGCGTAATATAGCTCGTTAGGGTTTCGCAGCCGTTCCTCCATTGTCACAGCGAAGAAGAAGAAGAAATGGTGCTTCTCCTTATTCAAATGTTAGCTTTTGTACATCTGGTTCCGCCGTAGCAGCTAATCGTTTTGTTTTTCAGGCTCCGAAGAAGGGCGCGAAGCTTCCGGCGAAGAAGAAAACGGAGAAAGTTGTGAATCCGCTATTTGAGAAGAGGCCGAAGCAGTTTGGTATCGGAGGAGCTCTGCCGCCGAAGAAGGATCTGCACAGGTTCGTGAAATGGCCGCAAGTTGTCAGAATTCAGAGGAAGAAGATGATACTGAAGCAGAGGTTGAAGGTGCCTCCACCAATCCACCAATTTTCCAAAACTTTGGATAAGAATTTAGGTTTGTTCCTTCGTCCATTGTCTATCTATTCTTTTTCGGGTTTAGTATTTCTTTTGTTTTGGAAGTGTTTGCGTTGTGGTTTTGTGGGAAAGTGATGATTGATATTGGATTGTAGGCTCATGGAATTGACTGTGGTATTGTTGTCTTAGTAGACTTTTTACAGCTGAAATAACCCTTCTCTTGGGTTCTGCTGTTGTGTATTCTAGTAAGATTAGAAGTTGAAATCGGCAGCCCTTTTTTTAAATTTTTATGAACAATTAGGACCTGTTTAATTTGCATACACTACTTTGTTTCTTTGCTTTGTTTGTTTGCATTTTATAATTTGTCCCTTGTTTGTTATATGTATTGAAATTTTACTTTATGCATTTCTCGGATATGCTGTAGCTAAGTCATTTCACGGATCTGTTTTTATTCAGTAAGAATTAGTTTACTTTGATATAAAACTCTGGGCTGCAACTGGTATCTGCCATTTAATGGCGTTTACTTCAATGGCCTCTGAGCCTTGTGCAGGCCCGCAAGCCCTAGGGGTCAAATGGGGTCTAATGGGTTAAATTGAAACTCCAAAATTCAGTTGCTAATTAGCCCAATTGTGTTGGGTAAAATCAATTTACACTATTGCCCTCACGTTTATTAAAAAATTGAGGCATTTTCCCCTTGTTTTTGTCGGACTGTTCTCGATTGATTGAACAAGGACAATATTGGAAATTAATGTCTTATATGGTGGTTGTAAAATGGCAAAGTAAACAATATTGACATATTAACAAATTAAACTAGCTTTTTACCTATTCAAGTAAACACTAGGTTGTCTAAATACATTATTATCAATATGTCCATAGCCATATCCAATTGGATTGCAAAATGACAAAGTAAACTATTTCTAACATGTTATCACATGCATTCAACAATAGTATTCTCTTGTTTCACATGCAGCAACTAGCCTGTTCAAGATGCTTCTCAAATATAGGCCCGAGGACAAAGCTCAAAAGAAAGAGCGTCTTGTGAAAAGAGCCCAGGCTGAGGCTGAAGGAAAGACCCCTGAATCCAAGAAGCCCATTGTGGTGAAATACGGACTCAACCATGTCACCTATCTCATTGAGCAGGTTTAAACCACTATCGAGATTCCCATTACTCGTGCATTGTCTTATAATTAATGGCCAGATGATAAACTATCATCAAACTTCCATTTGCAGAATAAAGCTCAGTTGGTTGTCATTGCCCACGATGTTGATCCAATTGAGTTGGTTGTATGGCTCCCAGCATTGTGCAGGAAGATGGAAATCCCATACTGTATTGTCAAGGGGAAGGCTAGATTGGGCACTGTAAGTTGCCCTGCTCTAATAGCTTTGGACAGAGAAATGTGTTGGTGTAATTCTACAGACGGATGTAATATTTTTTCTTTTTTCTTTTTTCTTGTGTGCAGATTGTTCACAAGAAAACTGCCTCTGTTTTGTGCTTGACCTCTGTGAAGAACGAGGACAAGATGGAATTCAGCAAGATCCTCGAGGCTATCAAGGTACTTACTGTTCTTTGCTTTATGTATGCTGGTTAGAAATGATGAATTGTGAGCTGTTCATTTTTATGTGAGTATCTAATGATCATTCTTTTACTATCATTATAGGCCAACTTCAACGACAAATACGACGAGATGAGGAAGAAATGGGGAGGTGGTGTTATGGGCTCAAAATCCCAAGCCAGGACAAAGGCGAAGGAGAGGCTTCTTGCCAAAGAAGCTGCTCAGAGGATGACCTAAGAACTCCTTGTTTCAATTTTCTATTTAGTAGTGTGATAGAAGCAAATGAGAGGAATTTTCATATGCCTTGTTATTCCAAGATTCAAAAGAGACACACCTGCTTTTTGTTTACAATTATCATCTGCTATAGACTTCTCTTATTTGCTTTAGTACTTGTATGTGCTTTGGATATATGAAGTGGATGAAGCTTTTGTCCAAAGGGCTACTACTGTCAAATTTTGTGTTTTCGTGTAGTTTATTGTTTTGCCTTTTTAAGTATGAAATCAAGTCTGCCTCTTTCTTTTGTCCTAAAAATTCGTTGTTGCTATCTTTTGCTGTACTCGTTCATTGTGAAAAATCGTTGGAAAAAGGGCTGCAAGGAATCGTAGGTACATAAATTATAAACCTTTGTTTTTACTATTGACACATACAGTCTCAATTGGAGGAGAGATCATGAAACGTTGGCAGCAGCATTAATTACCTATTTTTCGAGCTGGACTCATAAGCCCTTTAAAACAAATCGCGGTTTGAGTAGGTCACAAAGCCCTAATATCATCAGGCTTCAGGCCTTAGGCTATAGTCCACGACCCAAAACAGGGCACCGAATATAATTTCTCCAGCTAAATCTCACACACAATCCTTGGGAATGGGCCGTAATGATAAATCTTATAATGTTGTCGTTATGCACCACATATCTAAAGATAGACACTGTGTCATTTATTGATGCGCCGAATAGGATAACTCATAAATGTATTTACTACTATTCTTATTTCTTAGACTCTCTCTCTCACGCAAATCTATAGCAATTCCATGAAAGCAGACCTTTGATAGTGCGTGACTATATTAAATAGGAAAAGTTACGGCACTTCCCCACGTTTTCATCACACTTTGTCTACAACACTCGTGAATATGTCTTTGATCAAATCTTTTACTTTCCTATTTTACTGATTGGGATTGCTTTCCATGTTTCAGTTGAATTCCCACCTGTCAGACCTCTCCTCTATGCTATATTTCTTGCTACTTTTAATTGTTTAGCTTTCATTTTGGCCAGGCAAATCATACATAGGATTGGAATTCAGATGGGCTAACCAGAATGAAATTAATTTTGACATTTATAACCTATATACTTTACCTATTATGTAGGGACATAGACATTACTATAGTCTATATTGATACTGTACAATTATCTTTTTTTTCAGAAATGTACGTAGTATTTTTCATGCGACACAACACAGTATTTTTATTAAATTTCCCTGTATGTTCGAATAGTTTATGAAAAATTTCAATCCAAATTCAGTTCAAACAAACCAAATTACATTCACAAGTATATTATGATGCAAGTAAATTTTTTTTTTTTTTTTTAACTTCTGTTAATTATAACCTCAGACCAATCAATTCAATATTGATTAATATGGATATGTAATCGATCGAACATTAATTGAAAATTTTGAAAACGGCTCTTCTGCTTAGAAAGGGAACGGTTCGAATGTTCCTGGAAATTGTTGGTCCCATTGGACCATTTATATCTATAAGCATCACGATCCCGATTCGTAAATCTCTCGATTCGAGAAATCAAGATAAGAGGACCGAACCATTTCTTCTAACTCTTTTTCAAATTCGATAAATGTGAGTTGATCCCATTACATTCCACATTATACTAATTTGGATGAGTCAAATTTGACGTAGAACTACCCTTAATTTACACCAGAAAAAACTAACATTGAATCGTTAATTTACATAGGAAAAAACTAAACACTAAACGAGAGAAGCAGAGAGAGAAAAGCTAGCACATGTTTATATCAAGAATTGGATGAAACAAAACTTAGGAACAAACCAAATTACATTCCCTAAGTAGTTAATTATACACTCAAAAATCACAAAATCCACCCCAACAACACAGCTTTCCTTCTTTAGGTTTTCTATACTCTCTAATGCCCTGATTCTTGAGAATCATCCCTAGAGGACTGCTGCTCCTGATCATTCTGGTTTTCCTGCTGCTGCTGCTGCTGCTGCTGCTGCACAACTCTAGTTTGGCCCATCTGCTGATAAATCTGATTCAAATACCCAATATGCCCTTCTTGCGATAACCCAAGCTCCAAACCCGGATTGTGTTGGGTACCCATACCCATACCCACTCCCAACATTGAGCTAAAACTCATCTGCCCCATATTCCCCGAGGCCAAATCAAACCCGGAAAAAGCAATTGAAGGACCTGAGGAAGAAGATGACGATGATGATGACTGAAATCCAAATCCAGTGGGCCACAATCCTGTGCTTGCGCCCACATGGGGTCTACCCATGTTCGCACCAGTCATGGACCAGGGGCCCCTACCCCCACCCCCACCCCCCATATTAGCAACTAAATCATCAATCTTGTGATGAAATCCCGATGAAATTGAGCTTCCCGATGCTGCTAACGCGGAGGCGGGGATTGTGCCGCTGCCGGTGGCGGCGATTATTGACGGCTCCGCCTGGTTGAGCAGCCACTGGATGGTTTCTCCGTCGGATTTGTGCCCTAACTCTCGAGTCAACTGGAAGATTCTGGCGGCGCAGAGAGCCGGCATCCTTATCCTCCGCCCTCTGCCGTCGACTTTCGTGTGTCGGTCTTTGTTGGAGCTTCTCTTCGGCGCTAAGGCTGAGCTCTGTTTCTTCGATTCTTCGTTTTCCACGACGGAAATCTGCAAATCTTTGATTTCCGACGGTTTGCTTTGCCCGATGCTGGTGGTGCTGTTGTGGTTCGAGAATCGCGGCGCCTCCTGCGGCTGCGGCGGCGGCGGGTGATTTGATTTATTGGGATCCATCAAGATTGGATTTTTTTTAATTTATTCTACTTTTTCTCATCAAGATCTTTGCGGAATATCGTGGATTATCTTCGTGGGAGTTGGGATAATAAAGGGTTTTTTGTGTTCTGGCGTGGGAAATCGAGGAAATGATTTCCAATTTGATTGAAGGTTTTCACTGTTCTTGGCAAGGGAGAGGAATGCGAGTAAGAAAAGAAGTTGAATAAATCTTTGAAATCCCGAGGCAGGACCGCAGGAGATAGGATCTTTGTCCGAAAATTGGATCCGGGTTTCAGAAATTGGCCCATTTATGGATCAGGGTTTTGACTTCCTATCACTATTTGACAACATTTTTATTTGTTTTTCGGATAATTATAATTTATTATAAATATCGTAAATAATTTATTTTCGACTTCCTAAGTCTAGATTATTACTTGAGAAGAGGGGAGAAGAAACACTAGTATAGGGAGGAAATGCATTAATTTTTATAGATTAAAAGACTTTATAATATAATTGACGTCTTGAATTTATGATAATTAAAATTACACGACATGTTTTTCAACGTGTTTTTGGAATAAAAGGTGTTTTGTGCAATTAATTAAAGGGACAGTTATTTAAAAGGACCAAACTTCCTCAAAAGTTATTCTAAACCCGTTAATTTGAAAATTCTTCATTTATATCACCAATAGAACACATATTTTTAATAAACCCCCCAAACACCTAAAAGACTGCTTTGCCCTCAAGTTTTACTGTAAAATTGATACACATACGATTCGGGTTCTTCACCTTGCAACTAAATTCCCTCTTCTTCTTCCCGCGACTGAGCAACGCCGCCACCGTCGCCGCCGTGTCAGTCATAATCCAATTATCATAGCACCCCCAATCGTTCCTGTTGCTTTTTTTATTCGATAACCGAAGACACCACTTGTTTGATACGAAATCTAAAAAACCCACTCTGTGAAGATGGATTCCGGCAGCTTGGTGACTGGTTCGATATGCTGTAGTGTATTTTTTGAAGGCGACAATCATGTCTTTTAACTTCTGGAGAGCGATACTATTGCAAAAGTGTTTTCGGAGATTGAGACCCATTGGCCTGATTTCGATTGTGATGCATATGTGGTGCAGTACAAGGCTGCCCATATGGAAGATGAATCATGGATTAGTTTGAAGAAAGATAAAGATGTTGAGAGTATGGTGGCAGTGCATGGTCTAGCAAAACAACATATTGCAAACTTGAGAGCAATTCAGCCCCTTCAAGTTCATCTCAAAGAAGGTAGTCCCTATATTTTAATTTGCTCTGTTTTTTTTGTTGTGGTTGTTACATGTCTGTGATGCGTTATTCGGTCGGTATGTGTTTTATTTGAAAAGGGATGACCAGGGAATGACATCGACAAGTCAAGCCCTAGTCGTTTATTCTTCCAACAACAATGAATCCAGGAGTCATTGCATCCGTGGCGTTGGACAAGCCTTTAAGGATGTTAATGACTGTAGGGTTCATTTAAAAAATTATCATATTGCCGTGAATCGAAAGTTTAAATATTTGAAGAATGACATTGATAAGAATATAGCTATTTGCACGGACTAGAACTGCAACTGGAGGTTATATGCCTCTTACTGTAGGAGAGATGGTGAGTTTGCAATAAGAAAGTTAAATCTTGACCATGTTTGTGGTTTGGAAACTGTTACCAATAAAAGGGCACACCCCAATGCCGATTCAAATTGGGTTGCGAGTGTAATGAAGGCTCATATCCAGGCAAATCCTAAATACAGGCTGAAAGATATAGTTTCTTATATCCAGAAGGAGCACAATGTGGAAATTCCATACCATACTGCGTGGATGGGGAAGGAGATAACATTGCATGAAATCCACGGTTCTGATGTTGGGTCCTATAACCGACTCCATTGGTATGTGGATGCTGTGAGACGATCGAATCCCGACAGCATCTGTGATTTGGAGGCCAAACAACCGGATAACAGGTTTAACCGCTTGTTTATGGCTTTGAATGCTTGTTTGGTAGGACTTCTTAGAGGATGTAGGAAAATAGTTTTCCTTGATGGCACTCATATCAAGAGCAAATTCAAAGGTCATTTGCTTTGTGCAACAACAAAGGATGGGAACAATCAGTTGTTTACAATAGCATATGCTGTCGTTGACTCAGAGAATGATGAGAATTGGGAATGGTTTTGCCAAAAGTTGAGACATGCTCTTGAAAGTCAGGCTGTGCTTTGTGATTTTAGACAGTACATATTTTTCTCCGACAGGCACCTGGGGCTTGTTATGCATGTGCCACGGGTATTTCCAGGCTCCCAACATGCCTCCTGCCTCAGACATTTGGTGGATAACTTCAGAACTCAGGTATTTGTTTACTGATTAGTGTGATGAGTTGATATGTCTGCTCCTTTTGTTGATAATAAAGTGGTTGTTGGTTGTCATTATCGTAGGTCCTTAGGAAGCATTATCCCAAACTGAACAAAAAACATTGGACCAATGTATTCAATGCAGCAACATATGCACCTACTAGGGCCGAGTACTCCCTGCACATCAACAAAATCCTTAAAGCAATGCCTTTGGCCGCAGATTTCATAAATAACTCATCTCCTGAAAACTGGGCCAATTCATTATTTACCGGTAATCGATGTGGTATTATCAACAACAACATTGCTGAGTGTTGGAACAGTTGGGTGAAGGATGCGAGATCCCTCCCAATTGTTGCTTTGATTGACCGGATTAGGCAGTAGATAATAACCATGATGTGCAATAGAAGGGAGCAAAGTCATGAATGGCAAAGGCACCTTTGTATGGATATAGAGGTGATAGTCAAGGCTGAATTTGAAGTAGGGAGGAGCATGGATGTTGTGCGAGCCAACTCAGTGACATTTGAGGTGAATGAAGGGGAATTCCGACACACAGTAGACCTTAGCAAGCGGGAATGTTCTTGTAATTACTGGCAGGTCTTAAAGCTCCCCTGCAAGCATGCTTGTGCGTGCATTGACAAGAAATGGTGGTCGGTATACGATTTTTGTGATGATACTTATTCAACTGAAACGTATAAAAAAGCATATGAGAACATTATTTTCCCTGTACCAAATGCTGATATGGACTTAAATGTCGAGGTTCAGATTAGGCCACCCGACGTGAGGCCTCAGCCTGGTCGACCGAAGAGGACTAAGTTCCCATCGCAGGTCGTCAAAGCTGTTATAGTATGGTCATCATGTAAAAGGCCTGGGCATAACAAGAGAACATGCAGGGGACCTGTGTCAAATTGACTGTTTGTGTGCTGTTGGGTATGTTGTTGAATTCGGGATTCTAATGACGCTTATATGATTTGTTTTGGCACAAAAACTGAAGATTGGCCGAGATTTCGGTGGATGCATGACAGTTTGCGTTGATGATGGACCTGGCAGATGCTCTGTCTTTTGGAAGAGGTCTATTTTGTCTTTGTATTTTTTATTCTATGGTGTAAATGACTGAACTGTAAAAATACGTAACTGGCTGGGCTGTAATAATGCGCAATTGGATAGAAATCTTGAGTATCAATATTGGAAGAGGTTTATTTTGTCTTTGTATTTTTTATGGTGTAAATGACTGTTCTTTAAATAACGCGTAATTGGATGGGTGAAGTGTCCGGTAAAAGGGGAATAATGCGTAATTGGATGGGTGAAGTGTCCAGTGAAAGAGGAATAATGCATAATTGAAAGGGGAATTTGTCCAGTGAAACAGTAATAATGCGTAATTGGATGGGTGAAGTGTCCAGTGAAAGGGGAATAATGCGTAATTGAATGGGTGAAGTGTCCAGTGAAAGGGGAATACTGCATAATTGAAAGGGGACTTTGTCCAATGAAACAGTAATAATGCGTAATTGGATGGGTGAAGTGTCCAGTGAAAGGGGAATAATGCGTAATTGAAAGGGGACTTTGTCCAGTAAATGACTGTTCTTTAAATAATGCGTACTTGGATGGGTCCAGTAAATGATTTATTGATTATCCTCAACATTGCAATAATGATACTCAAGATTTATTGATTATCCATTACATGTTGTGGTTACTTTATTGATTATCCTCAACATTGAAATAATGATACTCAAGATTTAATGATTACCCATTACATGTTGTGGACACTTTATTGATTTATTGATTATCCTCAACCTTGCAATAACGATACTCAAGATTTATTGATTATCCATTACATGTTGCGGTTACTTCACTGGCCGCATTATTCCCCTTTCACTGGACAAAGTCCCCTTTCAATTACGCATTATTCCCCTTTCACTAGACACTTGACCCATCCAATTACGTATTATTCCTCTTTCACTAGACAAAGTCCCCTTTCAATTAAGCTGGACAAAGTCCCTTTCAATTAAACATTATTCCCCTTTCACTGGACACTGGACACTTGACCCATCCAATTACGCATTATTCCCCTTTCACTGGACAAAGTCCCCTTTCAATTAAGCATTATTCCCTTTTTACTGGACACTTGACCCATCCAATTAGGTATTATTCCCCTTTCATTGGACAAAGTCCCCTTTCACTGGACACTTGACTCATCCAATTAAGCATTATTTAATTTTCACTGGACAAAGTCCCCTTTCAATTATGCATAATTCCCCTTTCACTGGACAAAGTCCCCTTTGAATTAAGCATTATTCCCCTTTCACTGGACACTTCACCCATCCAATTACGCATTATTCCCCTTTCACTGGACACTTGACCCATCCAATTACGCATTATTACTGTTTCACTAGACAAACTCCCCTTTCAATTACGCATTATTCCTCTTTCACTGGACAAAGTCCCCTTTCAATTAAGCATTATTCCCCTTTCACTGGACACTTGACCCATCTAATTACGCATTATTCCCCTTTCACTGGACACTTCACCCATCCAATTACGCATTATTACCTTTTCAATTGGTAAAATATAGCCAAAAAATAAATAAATAACAAACCAATTACAATTTCAATTATACAGATGAACCAGATTGTTTTCCTAGAAAAGCATTGGCCAACTTAAAGCGGTATTCGGCGATGCTGCACGTCTCGGCATATGTCTTGAACTCGTCAGTCTCTCGAACAAGCATCTCACCATACAGACTCATTAATACGCCACAATCACTGCTCCCCTTAACCTGAATTCTCATTTGTCCCCGCCCCAATTCCCTCTCTTTGGAACCCTTGACAACATTGTTCTTAACCCACAACTTCCATAGGAAATCTGAGTATACTGCGACATCGGTGGCAGCTTCTTCTGTATGCATTGAGTTGTAGTGACTGAAACGTTTGTGCTCGGTCTCATACACCAACTTATGCCAGTGAGAATTTGTGACTAGAGGGAAAATAACATAACGACATGAGAACATAACTGTTAACAACACATCGTTCAGGGTCATGGCATAGTCACTTTTCACCCGGTGCGTCATGAACTCGTTGATTGCAGATGGGACAATATAAGAGACAATCTTCTTCTTTGTCTTCCCTGTCACGCTGTTCTTCAATTTCCCCACAAACTCAACTGACACATGAGGGTTAACAAAATGTACATCGTGGAATTTGGGCACAAGGTAACCAGGATTTGTTATCAGGTCGTAATAGGACAGAATAACGTTGTCATTGGTCTCCTTCCCCAAAATTACATCTCATAGATCATACACGAAGCCAAAACTCGACTTACTTGTATACACAACATCATGGCTATAAAAGATTATAATAAAACAATCAACACGCTTCTGTCAAATAAACTCATTGAATTAACTAAGAACACTAACTTTTGCGCCTCCGTGTAGCTCATAATCAAGTTAAATGCCCTATTCCGTTGCTCCTCAGTGACCACCTCACAGCCTGGGGCCTCCTTAGGCCTACTGTCCACGTGAGCTCCATCAAACACAACCTAATATATAAGTATCCAATGAAAAATAAAAAACACATGCATAAACAAAAGGCATTGTAATATTAAATCTTGTATGGAATATTTTCTCACTGTTTCTTCCAGACGCCCTCTCATATCGTTCTTCAGCTTCGATCTAACCTCATCTCGTCCGGAATCACTATCACCTTCACCATCCTCAATCAAATCAACTTGAACTCCTACATCAACACATTCAGGTGCCTCTTCCACACAAACCGTTTGAACTCCTTAATCGACACATTCAGGAGCCGCTTCCACACAAACGGTTGGAACTCCTTGCTCGACACCTTGTGCTTTTCCTGCTATGCAAACAACTTGATCCCCTTCGTCAACAAAACTTCTTCCTCCGCTCTGGACAGACTTCTCTCCATTTTGTTAGCCGCTCGTATGGGAACAATCTGCGTATTTTTAAATCAACAGACTTTGTTACAAAATAGTTGAATAAAACATGCATATTGGTTTAAATCACCAAAGATTACGGACTTACATCTGACCGGCAATTATTTTACAGTGCCTTCTTTGCATTCTCTTTCGTATTAGGCAGTGCACTCCCCTTCCATTTGAACAACCGAGGGAATGCTGTCTACCTTCTTGAGATACCAAACTTCTGAATTCGTTCATGAAACCATGTCTGACATAAACAATAACTTAAGTACGTGTATATATAGGTATAAACGACACAATCTACAAAACCCAGCCAACGACTTACCAAAAAACCCATAGTACACCCATCGAGAAAATCATGTTTATCCACAACATGTTTCTTAATACCTTAGATCAAAAACATATGAGCCGCCGTGCCCCACGCGTACTGTCCAATCCTAGACAAATCATCAACATTCCAAATAAGCATGGCAGGTACACGTACACTGCTACGCGGGAACAACAAACAATTAAAAACATATAAAATGTACATCCGTACAAAATCGTCAATGCCATCGTCATCACTCCTTCCGACGAATTCGTGCAGTTTACTTTCGATGTTAGCTCGGGAGACATTGTTTCCCTTATTGCCAAAATGCTTGATCAAGGTATTGGATTTACTCTTGCCCACTACCACGACAGGATGACCGGAATGCCGTATACCAATAACAATACTGAATTCCTTCTCACAAAATAAAACTTCTTGGCTTCCAAATTTAAATGTATTGGTGCTGCAGTTGTAGTAATCGAGCAACAACCCAACTCTGTTAATGCTACCCTTGTGAATAGACGCTCCCAGAAAACAACCAAACGGCGATTTCTTAACTGCATCGAGTTGACCAGGAGACATTTGGTCACGAATTTTAGAGATAACCTCACTGAATCTCTCCAACACGTACTGATGCAAAATCGAAAACACCCGCTTCTTCGAAAGCGGGCTCTCATCAGTCTCATGGATGTTTACCTCTGATCTTTTTCTCTTTCCCCTGTTTGTTTCAGCCGGTGACGGAACAATCATCAATGGCGTCGTCGACATTGAGCGAACCATCTATCGAATAAAAACCGATTCAATATTCATTATTTAACAAACTACTGAAACCCTTACTTGTTGAGTTAAAATCATCAATTACCAAGTAGAAACTGGAATATGATGGAAAAAAATTAAATTTCTGACCATTTATGGAAGAAAACTAACTTCAACAGGTTGGGTGCGACGTAGCTTCCTCTCAGACCTTACCATTTCAAGCGACGAGCTAAACCCGAGTGTGCGTCGTGGGGGAGTGGTTGGTAGCTTGCAGGGGTTTTTCCTCTAACGTGGGTGTGCCGGCCGTTGACTCTCCAATAACTTCTTCAACACTTGTCGGCGGTGGTGTGCGGCGTTCTGCAGGGGCCGGCAGTGGTGGGAGATGGTGAAGAATGTGAAATTCCCGCCGATGAAGCATGGAGTGTGATGCTTGGTATGGATTGCGATTATTCAATTTTAGCAGGGACACTTTGGTAATTTTGCGCGATTTAGGGGGTTTTGAAAAAATATGTAGTGTATTGGGGATGTAAAATAGTTAGAATTCAAATTGGGGGTTTTAAGATAATATTGTTGCCTTACTAGGGATTGTTCAATAATTTGCCGTTAATTAAACTTATATAAATTTGACTAAGCACTAGTTATCTAATATTTCTCATTAATTATCTTTTTCATCCTTGTTTTTTAAACCCTTGAAAAGAAGAGGCAAATGTAATTCATCTTTTCCATGTATTACTCTTCAACTATAATACACAAATATAGACATGACATGATACGGATATGACAACAAGAATCTTATCTTAAAATGTTCACGTGATGAGTGTCGGATATAGTATCTGACACGAATATCTGACATAATATGATAAAATAATATTTTTAAAATTAAAGTATCCGTATATCATATCTCTTCAATCAATTATAAACAAATAGTTATTAATTTGCTTATAATAGGAGAGGTGTTGCCATAAAAAAGATTCATCCATCTTCAATCAAATATTAGATATTCAAATCCTATTTTGAATATAAATAATTTTAAATTTCTTGGTCATGTACACAATTCAGTAATAGGATCAGTCAACTTAACCAGTCGAAAACGAATCTCCCTATCTATATAAAATGAAACTGCATGCCAATTTGGGAACCAAGAGCTAACAAGTGTAAGATGCCATCTCTTTCAAGAAACTCAACAATAAATAAATGTATAAATACATAATAAAAGATATATATAAGTGGAGAGGTTATGCAGATAATAGATTGCTGAATACCTGGCAGACAATAAGTGGGGTTTGTGGGGTTAATTATTTTACACCCCATAAGATATATTAAACAAATTAAAAGGAAGATAATTATGTATAACAAAGTGAGATTAGAATAAATAATGGAATGAGAAGCAAGAACAGGTGGCCTTCAAATTCATTCGTTGCTAAAAGAAGATCTCTTTTCAGGATTTCTGGAGATGCCATTTATGATTTATGTGTGGGTCATGTTTGGAGTGATGCTCATCATCCATGGTTTCGATGGGGCCTAATCTTCCATGCATTCTGGAAGGGAACACAATTATAAATTTTGACAATTTACGCTATCTATTCTTAAAAATTTTGATTTATTTACCAGAAAATACGAGACGTTGGAAATTATGGTATCACATTTAAGATTTTTATTTTTAATGTGAAACACGACCGGTAATGAAAATTATAATAATATCAAAATATTTTTATTTAAAAAAATGTTTTCACGCAACATGACAGTTTCGAATTAGTATTGTCATTTTTATTTTTATATGAAGTGACTTTTCTTTTCATAAATTGATCAATCTCTAGGTATAGTAGACGTAATTTTAGTCGGAGCTTATTCGCCTAAATAAATTTCAATAGTGAGATAAGTATTTTATGCTTCCTATATAATCTTTGCCTGAATTTGAAAGAGACGTTTTTTTTTCTTCAATAAATATAATTGTTTACATAAAATTTTATTGTCTGCAAAAATAAATTACAAGACAAGAAATATAAAAATTTAACGGAATTAACAAATTTAAAGTAATAAATCCTATCGAAGTCTATTCCTCTGATTCTTCTCTTCAATTTCGTCTGCGAGGGCTTGAAACTTATTCCCGAATACGTGATTATGATCTTTCTCGAATTTGACGGATAAAAATTATTTGATCAAAGCTGATGTCGACATCAAACTTTGAAGGCGAAGATCTCAATCTCTTATTGTTTTGATGAAATTGAAGAACCTTCAAAGGTTGTAGCCGGATTTGAAGACGAACTTGAAGAATATTTGAAAATTGATTTTGAAGACTTGAAGACCGACATGAAGGTTTGATGTCAAAGACTTGAAGAACGGCGAGAAGATTTGAAGCCGAAGGCTTGAAGACCGATGATGAATTAACTTGAAGAAGATTCACAAATTTGAAGAAGTCGTGGCGATCGAAGGCGAACTTGAAGGAGACTTGAAGACGGATTTGAAGACGGATTTGAAGACTTGAAGCCAAATCTTGAAGACTTGTAGACCGGCATTCATATGTCAGATGTTGGCACTTGCGTTCCTTGTCGTCGTCCTTGGTGTGTTGAATGAACTACCAAGACCCCTTTTTATAGTGAAGATTTTGAGAGTTCGAACTTATCACAATATTATTTGATACTTATCTCTTGTATTTTTTTTAAGAAATAATATCAAATAAAATAAATTGGCTGTTTATCTTAAAAAAGACATTTAATTTAATAACATAATATCAAATTTAATCTTGATTTGGGAAGATAACATATTTGATATTATCCCACTAAATATTTCTATTTTTTAAAAATACGAGTGCAAACAGATGTCCCCATTTCAAGTATCGTCGAAAGATATTTGTAAGAGAAACGAAACTTGAAGCAATGGAGTTTGCTCACTTGACAGAGAAATATTTTTTTTCTTCAACATGTGACTGAGCTTAAAAATTAATTCAAGTTACCTATGTACCCCATCAAAAGGATCAAGTCATAACGTAGTTCAAATTTTATTTTGTAAACTTGTAGACAATTTATACTTGTGTCAAGGAGACATTTTATATTCATGTGAAGGAGTAACTTGAATTTGAAAACAGTTTGTACTCGTGTTAAGGAGTAGCTTGAATTTGAATTTGAAAACAATTTATAATCGTATTAAGGAGTAACTCGAACTTGATTTTAAACAGTTTATACTCGTGTTAAGGAATAACTTGAATTTGATTTTAAATAGTATTTTAAACAGTTTATACTCGTATTTAGGAGTAACTTGAACTTGATTTTAAACAGTTTATACTCGTGTTAAGGAGTATACTGGAACTTGATTTTAAACAGTTTATACTCGTGTTAAGGAGTTTAGTTTATGCTCGTATCAAGAAGTATTTTTGATAGTTTAAACCCTTATCGAGGAGTAACTCTAACTTTCACACAACATTCAATTGCCCTCGAAACTTTTGTGGTGTTTGTTGAGACTAAACTGATCAGGGTTGTAGTTTGTAGATTTGTTGTTGCTTGTGTCATTTGAACAAGTTGTTCTCCCATGGTCATAGCTTTCATCGACAATGTATTTATCTTAGCGGGAAGGAATCACTTTGCACGTATTTGAATCATTTGAAGATTTTTAGTCGCTGAGATGACCATATGTAGAAGACTGCAAAGTGTGCTCCATTTTACTTCTACAAAGTGTGCTCCATTTTCTTATTCTTCAGGGTGAGTTAGTTCTCATGAACCACTAAAAATTTGTGGAAGTAAAAGTTCGATACGGAAGAGAAGAGATGAGAAGTAGGATTCGTCCCACCAGGCATGCCAAAATTTGTTCACACAAATTTTATTATTAGCAAAAATAAATTACAAGACAAGAAATATAAAAATTTAACGAAATCAACAAATTTGAAGGAATAAATCCTATCGAAGTCTATTCATCTAATTCTTCTCTTCAATTTCGTATACGAGGGCGCGAAGCTTATTCCCGAATACGTGAATATGATCTTTTTTGAATTTGACGGATAGAAACTACTTGATCAAAGTTGATGTCGAAATCAAACTTTGGAGGCAAAGATCTCAATCTCATGTTGCTTTGATGAAATTGAAGAATCTTCAAAGGTTGTAGCCGGATTTGAAGATCAAATTTGAAGACGAACTTGAAGAATACTTGAAGATGGATTTTGAAGACCGACGTGAAGATTTAATGTCGAATACTTGAAGAACGGCGAGAAGATTTGAAGCCGAAGACTTGAAGACCGATGATGAACTTGAAGAAGATTCAAACATGAATTTGAAGAAGTCGTGGCGACCGAAGGTGAACTTGAAGGAGATTTGAAGACTTGAAGCCTAATATAATCTTGAACACTTGTAAACCGGCGTTCATATGTCAGACGTCTGCACTTGTTCCTTTTCGTCGTCCTTGGTGTGTTGAATGAACTACCATGACCCCTTTTTATAGTGAAAATTTTGAAAGTTCGAACTTATCACAATATTATTTGATACTTATCTCTTGTAATTTTTTTAAAGAGAGAATATCAAATAAAATAAATTGGTTATTTATCTTAAAAAAATATTTAATTTAATAACATAATATCAAGTTTAATATTGATTTGGGAAGATAACATATTTGATATTATCTTACTAAATATTTATATTTTTTTTAAAAATAACCGTGCAAATAATAATATACTAAAATATCATCTAATTGGATTCTTGCTCCATTTCCCCCCAAAAATCAGTGAAGCAGAAGCACAATATTTTTTAAGTAGCAACAAAAATGAACTAAGCTATATTATATGTCAAACATGACACCTCTCGAGCGCAAGCTACTTCAATTGATGTTTTCAAATCTTCTTCTACATCTTCATTCATGTTCCGACCTAGCTTCACCAAGGCATCAACAAGGTTGTTACCTGATCTTCTTATGTGCTTCAAAGTGCACTCCGAAAATTACCGGATAAGATTTCGACAGTTTCCTATATGACATAACCAATTGGGAGCTTAGACGTGTCTCCTCCTTTAACCATCTTCACAACTCTTTTAGAATCATATTTTATCTGAATTCGTTGGTAGGCAGACAGAATGATATAATAGTTTTCTTATATGAAAAATATCTATAGATCGAGTTTATATGTTTAGACTTTAGCTACAAAGAAATCGTGGTGCGAATCTAATTCAATCAGATCAATGTGATTAGATAATAAATGTTTAATATTGACCATACGATTGATAAATTCTTTGAAAATAGTAACCGATCAAGTACCAAATATATTGATTTATGGGTAATTTTAATTTGAATTTAATTCGATCAAATTAATATAATGAAAGAATGAATATATTAGTTGAGTTCAACTAAACTAGATCAGAGTTACAAATTTTCATATATTACATCGTTCATATAATTAATTGGATTAAATCGAATCGAGTTGGATGGTTAAATCTAAATCTTATGGTTTCTCCTAATCTATCTATCTATATATATTATAAAAGTGCGAGTTGGGTTTTTTGGTTTCTTGAAACTTTGAGATCGGCCAAAATACCTTCATAATAATTATATTAATAATTTTAATAAAGGATAATTATGTAAATGCATATTATAAATTATTAAATTAAAAATATTTAAAAACTATTTATTGACTTAAAACAGGACTCTTCATAGAGGAGAATTGAGACTTTTGTAATTGATTAAAAACATGTATAATTCAATAAGGATTCTTTTAATGTTAATATATTAATTAATTGTATTCAAATTTAATAATATAAGATGCCAATTTTGTCTACAATTTAAAGTGTTTATTATGATAAGAGATGTCTTACGAATTCAAAAACAATAAATTAATTACATTATAAATTTTGGCAAATGGAATGTCTTCAATTACATATTACTAAAGTTTGTGAAACTAACATGCCAAAATTTCCACTTTTAAAATCTACAATTTGAAGTGTTTATTATAATAAAAGACGTCTAACGAATTGAAAGACAACAAAATAATGCATATCATAAATTTTGACAAATGAGTGTTTTCAATTGAATATTGATAAAGCCTATATCTGTAGCACCCTAACCCCCAGAGCACTACATCCCCCGCACTATAGCCTCGATCCACGTATGAAATGGACAGTTCATACATAAACCAAAACTATAGCGAACAGGTGACAAATAAAAATAATCGGGCTAGGCGGGACACTCCCCAACATATCCAAACCAAACATGAAATTTAAAAGCGGAAGCAATATATGAATCGTACATATAGGTACCACATTTACCGATATAGATACATATAGGTACCAAACTTAACTATCAATACATTATCATCTCCATATACTATATACATGCTAGTGTACTCAAAATGTAACAATCATGATCATAACATGATATCTATCGAAAGTATATACATGAAGGTACAATGCTAGACCCGTGACAATGCAAGACTGGACCCGACTCCCGCCTAGCACGACCTAGCTCTCAAGTACCTGAAAAGTGAAGTATCAGTCTACCGAAAACTGAGTGAGGGGCAATAAATATATATAACATACATCACATGCAAGTTGTAGCCTCGGGTGAAGACTTGGTAAAGAAATAGATATATAGTTCAAGAAACTCGTTCTTTGCCCGAGATTACAACTAATCATTTTAACAATTTAACTTGATCATTTCATGAACATGTGACCCCGGCGAGTAGGGGCGATTCTCCAACCTTTACACCAAACGTGACAATACGTGCTTACTTTATCAATTCAATACATGATCATGCATTTCAATTTAGTGCTCACATAGACAATTTCATGCTTGAAATCATGCAATAACCCGAGGATAACCCGACATGCCGGATTAATCCCCAATCTCCTTCTTCCTCCGGGTGATAGTGAGTTTGCAAGGCTCAACTATCCACGACATGGTGTGTGTAGGGGACATGACTCCCTAGACACGGAACTCCTTCCACCACTAATCTCCTAGTGGCTTCGGGGGTGATCCCAACAATGTGAGGATAATTCAGGAGTTACCCGTCAGCCCTTGCTTTCCCGGTTGGCTCAAGAATTACCCTC
Source organism: Lantana camara (assembly GCA_037501455.1). Taxonomy (NCBI): domain Eukaryota; kingdom Viridiplantae; phylum Streptophyta; class Magnoliopsida; order Lamiales; family Verbenaceae; genus Lantana; species Lantana camara. Next base: position 4,919,867 of record CM074855.1, on the reverse strand, counting down.
GGGTCCACGTGCAATCATGTACTCGCCAACTTGCTTGAAAATCATGACAATCATGGCTTGCATGCTTGAAACATTTATATTTTGGAAAACGTTTATATTTATAATACATTTTGGGTCGAAAGAGCACATAATGGTGGTAGGGTTCTATATACCTAAAGTAAAACCTCACCTTTTCTTACAAAATACAATGAGGATATGCTTTACGGAGCCTGCTCCTCGTCCACAACCCCGTGACCTGTGCAAACACGACGTGTATACGTGAGACATGACCTAAAATGGACCAAATATGACGAACGATGGAAATGTATCGAGATGACGAGGAAAATGCAATGTGGCATGATAACATGTTGTTTCAGTACATATTAGTTCATATAATAGCAATTCGGGGTCGAAGAAGTCGTCGGATCGAGGGGTTATTTTCGTAATTTTATGCAGAAACTTTTGTTCTGCAAGTCAGGTGGGAACGGCCGTTCCGGACCCCCTTTGCAAAATGGGAACGGTCGTTCCCGTAATCCCCAAAATCGCGCCTACGTTTTTAGTTTTAAAAATGCGCCTAGCTGGGAACGGCCCTTCCGGCACCAAGGCCAAAATGGGAACGGCCGTTCCCATGCTCGGCCGCCTACTTTTAGTTTGAAAGTGTGGGAACGCCCGTTCCCGAAATGCCTTGAGGCTGGGAACGGTCGTTCCCAGTTTCTGCAACTGGAAAGAACAGAGCAAAAACAGGGGATGCTCTCGGAAATGAGCAACAAAGCAACCAAAATTTCATTTTCAATCAACAAAGTTAGGATTTTCTGGTAATATGATGCATATATGCTCAAGAAACGATAACATAACACTTAAACACTCAAAGCATGAAATATTATCAAAAATTCCAAGTTTCCAAACTCATGCTCACCTTGATCAATCAAGCTCAATTTTCAATGATTTCATGAATAAATCATGCCATAATTCAACAAATATTCATCTAATTATACTTCCAACTAGAATTAATCCATCTAACACATAATCCTTAAACCCTAGCTCCTTCAAATATAATCAAGAACCATGAATTCATGCAACTCTCACCTTTGAAGTTCAAGAAATGAAGAAAATGGATGAAGATGATGCTCAAGCTTCAATTCTAGCAATATATCTTGAAGATTCTTGATGAAAAGAATGAAAACTCTCTTCCTTATTTTTCCTTGAAGAAACCGAGAGCTAGAAGGTGGAGGTGTTGGGAGATTTGATGATAATTGATCAAGGAAGATCATGGAATGCTTATTACGTGATTCACCAACATTGATTTTTGTGAATTATGCTAATTGCCAATTAATCCCCCAAAGATTCAAGTTATGCAATGAAGTATATGAGGTTTTGAAAAGTGATCAATTAAGTCCTTAAAGGATTAGGCAATTAAGTCCCTAGAATTTTAAAGAAATATTCACTAGGGACAATTTGGTAATTTGGAATCACTCTCGATTAATGTTTCATGAAATAAATATTTTCCGTGTCATGAAATAATATTTTCAATGATATGAATTCAATTAATTCACATAAATGATGTTTCGTGAATTTTATAAAAATATGAAATGCCACGTAATAATATTATAAAATTAAAGAAATAAAATAAATCCTACGCTCAAAACTCACACGTGGCGTGCTTACCTATTCATCCGGAACCGGGGCGTTACAATATCTCTCATTTTATAAAAATCTCATATATGAGTTATATAATAATATATTTTGGGATTCAAGAATTCTTTTAACAATATATAAAATTTTTTAAAAAATACAATTTTATTACCATATGGTATAAAATTGTAGTGTAGGTCCGACATTTTTATTTGACTTTTAGTCTCAATTTTTTAATGAAGTTACAATTTAAGTTCCACTTTAACTTTTGGGACCCAAAAAACATGAACCTTTCATATGTGCCATTAGTGGAATTTACTACTTGTATTTTAAGCGGAATGTTATCAATTCTAATTATATTTATTGAAAAAAATCTTGGATTGACTTCTACTTTACTAACTAATTTACGAACAATTTAACTCTTAAATATGACTAGAATTGGTCGCATATCACCTAAAACACAAGTGGCGGGAGGGCTCTCCTAAGGACCCACGTGAAGTGCACAAATCTTTTTTCATCAACAAAATTAACATCCCTTCGGACTAAAAAGGTTTTATGTAAATAATGGTGCACAACCAAATACTTTATATCCTATAATATTAAAATTATACCGTTTCAATATAAATTTAGTAAAATTGTATTAGAGTGAATGAATATATTTGAAGAATAAAATTTCTATTATTAAGTGAGATATATTGTCTTTCTAAATGTAGAAATGATCATAAATTAATTGTTACTAGATTATGGACATAATCAAACGTAATGATGACTGCATTAATATTGAGTGAACTATCGAAAAATAGTTGAGAACAAGATTTGATCGAGATAATAGAGTTAAAGGGTTTAAATGTGATTTATAATAATTAGTTCACATTATTGTTACTAATTTTGTGTTATAATCAATTAATAGATAATATGACTCATATTTTATCAATATAATTTGCTAATATGAAAAAAATATTTGTTATATTATAATTAATGTTATATTATATGATCATGTCGGAATTTGGTGGCTGATGAAGTTGCTGAATCGATCAGCTTGATGACTCAATAATTTATTTGATGTATAGTGAGTGAAATGAACGTGCGTTGCTCGTTTGATTAAATGAATATAATAACATTTTTAACGAAACATATCTGACAACCTGAAATTTTAAATTATGGTATATTAAGCCGTAAGAAACCGAAAACGCTATTCGTACTTTTACGTATTTAATTTATATTTTATTATATAAACTAAAGGAAGATTATATGATTAGTTAGATTTAAATAATTACAATTATATTACTATAATAGTATTAGTTAATTAAAAAATATTACATTAGGATTAATTAATTTATTGAAAAATATTTTATTTAAATTATTCAATTATATTATTGCCTAAGTACACATAATTAACGTGCATTAAATGCATCTATAGAGTTGATGGTTGTAGGTATGGTGCACTTAAGTGAAATAGGTCAGGAAATTATCTGCATTTAATGCACATCTTGCATGATCCTTGACTTACATCTCAACTGGGGAGGTCAAGAGACCTGGTCACCCGATTGTTTCCTCATACATAAATTGACCCCTCTATCTTAGGTCGGGATGGAGGTCGAACGTGCAACTAACCAAGACCAACCCGTCGTGCTTTGTTTCATTCCATGTCATGCTAGGTATCTTCGTGACATTATGCCAGATCATAAGCTCCCAAAGATCATAGGTAGAGCTGACGAGCTGATGGTCTTTAGACTTATAGAGGCGTCATATACACGCAAATCAACTTGCCAGACAGTAATCATGACAACGTTTTATTTTTTTCACTCCCTGTAAATAAGGCTTTTCAATCATTTTTAGAAGTTATTTTTACTGAAGAGCATATCGAAGTGAGTGAGAGCAAGTATCTTGCGAAGAGTTGTTTTAATCTGAGTTTCGAAAGACAAGCTCAAGAGAAACTGGTCGAAACGCCGTCTTACTTTCAACTTAGGTGTTATCTCGACCCAACTCTTTACGTGTTTCTAATTTTTTTCTTCTCATTTTTATCTACTTTTAAGATGGCATTGAGAAAGAATATTTCAATGCCTACCCATAAGACAATCCTTCCTGAGCTTTAAAGGCCTTTAATCCTCGACTTATAGCTTCGAGATGAGACTGAATTCGAGAAAGGGCAGTCGGAGACTATAAACATTTGTCTGAATCTACCTTCTGTATCTTACTTTATATAAAAGAATTTTAAGTTGGATTCGAGATGATTTGAGTGATCTTGTAATTTCTTAACTTGGTGGGGACAAATATTATTAATACTAAATATCTCTTATAAAGTTCCTTAAAAATACTTATTTAAGTAAATTAAGATAACTTAAAAATTAAAAATAAAATTCATTTAATCTAAAGCAAATATGATGAACGAGTTTTACAAATCAAACTAAGTATATAGAGTCAAATAAAAAATAAATAAAAATTATAATTTATTTTTTCATGCTAATTTTACAATATACCTTATAATTTTTTTGTTTATGAGATGGTGTCTACTATGCATGGACAAAAATATGATACAATACAAATTGATTTTTATGTTTAACAGGTGAGGAGATGTCTGACACAGTATACAACACAAATGCACGATAAAATAATATTTTTAAACGTGTTCGTGCATTATAGGAGGATTGTTAGTTTAAAACTATAACTTTTTTATTTGTATAGTTGAGAGTTATATTAAAAAATTAAGTTTCAATTGAGGACTGATTATTTTAAAAAGTTCATATTTCAAATAATTTAATTTAATAATTTTATAATTAAAAATAATTAAATAAATCGTATATTTAATGTGCAATGCACATTGTTTTTACTTGTTAAAAGAAAAGACGGTGACTGTATGAAAGGAATCTAAAGCTTGGCAATTCCAATGATTGAATGCCCCCACCATTTAATGTCGAGCAACTACGTCCATTGGATGTTATATATTCCGAAATTTATTAATTTAAAAGAATTCATAGACTTGTGTTTCTTTTTCTTTTTCAAAAGGAAAAGTCGACGAGACAGAGACAAATCCTCAACTCCAACACTTTCTTCTTCACTTTCATCAATCCCCGCCAACAATCATGGCACCAACCTAGTTATAAAAGATAGATAGTGAGAGGAGAGTAGAGTAACCTACTTCCAAATTCAATTATATGAATATCCCCGTTTGGATTTGAATAGATAGTGAATGATGCGTTTGTTATATTCGACCTCTTTGAATTTAATAATTTATACACTTATTAATTTGTTTTCATTTATTTTACATGTGAAACGAATTTTCAAAATTCATAAGTACTATCACAATTAACTCTTATTTATAGTTGCGGTGTTTTCATCACTATGTGATATATCGTATGTTGTCTGAATTGAACTCTAGAGGTGGCTTTTACGGACCTACGAACTGACTCTCGTACACGACTGATTCATCTTTATTGGAGTTTAGAGGTGGTTTTCATGGACTTAAGAAGTAATTTACATACAAATAACACTTTTTACAGATTCAAAAAGTGATTCTTATATAGTTATCACTTTATCGTCGATAGCACTTAGTTTTCAAATTGACAAATAACTCTAATATTTGTCGTGCTCTGGACTAGCAAGTTCGTTTGTTGTCCCGCCCCGTATTTGCAAGCGCGTTCAACGCAATTGCAGTTTCAAAATCCATTAAATGTACTATTTATCTATTTTTGAATGTGTGAAAATCTGTTGAACAAGAGGGGGTGAATTGTTCTTTTTAGTTTCAATTGCAATCTTTCTGATATAGCACAAACTCAAACTTGAGTTCAAGTGTTCAGGTAGTAAGCTGCACAACTAGAATTTCTTTGGACTCAGACCTTGATAATAGATTAGATAAGACTTATTCAAGAGCTCAATCTTTGAACTTGACAAGGTCAGTTAATGCACATGAGTGTAAAGCTTGATTAGCTTAGCAAAAAGGCTCAGAACATTAACAAGTACAATCTCAAACTCAGAGCTCAACAGGTTTTCAGTTATGCAGAACATATATGAAACAATTCTAGCTCAGTTAATGATAAGGATGGGAGCTTGCGAGCTGATGATGGGATTGCTGTGAGTAAAGAAGTTGATTTGGACGCTGGGCTTCGAAGGAGTAAGAGGGTTAGAAAGAAGCCGAGATGGTAGTAGCAATATGTTACGCACTGAGGGACTAGATAGTATAGTATTAGTTTGGAGTTTATTTATTTAATTAGATATGGGTAGTTTAAAGAGTTTGGGTTTATTTTGGAGTCTTGTTTATTTCCTTGGAGTATTTAAGTTACATGACTTTGTCGTATTTTGGTTAAGCAATACAATTCACAAGTTTTTCAACCCTAATTCTCGAAGTCTCTTCTCGTCTATTATTTCTCCGCCCCGGCCGGTCTTGCCGGAAAATTCCCTTCTCCCCTATATTTCTAAGAGTCCGAGACTACTCCGAAGTCTTTCTTCGATACGATCCTTCAACAACTCACTGGTGCTTTCATCATGTCGGACTCCGTCAATATGGAAAGCTTCAAGGAGTTTCAGAACCAAATTGGTGTTCAATTCGCTACGCATAACGCCACCGTGACGGAATTGAGTCAGGTGGTACAACAATTACGGCAAGAGCATTCTCTCTTGTCTGCTCGCGGTGCAAAGCGGCCGGCGGACGGTGTCTCTTCGTTGTCACCTCACTTGGCAGAATCCCCGTCGATGGGTGGCCCTAATCTGGGGTCGAAACTGCGTCTCGATATGCCTAAATGTGATGGGATGGATCCATTGGGTTGGCTTTTCCAAGCCCAGGAATATTTTTTGTTTTATGGTATTGCCGACGATTTCCGTTTCGTGACGGTCGGCTTGATGTTAGAAGGCGCTTGATTGGTTCAGGTGGAGGCAGCGTATCGGATTACTCGACTCTTGGCAGGATTTCGTGGCCAAATTCAAACTCCGATTTGATCCCCTCAATTACGTGGATTACTTCGACGTGCTTGCGAAGGTCCAACAAACGGGCTCCGTGTTGGATTACCCAGCCGCTTTCGAGAAAATTCTGGTAACCTTGTCGGACGTGTCCGAGTCGAATCTACAATCCCTTTTCCGCGCCAGACTCATGCAACATTTGCAACACGAACTCATCTTGCTGAAGTCGGAATCCCTATCGGCTTCCTTTGCCTGGGCACGAGAATTGGAAGCCAGGCATCAGGCTTGGTCCTCCTCTTCACCGCAGCGGCCCCATGGTGTCCCTACCCTTTATGTAGCCCCTTACGAAACTATAGCCACCGACGAAACCCTCTCCGACGACTCCGATTCGGCGCCTCTCCCGAGCCGAGCGTGTGGAACGCGATGCTAAAGGTTTGTGTTATAACTGTGATGAAAGTTGGGTTACAGGCCATCGATGTGGACAGTACTTGCTCCTAATGGGTGATGAGGAAGACGAGGAGCTTGACACACGTGCGGTGGTGGAAAAGACAGTTGTGACAGCGGAGGTCTCTACTCTCCATAGTCTCGTGGGCGGCCTAACCCCGCGTTCGTTGCGCCTGTCCGGAATGATTGGCGTGAGTGTGGTTGACGGCGGGCGCACACCTAAGTTCATACACCCGCAGATTGTTGAGAAGATGAAATTGCCTGGAGAAACTGTGAGCCCTTTTCGGGGGTACGTCCGTAATGATGCTTCTTTACTTTGCAACCAACAGTGTAAAGCGATTCAGTTGTTATGGAATGGAACGACTTTTCCAGTGGACGTGTTTGTTTGGTCGATTCATGGTACTCATGTTGTTTTGGGATTCCAATGGCTTCACTTACTGGGTTGGGTGGCGCATGCCTACGCCTATATGACGATGGAACTCTTATGGGGTGACAAGACGATCACTTTAAAAGGCGGTACACAGCCACCACGTGAGATTGGGCTAAGGGCGTTTTATAGACTTCAGGCATCCGATTGTGTATAGCAGCTTGCTTTGCGTTGTTCGTGCTTGCTTCTTCCAAGCCACCAGGGGGTGCAGATTTCTCATTACCGACAGGCCTACCGAAGGGGATTTCTGAGGAGCAATGGCTTGTGAGTTGGTCGGGTGGATCTTTGGATGACGTCCCGTGGGAGCCGGCTGCTGTTATTCAAATTTTTTTTCCTCATTTGCACCTTGAGGACAAGGTGGATTCTCAAGGGGGGAAGATGCTGGGCGATGGGCTCAGAAACAGTAGCAGTTCGGGACCACATTTTAAAATTTTTATTAATAATACAAGTATTAAAAATATTTCTAAAACATTTTAATACAAAGCGGAAGACTAGCCGGATCTACTCAAGTATATACATGCAATTGATAATAAATTTTAAATCACTTAAGCAAATAAATATCTAACATGCAATTAACACTTAAGAGTATATAATTTATCATGCTTAAAATAATACAACTGTAAAATATTACCGTACTGCAAACATGGCTATCTAATGGCATTTTTCCAGCTCCCTAATTCACTTCCCGAGAACCCGATACCCGATCTCCTCGTGAAACCGGCAGAGCTTCCCTGCAATAACCCCAGAGAAACCCTCGGAGTGTGGGCTCCGAAAGTATTTCTCTAAATACTTAGAGAAAATAAAACTTTGAATTAGAAAACCCTTTTCAGGGTTTAATCTCCCGAAATTAGGCGTTTTATATATAAACACCTAGTTAAAATTAATTCCAAAATAAATCGGAATTAACTAGGAGAAAAGGGATATGGTTTCAAAGCCGAAAGCTCAGCCAAAACCTCTCCCAAACTTGTGAATGAAAAATGAAGGGCAAAGACCCCAATTTATAGGGGAAAAACCGAGGGCAAAATGGTAATTTCACATCCCACTTGCGTATACAACTTGGACACAAAAACCGAGGTGACCATGTTGAAGATCTCAGCACCATGAGTCCAACGCCGCCGGCCGCTCGCCGATCCGATGCCTCACGCGCCCTCGCGCGCGGCCAAAAGGTGGCACGTGTGTTGCACCTTCGGCTAGGGTTTGCTCATGACGTGGCCGATTCTGATTCGGCCATGTGTCCAGGTCGGTCCTGCCAGAATCCGACCCTATCCGACAAACCGACCCTTTAACCCTTGACCGACCTGTTTGACCCGGTTCGGTCCAGAACCATCTGGACCGTTGCTTCACGCCCACGTGGCTCGATCTCAGCCGCACACACGGCTTGCCACATGGGTGTTGTGTCAGCGCCAGCTGGGCCCTACCCTGCTGACGTGGCGTGTCACGTCAGCACCTGCCACGTTATTTTTTTATTTATTTTTTTAAAAAAAATAAATTTAAAATTTTATTTTCTCCCAAATAAAATTCCGGGCATTTCCAACTCTTTGGAACTTTGATTTATTTCTTAAAATAAATCCCTTGGCTATTTTCAAACGCTTTGAAAATTCATTTCTCTTTTTCCTTTTAATATTTTCTCTTAGGGTTTTCAATTGGGGCTTGCAGGGGGACCTGCAGGACTAATTAATTTTAGCTCCAAACGGGTTAATATATTATCATCTCATGATAGTAATTAATTTCTGTTTAACAATATTTAATTCCACTAAATAAATATTGTTGCACTCTAAAATTAATTAAATTATTCACGAATTTATCGATCTAGAATAATTTCGCATTTCACTCCTCCGTGTAGATATCCATGAAAAATAAATTGCAACTACTATCATTTATTTTTCATCTCCAATCTGAAATTTATTGATTCGCCTTAAATTCAAATTCTCTATATGTGAAACACATTCAACATACAACTTCGGTGACCTATCACGCGAAGTGCTTTGGCCAAAGTCTTAATTCGAACTTTTGCAAATCTATTTCAGGGATATCTTTTACCTTCCAGCAAGGTCACAGATTCCTCGATCAATATGACTCTTTAGCTCATTTCATGTTGTCACCGAACATACAAAGTATTTTGGCCATCGTTGCTGATACCTCACTTCGAGTATATTACAGTGACTAACATTACATGCCTAAAGCCGAAATATTATCGGGATTAAGAGTACAATGCTTCCTGAGATTTTATTCATTTTAGATAGCAGTATAAAATGAATAATCTCAGTGGTCCAGTTCGATGTTTGCAATCCTATTGTAAATCATCAACGTGTTATAATCGGAATCACCATTCCCTATGACGAAGGACTAATCATCTTATATAACCATGTTATAGTCATGATAAGAACATATTCTTATCTTACCGACCAGAATTTAATGACACGTGATTTCGGTATTCCAAGTCTTTTCCTATGAAACACATTTCATATAAGAATACCACCACACGTCATTAATTATCAATATGTGAAATACTCACAACTCGCTGTAAATTCAATTTAATTAATTCAACAAATTGAATTTTCAGGGCACTAATCCCAACAAAAGAGTGATACGGATGGGAGCTTATGAGCTGATGATGGGATTGCTGTGAGTAAAGAAGTTGATTTGGACGCTGGGCTTCGAAGGAGTAAGAGGGTTAGAAAGAAGCCGGGATAGCAGCAGCAATATGTTACGTGCTGAGGGACTAGATAGTATAGTATTAGTTTGGAGTTTATTTATTTAATTAGATATGGGTAGTTTAAAGAGTTTGGGTTTATTTTGGAGTCTTGTTTATTTCCTTGGAGTATTTAAGTTACGTGACTTTGTTGTATTTTGGTTAAGCAATACAATTCACAAGTTTTCCAACCCTAATTCTCGAAGTCTCTTCTCGTCTATTATTTCTCCGCCCCGGTCGGTCTTGCCAGAAAATTCCCTTCTCCCCTATATTTCTAAGAGTCCGAGACTACTCCGAAGTCTCTTTTCGATACGATCCTTCAACGACCGTATTAGTTAATAACTTAAACACTTAAGCCAATCAATCTCAACCAAAGCATAAACAATAAGGAATTTTGAGACAAGGAGTTTAGAAAGGTTTGGCCCCTCACTACAAGAAAACAGGCGAATTCCGACGGAATTCCGAGGGATTTCCGAGGGAATTCGCCAAATTACTTTCCGAGGGAAAATTCACTCGAAAATCCCTCGGAAATGATAGCGCCAAGGTTAGCCGCCAAGTTTTCCGAGGGATTTCTGAGGGAAAATTCCCTCGGAAAATTAAAACTTATTTAATTTTTAAATTAAAATTAATTTCCGAGGAATTTCCGAGGGAATTATTCCCTCGGAAATGTTATAATATTAAATCTTGAATTTTCCGAGGGAATTTCCGGGGGAAAATTACCTAGGAAAATTAAAACTTATTAATTTTTAAACTAAAATTAGTTTTCGAGGGATTTCCGATGGAATAAATCCCTCGGAATTGTTCACTTATTTAAATCTTGAATTTTTCGAGGGAATTGTCGAGGGAAAATTCCCTCGGAAAATTAAAACTTATTTAATTTTTAAATTAAAATTAATTTTCGAAGGATTTCCGAGGGAATTATTCCCTCGGAAATGTTATAATATTAAATCTTGAATTTTCCAAGGGACTTTTGTTTCTGTCAGAATAGTTGTTGTTGGAGTATCTTGCAAATCTTGGGAAATAAATGAATGCGGGCTACTAATCTCTTTCTCCATTTCTCTGCTTTTTGAGGCCAGAATGGCGGCATATATTTCGAATGATTTTTCATGGAAATTCCCTCTAATTGCTGTCCTAAATATTTTTTAGTCAATATGGGATATCGTGGGAATATCCTGATTGGATAAAATCTTGAATTCCAGATACATAGCAGAATGTGTGAAGTAACACTCTTTATACTACTTTAGAATAGATATATAAAATGCTTCCTAAATACTTTTACTATTAATCTTGCAGTACTTGATGCCATTCAACAACATTCCCAGTGAACGAATGGAACTTCTACTACTATTTGATGCGATTCCGCAACATTCCCGGTGAACGATGGAACTTCTACTTCTATTTTCGGATGATAGTTGGGTAGCTTAGGCAGCTTTAATTGTGATCATATTTGTTGTTAATGACAATTTAGGTGGATTATTTATTATTTCTGTAGACAATTTTTGTTCTACTATTGTAATTTCAATCGATAGGTTTTATGTAAGAACATATGACTTTTCACACTATTTATTTAATTATATTTATATTTTGATTTGGGATTTGATATATATTTATATTTTGAATTATGAATAAACATTTTATAATAGGTATAGTATTTATTTAAAATAAAAATATATAATAAATTTTATTTATAGACTTCCGACTTGGAAATAAAATTTAAAAATAAAAAATAAGATTCCGAGGGAAAATCCCTCGGAATTACCTCGAAAATGTTTTATGAGGAATGAAATTTTCGAGGGAATTCCCTCTGAAAATCCCTCGGAAAAATGAATTTTAACAAAATCAGGCCAAGATTCCGAGGGAAATTTCCCTCGGAATTCCCTTGAAAATTTTTGAAATTTCAGAAAATATTTCGAGGGAATAGCATTGCCGAGGGAATTCCGAGGGAAAGAAATATTGAGATTTTCGCTCGGAATTCCCTCGGAATCAATTCCGAGGAGGCTTTTTCTGAGGGAATGCATTCCCTCGGAATTCCCTCGGAAATTTCCATCGGAATTCGCCTGTTTTATTGTAGTGCCTAGAGCTGCGTAAAACACAAGCTAAAGAGATTAATCCTCTACCTAGGTTATCAAACTTAGGATTTTCAAAAACAAAACTATTATTAGGAACAAAGTTACAAAAACAGCAAAGTGGAGCTGTTCAAGACGAGCCGTAACAAAGCTGGAACAACTCAAACCAGCTCCTGGATTTTGAAGTTTCGTTACAAGAACTACCCAACAAGAGATAAACACACAATCCCAATCATGGTGTAAACACAAAATAGCTTGTACAAGAAAGCTTAAAAGAAATCGAAAAACTTTGCTCTAACTAAGTTCAATACATATAGGAGTCCTTTATGACCGTTGGAATTTTGAATGTTTGAGTGAGGTTCCCAATGCAGTTTTTCAACAGCTCTCTTTGACTTCCAACATCACTTCAGTTTATCTAGAGTGAATGTTCCTGAAATTGAAGAGGATTTTATACAATATCTGATCATATGATAAATTCAGAGGTTTTAAACAATTAAGAGCAGTTTTGTTAATCATCAACAATTTTCCGTTTTTGTATTTATTCCATGACGCTTCCAGAGAGACTAACAATCTCCCCCTTTTTGATGATGACAAAATTCTATCAACAATTACACCCCCTCATAAGAAACGTAAGCTCTCCCGGTCAAAAAGATGGTTAGAGAAGATATCCAACATAAGAAACGTAAGCTCCCTCAGTCAAAAAGATGGTTAGAGAAGATGTCCAACATATAAAATCTTAACAGAGGTATTGCAAGATTTAATCATTCATCAAAATAAAACAAAACTGTATCCATCCAGCTATTTATGCCAAATGTCAAATAGGAGAAAAGTAGAGAGGTTAATCAGAAATGCATAAAGGCATAATAATCAGCAGGCATTATCATATTTTCCTCACTTATCAGGCATGGCTTGGAAAACAGAGAGGTTATCATCTTCTCCTCCCTTTTCAGGCATGGCTTTATCATCATCTTCTCCCCCTTAATCATCAAAAATGATGTTTGCAGTGAAGTTCTTTCGACGCTTGGAACAGTTCAAACCAGAGGAATCCTTGATGTCATCCTTAGCAGATTCCATAAGCCAGCTTCACATGATTGAGGAACCTATTGTCAATGCTTTTGCGATATTTGGAGTTCTCTTGCAATTTTCGGGAAAGGGAATGTTTTTGTGTGTCTTCAAGAGATGTGTGAGAAGCATGAAATAAGAAATTTTGGTGTTGTGAACATAACAAGGCTCCATATTCCACAGAATAACACATCCCAGCTTGATAGGAATGTTCTTGAAGAATGCATATAGCAGAAAGGTGGTCACATGACTCATGTCAGTAAAGTGATTTTTAGATTCAACAGATCCAGATAAAATGGTTAGCCGGATTATTTGATGAATGAGTGCGTGCTCAGGTGCAAGGGCTCTAAAAGCTGCTCCTCCTTCTAAGGCATAATCCCTCCCAGCCCACATAACTGCTTAACATCTTCAAGGTCAAAGATATCTGCGCTTGGCCATTCTCCAATTTCAAAAAATTTGACACCTTTGTGGGGGCACCCAATGAGGGAGTTTATGGAGCGAGGTGTAAAGAGAATTTTTTTCACCTATGACATATGACTTAACAATAATGCCAATTCCATCATGATCACGAATAAAAGTAGCATTTGCATAGAAGAGCTTGCAGAGAGTAGGGTAAACAATCTCATCAATTTTCAAGAAAGAGCACCAACCAAGATTTTCAAAGCGTTTAGTGATATTACAGTTTGGAAAGTGTAAAAGCACAATAGTTCTACCACGATTCCAATTTCTTGAAACTAGATGATTTGTGAAAAACATTTTTGCAAGAGGAGAGTAGAATCTATAGTTTCAATATCAAGCGAAATTGTGCTGTGATTAATTTTAGCAAGGGGAAGTTGTTCATCTTTCGAGAAATCGAGTATGGAATCACCAGCAGAATCTGAAGAGTTATGAACAATTAAAATTTCTGAATTAGTGACAGAGGGCATGGCAGGAGAAGATGCTTTGCGCTTGGTCATGGAGCGAGTTTGAGAGGAGTAGTTTGAAGAATTTGGACTGGTGAGAGGACAGGGGTTAGGGTTCTTTTTAAAGAAGACAGAGAGATACTTTTTAGAGCGCGAAATACAAGGAGACACATGGATGAGTGAATTTGTAAAACAGAAGTTGAAGCGTCGGTACAGATTTAATCACCATTTTTGTAAATAATTTGTGAAAAGAAACGTGTTTATGAAAAAGCGTTATAAGATGTGCACTTTTGATAACTGGGATAAATTAGAGCAGTTGGTACCTAAAAATATAATAATGCATGCTGAGAATGTGTTTAGTTTTACCATGAAGAATCTAATTTTTGGAGATGTAAGATGGCACAATGTAATGTCACAGAGAATTTGAATTTGCATGATTACCAAACTATAGTCTGAGAGAGCAATCAACACCTTGTGGAGCATCATTCAGGACACTTTCCAAGTAGTAGACATTGTCCATTTTTGCAACTTGAGTTGTGCCACTCAGGTATAGTTTTTGAATTTAGAATATGTTAGAAATCTTGCACAGTGCATTGTAGCAAGCAGAATATCAGACTTGCTGGCAGATGGATATAGTAAGTTTTCCAAAGCTTTTTGTTCACCATTTTCTTCATCAGGATTTTTCGAGTTTGGCTTTAGAGCTTGTTGATGAAGAGGCAGGCTTGCAGTTTTCCATGGCACCCTAGTTAGTGAAAATTTTCTTTTGAAAGATAAATGTTCCAAGTGTAGTTTGTTTCACTTCCCATCCTTGAAGGAGGATTTATTCTCCCATTAAGCAATTCCAAGCATAGCAGAAGTATTGTGGACATTTTCCCATAGTGATCAACTTTAATCCTTTATTTTCAATGAACAAAGACATATCGGAGAGACCAATTGTGAATTCTTAATCAATTGGATGTATTTAAGCCTGTCATCTTGAGCTCTTAGAAGCTTGTTTGACTCCTTAAAGAACTTTGGAGAGTTTGTAAATATGATCAGGATGTACACTAATTGCCACATTGTTTCTGGAACCTCATTTTTCAGTGAGATATTAGAGCATTTTCTTTCAGGAAAGCTGATGTTGAATGAGGGCCCTTCTTTTATGTTGAATACCCAACCATCTGTATATTTATGACAATTTGTATACTCAATAGTGTTCGAGACCCATGCAGAACTATTGGTACTAGTGAAGTTCCATAGAGAAGTAATTACACTCATAGATAATCCTCATGAAATTAGATGTCCTGTTGTGAATTTAATCACTCAATGTGTTGTAAAACACAATTCACATAATTTTAACCACAACAACCCCATGTTTTGAGAGTGATGAGACATCAATGTCACAACCATTCAGAATCCGCTATCTAGCAAGGATATCCCTCAGCTTGGTCAAGACAATGACTTAAGGCTTAATCAGATAGTCCTCAAGTTAGAATTTAGGTTTGAGAATTTTCTGTATTCATTGATTTCTGATATCGATTACAACAAGGAGTACAATATATATAGGATACAACTACCTACAAATAAGGAAACGATATATACAAACGTAAGTATATAAATCCCACTAAGTTTGGGATTCCTTTATATCTTAACCGTAGTCTCCAATACTCCCCCTCAAGCTGACTGTGGGATCACACACATTCAGCTTGTCCAGAACACTTGAGAAAACTCTTTTGTTCATAGCTTTAGTGAGGATGTCCGCCAATGGATCTTCTGATCGCACAAAAGGAAAAGTCACAACCCCACTTTCAAGTTTCTCTTTAATAAAGTGCCTGTCCACCTCTATATGCTTTGTTCGGTCATGTTGAACAGGGTTCTCTGAAATACTTATAGCTGCTTTATTATCACACCACAGATGACACTTTTCCTTCACAGGAAAACCAACCTCCTCAAGTAGCTTCCGTAGCCATAAAACTTCGGCCAATCCTCGTGCAATTCCCCTAAACTCAGCCTCTGTACTGGAAAGTGCAACCACCTTCTGCTTCTTACTTCTCCATGTGACAAGATTTCCTCCAACCAAGGTAAAGTACCCTGAGGTGGAACGTCGATCATCTTGATTTCCTGCCCAGTCTGCATCTGTGTAAGCTTCAACAGATAGATCGCCATGTTTTTGAAACAAAACCCCTTTTCCGGGCGACCCTTTGAGATATCTAACAACCCTGAGTGCTGCCTCCATATGATCATGTTGTGGTCGGTGCATGAACTGACTCAATACACCCACTGCATAGGCAATGTCTGGCCTAGTATGAGACAAGTAGATTAACTTCCCAATGAGATGCTGGTATCGGCCTCGATCCACTATTTCTGCCCCGTCTGTGATCTTTAGCCCATGATTGACTATGATAGGAGTCCCTGCCGGTTTACTATCAAGTAATCCTGTCTCTGCTAACAGATCAAGTACGTACTTCCGTTGGGAAATAAAGATTCCCCGTCTTGACCTAAGTACCTCAATTCCTAAGAAGTACTTCAATTCCCCCAAATCTTTCATTTCAAACTCCTCAAACATATTTTTCCTCAATTGCTTAATTTCTTCAAGATCATTCCCCGTAATGATCATGTCGTCAACATAGATGACCAGACAGGTTACCAACTCACCTCTCCTCTTAAAGAACAAAGTATGGTCCGAATTACTCAGTTTGAAACCATACTTCCTCATAGCAACTGTGAATCTTCCAAACCAAGCTCTTGGTGACTGTTTGAGCCCATACAATGCTCTCTTCAGCCTGCACACTTCCCCATCACAAAACTGCTTAGAGAATCCCGGTGGAGGTTCCATGTACACCTCCTCTTCCAACTTCCCATGCAGGAAGGCATTCTTTACATCAAACTGCTGCAAAGGCCAGTCCAGATTAGCTGCTATCGAAAAAAGTACTCTGATAGTATCAATCTTCGCAACTGGAGAAAAAGTCTCTGAATAATTGACCCCGTATGTCTGTGTATACCCCTTGGCTACCAACCTTGCCTTGTACCGCTCAATGGACCCATCAGATCGATGTTTGATAGTGAACACCCATCGGCAGCCTACTGGCCTCTTCCCTGGTGGCAGTCTACATTTTTCCTAAGTCATGTTTTTTTCAAGAGCCATCATTTCTGTCTCCATGGCCAACTTCCACTCATCCTTCTTCTGAGCTTCATCAACTGTTCTAGGAAGCACATCAGCATAGACTGCTGCTGAATATGCTATAGCTGTTACTGTTAGCTTTCCTTGTACATAATCAGCAACCGGGTACTGGGATTTTCTAGGTTCATATTCAGGTTCATACCTCTTTGGCGGCACCCCCCGATTACTCTGTGGTGGAAGGACATACTGTTCTGTTCCCGTGGGCTCCCCCTGACCCTGTGTTTCCTGATCCTGTAACTCCTCCATGTGCAGATCATCAATAGTACTAACAGTATTATTATCAAATGAGGGAGTTTCAAGGGATACTTCAGGAATATTCAGTAGTTCAGATCTTGGAATTGGTGCTGACGTGAGGGATTCAACTGTGGGAGATGTCTGCTCGGTGGTCCCGCCTGCTGGATCTTTTGGGTCCGGATCTGGCATGGTGGAGTATGACACCCAACTTAGTGGATCTATAGATGGCTCCCCCTGACCGTTAGGTTGGGTGTGGTAGAAGAACTCAGTTTCTAAAAAGTTACAGTTCATGGTAGTGTAAAGACGTCGTATGGACGGATGATAACAACGATACCCTTTTTGATTGACTCCGTACCCAACAAAGACACATTTGACTGAACATGGATCAAATTTGGTACGTTCCTATTTAGGGAGATGGACAAAGACCGAACACCCAAAGACACGAGGCTGCAGAGTCAGAGGTGGGGGAATACTAACCGATCTGGAAAGTTCTGAGAGAGGTGTTTTAAGATCAAGGATCTTAGTGGGTAACCTATTGAGGAGGTAAACAACTGTGGCAATAGCTTCAGGCCAGAAAGACTTAGGAACACCTGCATCAAACATAAGGGCCCTAGTAATTTCAAGAATTATTCGATTTTTACGTTCAGCAACCCCATTTTGTTCAGGTGTATAAGCAGAAGTAGTTTGGTGAACAATACCCTTTTCTGACGAAAACTGCTTAAAGTTAGAATTAACATACTCTCCCCCATTATCTGACCGAAGAATTTGGATGTGAGCATTAAACTGAGTTTGGACCATGTTATAAAATTCGACAAACTTAGAAAAAACCTCTGATTTATGTCTCAAAAAATAAACCCAAGTCATGCGTGAGCAATCATCAACAAACAGGACAAAAAAAATGAAAACCAGAGTGAGAACCCGTATATGGAGCTGGGCCCCAGACATTAGAATGTATAAGGGAAAAAACTTTATTCATACGAGTTCCAGAATACTGATATGACTGTTTATGACTCTTAGCAAGAATACAAGTCTCACAGGATAACTGACTTTTAGAGGGAAAAATACTAGGAAAAAGTAAATGCATGTAGCTAACTGACGGATGACCTAACCGACGATGCCATAACCACGGCTGCCTCTCGACAGTCCCGTGAGCCAGCGCTGCAGTTCCGTTTTGAGCCACATCATCCACATAGTACAACCCGCCACGTTCAGTGCCACGCCCAACCACTTTCCCCGACTGAATATCCTGCAAAAGACAGAAACCAAAATAGATCACTACAACGCAATTTAATTCCCGAGTAGTATGAATAACAGAAAGCAACTTGCAGGAAAGATTGGGAACATAGAGACAATTTTTTAAGGTTAAGGACGGAGATATATCAATGCTTCCGGAGCTCTGAACCAGTAATAGATCCCCGTTAGCAGTCTGAATAGTTGGTCTCGTAGACTTTGACACTGTAGTCAAGTCATATTTATCATAAGTCATGGTATCGGTGGCCCCACAATCAAGAATCCATCCTGTTTGTCTTGATCTTTGGGTTAAATAAGAAACTCCACATTGTGAGGGGCCAAACTGCAAATTATTAGGAGTGTGGGAAGTAAACTGCAAAGTACCATTCTTATGGGGGCCATTCTGCAAAGTGTTAGAACTTGAGGGACTATTCTGTACAATATTAGAAATTGGGGGACCACATTGCAAAGTATCACTTAAATAGGGTTGGGATTGCAAATTCCCAACCCTAATACCTTTGTAAAGCGCCGTTGTGTTTTGGGTTGAAGGAGAAACCCCCATTTCTTTCTCTGTTTCCGCCTCATGACCTTCACCAAAAAATCCGATGACCGGCGGCACTGGGTTCGCCGCCGGTGGCCTGTGCTGGAGATTTTCCCTCGACTGAAACTGGGCCGTGACAGTTCCCTGTTGAGAAGACTCCGTCTGTGGCTGCTGGAGAACCGTCGCTGGCGGCGGCTTCTGCTGAAAAGTCGTTGCCCCTGTGCTCCGCTGAAAAACCGCCGCTGGTGGAGTCTGAAAATATGGCGGTGGCCGTTGCTTTGCCGCCGGTGCTACGAAGGCGAAACCAACCTCGCCTTCTCCTCCACTTTCTTCCTCAGTGACGACGGCTATGGCGGCGCTACCGGCGCCGTCCTGCCTCTGTTTTCCCATGCTCTCAGTCCGTCTCTTGCTCCGCCATCCCTCCGGAAAACCAATCAATTCGTAGCACTGTTCTTTGGTGTGATTGGGTTTCCCGCAATGGGAGCATGTCGTCCGACCGCCGTCGCGCTGTGAAGATCCTGCCTCCATTGGTCGCCGTTCTGAGCGTGGCTTGGTGGTGGTGCCACGTCCGGTATTCCCTGACTGACTTCGCCCAATAAGTCCAGCCCCAATTCCGGCCGATGATGATTTCTCTGAGGCCATGATATACCTTCGATCCCTCTCTTTCCGGATTATACCATATGCGCTTTCAACTGTAGGCAACGGTGTAGTCCGTAAGATATCCCGCCGATCAGAATCGAACTCCTCTGATATTCCTTGAAGAAATTGGTACAATTTGTTCTCTTGTCGGAGTCGATTGAAAGTTGCGATATCTTCAGGGTTGTTCATAGGATTGGGCTGTCGAAGTTCAATTTCTCTCCACAGTTTCTGAAGATTGCTATAGAATGCTTCCAAAGTATCGTTCCCTTGTTTTAGATTGTTGGCTTTAACTGTAAGATCGAAGAATTGAATTCCATCTACTTGCTGACTGTACGTGGCTTTCAATCCTTCCCAGAGATCTTTGGCAGTGGGATATTCTGCGAAATTACTCACCATGTCGAGTTCCATATTGTCCAGCAGCCAGGAGCAAACTATGAGATCGGTTTGCTCCCATCTCGAGTGATCGGAGGTACCTTCCTGTGGCGGTGCCGGAACACCGGTGATATGTCCGAGTTTCCCCCGTCCACCGATGGTAATTTTCATGAGTCTCACCCAAAGGGAGTAATTATTTTGATTCAATTTCGTTGTTATTGAAATTGATGCTGTAGGCTGATATTGATTCTGTTTTTGTAGGAGCATGGCTATCTAATCCGCCAAGCTCCCACTCTCGACAGAGATATCGGAACTGATGCTAGGTTCGGTTATGGTGGCAGATGATGAGCCCGGAGAATCGTTGAAAGGCTATGACGATAAACCTGTTCTGATGCCAAGTTAGAATTTAGGTTTGAGAATTTTCTGTATTCATTGATTTCTGAATATCGATTACAACAAGGAGTACAATATATATAGGATACAACTACCTACAAATAAGGAAACGATATATACAAACGTAAGTATCTAAATCCCACTAAGTTTGGGATTCCTTTATATCTTAACCGTAGTCTCCAATACCTCATTCTTATAACACTTTGCTTTTGAGTGATAATTAGAACTGATACTTCTCAGGTACATTTGCATGATGCCTTCCCACCATGTTCTTGATAATGTGTAAACAACCCATTTTCATAGTAATCACACTCTTAGCTAGAGTAGTCAATGATTCTTCAATCATCTAGCTTTGAAGTCAACTAAAATAACATTTTTCAGCCCAAGACTATGAGGGAAGCTTGATTCTTATTCCAATCGAGTTGGAATAGTGTGTGTCTGACTTTCAACAATCAATTTGCATAATTTTAAGAAACTTAAAGTCTCCTGCAAGAAGTGCTCAAGATTCTTGTAGAGAAGATAAAAAAAAGCAAAGATGATACTACCAATTTAATGAGTGGGTTTACAAGACATTCCTTACTGGTTTAGACAAAACAGAGTCAGCTTTCATTATTCTGAGTTATATCAAAGTTCTTCTACATAATTTGGAGAGAAAATTTGTATGAAACAAGAGATAAGAGATGAGCTCTCTTTTGTGAAAACAAAGTTCTTTAATCCACACCTTTCAAAGTTAATTACCAACTCACACAGTTTAATAAACACACGTCTAATGCAACAAATTTCAAGAAGACCAAACATTTTCATTTTTGAAAAGAATGAAGGGGCAATAATATGAGCATATATCCAAGACTTTTCATGTAAAGTTTCAAAATGGTTATCATGTAATCACATCACTCAACCAACATTTCATTTCATAAATCAACATTTTCAATTTATGTTTCTCTAACTCACATAGCTTAGTGTCTAAGAATAAGAAGTATGAGCACAAGGTAAGATTTGATATGAACTCCCATACATCAAGCTTTTCAGCATGAATATATTGTAAATAAAACTTGATTAGCTCTCACCAATATTTCCACTGGTAATCTTATCTCAATGTTATCAATGGTACATACATTACCTGTATCAGAAACTTGGGTGGAGTGGAACCCATCTGATGTTTACTTAATGCCTCTGGTTATGCTCTATGGTATCTGCAAAGTTTGATTCGGCTCCAGGTACCCTTTTTGTGTTGGGTCCTTCATTGTTAAACAAAATTGTTTCCTTTTTTACCCAAACCCATTTTCTTGACTTGTTCCTTTGTATTTATTAAACGAACATTCAATATCAAGATGCCCAGTTCTTCCACAACACTAACATTTTCTTACTCTCATGGGTTTGTGGAGCTTCTCAGCTTTGAGTTTACGGATATTTTGATTAAGACAAAAGATTTTGTGAGCGCTGTTGCTGTTATCTTGTTGAACTTTAATGATCAAGTTAGACATTTCTCTAATATTTTTTTTCCAAATCCTGTTTCAATTTAAGCGTTCTCAACAAATTCTCTTGTAAGAACTTATTCCTCTTTCTCAGGTTTTCAATATTCTCATTACACTTCAAGTAAAAATTGTAATTTACCCTTTCATATTCAGATTCACTAGAAGTTGATTCATTTGAGTCAGAGTGAGTTAGTACCTAACTGTTGGCCATGAAACCAGCACATACTTCTTCCTCATTCCGTGAATTAGATTCAGTGTCACTCCATGTAGCTTTGAAAAAAGAGATTTTCGTATCCATCATTTGATCAATATTTAGCTTTGGACATTCTGACTTGATATGACCTGGTTCTTGACAAGGATAACATATAGTAACATTGTTAGCTGAATTTAAAGGTTGTTTTATACCAATGTGATTCCGACGGAGCTGTTTTTTTTATTTTTGCAAGCTGAACTAGCCTCTTTGAGAGAAGTGCAACCTTTGTATCAACTCCATCTTCATTATCATTGTTATTGCTGGGAGAGACACATTCTGAATTTACTTTTAGAGCCATGTCTTTCTTCTTGTGACTTGGTTCGTTTCTCGAAACCATGATCAATTCATGTGCTGTCAAGGATCCAATTAGTTGAGCAATTATCATGAACATGAGATCCTTTGCTTCATGAATAGCAATGACCTTGGGAGTCTAATCTTTGGGAAGAGATGGGAGTATTTATTGAACTTGATCCTCTTCAAATACAGCCTTTCCGAGAGCGAACATCTTGTTGACCATTTTCATGAACTTTGAGTACATCTCACTAATGGTTTCCCTTTCTTTCATTCGAAACATCTCATATTGATAAGTAAGAAGGGCTAATCTTTCTTGACGCACTTGAGATGATCCTTCTGCTGGTACAAGGACCCAAAATAGTACTGTTCTGGGACCGTACTTTAAAAAAATTTCCCTAATATACAGGTATCAAAATATTTCTAAAATATTTAAATACAAACAGCGGAAGACTAGCCGGAACTACTTAAGTATATACATGCAATTGATAATAAATTTTAAATCACAAAGCAGATAAATAAAGCATGCAATTAACACTTAAGAGCACCTAATTTACCATGCTTAAACAAAAATAATATAAAAATACCTTTCACCGAAGATAGCTACTACACCCGGAATTCACCTTCCGAGAACCCGATTCCCGATCTCCTCGCGAAACCGGCAGAGCTTCCCTGCAATAACCCCAGGGACACCCTCGGAGTGTGGGCTCCGAAAGGATTTCTCTAAATACTTAGAGAAAATAAACTTTAAACTAGAAAAACCCTTTTCAGGGTTTAATCTCCCAAAATTAGGCGTTTTATATATAAACACCTAATTAAAATTAATTCCAAAATAAATAGTAATTAACTAGGAGAAAATGGGACTTGATTTCAAAGAAAAAAATTAGCCAAAATCATCCCAAAAATGTTGTGAAGAAATGAGGTTGGGATCAGCCTATTTATAGGCAAATATATGAGGGCAAAACGGTCATTTTTGGCATAAATAGAAGGGCAAAATGGTCATTTTGCACAACCACGTACAAACCGTGCCTACTCCGGCCAATCAAATTGCACCATATTGTAGAACTCTCTGTCGCGAACACAACGCCGCCAACCACGCGCCGCCAGAAGGCCGCCAAGTGGTTGGCGCGTGTTAGCACACGTAGCCTCACCAGGTTGCCACACGTGGCCGGGTCGGTCCGAACTCGACCCGGCCTGGCTGATCCTACCCGCGACCCTATCCGTTTAATCCGGCTTTGACCCAACCCGATGGCCCGTTGACCCGCCCGGTCAACAATCAATCTGGGCCATCGCTTTCGCTGACGCGGTGCGATCTGCGCCGTCCACTTGGCGCGCCACGCGGTGCTGCGTCAGCACCAACTGGGCCCCGCCCTGCTGACGTGGCGTGACATGTCAGCTGCCACGTCATTTATTTATTTATTTATTATTTTTTAAAATTTAAAATTTTATTTTCTCCAAAATAAAATTTCGGGCATTTCCAACTCTTTGGAACTTTGATTTATTTCTTAAAATAAATCCCTTGGCTATTTCAAACACTTTGAAAATTTATTTCTCTTTCTCCTTTTAATATTTTCTCTTCGGGTTTTCAATTGGGGCTTGCTGGGGGACCTGCAGGACTAATTAATTTTAGCTCCAAACGGGTTAATATATTATCATCTCATGATAATAATTAATTACCGTTTAATAATATTTAATTCCACTAAATAAATATTATTGCACTCTAAAATTAATTAAATTATTCACGAATTTCTCGATCTAGAATAATTTTGCATTTTACTCCTCCGTGTAGATACCCATGAAAAATAAATTAATACTACTATCATTTATTTTACACTTGTAATATGAAAACTCCTAATTCGCCTTAAGTTCAAATTTCTTGTACGTGAAACACATTCAACATACAACTTCAGTGTCACACGAAGTACTTTGGCCAAAGTTTTAATTCGAACTTTGCAAATCTATTTCAGGAATATCTTTTAACTTTCCAGCAAAGCCACAGATTCCTCGATCAGTATTTCTCCTCAGCACATTTTATGTAATCACTGAACGTACAAAGGTTTCGGTCATTCGATATCAAGACCTCACTTATGAGTACATTACAATGATTAACATTACATGCCTAAAGTTGAAATACTACTAGGATTAAGAGTTCAATGCTCTATAAGACTGGTTCATTTTAGATAGTAGTTTAAAGTGAACTATCTCAGTGGTCCAGTTCGATGTTTCCAAATCTATTGAAAATCATCAATGTGTTATAACTGGAAACTCCATTTCCCTATGACGAAAGACTAATCATCTTATATAACACATTATAGTCTTGATAAGAACTTATTCTTATCTTACTGACTAGAACTTTAATAACACGTGATTTCGATATCCAAAGTCCTTTCCTATGAAACACATTTCGTATAAGAATATCATCACACGTTATTAATTATGTTAATATACTTATAACTTGTGATAATTTCAGTTTTATTAATCCAACAAAATACGAAGTATTTACAAAGAAATTGGATTTTCAGGGTATTAATCCCAACACCTTCATGGGTCACTTGTAGCATCTCCCACATATCCTTAGTCGTGACACATATACTCACACGATTGTATTCACTCTTACCCAATGAACATGACATAATGTTCTTGGCCTTTGCATTCATTAAAACCAACTTTTTATCTTGATTGGTATATTCGCTTCTTTCTTTAGTAACATTTCTACCACCTTCAGTTTTCATAGGAATCTTGGCACCTTCAATAACAATTTCCCATAGATCATAATCTATAGATATGAAATACTCTTCAATGCGATTTTTCCAAGTAGCATAATTTGAACCATCAAGCAGCGGAGGATGAGTATGTGACACCCCCTCAGCATATGTCCTATTTTGAGAATCCATAGGGCCTTTCACTTTTGGTTGTTAAACCAAAAAAGAGACCACAAGGCTTTGGTACCACTTGTTGAACAAAAAGGGAGGGGGGTGTGAATTGTTCTTTTTAGTTTCAATTGCAATCTTTCTGATATAGCACAAACTCAAACTTGAGTTCAAGTGTTCACGTAGTAAGCTGCACAACTAGAATTTCTTTAAACTCAGACCTTGATAATAGATCAGATAAGACTTATTCAAGAGCTCAATCTTGAACTTGACAAGTTCAGTTAATGCACATGAGTGTAAAGCTAGATTAGTTTAGCAAAAAGGCTCAGAACATTAACAAGTTCAATCTCAAACTCAGACTTCAACAGGCTTTAAGTTATGTAGAACATATATAAAACAATTCTAGCTCAGTTAATAGCTTAAACACTTAAGCCAATCAATCTCAACCAAAGCATAAACAATAAGGAACTTTGAGACAAGGAGTTTAGAGGGGTTTGACCCCTAGAGCTGTGTAAAACACAAGCTAAAGAGATTAATCCTCTACCTAAGTTATCAAACTTAGGATTTTCAAAAACAAAACTATTATTAGGAATGGAGTTACAAAATCAGCAAAGTGGAGCTGTGATACGTATAGGATATGAACGTATCGAAGGAGACTTCGGAGTAGTCTCGGACTCGTAGAAATATAGGGGAGAAGAGAGGGTTCTGGCAAGACCGACTGGGCGGTTGAAGGGTTTGAGATGAGAGAGAGAATTCAGATTTAAAGATTGGGAAATTTGAAGTTGTTATTGCTTAATCACCAAACTAAACAATTCACGTAATATAAAGAGAACAACCATCTAAACTCAGGACTCCTAAGGAAAACAAATCAACGAAATCTCAAATTACCAAACTACTAAATATTGAACCATATCCTACCCTATCCAAACTAATGTATATCGTGAATCATATTAATTCTATCCTATTCCAACTAAGTTAATTATGTCTTCATGAACCTGGACACTCTCATCCATATCACTCTCCCGCCCTTCACAAACCACCTTGTCCTCAAGGTGTAACTCGGGAACAACCCGTCGAACGTTGCCCGCCGGTTCCCATGAGACGACATCAAGAGACCTATTAAGAGTTGTTTCTAAAATTACAGAAGTTGGCTCCACTGTTTCTGGAATTACAAAAGTTAGCTCTTTCGAAATTGGCTGCTCAGGAGTTGTTTTTGAAAATACGGGTGATACGGGATCTTGAATTACCTGTTTTTCCACATAATCATCGTTGTTCGAATGTTCCTTACAATGATCGACATCTATATTAAGAGCCACTGCAGTTTTGTCATCTTCAACTGCATGAGTATTTTCTTCAAATACCATTTCAACCGAGGAAACGTCTTTAGTTATCGGAGTGGGGTTGAAGGTTGGATGGGCTTCGGCACACCGAATCACACTGGACGATTCCAACGATTCCGTATCTGTTCACGATTCCTCCGTTCGCGAAAGGTAGACTGACAAGTCATGTTGCAATTTCTGCATTGTTTGATTGAGTTTTTGCAACGCCGCGGTGTGGGAAATCATTTGTCCAACCACTCGTTGTTGGAATTTTTGAAAACTTGTCGTGCTAACGAATGCAGCCATGAGCAAAATTCAATGAAAGCACCAATGATACGGTTTCGTATCATAAGAGACTTTAGAACAGTCTCGGGCTCGTAAGAAAATGGGATGAGAGAGAGGGATAATCCGATAAAGACTGACCGGTTGGAGAAAGTTTAGAAGAGAAGAGATTGTAGATGAGAGGGAGGAAGATAATCCGGTAAAGACCGATCGGCCGGAAAAAGTTTAGAGGAGAAGAGAGTTTGAGAGAGAGATTAGAAATTCTGAAATTATTATTCCTGATACGTAAAATAATCCAAGAAGAACAATATATAATCAAATACTTCTACTAACTATGGACTCCTAAGGAAATAAACAACGTAAGGAAATAAACAACTTAGTATTAAAGCTATCTTAGACTAAAATAAACCAACTAATACATATCGTAAATATTGATATTAATTAATCCTATCCAATTCCAACTCGTCTCTCTTGATATCGTGTATATCCATCACGATATCCGTTCATATCACTAATGATACGGTTTCGTATCATAAGAGACTTTAGAGCAGTCTCGGGCTCGTAAGAAAAGGGGATGAGAGAGAGGGATAATCCAGTAAAGACCGACCGGCCGGAGAAAGTTTAGAGGAGAAGAGATTGTAGATG
Organism: Lantana camara; assembly: GCA_037501455.1. Lineage (NCBI taxonomy): Eukaryota > Viridiplantae > Streptophyta > Magnoliopsida > Lamiales > Verbenaceae > Lantana > Lantana camara. The sequence goes on along the minus strand of CM074855.1, from coordinate 4,892,066 downwards.
AGAGGGAGGAAGATAATCCAGTAAAGACCGACCGGCCGGAGAAAGTTTAGAGGAGAAGAGAGTTTGAGAGAGAGATTAGGAATTCTGAAATTATTATTGCTGATACGTAAAATAATCCAAGAAGAATAATATATAATAAAATACTTCTACCAACAATGGACTCCTAAGGAAATAAAGAACGTAAGGAAATAAACAACTTAGTATTAAAGCTATCCTAGACTAAAATAAACCAACTAATACATATCGTAAATATTGATATTAATCCTATCCAATTCCAACTTGTCTCTCTTGATATCGTGTATATCCGTCACGATATCCGTCCATATCACTCCCTTGCCCATCAAAAACCACCTTGTCCTCAAGGTGTAACTCAAGCACAATCCGTCGAACATTGGCAACCAGTTCCCATGAGGCGTCATCATTTGCAACCGTGTCCTTGGAGACAGAAAGGGCTTCCTCCGAATTGTCATGTTCAATTACTTCTTTGGTGTTTAAGGACATAGCCATATCAGAAGTACTACTAGGTTCAGGATTCATTGTAGGAGCAGGGTGATTGTTCAGGCCATCAGAATCGACCACAACATTCTTTTTTATTTGTATATCGAAAATCCGAAGAATGTCATTCAAAACAAAGAAGTCTTTCTCTTGTTTGGCCAAGAAGAAAGTCTGATTAAAATTCTTCTCCACATTGTATTTGTCAATAAAAGAACCAGTTACTGCAACAATAACACCGCCATCTAGAGATTCTTGGGCATCTAAAATTTTGATCTCAGCAGAGTTGCTCTTGTAATCAGAGGACATGATCTTGTCATTAATTCCGGTTAAGCCTGTGACAGTTGTCACAATACTATCGGCCCTGGCCATCCAAGTAGGCTTAGCTCCTGGTAGAACTTATGGAAATTTTCAGGACTTCTGTTGAGGATCACATAATATTGCTTTACAAAAGCTTCAGCAACATCTCGAGGACGCATCGTAACTGCCATATCTCTCCGAGGACTTGGAGACTCCGATTCGGCACACCGAATCACACTGGACGATTCTGAATCTGCTCGCGATTTCTCCGTTCGCGAAAGGTAGACTGTCAAGTTGTGTTGCAATTTCTGCAATGTTTGATTGAGTTGTGGCAACGCCGCGGTGTGGGAAATCATTTGTCCAACCACTCGTTGTTGGGATTGTTGAAAACTTTTCGGGCTAACGAATTCAACCATGATCGAAATTCAATGAAAGCACCAATGATACGTATAGGATATGAACGTATCGAAGGAAACTTCGGAGTAGTCTCGGACTCGTAGAAATATAGGGGAGAAGGGAGTGTTTCGGCAAGACCGACTAGGCGGTTAAAGAGTTTGAGATGAGAGAGAGAATTCAGATTTAAAGATTAGGAAATTTGAAGTTGTTATTGCTTAATCACCAAACTAAACAATTCACGTAATATAAAGAAAACAACCATCTAGACTCAGGAGTCCTAAGAAAAACAAATCAACAAAATCTCAAATTACCAAACTACTAAATATTGAATCATATCCTACCCTATCCAAACTAATGTATATCGTGAATCATATTAATTCTATCCTATTCCAACTAAGTTAATTCTGTCTTCATGAACCTGGACACTCCCATCCATATCAAGCTGTTCAAGACCAGCTGTAACAAAGCTGCAACAATTCAAACCAGCTCTTGGATTCTCAAGCTTCCTTACAAGAACTACCCACCAAGAGTTAAACACACAATCTACATCATGGTGTAAACACAAAATATCTTGTACAAGAGAGCTTAAAAGAAATCGAGAAACTTTGCTCCAACTAAGTTCAATACATATAGGAGTCCTTTATGATCGTTGGAATTTTGAATGTTTGAGTGAGGTTCCCAATGCAGTTTTCCAACAGCTCTTTTTGACTTCCAACATCTCTTCGATTTATCCACAGTGAATATTTCTGAAATTGAAGAGAATTTTATACAATATCTGATTATATGATAAATTCAGAGGTTTTAAACAATAAGGAGCAATTTTGTCAATCATCAACAATTTTGAGTTATTGTATTTGTTCCATGACGCTTCCATAGAGACTAACAAAATCTTTTAGAAATATTACAAAATAAACATAAGATATTTGGAAATTGATGAGAAAATAAATGTTGGACTAACCTTTTGACGTGTGAAGACCATTTTGGCAATAGTGGTGGATTAGGTTGTGCGTCTAGGCCACTGCATTGCGTGTCACATGTGCCTCCCATCAACCAGCCAAATTAAAACTACTCCTTCAAGCTTGCAATGCAATCTTGCAAATATAATTACCCAAAGAAAAAAGGAAAAAGATAAGCATAAAAGAAAACAAATTTTGTTTGAAAAACAAATAAGAAATGAAGGAATTTTTTTAGTGGTTTAATATCTATATTATTATGGAACGTCAACATCGTTTTTCTAATACTTATCTTATTTAATATGTTATGTGATTATCATAATCCAATGATCATATTAAATAAAAAAATAATTCATGTCATTTTGAAGAACGGGAAATTCCCGAAAAATCCCCACATGAGAATTCAAATTTGCTTTAACTCCCCATTTTTAAAAAAGTTCCTATTTGCTCCCTAGATGACATACCAAATTTGCTTTAACTCCCCATTGTTTTGGAAGGTTGTATAAAAATTCAAGAATCGCGTACCCGAACCCCGAAATCACGTACTTAAATGCCCAAATGATGTATTTGGCGGCAAATACATCATTTGGGCATTTAAGTACGTGATTTCGGGGTTCGGGTACGCGATTCTTGAATTTTTATACAACCATGGTGATGGGTCCGGAGAAGGGTGGATCCGAATCCGATCACTTTACAATTTATATTTGTGGAGGAAACCACCGGAGCTTTGCCGGAAAAGTGAGGATGGGTTCTACCTGTTGGGACAAGCACAAAATAGGTCAGAAGGCCAAGCTGGGGGAACTGGGGGTGATACCCAGTTTGGCTCTCCGACGCTCAAGTCAGTTCAAAGTATGTTGAATAAGTTCAGTCACAGTTGCAGAAGTGAAGAAAAGCTTACCAAGGTAGAAGATGACCTTAGCTATTTATAGTTGAGGGTCAAGGGCCCTTTGGTAATTTGCCTCAAGTGGTCCTGGCCGAATGTTGCCCTAACACGTGGCGCTGTGAGAGAGAAACCTAGGAGGAATCTTCTGCAAAAGCGGCTAAAGGTTAGTGCTGGCAACAGTGGCAGGTGCGCGGGCATGTACGTTGTGTCAGAGAGCCATGTGGGTGGTTGGTAACGAGGGCTTGAGAGCGCGCTCGTGACAACCTAGAGTACTGGAAGCCAAGACATCCGTTGAGGGGAACGGAGGCTTCAGTTCAGGTGACGAACCAAAGGAGAGGCCACTCTGAGGGAGTGTGACGCTCGAAGAGGGCTCCCTTGGCACGTGGGCGTACCAACTGTTTAGTTGTAGGACGCTCGTGGGAGAAAGCGCTCGTTGGGCTTAACTCCTGAAGATGGATTGCGCTTATTGAGCCCAGCGCTCGTGGGGCCCAGCGCTCGGGTGCTGATAGGGCGACCTTGGGGGGACAGATGTTACCATCTCGGCGATGCCACGTGTCCTAACGTGTGACGATCGTGTTTTGACCCCATCATTTTGCCCCCTAATTCTGTGGTCCTTGGTGATAAGGACTGTAGAATTTTGACACGTTCAATTTTTCCCCTACAACGCTCGTATGGGACTTGGCGTGTTGAGCAATTTTTCCTCTGATGGTGCCATTAAATGCGGTCTTTTCAGCTGACCGCTTGTAACGTCTTTGCATTAAATGCTGTACTATTCTGAAGCATCCGAAGCGATAGGGCATTAAATGCGGGCGCGCGTGGGGCGCGTGAGCATTGGAAAGCATGTGGCGGTTCCATAAAGTGGGCAGTTTCCTAGGCGGGAAATGATTACCATTTTGAATTTATTGCCGAAAACGGTACCAACTCCCATCCCTATAAATATGGGATTCTGAAACCTCTACACTCTTTACGCATCCAGAACTTTCAAGCACCCTTTGCAAGAAGAATTCTCTAGCATTTCAGTTTTCAGAGCATCATCTTCAACTTTTCTCCAGTTTTCTCAAACACCTTCAAGGTAAATTTTCAGAGTAATTTTCTAACTTTGCTAACCGCAGACTTGAACCTTAGGATTTCACGACCCCTTAGATTTCTTTTTCCCGAAGAAACCCTAACCTTTCACCGGAAAACTTCCAAACCCCAATTTCTGCCATGGCCGACCAACAAGTTGAGGAGTTTGCCCGTGAAATTAACGAAATGGCCATCGATAGTTCTTCTTCCCCTGACTCTCCTAGGGATGAAGGGTTGGGAGCGGCGGTGATGGTAGCGGAGGACAGGAACCCCGGCGGAACGGATCCTCTTTTTGAGGAGATGGATCTGGTGATGGAGGCAGAAAGGCAAGGGGTCACCCTCCCCATAACTCAAAGCGCCACACATCCCCACCGCCACACCGTGACCGTGGCCGTTGCAAACCCGCTTCCAGTGGCGGAAGCCATAACTGGGCCTTCAGAAAGGGCCCGTAATAAGGGAAAAGGCAAGAAAACCCAAAAATCCAAAGGTCCCAACGAGGGTGAAGGGTCAGGCTACCAGGCTACCGAGCGCACGCCTGATGAGACCCCCAGCACGGTCACCGTGGGAGATGTAAAGACCATGATGGCCCCCATTTACTGGGACGAGCGGTACAGGTGGAGAATCCCCGAAAGCCACGAGCGTGCTAATAATCCGCCTCCTGGTGAGATGGCGGTGTACGTGGACACCGTGAGTTCAGGAGGCTTGAGGTTCCCCATCCCGGTCTCAATGGCTCATTTGCTGAATGACCTGGGCCTGTGTCCGTCCCAAATCGTGCCTAACGGCTTAGCCCTCTTGACGTGCTTCATTATTTTAATGAGGAGTATGGGCCACGAGCCCTTCTTGCGGAACTTCCACGCCTTATTCCAAGTGGTCAGTTCATCCCGCTCATCTCCCGAGGCCGGTTTCTATTACATTCAAGCAAAGGCCCATATGACGCTGATCAATTCGCCCTCGAGCACTTATGGCGTTGATTGGAAAGAAAAGTTCATCTTTGTCAAGGCCCCAGCAGGAGAGGACTTTGGTGTGAACACAGAGTGGGGCTCGTATTCAAAGAGCCGTATGCCACCCTCACTCCCCAAAGATTGGGCAAAAAATCTGGCGGCAACCCTAAGGGACGAGGGCCATTTGATACAAGCGAAGGACTGGATAGATGATGCAGAGCTTATGTTCTTGTGTGGTCTCTCCAATGACCCTTTCTACCTTGACAACCCTCCGGCTCGTGACATAGAGAGAGACGGTTAGATTCTTAGGGCACTAACTGTAGATAGGAATAAATACTAACTTCTTTTCTGTACTTGTAACTTGCAATCTGAGTAGATAGTTTGGATATTTCTAACCCTTGAAAAATTTCCCTCTTGCAGGAGTCGCTATCATAGAAATGGCCGGAGGAATTAGGCAAGCGGCTCGTTTCGCTCATGCGAACAGAAACCAGACCCCCCAGGGGGATCAACAACGTGAACAGCGCCCTCGCCACCGCAATGATAGAGGGAACGCTCGAGGTGGCGCCAGTTCGAGCGCCAACCCTGAGGTGCAGCCCCCTCGTGGCCGAGGGGAACGCAGATTGGTCCCAAGGGAGACCAGGGGGCGATCAGAGAGAGCAGGTGATGTACAACCCCCCATCCCTTCAGAACAACCGAGGCCAGCAGCCACGCTGACCATAACAGAGGCTCCTCCCAGCTCGAGCGCGAACAGGCCTTCCCGCAAGAGGAAGAGAATGCCCGATTCTGTTGCCATCCAGGGCAAAGGCAAACAAGTTGTCGAGGGCCCCAAGGGCGAGGGGGACACTTCCTCTTCAGAGGAAGAGCGGTTATGGGCGTTCACCCGACGAGGGGATAGGGAATGCTCAGGTCCCACGGACGGGGGCCCAATTCTGCTGAGGCCCGGCACCCTATCCGAAACTATGGCCCAAGATCTCTACACCAGGGCTCAGTTTTCTGCGGACCATCGACACCTTTTCAACGAGTCCGTGGAGCAAGTGGCCTTTGATGCGGCCAACGCTTTAATCTCCGTAAGTCCTCACTCCTTGCTTATCTCTGTTGATTTCTGTAAATTATCATCTTTCTGGCTAACACTTTTCCTCTCGTTTACGCAGCAAGTTCTTCCCCGGCTCCGTAATGTGCAAATGCGAGCCTCAACTTACGCTGAGCGCAAGGCCAAATACAAGAAGATGGCCCGCTCGAATGACCCGGCTCAAATCCAAGCGGAGTTGGATGCTGAAATCGCCAAGTATCAAACCCTCAAGGGTTTATTCGAAACAACGGAGGAGGAATTGGGGAAGTTGAAGGAAGATTTTGTAGCGGTCGACAGCTCTCGAATCAATTTGGGCAACCAACTGGCCCAGGCCAACGAGCGTTGCAAGAAGGCCGAGGCGGACAGGGACAGCTGGAAATCAAGGGCGCTTGATGCCGAGCGCAAATTCAACGATACTGTCCACGAATGGCCCCGAAGCTTAGAGCGTGCAAACAAGGAGGCGTTGATCAAATTCTGCCACTCCAAAGCCTTCAATTTCGCGGCCTCGTTGCACTGCTTGGACGAGGCTCAAAACGCCTTCAACTTGGCAGTGGATCAGGGCATCCACAAAGGGCTGACGGATCCGGCAATGAAGGAAGCCGAGGGCACTGGGCTCTTGTTCAACGAGCGCTGTGAGGAGGTGGATGAGGATCCCAACGATCCCGCGGACGGCATTGCTGAAATGGAGTATGACTTCCTGGTCAAGTTGCTCCAGGATGAGTACGCCGACGCTCATAGGGACGGGGGTGCGGGTAATGCTGCCTCATCCGTTCCAAACGACGATCCTGTGGATGAGCCTCAAGCACCTATCTTGGAGGAGGCCCCGGTCCCAATTGCTGAAGATGCCAACGCTCCCGCTCTGGTTGATCATGAGCCCAACGACCCGCAAGCCCATCAACAAGAGCCTGAGGGCCCGGTACATGGCCCGGTACAAGAGCCTGAGGGCCCAGTCCCTGGCCCGGTTCATGGCCCAATCCTGGTGATTGTTGACGAAGACATCGCTCCAGCTGCATGAAACTTTCCCTTTATCAATTCCTTCTGTAATTGCCTATTTTTCTTATTTTGGGACAATATTTCCTGGGTCTTCGAGCCCTTTGCTTTGTAATGATTTTTGCATCAATGAATAAATATTCCTTTTTCATGCCTTTGTTCTTCAGTTTCTTTATATAATAATACTGTGTAACATTTTCCGTGAATGTTTTATTTCTGTAATGCAACAAAAATTTGTCTAAGTCTTGAGCGGTCGTGGGGGTCTTATTGTGAGAGTGCCCCCCGCTCAAGACTTGTATAAATTTTGTTTTAGCTTTTGGAAATTTGTCTAAGTCATGAGCGCTCGTGAGGGTCTTACTGTGAGATTGCCCCCCGCTCATGACTTGTGACATTCCTTCTTGATTCTGAGGCCATCGTTCGAGCGCTCTGGCTCTTATCATTTTCCTGGCTCTACGGGAAATTCTGTTTTCGAGCGCAAGGCGTTGTAAGAAACGACCAGGGCCTAGTAAGAATTTGTTCTGATAGGAGGTCCCGTTTTCGAGCGCAAGGTGTTGTAAGAAACAGCCAAGGCCTACTAGGATTTTCTCCTGTGGGGGATCCCGTTTCCGAGCGCAAGGCGTTTTAAGAAACAGCCAAGGCCTACTAGGATTTTCTTGTGGGTGATCCTGTTTTCGAGCGCAAGGCGTTTTAAGAAACAGCCAAGGTCTACTAGGATTTTCTTGTGGGTGATCCTCTTCCAATTCGCCTACTTGGTTGTGAGCGTAACCAGTCTATCCTTATGAGGGCGTCCCCCCATGTGGAGTAGAGTGCTGGCCAGCGTAACCCATACTAGATAACAGCATACAAATTGGAATGGGTTGCCAACCACGCTCGCTAAAACGAGGGACGTGGGACTTATCCATCCAAGCAATCAAAGAAACAAGAATATTGTAAAAATTAATAAGATTATGTTTCCACTTACTTGTGATTGGAAGTACATAGAACCCGCCAAAGAGGGTTGTTACATCCGGATTTGCAAAGAACTTTTAAACATAAAACCGCCGGAGGTTACATGCGTTCCAAGGGCGAGGCAAGCGCTCACCTTGAAGTGTCTCCAGGGTGTAAGTGTTGTTAGCTCTGAGTTGCACGACTCTGAATGGGCCTTCCCAATTGGGGTCCAACTTGCCCACGTGCCTGGATACTTCCATTTTCTTTAAAACCAAGTCTCCCAACTGGAAGGTCCTTTCCTTTACACGTTTGTTGTACTGTTGGGCCACAGAGGCTTTATAATGATGGATCTTAGCCCATGCCCTGTCTCTCCTTTCATCCAGTAAATCCAACTCCAAGCTCCTGTTGCCGTCGTTGAGCTGAGGCTCGAAATAGCCGACACGAGCTGATTCATTTACTATTTCCGCTGGTATCATTGCTTCTGACCCGTAAACGAGCGCGTAAGGAGTTTCTCCAGTGGCCGCTCGTGGGGTGGTGCGATAAGCCCAAAGCGCTCCTTGCAATTCTTCAGCCCACTCACTTTTCTTGCTCTCAATCATGGTTTTCAAATGCTGCAAGATAATCCTGTTGGTAACTTCCGCTTGTCCATTAGCTTGGGGGTGCCCTACAGAAGTAAACCGCTGTTCGATCCCCAGCTCTGAGCACCACTCTCTTGTGTCAGCTGCGATGAACTGAGATCCGTTGTCAGAGATGAGCACCCTCGGTATGCCGTACCTGCAAATGATGTTTTTCCAGATGAAGTCCCTCACAACCTTGAAAGTAATTTTTGCAACCGCTTCGGCCTCGGCCCATTTGGTGAAGTAATCGACGGCTAAAATGACAAATTTCTTTTGTCCTACAGCTATGGGCAAGGGGCCCACGATGTCTATTCCCCACTGATCGAAAGGCCAAGAGACGTCTATTGGGATCATCTGTGCGGCTGGCAATTGAGGGAGATTTGAATGAAACTGGCATTTGGGACACTTCTTTGAAAATTCGATGGCATCCTGGAGAACTGTAGGCCAATAAAACCCACTCCTCAGAACCTTTTTTGCCAGAGTACGCCCTCCAGAATGATTCCCACAACTTCCACTGTGGATGAGTTCGAGCGTCTCCTTCGCTTGTGAGGGCCTCAGGCATCTCATTGGCGGTCCCTGAAACGATTTCTTGAACAACCTCCCCTCGGGATCCAATGCGAAACGAGGGGCCTTACTCCGAACCTTCCTGGCTTCCACCTTGTCTGCGGGAGTGATTCCATCCCTAAGGAAAATGGTGATGTCGTCGAGCCAGCAGGGCTCGTTTGGATCAATCATAGCGATTGTCTTGGTGGTGGCCCTCTCTTTGATCAAGGGTTCCTCAGTCCTGAGGAACGTAACAGAACGCTCGGAAGTACCTTCCAAAGCTGATGCAAACTTTGACAGTGCATCCGCACGCTCGTTCTCTTCTCTTGGCACTTGAAGTAGATGGAATTCCTTAAACTTCTCAATGATTTCTCTAGCTTTTTGTAAGTACTGTACCATGGTGGTTTCTCGAGCCTCATAAGTTCCTTCAATCTGGCTCGCTATTAACTGTGAATCCACATAAGCGGTGATTCTGGAAGCTCCATTCTGAAAAGCAATATTCAATCCCTGCACGAGGGCTTCATATTCTGCTTCGTTATTGGTAACTTGGAAATCCAGTTTGATTGCAAAGTCCAGCTCAATCCCATCGGGGCTTCTGAGGGCCACTCCTACTCCTCCCCCCTGAGAGGTTGAGGAACCATCTGTGTGCAGTATCCATAACCCCTCATTCTCCGCGACGATTGGCTCAAAACCAAAGCGTTCAACCAACAAATCGGCTACAACCTGAGCTTGTATCGCGGTTCTGGGCTCGAAGCATAAGTCAAACTGGCTCAATTCGATGGCCCATTTGATTAATCTTCCAGATACATCTGGCTTGGACAACACTTGCTTCAAGGGTTGGTCGGTTAGAACCGTTATGGAGTGCGCTTGAAAGTAAGGCCTTAGCCTTCTTGAGGCGTTAATAAGAGCGAACGCGAACTTTTCAATTTCCAAATACTTCTTTTCAGCTCCTTGCAATGTTTTGCTCAGATAATAGACAGGCAAATGTTTCCGCTCTCGTACAGCGACCAGAACAGCGCTTGTGGCTTCGGGAGAAACGGAAAGATACACAAATAATCTCTCACCTTCAACGGGCTTAGTCAGCAATGGCGCGCTCGATAAGTAAGTCTTCATATCTTGCAGCGCTCTTTCGCATTCCTCTGTCCAAGCAAAGTTACGTGCGTTCCTCAAAATTTTGAAGAAGGGAAGGTTCCTGTCCGCCGAGCGCGAAATAAACCTGTTCAACGAGATGATTTTTCCCACTAGGACCTGTACTTCCCGCAAATTTCGAGGGGAAGGGATCTCCAAAATAGCCTTGATCTTCTCCGGATTGGCCTCAATTCCCCTCTGACTGACCATATACCCTAGGAACTTTCCCCCTTGTACCCCAAAGGTGCATTTTGAAGGGTTCAACTTCATGCCGTAGTGGCGTAAGATCGAAAAGGTGCGCTTGAGATCTTCCAAGTGGGAATCTCGGCGCTCGCTTTTGACAATCATATCGTCCACATAAACCTCCATGGATTTCCCAATCTCACTCTCAAACATCTTGTTAACGAGCCGCTGATACGTGGCTCCGGCGTTCTTCAGTCCGAAAGGCATGACTAAAAAGCAATATACTCCCAGATGGACAACGAACGAGGTTTTGGGGCGGTCTTCCGGGGCCATAAAGATCTGGTAGTACCCTTGAAATGCATCCATCATGCTCATGAGCTCGCAGCCAGCGGTCGAATCCACCAACTGATCGATCCGGGGCAGCGGATAAGGATCTTTGGGGCAAGCCTTATTGAGATCAGTAAAATCGTTGCACATGCGCCACTTGTTCGCGCTCTTGGGTACCAAAACGACATTACACAACCATTCCGGGTACAAGATGGGCTCGATATATTGAGCCTCCAGGAGTTTATTAACTTCATCCTCAATGGCCTTTTTCCGAAAACCATGTACATCCCGCTTTTTCTGCTTGATGGGTTTGAATGAGGGATCCACATTAAGCCTGTGGACGATGACGCTCGGGTCAATCCCTGTGAGGTCGGAGGCTCTCCACGCGAATACATCCCTGTTTTCCCTTAAGAAGTCAATCATCATGATCTGAGAAGGCCCTGAGAGGTTAGATCCTATCTGAGTAGTCTTATCCTTGCTTCCAGGCTCCAGTTCAATGGTAAGGAATTTCTCCGAGGGCTCAATCCTTACCTCAGGGCGAGGAAGTTCGAGCGCCCTCTTCTTTCCCGTCAAGCGGTCACTGGATGCTGGCTCATCTTCTCTAGGCTCGTCTCCTTCCGAGGACGATCCCCCAACAGTTCCTGGCGGTGCATTTTCGAGGGGATTCTCCCCGTCGTCTCCCCTCTTCTTCTTGTTCTTCTTTTTATTCAACTTTGCCCTCTTTCGTGCCGGGCTGTCCTCGTCTAGATTGGGGAAATCCACTGACTTCTTGGTGGAGCCGACTTGGAAAGTTTTCTCCGCCTTTGGCTGTCTGAGGGATAACATGTAACATTCCCAAGCCTCTCGTACATTGCAGAGCACCTCCCCGACGCCCTCGGAGGTAGAAAACTTAATCTTCTGGTGGTATGTGGAGATGATGGCTTTGAAATCAACGAGGGCAGGGCGCCCAATTATGATGTTATATGGAATGTCTATCTCCACAACCGCGTACGTCACCAGGAGTGTTTTGCGTTGAGGGGCTCGGCCAAACGAAGTAGCCAGACGTATTTGCCCTCGGGGGACAACTTCCGAGCCTCCAAAGCCAATGAGGGCTGTCTTGAGAGGCTCGAGCGGGAGATCAACCTTCATTTTTAAGAATGTAGAGTAAGGCAAAACGTTAACGGAGCTTCCACTATCTACCAATACCCTCTTTACAACATGGTTATGAACATCTAAACTAACCACCATGGGGCAATCTGAGGTTACACCCTCCCCATGGGGCGTTACAATATGTCCTAGATCCCTGTCATCAAAGCCTATTACATCATTTTCTCTTGATCTTTGAACGCTTGATCTCTGGATGGCGTAGATAGGCTTGGGCGCTGATGGGCGTTGGTTGTAGCTCCGGACGAACCTCCGTCGGGAGGCGTTTGAATCCCCCCCTGATGAGCCTCCTGCGATCATATTTATGACTGCGAAGGGCTCGTTCTCTGGTACAGGGGCTTTGCCTTTATTACCTCTGCGGTCGCTGCTTTCAGGGGGTCCCCTACCCCTTGGGCTCTTTGACCGGGAAGGACTTCTCCTTCTTCTCCCAGAGCGCTCATTGCATTGCTCGTCGTAGCGCTCGAGGACTCGGACAAATTCCTTCAAGTGGCCCCCTGCGACGAGCCTTTGGATTTCGACCTCCAACTGGCGGCACTCATCCGTGTCGTGCCCTCTCTGCTTGTGGAAGGCGCAATACTTGTTTGAGCGCCTGAGTGAATCTGTTTCTCTCATTTTGATGGGCCTTTTGAAGAGCTTCTTGTCGGAGAGATTATAGACTTCAGAATTTGGCCTGGTGAGCGGAATGCGCTCGAATCTACGGGGGGGTGGTGGCGACCTTCTGCGCTCTTGAGGGCGCTCTTTCTTGGCTGCCACATCCCGCCCCCGCTCGTGATGAGGTCGCTCGTTCCTGGCCGGGCTATTGTGTCGGGGACCATTCGTCCCGTACATATCTTCGAGCGCGAAGAACGGCTCGGCTATTTCTCTTAGGCCCATGAGAGTCCCTGGCCTTCTCTCTACGATGGCATCAGCAAATTTTTTGCTCACATACTGCTTATGATCCACAGCCTGGAAAAGCACCGGGATCAAGAAATCCATTGAGGGCCTCTCCACCTGCAGGATCTCCTTATTGAAGCGGGCGAAGAACGAGCGCAGTGATTCGCTCTTGCCTTGCACCACGTTGTAGAGGGCTGTGGGTGCGGTGACTGGTGCCTTCAAAGAGTTGAAGTGGTTGAGGAAGGCGTCGGCTAGTTCTTCATACGAGTGGATCGAGCGCGGTGGCAGGCGCTTATACCACTCTTGAGCCATCCCTACCAAAGAAGTGACAAACACTTTCGCCCAGTAATGGCTAGAATGCTCGTAAAGGTGCATGAGATGCACGAAATGATCCAAGTGCTCCGCTGGATCGGTTGTCCCATCATACCTGTTGATGGATGTGGGAACTTTGGCTAGGCCGGCTTGGGCCATCAGAACTTCTTCGACGAGGGGTGAACCTCTCGCCAGTGGGTGATATTCGTACGTGCCGAAATTTTCCTCCGGCTCCTTGCGACGGGGGACCCTTGGTGGAGGGTCCTTGGTGCGGTTGCTCCTGGCTTCAACCCGTTCATCCCGACTATGGGAGGTCTGAGCTGAGCGCCCTCGTGAGAGCTGTCCCACGATGTCCTTGAGGCCCTGTAGCTGGTCTTGCACAGCCGCGAGGACGTCAGGATTTACTTCCCCTTGTTTGTCCTTGTGGGCTCGTGAGCCCCTCCTGGAGACATGAGAGTCTCCTTCATTTTCGTTCACTCGCTCCGTGGGCTCTTTGTTCCTGCCCACGGAGGCGCGCTCGTTGCCCTCTTGCTGGGGCACTTCTCTCGCTGGTGGTGGTGGTGGTTGTGCCCTCAGGACAGCCTGGGCTTCCCTGAGGGGAAAGTTTTGCTGTCCGCCTAAAGGGGCCGCAACCTGAGTGGCCTGCCCAGAGGGAAAGTACATGGAATGGAACCTTTCCCAAGCCCCCTGAGCCGCCTGAACCTCACATTGGGCGTATAGAGCCCTCAATTGTTGGGTGGTCAGTGGAGGTAACTCCACTCCTTCAATCTCCCTGGGGACCACCACGGGGAGCTGGAGTTGTCCGGCATGGTATGGCTGGACCGGTGGCATCATCATCGTCGGAGTAAGGGAGTATCCAGGAGGAGGCATCAGGTAACCTTGCATTCCTAGGTTCATCTGGGGATGGACCCAGGAACTCTGTGCGAATGGCGGTGGAACTGAGAGAGAAGCTCCTTCCGCGGCGGTGGGAACGGGCATCACCGGTGGTGCGGAGGGTGGTGCAGAAGATTCGACATGCGGGGTCACTCCTGCGGCGGGAGGTGCTCCGCCAGCGGCAACGGAAGGTGGCGGCGCTCCACCGGTGGCGGTGGAAGGAAGAATGATATTTGCATCTGGGGAGGTGTTATCTCCCCCTCCTACTGCTCCAGATCTCGTGGCAACCATGACTGATAAAGGTAAAGAGGGTGCTTGTTTTTCAACCAACAAAAGAGAGGAAAGAGATGAAGAACTGGTTTCCCACAGACGGCGCCAAAAATGATGGGTCCGGAGAAGGGTGGATCCGAATCCGATCACTTTACAATTTATATTTGTGGAGGAAACCACCGGAGCTTTGCCGGAAAAGTGAGGATGGGTTCTACCTGTTGGGACAAGCACAAAATAGGTCAGAAGGCCAAGCTGGGGGAACTGGGGGTGATACCCAGTTTGGCTCTCCGACGCTCAAGTCAGTTCAAAGTATGTTGAATAAGTTCAGTCACAGTTGCAGAAGTGAAGAAAAGCTTACCAAGGTAGAAGATGACCTTAGCTATTTATAGTTGAGGGTCAAGGGCCCTTTGGTAATTTGCCTCAAGTGGTCCTGGCCGAATGTTGCCCTAACACGTGGCGCTGTGAGAGAGAAACCTAGGAGGAATCTTCTGCAAAAGCGGCTAAAGGTTAGTGCTGGCAACAGTGGCAGGTGCGCGGGCATGTACGTTGTGTCAGAGAGCCATGTGGGTGGTTGGTAACGAGGGCTTGAGAGCGCGCTCGTGACAACCTAGAGTACTGGAAGCCAAGACATCCGTTGAGGGGAACGGAGGCTTCAGTTCAGGTGACGAACCAAAGGAGAGGCCACTCTGAGGGAGTGTGACGCTCGAAGAGGGCTCCCTTGGCACGTGGGCGTACCAACTGTTTAGTTGTAGGACGCTCGTGGGAGAAAGCGCTCATTGGGCTTAACTCCTGAAGATGGATTGCGCTTATTGAGCCCAGCGCTCGTGGGGCCCAGCGCTCGGGTGCTGATAGGGCGACCTTGGGGGGACAGATGTTACCATCTCGGCGATGCCACGTGTCCTAACGTGTGACGATCGTGTTTTGACCCCATCACATGGGGAGTTAAAACAAATTTGACCTGTCATCTAGGGAGCAAAGAGGAACTTTTTTAAAAATGGGGAGTTAAAACAAATTTTTTCAACTTTTAGGTACTATTTAAAAAAGACCCCAAGAAGAATTCAAGTTTGACATGCTCGCAATCATCGGTTGTCAAATGTGCGCTGCCTTAGCGCTCGTCTATTTTGCCAAAACTAGATGATAATCCATTAAAATCGACTCACGGGGATGCAATTATTATTAGTTTTATATATTGTTGGTGTGCACTTTAACATGTTCAATTTAGATGATTCTTGGATGACGTCCAAATGTATTTTTACTTGATGATCGGTGATTAATAAATGAGTTGAGTTCCTTAATAAATATACTTTGTTAGTTGGGATGAGATGAGATAGATGAGTAATGAGATGAGTGGTGGGATGTGATGGTGGATTGTTCATCCCATGAGGAATATGGGATGAATAATCAATTTTTTATCCAATATCATCTCGGACCTTGTCATCAATCCCGAACTCACAAAAATATTAGCAAACATAAGTTTAAGTAAGATTATTAATCTAATTTCCCTTCAACCTACAAAGTAAATATGCAATACGGGTATTATTCACATTAAGTGATTCTTTAAAAAAAATGGAGTCGGATCGAAAGTTGACACTTAAAGTCCATCTGGAAAGCTAGCCCGATTGGTATCTAATAATTTGGGAGAACTATTTAACCTTTGCTGTATTGGTGATGAAATCGGGCCATTTAAATTGAGTTTCAATGTTACTGATACCAATTCTGTTGGGCTTTCACACAGCTAACGGGTTCTAGCAAACGATATCACATTGGATCCATAGACCATAACTAATTGAGAACGAACCTCAAATTCGACTCGGATTTTGACTGATTATATAACAAATTTATTGTATTTTTTAAAAAAATTTGCGTCAATGACATAGTATACTTAAAACAGTAGGGATGTCTATTGTGAAACCTAGAATGATTATTTTACAAATAGACTTGGAACAAGACAATCAAAATTAAGTAGTATTGTAATAGATTTCACCTAAACTGTTGGTCTATTTTGTGTTTCATTTATACTCATCAATTATGTATTTTGTGTCAAATTTGATGCGTTTAATATACATTATACTTAAAAATGTTTTGATGAAGACAAATTATAACAATGCTCATACGCACGTAAAGCAAAAATATAATTTATAATGTATTTTATAAGTTTGAGTGGTGCAACATTTTTAATGTAGCTAGATTGCACAGAAAAAAAAAATTAATTTATGATATCATCTATGATATGCATTGGCTAATCCATCTCTAAGGTTAGGGACATAATTTAATCTAATTAAGGAGGTTTCATTTTTGACAAAGTTTCATTTATTTAAATTAACAAGAATTTCAATATTTTATAATTATAATTTCATCATATAAATAAAGAAGTGCAAAATTATGTTGAACTCAATTAGATTAGGATACCTATAATGGATAATTTCTATCAACAATTATATTTGTGCTCAGGAACGACGTGCACCAGTTACTAGTAGTTAAAAAAGATGCTAAAGTTTAATATGAATTCCATCGACATAATTTTCGGAAAAATCATGTGAAATACTAAAAATGAGAAATAAATCTTATATTTCAAAAATTAACATAAAAACCCAGTGCTCATGAGCGATAAAAACACTTAGCGTTTTTTGAGCCACATATGTTAGGAAATTCATTTTTAAATATGAAAATTACATTCTTTCCCTTTTTACAAAAATAAAAATAAAAATTAGACAATAAATATTTATAAATCAAAATTTTAGAGAATTATGAAGAAATTTAAAAGAAAATATTGGAATGGTATATAAAGAAATCAATGAAGAATTTAAATACCACGAAAATTTTATTGGGAAGCAAAAAATGAAAGAGGATGATTTATGATGAAATATCACAAAAAATGGACAATATATATACTATGAAAAACAAATACAAAGAGTTACTCTATTAATGCGTGAGAGTTTTTGTTGCTCATTTTTATAAAACACAGAATTTTTTATGCTAATTTTTGAAATATAGGATTTATTTCATATTTTCGGTATTTCATAAGGATTTTCCAACAATTATCTCGAACTGTATCTAAATCATGTTCCTTTAACAACCCTACATATTTTGTTTTTTTAAAAAGGATAATTGCTGGTTCTCCAATTACTCCAATGATACTCGAATCGTGATCTATCTAGTCACTAATATAAGCTATTTGCTTATCATTTATTTTGCATCTTTATTAATGTTCACACTTAGTTTTTGCATACTTGATATGATTTGCACAAATTTTGGAGCTTATCGAAAAATTGGAAAAATCGATATGCAGCTGCCTAGGGAACCTGACCAAATTTTAATAACTTATTTTGTGCGAATATTTTTGTCAATAAATTACACCTATCTACTCATTTTGCATACTTATTAATTTTAACACTTTTGCATACTTGATTTCCACAAATTTTAGAGCTCATCAAAAAATGAGAAAAATCTATAGGCATCTGCATAGAAATCCTGACCAAAATTTGATAACTTATATAATTAGCTGCAATTTCAATATTATCTCCGGACTACAATGTAGTTCTCATTAGGTGCAAAATAGTTGAAACTACATGATTATAACAAATAGTAGTAATTAAGAAGAATTGTCAAAGGCATAATCTTTGAGTGACACCAATATCTACAATATTTGATCACCTTACTAACGTTTGTGTTTGTTTGGATTAATCCCCCAGTCATGTCTTCAATAGGAAAAAGTAATGGACGCCACTTTAGTTGAATCAAGATCTCCTAAAATTTTTCCCACCAAAAAAAAAAAAAGATCTCCTAAAATTTGAGGCATAATAGACATCAATTATTAACAGACATGATACTAATCGAGTCGAAATGTATTATTAATATGCATGATTATTGGCTTAAGTACAAATCAATATATAGTCACCAATCCACCAACTCCAGGCTCCAAGCAAACATACACCTAAGTACTTAATTAGGAATTATAGGGCATAAATATGTGTGTGTATATATATATATATTTGAGAAATTTCTAATAGTTAAAAATTTACGGAAACCATGCAATTCTAAAGTTTTGAATAAAAGTTACGAAAATATTCTGAGAAATTAAATAAAAACCTTGAGCAATAACACCTCACTCAAGATATTTTTGCAATTTCCTGATTACGAGGGTTTTTTTAGTAATTATATATGTTGGGGCCATCCCTGACGGCCCACATATATAGCCCAAGCCCACGAACCGCTCGCTTCATCTGGGTAGGTCCAAGCAAGACTCGGGGGCCCATATGCTGTTCGGGTAATTGTGGTCCATTTATTATGTTCGGAAGTAGCAAACTGGGTAAGAGATTTAGCATAAGTGTGACTCAAGAAATGGTAAGGTAAACGGCAAGTAATTATGATAATGGGATAAGATCATATTTAGGAGAATCAGGAGAGAAGAGATAAGAACAAAGGTTCAAGAGTTGCCTATAAATAAGAGGGTTGGGAATGGAGAAAGGCAGAACCTTAAAAGGGTAAAATACGTATAAGGGTGGTACTCATCAATATCAATATCATTGTGATAACCTGGTCCACATGAAAAATTTATAAAAAATAAGTTTTATATATAAGTTAAAGAAGTCATGAGTAACCAATAGATATTCTTTTTAGGAGTCATACGCTACAAAGTACTATGCATATAAGAGCCATTGTATGCCGTGGGAGCTTAGTGCTATACTAGATAAAGTGATACACGCATAAAGTGCATCGACAACCGCAGGATTAAGTCCTAATCGAAGAAAAGTACTGCGCATATGAGAGCTCAATCCCTCTGCTATATGTATAAGAACCACCTCTTGAACTAGCGGATATAAAAACACTTTCACAATATGTGCGTGAACCATCTTCTGAACTTGAAGAAAGTGTACTACATATACATACAAAAACTACATTCGTATCCAATAGGCCCACGGGCGGGGCGTTACAATCATCCCTCACATGATGTAGGTCTCTCTAAGCCTACATTTCTCAACTAATTAATCACATCTTGACAGGGGTAATCCAACCAAGTCTTGTATGTTTCTCAATGTTGTAGTCTGCTTAACCACATTCTCTAGCTGGGAACCCCAATCAGGCTTTCTATTTGTGTATATCATGATTGAGAAAGATACTTCTTCCCACCCCTCCTTTATAATTTTATTTCCCTATATCTGACATCCTAATCTCAATAAATTGTGAAGAAAAAAATCGCTCCTTTCGCCTTGGGTGACAAAGTTGCAAGATGACGGTTAGTACAAATATCATCTAAACTTTATTAATTATACAAATTCAATTTATTAGACGTTCTACTTAATATTATTATGTTATGATGCAGCTACTCGGTTGGATGCACCGCAAGCTTATGCACAATAGCACAGAGCCTGCCAAAACTCCTACCATAAGTAAGTTCCCTAAATTCAATTCAATCTATCTCCTTTAACATAAATTTTCCGTCGAAATACGGAACCCTCTATAAAAGATTAAAGTAGTGAAATTCATTGCGTCAGTTTAACGAGGGAAAAATGTAAAATTGGGATATTAACTGTTTTTATGTTGTCTTTTTGGGACATGTATGGCCGGCGGTATTAATGCATTACGTGATCGGCACGAAGAAGTTTTTGACAATCAAAAGCAGTTTGAGCAAAGACCGGTCTGAAAATACGTCCTCTTTTAGTTACATGGCAAATATTCGGTCCCAAAAAAATATGTTCCAAAAAGACAATTTGGAATAGCTGGTATCACGGTTTTCCATTTTTTTCCTCTTGAATGATATAAAAAGAGCGATGTTAAACAACGCGATGTGCTTGTATTTTAGTTAATTTATCGTCGTGTTTCACATTAAATATATGTGTCATCTTGTAATTAACATCACTTTAAGTATAACACATTTTAATAATTTAAATTTGTTTTAAGTATTTCACACTAGCATCTAAACCATTTTCTTTCCAATCTCCCATGCAAATTCATGAAAATTAACACAATTAATCCTCTTTTTGATAATTTATGTTTTTTTTTTCCCTCTCCCTCTGGAATATGCAGAAAACCCTTCATGCTTTTCGGTACAAACTCTGTCCGAGCACGAGCAACGTTGCCACACAGATCCTCCAAGAAGGTTCTCACACTCAAACAACAACAAAAATACTCCAAAATCCACCAACATCACCGAACAACAGTTCGAGCCTTTCGAATTTCTCTCAATCGGCACTCTCGGCATGGAATTCCTCAGCACAGACCCTCCGACGCCGACAATATTCCCAACTCTAACCGATCAACAAATCGAAATCACAGAAAGCGACCTCAATCTGATCATAAACCGCGAGTTGGAAAAATTCCTCGAAGCCGAAGAACATCACACTGATATCGTTGCTTGCAACAATGGGACGTCGGAGAGGAGCAGTCAGGAGAGAGTAATAACACTCTCCTGTTTCAAAGGCAACGAAGGAGATGATTATGAAGCTGCTGGGGCCGTGGAAATGGCGGCTAATTGCCCTTTGAAAAACTATCTGTTTGCTGCTTCGGTTGAATTGGCTGAGACGGATGAGAGAGAGGGGAGGAAAGAGAGGACGTCTCTTGCAGAGCTTTTCAAGAGGAACAACGTTGTACGCAGTGACAATGAAGATGATGATGATGTTGCTCCTGTAAGAAAATCGTGTGAAGGTGACGTGGAACATGAAGTTAAGATCAGCAGCAAAAATGTTGCTCGTTTTATGAAGAAGGTGGCCAAGAAGTTTCAGTCTTCGTCTAGTGATGAAAATGATTCGTATTCAACTAAGAAGAAACTCTATAAGGTTTGTCAATTTGCTCTTTCAATTATCTATGTTAATGACAAAAGATCGGATATGTATACAAGGATACACACATATAATAGGAACAGGGGTGTCCGACAGGCGACAATATATGACATGATTAGACAAATAAAATTTTTAGTAGTTTGTGGGTCATATATAGAGAAAATTGCAATTTTGGTATACCAGCTCACTCTAATTCGTAATTTTGGTACAAAAAATTTTACGGTGAAAAAAATAGTCCATAACTCTAAAAGTTTACAATTTCATGCACTATTTGACCCGAATAAAAATGACCCGCCGGAAAATTCACTGGACCACCACGTGTTAGTTGGAGAATTTGCCACAAAGCGGGTTTTGCAAGCTTCGGGCGGGTTTTCCGACGGACTATATCTATTCGGGTCAAATAGTGCATGAAATTGCGAACTTTTAGAGCTACGAGTTATTTTTTTCACCGAAATATTTTTTGTACCAAAATTGCGAAGTAGGGTGAGTTGGTATACCAAAATTTCAATTTCCTCGTCATCTATAAATTAGAATTATAGAAAAATAAAAAGTGATTTTTCTATGGGACAATTAGTTTTAAGTATCGGGAAGAAATTTTAATTTACTTTTCAATACAAAAACTTGTAGTATTAACTCCAATTTTTAAATTTTAATTTTAATTTTCACTCCAAACACCTAAATTGATGGTGATATCTTTAATTATTTCTTTTTTTTTTCTTATTTTTTGTTTTTCTTTTCATATTTCAATTTTAACCTTGAGTATTTTATTTTTACTAATGATACTCTAATTTTAAATTTGAATACTTTAATGTTTCTGAACAATTCTCAAATTATAAACCTGGGTACTTTAACTTTTATAAATAATACTCTAATGAAAATGTAAATGCTTTAATTTTTACGAACAATACTCTTCTCTTTTTCTTTTTCTTTATTTTTTCTTCTCATACTTCAATTTTAAATTTAAATACTTTAACTGTTACGAATAATACTCTAATTTTTAAATTCGGATCTTTTAACGTTTCTGAATAACACTCCAATTATAAAAATTGGTACTTTAGCTTTTATGGATGATACTCTAATTTGAAATGTAAGTACTTTAACTTTTACGAACAATACTCTAATTTTAAATTTGGATATTTTATCATTTCTGAATAATACTTCAAAATTATATCAATAATTAATTTTACCCCTCAAATCCACCTAAACAAGAAAAAAAAAAGTATTAATCTTTACATGTGAAATATGAAAATTGTATTTTGAAGTATTAACATACAAAATGAAAGTGTGAAGTTGTGTATATGTGCTATTAAGTTAACCAAATGGTTTGTGTGTCTTTTTATTTTTTTTTGTCTTTGGAGGGTAATTGAATATTTTTAACAAAATGAGGTGCAAACAAAAATTAAAATTTGAAAATAGAGATCAGTACTAAAAGTTTAAGTATTGGGGAGTAAACTAAAATTTCTCTCACTATTAGGTACTTAATACTCATTGTCCCTTTTTTTTTTAATGAAAATTAAATTTAATTTGACTTAATTGTGAATGCAGACTCTTGTGAAAATGTTTCAAAAGAAGGTTTACCCAGAGGAAATGGTGGAGAAAGAGTTTATTAAGCTGGCAAAGGGAAACAAGAAAACTAATAACTTAAATGATCAATCATCATCGGGCACCAAAAAGAAGAGGAAAATGAAACTATCTTGGGCTGGAATCTGCAAAGGCGCTTCACCTGTTAATGGAGGCCATTGGATTAAAACAGACTCCGATTGTAAGTATTCCCCATCCCCACTCCCAACCCCACCCTCTTTGGCTGTGATGCATGGATATGGACACGTCGATATGAACACGACTCGACTCATATACGAATTTTTATCGAAATTTTCTACATGAAAAGTGTCCGACACGACAAACATCACAAATAAAATAATATTTTTAGAAGTATTCATGCATTATAGCCTTTCAACCATATAACATAAATAATTTTATTATAAATTTTAGGGATAATTACCAACGCCCCCTGAGGTTTGGCGTTATTACAGAATACCCCCTGAGGTTTCGGAAATTACGAACTCCCCCCTGAATAGAGTATACCCTCGCTTACAAATAGCACCGGCCGTTAATTACAACGTTAAATTCAAATTTAAATTCCAAAAACACCCTTAGGGGGTATATTATAATTTTACTTAGAGTTTAATGATATAATTGTAATATTAGTTAATTTTGGATTTTTTATATTTAAAAAGTTGTTATTTAATTTAATATTTTATCTATAAATATAAATTGAATTAAGATATTCCATGCATATTTATTTCTATAAAATATGATAAGTTATAAATTTCCTTTCATATTTATTTCTTAGTTTTAAATATATTTTGTACAAGTCCATTTAAAGTTAATTTAAAATAATTTATTTGCAATTATAACAAATTTTCCCTCAAAATAAAAATTCATATAAAAAAACCCACACAAAGATCAACTAGTGCATTATCAATTTTTTTCCTCAAAATTGAAAATCATAACAAATACACTATTATCAACAAATGCATTAGTAAATTCACAAAAATATCCGTCAGCCGTTTAAACAATTATTTCAAACATTGAACATGTATGGTCAATATCTACAGAAAATATTAAGCATCCATAAACTGCAGGCATGAAATTAGTCTATCATAAAAATATTAAAATAACATTAAGTAGCATTTTATTAAAAAAAAAAATACTAGGTAGACACAAAACTCAAGTACTAATTACATCAAACTCCCTTAACAATTTCAGTTCTTGCATTAGCCCCCTTACCTTTGGCTCTTTATTACATATACCCCCCTGAGTTTCAACATAGTAGGGGTAAAATAGTAAATTTCACACAATCCGTTAAATTTAACGGAGGAGATAACGGCCCAGGGGGGAGTTCGTAATTTTCGAAACCTCAGGGGGTATTCTGTAATAACGCCAAACCTCAGGGGGCGTTGGTAATTATCCCTAAATTTTAAAATACTGCAAGAATACTTCCTTTTAAATAATTTTTGTTCCTCCCCAACTACAATTAGATTTGGTGTTGGAGCTGTAGGAGCTGAGAAGCATTGGATGGGAGCAAAGGCATGTAGCCTTCATCCACTTCAATTATCTATGAATATGTTCGAGTCTGCCTAAATTAATATTTCATGTTCAGTGTGAATGTTATAATAAGTGCTATTTTTGTAATTATTATTTATATTGCATGATATTGTAATATCATATATATGCAATATGCAAGGACCGGACATATATCTTTCAAGATTTGGAATAGAAAAAGGTCGATAATTGTGTTTTTGGCCTATTATCTTGTGTTTATATTCTGTACTTTCTAAGTTATGTAATAAGTTTCCTACTTCGGGAAATTCTACCCCGAGCTTACCTCGGCCAAATCGATGTAATGAGGGGGTAATTGTCACGGTTGGTGGAAAATTTAAGGAGAATGACAAATCAAATGAAAGGGGTAATACACTTGTCATTTTAATTGGTTGGGTTCGACGGAATCGGGTCTGAAATAAAATTTTTCTTCCCACTTCTGTCCTATAATAATTTACTGCCTTCCGGCTTGGGAAAAGATAGTTGTTCGAACTAAGTTTGAACACTACGTTGTTAAACTAAGGATTAACGGGATAATTTCAAACTGATTAAACAAACACAATTTGAAAGATTATATCTAAATCGAAAGATTTGATTAGAGGAGCCATTCCCCTGTAGTAAGCCTTGCAATGGATTAAAATCTTCTGATACGCGAAGCTCTCCCCTTCTTCGTCATGGAAGAAAGAGACCAACAGAACTTGCCCACGACGAACCTCTTAAAACCCTTGCTTTCAAAATCGAAAGAATAAACCGGCGTAACACTATCATCCACATTATCATTTACCAGCAACCGTATCCCCATTAGGCAAAATTCCAACAGGAAGCAAACCGGAAGAACGATCCCCACGAAGTTCATCGGGCAAATGGAACGTGTTCTTAACCCATCGACTTAAACCCCACAATGAGTATGCACGATGAATTATCAACCACTGCAAATCCCAAATTCCCAATCCTTCCCGACTATGAAAAAACTTCCTCTTATTCCTAGGCCAAAGATGTTCTTCCAGCCATTGAGAAAAATAAAACGTCTCCTCATACAGGTTAAAAGCTAGAAGCCAGACGCGGGCGCTCATGCTGTAGCAGAGCCAATACAAGGTTCCATTTGCACACAGGGATTGAGTCAAACCCACCACACGGTTGATATCAGTTATAAGTTATAACTGCCCTGTTACGGAACTCGACTTTTCTCAATTTGGTGGAGGAAACGGGTACGGTTACTGTCAGGCTTTCACACACGGCTGTGTAACAGGTTTTGTTTGTAGTACGTCTGAGAATTTTGTAGACCTTGTTAGAGGTTTCGTAGCCTAGATAGTAGTGCCTGCGGGAACAGGGGTGGACCGGGGGTTTAGGGAGAGGGAGGATCTTGCCCGTGCATATGTTGAGGAGGGATGGGCGGTTGTTGGAGTAGAGACAGGCCAGATCGTTGACGACTTGAGTTGTGCTGGAATATTCGGGAAATGACAGCTTTAGGCGGCAGACAAAAGGGGATGGGTTTGTAACATCTTCATCGTGGTCCGTGGAGGCTGGCGTAGTGGAATTGGAGCTCTCTGGTTTCGGTGTTGGCGGTGGAAACTTGAAGTCCGAAGTGCGGTTTGTGATGCCGGCAGCAGCTCTTTTCCATGAATTCGGGACAAGTGATGGTCGAACACCAGGAGGTGCACACACATCTGGCAGTGTATAGGTTGATGACCGGAAGACATGTGAGTATTTCCTACACCAACTCCTCCAGGATATGCGAAAGAACTACGCCAGCCGTCATGGATCTAAGTTTGGCATCGGAGACAAGATTGAATGCTGCTTCAGTGAGTAATTCGTTCGGGATAGTCGCGATGCTTGTGGTCGCTTGTTTCTTGGAACTGCTTTCCAAGATCGTTAATGTTTTCCCGCTTCATGCTTGATGAAAAAACCTCCTTCTAAGTTATTTATCTTTCTCTCATGCCGGATTCCTCCCTTATAAAGGGATGAGAAATACTGTTAAGGTTTAAATCTCCCTAAATCTATGAGAACTTACTTAGAATTTTTCCTAATTAAATTAATACAACATCAAACACCTAAATTATGACATTTACATCTAAATCTAATCTAGCGTTCACAATCATAATGCAATTATTTGCGAACATTACGTCATTGCTTTGTTATTTTTCACGTTTTGAACAATAGAAAAGACTCGTGAATAATCCCAATTAATATCTGTCCATTTCAATTAATTAATGTCATATATATTAATCTTTCAAAAAATATTTAGAACATTCATTATTCAAAGTAATTCGAAAATTTGACATTCATAACTTTAAAAGAGCTTCTTAAAATTTCATTGTGTTTGTCTAGGTTTAGGGACAAACACTTGTGTTGGGAAATTCTTGCATATTTCTTATTTATTTTGGAATTTTTTTCATTGTTTAATTAATTTTTTTGAAAAAAAAAAAGGGAGGTGTATGCACCGGGGCCCACACCCGATGCATACAAGAATTTCCCCACTTTTCTTTGTCTCTTTTCACATTTTTAGGGGCACTTGACAAATACTTGTAGTTTTTAATTTTAAGTGGTGTAAAATAACTCTGTATGTTAGGGAGTCCCTGGGCTCAGGGACGGAGCCAGGATTTACAACGAGGGGGGGGCGAAAATTCGTAATATCAATAATATAAATAATTTTTTTTCAAAAATGGTGAAACCGTAATTTATTTTAAAATAAAAGGGATAAAATCTATAATTAGGGGGGCGAAAATCTAAAATAAGGGGGGCAAAATTATAAAATTTTCTAAAATATATAAGTAGTAAACGAAATTTTTTAAAATTTAGGGGGGGCGAAAATAAAAATTTTCTAAAAAATATAGGTAATAAACGAAAATTTTCAAAATTTAAGGGGAGGGAAATAAAAATTTTCAAAATTTAGGGGGGGCGGGGGCCACCCCCAACCCCCCGTAGCTCCGTCACTGCCTGGGCTGACTAAAAATAAGTACTTATGGGATAAGTGCTTATTTTTAGTCAGCCCAGGGCATGCTTCTGGATTCTGCTTATAGATTATACGGTTGATTAGAATTCTATTTGAAAATAATATCCTCATAAAATATTAATATTTCTAATTTGATTTTTTACATGCGTATACAACTCTAGAGTTCATATATTCCTTGCATCTTTTCTATTTCAACTCAATAATATCTTTTTATAGTTTGTATAATATTATTTAATAGATACATTCATATATTAAATTATGATTATATATAAATATAATAATTTATATTAAAATATATTATAATATAATAGGTATTTTATACTTTTTTATAAAATGATCTATTTAATATGTTATTATTTATAAATGAAATATAAATATTATAAATGAAGGAATATATAAAATATATTCAATGTTTGATAATATTATATATAATTTTATATAAATTTATAATAATTTTTATATTAACATAATATTGAAATCGTAACATAATATTTAAAAATAATTTAAAATATGTTAAGGGTAAATTAGTAACTTAATAATATTTAAAAGTGATTATCAACTTTTCTCCGGAAACACTCAACTGATTATTTTTCTACTTATCACTTTTTTTTCCAAACACTCACCACTTTTACTACTGCAAATTTTTACAACTTTCAATTATGCTTCTGCTTCTACTTATGCAGTAGAGTTTGCCAACACCCCCTTAGTATGATTAGAAAACCGTATAAAATGTAAATTGAAAGAAAAGGTAAAATATCATTTTTGGTCCCATAGTTTAGGTCCTTTTTCGAGTTTGGTCCCAAGGTTATTGACTCAGTCAACTAAAGTCCTATTGTTTTGAAAACTTGACAGAGTTAGTCCCAGTTAAACAAAAAAAATGAGCCATTGTCATCTAACTAACTCTGCATTATTAAAAAGCTGTACTTTACTCATGCATATTATCTTATTAATTGAGCAGGTGGTATGAAAATCACAATGTTAATAAATTTGGAATAAACATAAAAGAGCTTCATCTTGCTTACTTTTTGGCGGCTTTTCGACTACATTCGAACCCGAGAGGGCAAACGAGAGAATCGCGTGGGCAAAATCGCAAATTATCATTATGATGATTTCATCATCTTTCCTTAACCAAGAAAGTTCATCAGTGCAGCTAAACAATGAACTTGGGGCAGCAGTAGCAAACAACCTCAATGACCTACACAAAAATGCAAAGGTTCTTAAACTGTTCATAAAAGAAAAGGAGAGATGTTTTTGTACTTAATTTCGATTCTATCTAGTCCTTTTTTACTGGTGGCAGTATTGAGAGAGATCATGGACTTGTCAACGTTATAGGAGGAGTTCTCAACGATCTATTTGATGCATTTGGCGAACACATTAGCGAGCAATTGAATAATGTTGTAAGTTGAGTACTCAAACCTTACTGTGAAATGTCATTTTTGGTGCAAAATTATCCCTGAGGAAGCCAGTGTTATTAATATTGATACGTGAAGGATTATTTATTTATTTTGTAATCAACTCAAACCTCAAGGATAATAGAAGTAATTCACCCTATTTTCAACATTTTTTATTTGTTTTTGTGGTCTTACTTGTTTTGCTTATATATATGTCATATGTAGTGGTGTACATGGTTGTTGAAGCTGCAACAGAGAGACGGAAATTTCTGGGAAGAAGCAGAGATCTTAGTGACAACATTAACCGTTTGTGGTGGCCATATTGCTTTTGATGAGAATATATTGTCCCGCCAAGACTACAATTTAGACCAATATTAAGCAGCAATTTATGCAACAGTTTTTTGTGTAATTGGGATTGGGACTAACTCCGTCAATTTTGCCAAACAATAGGACTTTGGTTGATTGAGTCAATAACCTTGGAACAAACTCGGAAAAGGACCTAAACTATGGGACCAAAAGTGATATTTTCCCGAAAGAAAATAAAAAAACACGAAAAAACTAAGATGACTTTTAAAGAGCTTGCGAAGGACATACATTTCTTGTGGATCCACAATCCGACTAAACACAAGACTTAATCGAGCAACGCCTGGACGCAGGACTTAATCAAGCAACACTTGGACGTAGAACTTAATTAATTAAGAAATTTCATTAAGCAATTCCTTGAAGTTACACTCACTCGTTCTCGAGTCTAAAACAGAGAATTATGAGAGCAGTTCTATAACTATAAAAATAGTGTACGAGTTTCATGTGATGTGGTGACAACAAAATATACAAATGACACATTTATAAATTGTCGCTTGTTTTAATCTCTAATGCCTTGAAGAGTTCAAATCCAAAAAGGTTCTTCTCATTCATTTTATCTGAACGCTCTAAGATCTCCAATGGCCAGAGGGCTCCTTCCTCGGTCTTACTTGACGAAGCGAAAGTCTCGGCCTCTTCAGCTGATGAGGCTTCGAAGCCTTATCTCCCATGGAACAAAGAGTTTTGATAAGACTAAACCCCTTCTAAAGCTAACTAATCTAGATTATCCTAAGGTAGACATGATAGCCATCGGTACTGGAATCGTGGCCCGCAACTCAAACGGTCAGTGGATGGGAAACAAGACAAAACCTATAGGCTATAACCTATCAAACCATTGGTGGTGGAAGTGTTAGTAGCTCTCTTGGCTGCTCGACTTGCGAGATTTCGTTTGGTGTTGGGTCATCTTCAGGGGAGATTGTTTACACATAATACAACTTCGTAGCCGGGAAGACAATCTCTCTAATCTGGGAAACATTGTATATGAAGTTAGTTTTATTTGTTCGACTTTAATTAGTGTTCGTTTCAAGTTTGTTAGACATGGCATGAATTTATAGCTCGCAAATTAGCTTGTAATGCGATTTTGGCCTGCATTCGTTCGAGAATATCCCTTCATTTTTTTCGGACATGGTTAATTCTTTTTTTTTTTGAGGAAAACGCCAAACCAAGACAGCAAAAGCAACGGCAAGACAAGAACAGAAACACCAACAAAACTATTGTCTAATGGGGAAGTCCATATCAGAGACCCCTGCCCTGAAAATCGAAGAGTTCCTAGCTAAAGAGTGGGCAAGCACATTCCCAACTCTATTAATACAAGAGAAGGACACCTCACGAACAGAGGAAAGAGCTTCTTTGATATCCCATATGATATTTCCAGAGTCGGACAAATATTGTTGTTATGCTTTAAGTTTTAAAAACAAGTTGGCGCAGTCGCCTTCGAGAATCACTCTATGCCAGTTACGCAGCTTGATTAACCAGGCTGCCTCTCTAGCTGCAAAAGTTTCCACGTACTCCAGGACAGGGGAGAACATGCCACTTCTCCGAGCCGAACTCCAACCCACACACGCCCCAGAAAAGTCACGAGCAACAACGCCAAAGCCAAACTCGACTGAGTCGTGGAACAGGGCACCATCAAAATTAACCTTGATCACTCCATAACACGGTGTAACCCATTCACGAGGGGGGTCACGTGGTTTAGCAATAACAGCCACATCATTTGATTGGACAAAAAAAGAGTAAAAATTAAGCGCAAACTCCGAGAGTTCCCCCGGCAAAAGTTCTGCACCCTCCTTAGCCTTCCGGTTACGATTCCACCAAAGGGCTCAAAGGGTAGTGAGGAAGAGGTCGGCTTGCTTCTAATCAAGGGCCGACACGGTGTCACGCTACCAACTCTCTGTCCCATTGTCCCACCTCGAAATGATATTCCATGGGAAAAACAGAAGTGCCCAAGTTTGCCTAGCAATATGACACTCAACAAAAATGTGCCGTGAATCTTCCTTCTCAAACTCACAAAATGGGCAGCCAAAATTTACCTCACAGTGACGTTTCCTAAGGTTATGAGCAATAGGCAAAGCTTCTTTTCCCAACCTCCAAGCAAATACTTTGATCTTTGGGGCAACTTTACGGTCCCAAATGAAGTCCCACACTCCAGTGATTGATGGGGAAGGCCCAGATTTGTGCGTGCAAAAATCATAGGCAGCCACGTAATAAACACTCCGAACTGAGAATCTACCATTATTGTTATAGTGCCAAACTCGCCTATCAACATTAGTGTTGCTGCCCAAAGGGATTTGGAGGATGATTTCAGCATCCCCACTTAGGAAGGTGTTACGCACTCTTTCTTCAACCCAGCTGCATCCATTCTCTTCAATGAGGTGACTAACGAGCAGAGTCTCCCCAAACTGGGCTATGGGTGTAAATGGTTTAAATGAGACCGTTCTAGGAAACCACTTATCGAGCCAAATTCTAACGTTCTGACCATTACCAATCCGCCAACGGGTGCCAAAGTCTACGAGGTCCCGAGCTTTCATCAAGCTACGCCATGTAAGAGAGGGATTATAGCCAACTTTTGCATCAAGAAAATCACCTCTAGGAAAATACCGGGCTTTAAGGATACGGGACAAGAGAGAATCTGGTTCATTCAAAATAGGCCACCCTTGTTTGGCGAGGAGAGCAAGATTGAAAGCTCGAAGGTCACGAAATCCCATACCCCCTTCTTTCTTAGGGAGACACAACTTCTTCCAACTAACCCAATGAAGTTTCTTTTTCTGATATGGACGGATATTGTGATGGATATAAACGATATCAAGAGAGACGAGTTGGAATCGGATAGGATCAATATCAATATTTACGATATATATTAGTTGGTTTATTTTAGTCTAGGATATGATAGGTTTAATACTACGTTATTTATTAAACCTAGTATTAAACCTATCCTATCCTAGACTAAAATAAACCAACTAATATATATCGTAAATATTGATATTGATCCTATCCGATTCCAACTCGTCTCTCTTGATATCGTTTATATCCGTCACAATATCCGTCCATATCATTTTCTCACCCCCATGCCACCAAAAGGGCGCCACCATGGATTCAATCTCGAATAAGAGGGACTCCGGGAGCATAAAACAACTCATAGCAAAAGACGTGATTGATTGCAAAACTGCTTTAATCAGGATTTCTTTACCAGCTTGAGAAAGTTTTCTCTCAGACTAACCTTGTATCTTGTTCCAAATACGATCCCAAAAAGAACCAAAAATCTCTTTCTTTGTAGCCCCTACAATTGCCGGGAGGCCCAAGTACTTCTCGTGTTTACAAGAAATGATAACGCCCAGACGCGCCGCTAGATCCTCCTTAGTTTCAAGATTAAGATTTGGACTAAAGACCATCGATGATTTTTGGTAGTTAACGAGTTGACCAGACACTTCATGGTAAGTATTAATCACCTCCAGAATACCAGAGATAGATCCCAAATTTGCTTTGCAGAAGACCATTGTGTCATCGGCAAACAGAAAATGGGAGATGCATAGAGCTTTCCGGCAAATCGCAGCTCCCATGATCTTAGGATTAGTTTCCAACAAGCCGCTGAAACATTCAGTACGCAAAAGAAACAAGTAGGGCGAGATCGGGTCACCCTGACGAAGCCCTCGAGTGGGAGTGAGATTACCAAAAGTGTCACTATTCAACACAAAAGAATATGTCACCGATGCCACAAACGCATCACCAGCCTAGTAAAATCCACATGAAAGCCAAGTTTATGCATCACCCTCTCAAGAAAACTCCACTCGACTCTATCATAAGCTTTGCTCATATCAAGCTTAAGATCCATGTACCCGTCTTTCCCCTTCTTCTTATGTTTAATGAAGTGGTTTATCTCAAAAGCAACGAGCACATTATCCGTGATCAGCCTTTGGGGAACAAAAGCCGATTGGCATGGATCTACAATGCGGCTGAGAATCGGTTTCAATCTGTTTGCAACGGACTTCGAGGCCAGTTTGTAAATGACATTGCAAAGGCTGATTGGCCTAAGTTGGGACATATTCTCCAGGTTGGGACACTTAGGAATAAGCACAATATTTGTGTGATGCATTTTTGGATCCGAGATGTCGTGATTTAGGAAGTTAAGCAAGCACTGTACCATATCTTTTCTAACAATAGGCCAAAATTTTTGGAAGAAAATTGGGGGCATGCCATCTTGTCCAGGAGTCTTTAGGGGAAACATTTGCGGAAGGCTCCGTTTAATCTCCGCCTCTTTGAAAGGTTTAGAAAGTTCAGCATTCATATCATCTGAAACACGAGGGTTGATACATTCTAAAGCACGGTCCATATTCTCAGTATTAGGCTCACAAGAGGAAAAGATTGAGCCAAAATAGTCCTCAACCACCTTCCGAATCTCCACATTAGTGTCGCACCAATTATTATCTTTATCTTTAATTCTCTCAATAGCCTTCTTTTTCTTCCTCCTATTAGCCTTAGAGTGGAAGAAAGTCATATTACGGTCATCCGCTTTAAGCCAATGAGACTTAGCGCGTTGTTGCCACTAGTCCTTAACCACCTTCCGAATCTCCACATTAGTGTCGCACCAATTATCATCTTTATCTTTAATTCACTCAATAGCCTTCTTTTTTTCCTGCTATTAGCCTTAGAGTGGAAGAAAGTCGTATTACGGTCATCCGCTTTAAGCCAATGAGACTTAGCTCGTTGTTGCCACTTGACTTCTTAGTGTGTACACCATTCTTCAATCTCACTTCGTAACTCCTTTTCTTTTAATTTGGATGCGTTAGACCTTTGCCCTTGTCTACTTTTAATAAACATATCCTCAAGCTGCGCTATACGCCTCTTAGGGGTACCAAATTGGGAATCATGCCAAGATGAGAGCACTGCGCGACAATTATCGATTTTTTCCCAGGCCATTTAATTATCATTCAAAGAAGCATCTTGCTCCCAACTTCGTTCGACAATATCCCGACATTCATCATCGTGAAGCCACATTGCTTCAAACCGAAACTGTTTGGCACGTCTAGTCTTGGGGGTTATGGAATGGAATAGCTCAATGAGGATGGGGGCATGGTCCGATTTCACAGACGAGAGATGGCGAGCTCTATTATCAGGGTACTTAGCAATCCAAGAAGCATTAGCAAGCCCTCTGTCCAACCTTTCATAAATTTTTGCAGGGAAATTGTGGTTGTTATGCCAGGTAAGCTCATTCCCAACGAAGCCCAAATCAACTAAGCCGCATTCTTTGATGCTCTCTTGGAAGGCCCGAATCTGTGACGGTGGCCGAATCCCACCTCCTCGCTTTTCATTATTAGATAAAATCTCATTAAAATCTCCTGCACACAGCTACGGTTGATCAGTGGCACTCCCAAGAGTTTCAAGAAGAGCCCACGTCATGTACCTCTTCGAAGGCATAGCCTTGCCATAGAACCCGGTGAAACGCCAGCTCGCGGAGCCATCCAATGGAGAAATCAACACGTCAATATGGTTTTTAGAGAGGCTTAGAAGAGAAACATTAAGGTTCTTTTTCCACAACAAAGCCAGACCCCCTCCGTTATCTACAGAGTCAACACCAATACCGAAAAAATTAATCTTGTCACGAATAGCTTCAATTCTTCTGCTCTTGCACTTGGTTTTCGAAAGGAAAACCAAACCGGGGTCGTAAACACGGATGAGCCGTTCAAGCTCCATAACTGGCCAGGGATCCCCTAATCCCTGGCAGTTCCAACAAAGGGGATTCAGCAGCCGCCGCTGGGGCATTCGTGATATCCCTGAGAACAAGGGCCTGAGACATGGGTCTCTTTCTCGCCGGAGTGTCAAGGTTGCAAGGCGAAGGGTCAGAAGGCAAAGGGCGCTTCTGGGCAGGAGGATGGGCGTTTTTTTACTTGATCATGGCAGTGGGTGGTTTGAGCTTTCTCTTGCTTTTCCTAACCAATGTTGTTGTATTAGGCGTATGTTGAAACTTTACTTCAGGCAAATTGCCAATTGAGGAGCAATCTATGGGGCTTGGGCCAACACTAATCTCAAGAAGAGTAATATGATTTATAGGGGGGGGGGGGGGGGAGGGAAGTAAACCCTCATGTTGAAAATCAGTGTTGGGCTGAGTGAGTTTGGCAATAGGGACCTCATGAAGGTTTAACAAGGAGTGACACTCAAGATTGGGCTCATTCCCTAATTGGGTCGGAGTAGAGCATGACGGCCCAATAAGCAAATTAGGGTAAATAGGAAAAAGAGCCTCTTGCTTATTTTGAAGGGAAATATCAGTAGAGTTAGGGGCGAAAAGTACCAGAGAAGAAGGTATAGGGTTATGGTCAATCTTATGTGTGTCAGATTGAACTTTCGCAGAAGAAGGTTGGTGACTATGACCTCCAAGAGACTTCTCTAACATGATTTCTTGGGAAACGTGCATCGTATTAGGGGACGTGAAGATCGGTATTGGTATATCTCCGGTGCTTTCGCCGGTGTACCTCTCTTTCCACCCCGAAATACCACCGCCCGGAGATGCATGAAGCCAGGCTCCAAAAGGAAAATCTGGGGCAGGATCTACAAAGCCAATTTCATATTGTTTTGAGCAATTTTTGGCGAGATGGTCACAAAGCCCGCAGAGATAGCAAAAGTTGGGAAGCTTTTCATAGGTAAAACTAACCAAGAACTCTTTATCCCTACTAGTGTTACAGATCTTCGTCGCACGGCGGAGTGGGAGTTCCATATTAAGGCCCACTTTGATTCGAAGAGTTGGATTAAAATCGAAGCCCTGCTTATTGTGATTTTCCATGGATCGAAAACGGCCAAGGTTGTTTCCAATATATTCCCCCATTTCTTTGGAGTGTTTACTTAAAGGGAGCCCATGGACCACCACAAATGAAGTCACACCATTTGAGCTCTGTTTTGATGGGGTCATCATCCTCCTCTTGCTTGCATAATACCAGTAGATTTTTCTCAAATATCCATGGTACCAGAGTCAAGGACTCTTCTTCGGTCTATTTCATGGAAGAAGATCAGCAGAAAACGACCTTGGTCAAGCCTTTTCAGTTCCATACCTTTAGTTGGGTTCATGCCTGCGCATATAGTAGCTCTGAAATTTTCGAACTTAAAACTTCTTCTGGAGAGTATTTTCCCCACAATCTAAAATTCTTTTCTTCTACGGTTCGCAGTCAACGCATTTTCGGGAGCAACCCACCCACGTTCCTCATCTTCTATGAGGGAGAGGGCCCTACATGCACGCTCTAGCTCAGAATCCATAAGCACCAAGAAGACAGACAGGAGCAGGGAGTAAGCAGAGAGGAGAACGAAGAAAAAAAGGAGAAAAAAAACAATTAGCAGAGAAGAAGAAGCAGCACTAAGGTGGAGATGGCACGAAGGCAGGAAAACTCTCAAAAGAGAGGACAGAAATGCTCAAAAGAGAGGACGAACATGGTTAATTCTGAAATGCTATAAATTTGGCCAGTTCAGGTTTCCTTTGCTCGGGGTGGGGTGGGGGGGGGGGGGGGGGCTAAACAGTATAAATACAAAAAGTTACAATTAATTAAAGTCCGAATTTCCCCTAATTCGGCCATCTGACATTGTGCGTGCCTATCCTGTGATCTCATTCGGTTCACGTGGATAATTAAATACTAGTAGTTCCACACACCTATGTGCGAAGAAAAAACTATTATTATTTAAATATATTAAATTAAATTATTTATCTCAATATAAATTT